>JARHVA010002212.1:430000-1630000 GCA_037957365.1 Torreya grandis
TTATTTAACCTCCCTAAACCATTTAGACTAGATATTTTGAGTGGTGACATCTTTTGAGGATTCACCTTCTTTCTTCACACCATCCCATAGGTGTATGCCCCCTAAAGGAACTATTTATCTTCTTTCACTAGCCCTCGATCCACAAATAACTTAGACATAAGGAGTGATACTTTATTCAATAAATGTTGACTTACTCCTTCAACAAATTTAGATTTCTTAGCAATGAAGCTCATCCAACCCTATATAGCCGAAATTATGATGAATGGATCGAGGTTAATCTTCAAACAATAGTCAATAGCTTGAGTTATGGGTGTATTGAGTTGTTAGAGAGTCTCAACCTTTTTTACAGTCCACTGAAAGGTATTTTAATGTGAGTTTATCAACCTTACATATTCTTGTCTTTTTATAGTATCTAAGGACATAAAATTTGTGTAAAAGTAACCCAAAATTCTTCCTCTTTTGGTCTACATAATGATGCCTTTATTTTTTATAAGGTTTTACACATCCTTTTAACTTTGATGTGAATTTTTTTCTATGTTTCTTCCCATCACACTTCTATTTATGTTAACTTAGGCTTCTAAACCTCCAAAGGATACGTTCCCCTAAACACTAATCAACTAAAGTCCATGCAGTGCCACCAAATATTGGCATAAAATCTGAAGTAATTGGCTACAAATAATTATGTTGATAAAGGTTAACTTTAATAAGATTATTGTGATTCAAGTGTTAGTATTGGTTAGAATCCTTAACATTCACTAAAAAAATTAGTGCTTATATTCATAATAAATCACATAGTATACAATACACAATACATAATAATTCTTAATCTAACTTCTCTTTCTTTCTTTATATATATAAAAACCATCAAATACATTAATTTATATATATCTTTACATTATACCACCTTAATCAATTACACATGTTACTCTACTCTATAACCTCTTGCAATTCCTCTATGTGTCTTATCTCTTCTAGGTTATGTATTCTACTACAATGTTGCAGTATAAATATTGACTCAATATAAAACAACTCAATGGTCATATCTATGTGAGACATGCCATTTATATAATCCAATCATCATTTGTCTCTATAAGGCATTATTTCTTACCTTAATGTCTAATTAGTATAATCCTTTGTTATATTATCTTGGATAAATGTCATGTTTTTTTGGTAATAAAATCAACTCTACAATGTCTATAGTTTGGCCATTTGGATGATAGAGAATCCTAATAATGATGAAATTACTATATCACTAAAATAAAATCACAACTATAAATAAAAATAAACTTTTTAATCAGCCACTTTGAGGGGGAAACCTCCACAACCTTATAATAAGAACAAATTCACAATGTGATCTTGTAATACTAACCACTACCTGCTATATATATACCTTACTTAGGCTATGGGTGCTCTATAAGTAGACCTTGATAATAACATGAAGATATATAAATGTTCATATGAATAAGTTAAAGGTTATGTTATTTGTAGTCATCCATACACATCTGAATATATTTTATTATGAAAATAAGTGGTGTACTCAATAGACCATATTTGAAAGCTTTTGTGTGAAATCTACCTCCTCGCATGCCGCATCCTCTCTTAACAAGTTATTCCACTTGATAAGATACTCAATAACAACCCTCATTTACATCCTCTTAAAACAAGTCTTGACAATCTCATTTAATACTAAGATGATTCTTCTTCCTTTATTAAGCATAGACAATTTTGTCTAGGTCAGAATATTCTAACCAAAATAGGAAACATGAAATATTGGATGTATTTTTATAGACTGAGGAAACTTTTGTTGGTTTTGAGTGTATTCCCCACTTGCACAAACACATGGTTTTACCTTCAAGTATGAGCTTATGGATGGCGGCTTGTAACCATAACATGCCTTGAATGGAGAGATCTAGGGATAAATGTCTATTTTAGGCATCATATCCCCCAAAATTATTATCGATCCAAAATTACATTAAGATTTATTGGTATATGCATCTTTGATTTTTTTGCTTCTAATGAAAATAATTGTTCTAAAAACTTATTCACACCCATTTGAAGCATATTTTGCATCTAATGAGAGTTTACCATATGTGTATACTTTGTGTGCAACCCTCTTAGTTTAGGTTTCTTGTCCTCTAGATATAACCACGTAAATAACTCTTGAAAGTTAATCTAAATTATTTCCAAGGTAGTGAGCCATTGGACTCATAAAATAATGTCTACTCCACCCATGGAAATCAAAACATAAGGCAATATAGCAAGTAGTCTCCTAGAGTGAGCTTAATAGTACGACATTTCCTTGAACAA
Organism: Torreya grandis; assembly: GCA_037957365.1. Classification (NCBI taxonomy): domain Eukaryota; kingdom Viridiplantae; phylum Streptophyta; class Pinopsida; order Cupressales; family Taxaceae; genus Torreya; species Torreya grandis. Next base: position 432,308 of record JARHVA010002212.1, read on the forward strand.
TTGATTGTACTTAGATCCATAACCATGAATTTTAATTATAAATTTGGGTAAACAAAATAGTTAAATCATGTAACTAACCTATTTTTTTATGAGTTAGTGAGTACTTTCCAATTCAATCAATATTATCACCTTGTATTCTTTTATAAAACCCATTAACTTGAGGATTTAATAAGTGTTAATACCTAAAATTGTATGGAAAGAGATGGTTGGATATCTCTTGATTCCTCCTATAGCTCGTCAATAATCATGAATGTTTTCTATTTACACTCTTCTTCTGCATTGGTGCCCTCAATGTAGAACCCCTTTTTTTATACATTTATGTTTGCTAGTATATTTTACATTATAATTAAAACATAACCCTTTTCTATTTTTATCTAGTTGTTGGAGCATTATTTGTGTTGGTTGAGGAAATTATGGTGCAAAATTGATATTATATATGATGTTAGTGAATGCATGCCAATTTATAGTCAATAATATCTCATCTACCCTGTGTGCCATGAAAATAACATCAAATACATTAATCAAATTTATCATGCATACCTCATTTTTTAATTTGATCCTTAATCCTTCCAAAAATAGGTCATTCATGTTCTCATCCATAATTGTCCCCACTCACAAGGAAAGGTTCTATAATTGTTTCATATAATCCTTGACTGACCTTTTTTTAGCTTTGTGAATTAGTTAAATTCATTATTTGTCACACCATTACTAAAGTGTGTTTATAAATTCTCCATACAAATCTGACTTGGTGACAATGAGAGTGTTCTTATTCTTTTGAGCACACAACCTTCAATTCCATATGTATTTTTCATGTTACATATATAAGGATGCCATGATAAATTTTTTCCCATAGGATCTAACACAAATCAAAAACATTATCCATTTACTTGATATAGTTATGGATCATTTTAATCAAACTTACACATGTCCACCTTTGGCAGTAGGTTGCAAGGCCCAAAATTAGTGATATCAATGGGATGAGGCTACCCAACATTTTTATCAGGACTGGAGTGTCCCTTAGATCCACCTTGAATCAATTTTGAGACTAACAATTTATTGACATAATATGTGATGATAGAAACATTCATATTGATGTTGGACATATTTCATCTCATTTTATACTACATGGTACACATATTCTCCATGTATCCTTTCATTTTAGATTACATTTTGTTCATATTCTCCATATCTCATCTCATTTCAAATAGGATGTTGCACATAATATGATCCAAATCACACACTTTGTCATCTGACAAAGAAACCACCATATTAGAAGTCCCACATGATCCAAAATCTGAATTTATCTCCTTTATGTTAGGAATTTGATGTGGTGTGTGAAAATTATTACCTTGAACTTAGTTTTTGGTTGAGTCATGTTGATGCTTGATAGTGCAAAATTTTCAAATTTCCATTATGACTGCTTTGACCAAATAGGTGTAGATTGAGGTCAACTTCAAATACAAAACTTTAAAGAACATAACCCATCTATATTTTTATGAGAATTATTAAAATTTAAATAAATAATAATTCTAAAAACTATGGTCTATATAGAAATTTTATGTAAAATCCTAAAATTGTAATACAACACTCAAACATGACCTTGAGTTAGTTGTGAGACCAACAACTTATTGATAGAATCCACTATGATAAAAACTTTCATATTGATGCTAGCCATATGTCTTCTCATTTCAGACTACATGTTACACATATTCTCCATGTCTCCTTTCATTTTGGACTACATGTTGTGCATATTATCCATATCTCCTTTCATTTCAAACAAGATGTTGCACATACTATGATCTAAATCCAACACTTCATCATCCAAAAAATAAAACACCATATTAGAAGTCTCATATGATCCAAATTATAACTTTAAGTAATTTTCCCCAATGTGTGAACATTCTTGCCATGACCTATAATTTGTGGTTGTGTCATGTTGATGCTTGACGATGCATAATTTTCAATTTTCCATTTTGATTGATTTAACCAATTGGTCTTTAGATTGAGGTTGACTTCAAATACAAAACTTCAAAGAACATACCCCCTATATATTTTTGTAATAATTTTTAAAGTGTAAATAAATAATAATTCTAAAAATTATGGTTTATATAGAACATTTATGTAAAACCCTAAAATTGTAATAAAACACTCAAACATGATCACAAAAGGCTGAAAATTAGATTGTTTTTTCCTTGAATCAATCCCAACCTTATATGAAATAATTGTATAAACATTCACAATGTTCTATGAGATATAAGTGAGTTTTCAAAATTAGTTTTCAACCACATTGTTTTCCAAATCGAAGCTTTAATACCACTTGTAATTTAAAAATATGGTATTGATGTATAATCACATCAAAAGACCACAATATGATTAAAATAATATAATAATAATGAATCATATGATCGAGACACTTTAAGTTGGAAATATCCACAACCTTATAATAAGAACAAAATGCACAATATGACCCATTCATACTAACCACTACATCCTATATATACCCTCCTTAGGTTATGGATAATCCATAGACCGAATTTACTACTCATATAAAAAAAAATGATCATATGACTAGGTTAAAGGTTATTCTAGCCATAAGTGGGCCACATATATCCCAATACATGTTGTAGGTTAAGGTTGTAGCACTTGGACTTGTCACTTAGTTGTATCCATTAAACGGTTCCATGTTGATTAATGATTCATTCACCTTCACCATAAAATTGTAATTGACTAGTAATACATGGACTCAATCTAGTTACATCACCAAGACAAGCTTTATAAACCATTTATATAAAAAAAATCCATGCTCTAAAGTCCATTATAAGCCTAATAGATCATTATTTCTACATTACCTTCTTAAAGGAAGAAGAAAAGTTTCTAAATGATAGTCAAATGGATTTAAATTCAAGTTTGATCATTTTTATTAATATCTTATACTATTAAATTTGATCTTCCCACCCCCTTGTCTATCATTGTAGTTATGCCTCTCAACATAATTACTATTTAATTATTTTATTTTTTATAAAGGTAAGGTGAGGGTTTTGAAAGGTTCCCTTCCCTTTTACAAGGAGTAGGAAAAAATCCAAAATATCCCAAACAAGATAACTACATCAACAGGGGTTAGCAATTTTTTTTATCAACAATAAAGAAACCACAAAAAAATGCAACCTAGCAACTAATAACAAGGAATGAACACCAACATAAAACTAAACATCAAGTCCAACAAGGATTGCATTCCACTCCTTAGACATATTGTTGAGGATTTTCTCAAGTTTACCAATGCTTTCTTTCTCCACCTCTAAAACCTTGCCTTTGTCTAGACCTTTATATTGGTTGTTTATCCTTAGGCCACTTTGTTCATCTTTCCCACCTTTGATCATTTATTTCAACACATTGATATTGGACATGTAGTTTTTTATCATCAATTTTCTAATATGAACCATATGCCTGATGCCCTCCTTAAGCTATGCATTTTCCTTCTCTAGCTTAGTTATTTTATCTTCTAATGGTAACATTTTATGGTAGGCATCCTCCTTATCATCAATGTTCTTTGAAAGGTTGGCTTGGCTAAAACTTCCACTAAGGTGAAGCTGAAGTTTCTTGATGGACTCCTTCATGCCATCATTCTCCTTCATAATCTAGTTGATAATACTCTTATGTAGGTACACATCCTTATCTAACACTCTAAACTTGTCCTAAAAATCCTCACTACTATCCTTAAGGGCTCTCTTTTTCCCTTTGATATCAAATTTTCCTCAAAATAAATCTTCCTCCCTCAAATATTCTTCCTTATCAACTGTGGTTATAACTTACAAAGACTTTGAGGCTTTAGCCATCCTTGACTCATAATCATCAGAAGAAGTTTCTTCCTCCAAATCTAAAGCCACTAAAATAAGGGATTTATTGTCAGAGTAGTGTTCAATATTCACATCCCTTAAGATTTTTATGGAAACCGTATTCAACATATTCCCTTTGCCTTCCCCCTTCACAACCACCTTCTCCTTCTTACCAGGTTCATCAAGTTTGATATTGGGAGAGGAACAAATCATAAAAGCTTTGGCATGATTGAAAATAAAAAAGATAAGAGTTTGGTATATGTGGAAAGTAGATTTACCCAATTGAACTTCAATGTCTGAGTTTTCTAGAGACAACAACAAATAAAATGAGAAACTAACAACAAATTTATGGTAAAAATGATTCAACAAGGCAAAGTGATAAGATAATACCACCTTATAATAAACCTCTATTTTTATATACCTCATGATTTGATGCACGACCTATTACTAGGGAGAAAGGAAGGAGTCTTTTAGATATCCACCCCAGAAATCAACTAGCTTTTCTTCCTCATCAAGAAATTATTCCACACCCTCATTTTTTTCCCTCTTAGACTCATATAATTTCCTCCCCTATATGCTTAGATAAGTCACCTATGCTATGATTTCCTCACTGACCATAATTTACACACCCCTCATCTCCACAAAACACCCTTTTTAAGCTCTTACAAACTCCACCGAAATGTGTGTATCATAATCTTGAATGTTTTCCATATATGTCATGAGGCCCCCTTCTTACAGAATGCCCCAAATTTCAACCATGTTTTTAATAGGTTTAATAATGTTGGGTTCAACTATGCATTGATCACCAACCATAATGCAATATTTTCTAAGATACCTGTGAGAACCCACTAGCTAACCCTGTTTAACCCTCAGTATCTAAACACATTTACACTTTTGTAAAACATGATGATTGATCATATAGCCCCAACATATGATGGAAATAATAATGCCTTCAATGTCATTAAAATCAAATAAGCCCTTGGGAATTGGTTGATATTTTGCACGATCAATATTATTGTCCCACATGCTACAAAAATCATTTCCAAGCAAGGAAAAATGATTATAAAATGTGTCATGCCTTCTATTAATGATAATAATTAACACATTGTGTCATATGGTGACCCTTCTAAAATTGGAAAACATTAAATCAAAACTAAACTGAAAGGGCTCAGAAAAAGACCTGACTAAGAGAACCATGTTTCCAATTCAATTTGTTGACACACCTCCCTTAAAATATCTTATACATTATTACACTTGGTAAATTTTTGCACTAAGAAACCTTTATTTGTAAACCAGTCTGACTTTATTACCTTCCATGAAGGTATGAATTATAATTATTTATTACAAGGAATGGATAATATCAATAACATCCTCTATAAGGTTTCTAATAGACCAGTTGGGGACATTTTTCTTATTGAGGCAATTAACAATGTTCAAAGAGTCCCCTTTGATAGTGATAAATTATTTTATTAAATAGTGATAAATCATAAATTATAATATTGTAGAAAGATATATGTTTTTTAATTTTTAATTTTAGTAATTATAAATTTTAATAAAATGAATATAGTAAATTTATAGTTTTTATAAGGTTAAATAATAAAGTAAAAAAACAAAATAAAATTTATAGAAAATATAATTAATGTATACCAAAATAATTTTGAAAATACATAGGGATTATGATTTTAAAATATCTCACTAATCTACATAACTTTATGTTTCACAAATAAATTAACATCATAATGACTTAAATATAGAGTCAGACTCATTATGTCGTAGAATAGATCTAATAATGCATACATGTGTAGAGCTTACAAAATATGGATGACGATGAAAAATCACATTCAAAAAATTAATTCCAATATTGAGATATTCTTAAAGATGAATTTAGAAATAAAGCATAAGAATGCCTAGAAAAGCTACACTCGGGTCTAAGAAATAAAGATAAAATATAATGAGTTTTAAGGATATTTTTTAGGAATTATCCAGAGTCATAAATTCATTATTCAACTCATAAATAATCTAAGGAAACAAAATAAAATCTTAAGTTAAAAATTTGTATATAAATAAAAATAAATTAACACCTGGCCAAAACCTCCCCCCCCCCCCCCCCCCCCCCACTTATGAATGACTTGGGAAATTGTGGAATGAAGTAGGATTTTATTAATCATCTTTGCTCAATAAAAAATTTCCTCGCCCATAACTTGGCTTGAAGATGAGTATATAAGGTCCTTTTAAATGGTTTATAAATATTTTTACAACCTGGTCATCTGTACAAGAATAACATAAGTCAATGACTCTATCTTGAATGTGTTTTTGTAGATAGTGCATGTGTATCTCAATGTGTTTAGCACATATTTACTCCACTGGATTGCAATAAATATGGATAAAACTTTGGTTCTTGCATCAAAGATCCATGGGATGATCCTATTGGAAACTAAACTCTATGAGAATGTGTTACAACCAAATGGTATTTATGCATGTGTCGAATGCTCCATAATGCATTTCCTCTGTTGAAGAAAGGGAAATAATTTTGTCCTCCTTACTAGCCCAAGTGATATAGTTATAAACCAAAATATAGTAGACATACCTTGTTATGGATCAAATATTACCAATTTCTCCTTCCCAATAAGTGTCCTTGAAGCCCACTAATATTTTAGTACCCTGTGTATTATTCTAGATTTCATACTAGTAATTACCTAAAACATATATATCAAACTATGAGCTTTCTTGCTTGTCAATGATTCTCATGCTACTATGACATTTATCTAGACATTATGCCAATAGCAAGGGAAATATCTTGAAAATTATGAGCTAGGTATAAAAATATTCCTACCGATAAAAAAATATAAGGTCAAATCAAGTTTTAGTGCAGTATGTTTGGTATTAATCTTGACTCAAGACTAAAATGGCATAGTGGGCTTAAAATCATGTATTTAAATTCTTGAATGTAAATCTAAGGCATTCTTAGGATGTAAAATATTTACCCATGTCTTAGACTAAGTTACCTGAATCCCCAATAAGTAATGAAGTAAGCCCAATTATATCATCTCAATTCAACCAATGAGACTAAAATATATATTAGTTTAGGCTTATAATTATTTGTGTCATCATTATCACATACATAGTTATCTATTAATACTTTTAATATATTAAAATATTTTTTTTATGAGAACTTATTCAATGTATATAGGCTAGAGGATGACCCTAATGGCTATGATAAAAAGGCATAAAGAAGCTTTAATGCTTCTAAAATTATCATTTTTCTAATACATTAGTGCCATAAGTTATAAATTCCACTATAACATTTGTATTATGGACAAATCTCAAAACTAAATATCATACATTAGAAATTAGGAGAGTTTTGTTTTTGAAATTTTTATTTTTTTACTTAAAGTTTTAGGAAGGAGGTTCTATTTCTAAATATTTCTTATGTTTATAGGATATTTGTGATCAAATTTTTTTCATTAAGAATCCACTATATGATCAAGACATGGATGATTTGGTGATGCATAATTTTCCATCATCTTTTAATTTGTTTGTGGAGTCATAACATCTAATTGCAGAAACTCAAACATTTGATTTCGAGATGTTATCAATACTTCTCTTGTAGAAGGAGTGGAGGCAAAATTAAATAAAAGAATCAACTAAATTTAGTACAAAGAAAGCATTCAATGCACAGTTCAAAGGTAGAGGTAGACAATACAATTCTATAAATTTATCACATGACTCTTCCAAATGTCACTAATCAAAGTGGAAATTACATTACTATAAATAGCCTAGAAATTCAAAGATAGATTTTTATAAAATACACCATGGCTTGGAAGGTGGTCAAAATAGATCACAATATGAAAAATTTATTGAAGGGGATGAACAATGGGAAACATGTGATTTTAGATTTGTGGCATCTCAAAACTAATCAGATAAGATGAAAACATGGTACTTTAACTTAGGTGTGTTGTGACATTATATGTGTCACAAATACTATTGTGTTAATTTCATTTAAGATCATAATAGTTGTGAATTTGTTTCCTCTGGTGATGGTTGGAATCATTGTGTTAGAGGTTGTGGAAATGTTAATATCACATTGAATAATTTTTTTAGATTAACTTTCAATAATGTTTGATATGTTCTAGATATGAACAAAAAATATTTTATATGTAAGTGAGATAACTAATAATCCTAATTTAAATGTGTGAAATTTCAAGGAAGCAAAATTATGATCCCTACTCTTCATGATAGTGAAGCAATTATTTTTGGTATTAGTAAGAATGGGTTATATAACATGGTTGATCCCAAAACAACACAAGCACATGCACTAGAATTAGTTGAAATTACTATTGTATTTTTCCATGAGATATATGGTCATATTAATTATTAGTACTTGAATAAACTAAGTAAGATTAATATAGTGAATGGGCTTCCATCAACTCAGAAAAGTCATAATGTGTGTATAGCGTGTCAATTAGTAAAATATATTCGATGTCATTTTGATACTTGTAAGGCATGGTAAGGAAAATGAGTCTTATACCTAGTACATGTTAATTTGCATGGTCCAATGAATATACTTACAATGTCTAGTGGATATTAATTTTTGCTAATAGTTTATGCCTTTTCTAGTAAAATGTAGGTTTATTTTATAAATGAAAATTAAACTTGTTTCAATATTTTTTTTTCATGGAAATATTGGTTGAGAAACATAAAAGTAGACATGCTCTCAGATAAAATAATGGAGGCGTGTTCCTCTCAAAACAATCTAAATAAGTCTACAAGTGGGAAGGTATATACAAACAATATATTACTCCATTCATTCCACAACAAAAAAATCATGAAAAGGAGGAATAAAATAATATTGGAGATGGAATAGTGTATGGTGCATAATTATAATTTATCTTAGCAGTACTAGAATAGAGATGTGAATACAAAAGTTTACATCCTAAATATAAGTCCATGTAAAGCCTTGAAAAAATTTACACTTAAGAAATCATGGTTAGGTATAACACCCGATGTAAGTTATTTTGGTGTTTTTGGTATTATTTTTTTTGCATTGATTCCTAAAGAAAATAAGAATGGTTTAGATTCTAACAATGTGTGTGTGTATGTGTGCGTGTGTGCATGCATGCGTGTGTGTGTTTATTTTCTATAGTGAGAATTCTAAGGCATAAAAAATAATTGATGTCTCTAAAAATAAAATTATGGTAAATTGAGAAGTTACGATAGATGAGAAAATACAATTAGCTGATAGTAATTTATGGGTAATTACTTCTATTTTTTAACAATTTCATGTGTAAAAATGAAACATGATATAAATATGAAACCCTAAAGGAGTCAAGTTTCAAAGAGGGATCTAGTGAAGAAAGAATTGATTCTCAATGTTTGAAAGTTAGATAAGCTAGAAAAAGATACCAAAGTGGTCTTCTATTAGGATGAAATATGTACATGGAGGTAAATTATCATAAGTAATGGAAGGTCAGATTACAAAATTAAGAAATAAAATGGTGAAAGGTGATGATCATGTATCTTTTGTCTTACTATTATTTTGTAGATATTTGAGCTATCACAATTGAAGAGATAAAATTAAAATTTGAATGGAAAGCTTTTGTGAAGGTTGGAGTAGGTGGTAAGGGCATGAATCTAGGGCACAATAATTTTATGTGCAATATATATCCCAAAATTCTTTAATGACAGAGAGCATTAGGTATCATATATTTAGGAAATCAACACAATAATATATCCTTTATAGGATATAAAATAGTACTTTGTTGTTTAGTATTACATGTATTATGGTAATATAGTTATTGTTGGAATTAATCACTCTAACATTAAACAAGGAAAACATGAAGCATACAATATAAGACAGAACTTCAAGTTAAAACAAAGTGAATCTAGTGATAGTGAACCCAATATTCATCACCATTTTCAATTTTTACTTAACAATTGTGGTGGCTAATTACTTGTGTACTTTGATGAGATGGATTGGTGACCATAGGGACACTTGGTGACATTTTTTGCATTGGAATCAAAATTAACATTTGATTAAGTTCATGTCTAGATGTAATCACAATCATATTATTATTGTAATGAATAAAAATAAAGCATACTACTATAATTAGAATGTTAAATTGAATTATTGGAAATTAAATACTAATATATGTTTTGGAAGATTCCCACATAGAATAGAACTAAACATACATAAACAAAGGTAACTACTTAATTTTCTAAGAAGGCAATAAATTGTACAAGTTAAGAAAGCATCAACATTCATACTGATAAGAAAATGTAAAATACTCACAATAAAAAACAACTAAGCTAACAGATGAGAGTATTCACTAAAAATCCTCATGAGTAGGCCCTATCTCAATTGGATTGGTGTTCGAATCACCTCATTGAACTAAGATAGGTTACTTAAAATCACTTGATAATTAATAATAAATTGATTCATAATAGTAAAGGAACTTCTGTGAGTTCAATTACAACTTTGCTGTGAGTGGAATATAAATTGATTATTGATTCTAAATTACAACTCCAAGTCTAATAATAAACCGATTCATAATAATAAAGGAACTATTATGAGTTCAATTACAACTTTGCTTTGAATGAATTATGAATTGATTATTGATTCTAAATTACAACTCCAACTATGAACTATAGTCTATGGTTTATCTCTTAAATATAAAAGAAAAATATTTAATTAACTATTTTAGTATCTAATGGTTATAAAAAAAGCCTATAGGAATGCTAAGAATAACAAAGTTCTATAACAAAAGAAGCTATGAGTGATAAAGAATAGTTAGAACCATATTTAAGAGATTGATGATACAAATCATAGTCCAATAAAATGACGATGTAGTGAAAAGTTCCAACAACCCCCCACTAGTAAACAATTTTCCATCCTCCATCTATATCCATCAATGAGCCTTTATCCATTTGGCATGGTTTATTCATAACCTATAATATCTTCCTTAACCACCTAAAACAAGTGAGTCAATGTTTATAGTCATGGCTATGAGTTGGTAGCCAATGGTTATAGGCTAGTAGTAAACTCACAGTGAAGCGAGGCATAGTCAACTAGTGGCTATGGTCTCGCCTCAATGGCTACATATTTGGATCATATTAAAAAATGATTATGATCATGAACATTTATGCATTATTTCTTCACCATTAATAATACCAAATTATCAAAATCAAAACTCGTAATAATTTATCTAGAAATTACAAGTTCTAAACCATAACAACAAGCATATACAATATTGAAATAATATGTGTTAATAAAAACATAACATGGTCTATAAAATCATAAACTAGAAAAATAATGGGGAATTAAGAGAAACTAAGTAACATAATGGGTGTTATTCTTGGGCTTCATCACTTCCCAAGCCTAGTATAAGAAGATCGATAGATTTCTACTCAACTCTAGTTTTACATGGAGTCACACTGACCCCTCTATTTATAATAAAAAACTACATGGGAATATCTTGATTTTGGTCTTCTATGTCGATGACTTGATCATTATAGGAAGTGCCACCAAACATAGCCATGATGTGAAGGCTTGACTAATGAAGTATTCCAAAATGACACACATAGATTGCTACACTATTTATTTGGCCTCTAGATTTTATAGTCTAAGACAATAATATTCATAAATAAGTCCAAGTACACTTAAGACATACTATGAAACTTTAACATGGATGAATGTATAGCTTCCCCAATTCCCTATCAATTAGGATTCAAGCTTTATACCAAGTATTATTCTCCTTCGGTTAATAACACACTTTATAGGCAATATGTGGGAATCCTTATCTATTTGACCCACACTCATCTTGATTTATCCTTTTTAGTTGGCCTTATCTCACACTACAATCAAGACCTTGATGAGAAACATTGGCCAATTTTTAAGTGCATTCTAAGGTATCTTCATATTACTAAAAAATAGAATATTATCAAAGTGGCAAAATAAATTGGTGATTACATACACCAGTAATAATTGGGTCAGTTATGTTGATGATCACAATTTGAATGCAAGATATATTTTTCATCTTGGGGTAGGTACCCTCACTTGTTATTGCAAGAAAAAAACTATTGTTTCCTTTTCTGTTATAGAGGTAGAATATAGTGGAGCTATCACTACTAAATGTGAGTCAGTTTAGATTTGGTGAATGTTTTTTGGGTTTGGATTTTCATTGGCTCAACCTATAATGCTTTGGTATGATACTCAAAGTCTTGTCAACATTACTCACAATCCAATGGAACACCAATGCACAAACCATATTGAAATTCATATGCATTATATCCATCAATTAATATAAGACAAGGTCATTGATCTTAAGTATTTATGGATAACCAATCAAGTTGCACACATCTTCACATAACCCTTACTTGAGATCATATTTGTTTAACTCAGGCAAATTCTTAGAGTGAAGGAAGGTTTTTTCAAGGTGGGTTAGTTTTTTTAATTCCTTCATCCTTCCCTTTATCATAGTACATCTTAAGGGTGAATGTTAGTGTATTTAATAATTCATATATTTTTGAATGGTTTAAGATATAATTATATTCTTTAATTGTAAATATGGATAGGTACTAATTATGTTCACACTTATCCATAACTTATTATTATAGAAGATTATTAATTAATTAATTCATTTAATCAAATTATGCTAATAATAAAAAAAGTCTTATCTTAAAAAGACTTGGTGTATATGTAAACTACTATCCAAAACTATATACCTAGCCTCCTTATCTATATAGGAGTATATAGGGATAATGTGTATGATACATCCATGGATGAGAGTTATTGTTGTAATGCTGGTAGATTTATGCCAAAATAATTAGTGTAAATATGTAGTAATACTACCTAGATAAATCATGTGTCTTTTCTTTATGTGATCTATCTATTGCATTCACATGGGTGATAATTTTCAGATAGTTTCTATAACCATCTAGCTTTTCCATAAATTTTAAAGTTGTGAATGCTAAGGAATAACATAGTTTAAGGACTACATCATATTTATATTATAATACTTCATATTTCATTATTACTTTGGATCATCTAGTGAAAGAACATATAAGGATTAGGGATTTCATCACCATTGTTACCTATTGAAATGCATTGAGTATTGGTTGCCAAATTATCATTGAGTGCTTGTTGAATTGCATTGATGTATTCATGGAAAAAGTGCTCTTTAGAACGGAACCCTATAAATATTCAACAACTATATGTTGGATTCCCAACATTTTAGAACAATTAGAGTTGGAAAGCACACATGGCCTCCTTACTAAGCTCCAAGTAGGAAAAACATACCAACACAAATCTTGGACACTGTCACCTTGAATTCTTGAGTTGAATTTATGAAAATCCCACCTTGAACCCTATTAATGTTTGGTAGAAAATATGGGGGGGAGGAAAAAACATAGAGTGAAGAGGAGAGAGTGTGAATGAATGAATTGAATTGGAGGAGGGAAGGGTTATATATATTCAAGTGAGAATGAAAAGGTTAGGAAACACCATTATTGATGATATTTGTACATCACAAAAGTGATGCAGGAAAAGTAATATCAAAAAATTCAAAGGTTAGTGATAATTATTACAATAAGCATGACTGTAACCAACTTTTGAATTTTTTTCTCAAGACTTTATTATTTTACTTTTGTTAACAAATATGAGATTTCAAAAATTCATTGCAACTTAGCTCATGATAAATCTATAAATGACGCCCAAATCTCATGTTAATTAGTTTCCTTCAATGGTAATCAAAATTATTGGGACTTTGATACATGTGAGCTCATGAGCTCATTTGTATCTAACTTACGAGAAGTTAGATTTATTAATAAAGAAATTAATTTTCAAAAAAATATGAGTCAAAGATTTCATAACCTTGTTATAACTTAACTCACAAGATAATTTGTAAATAAAGTCTGAAAATACCAACTTATTAACCAAGTAACGAGTAAAAAGATGGAAAATTGAAACTTTTAGGCTTTAGTGTCATGTCCCCTTCTCAGGTTTAGAGAGGAATGAAGACCCTTAGCCTATTATTTTGGTTTCCCATAGGCTAAGGGAAGGAAGGAAAAAGGGGAACATGGTGTTTTCTTCAAGTTACCAAAAAGTGACTTTATGTCAATAACTTATTTCTAATTTGACTTTTAAAAAATGGGACTTTCTAATTTGAGTAAGTCATTCCTTAATTAGAAATTATAAGGAGAATCACTTTTTAAATATTTGAATTCCCCCTCACTTAGAGTGCCCCACTTGGAAGCTACTTTGGAGGGAAAAGGTATAAATGAAGGTGGTGGGATTCATTTTTGGCAGTTATGATCATCTACCATTTTATTTTATAAGTTGGCCATGTTTACTTCTATTTTCAGCTATCAAGGATGAAAACCTTCATCGACAATCAAAAATTGGGGATGAAAACCCTCAATATTATGTTGATGGTTTTTGTAGTCATATAAAATGTAAAATTGGATGACTTAAGCATGGATAATGACACCCAATCCATAGGTCTTCTTTCTTACTCACATAACCCTTCTAGGCTATTCTTTTACTGATTTCCAATCAACCCCAGCCTTTCAGACTTAACCCTTTCAGGCCTGGGCATCTCTTTCAAGCCTAAATCCATCCCCCCAAGCCTCATTTCCTTAGGACAATATCACCCAACTTTTATAGGAGTGTTGGAACTTGGGATGTCTTGATTTTGGTGATGTTGTCCAAGTCCAAAATTGCCCTTAACAGTCAGATTCTTTCTGATCCTTATCCTTTTCCTTGTCAGCCTAACATAAATTCATTTAACCCATGATCATTAATTCCCATATAAAATTCCATTCAAACTCCATTTAGAAGGGTTAGCACTCATTCACAGGAAATAAGTAAGAATACAAGCAAGTACACTCAAACACTCTTCCGTATTCTCTGCATACAACCTTCCAAGATCATTTCAAGCTTATTCAATCCTTTATCAGTCCCAAGCCATCTAAAGTGCATCTAGTTACATTTATCATACACAAATTTCACCAAGCACTTCAATAAGAGAACTACATTAGCTTGATCCCTCCTCAAAGTATTGGTATGTAGGCAATGTGCCCACACACGAGGTGTGAAATGCATCCAGTGTATCCTTTACACACTAAACCCTTCTCTATATTTTCCAAGTTTCTATTCAAGTTCAAGTAAAAATATCTCTTAGGGCTTTGAAGATTTAAAATAGACACATAATAAGCTCATCAAGCTTCTAGGCTTCAATATTTCACTAACAGAGTAACACATGCCTACCAAATAGAACCTAAAAAGCTCAGACCACCTAGACAACAGCGCCAGAAAAGGACTACAGCACTAGATATTAGGGTGTCCTACTTTTGGCACTCCTATCCAATCCAAAAATGAACCTCTGAATCCATTTTCTGATAGTTTCACAGTCCTGCTCCTCCAGTATTAGACCCCACCTCAGTCTGGATCAATCAAAATAAGCCAAGTTAGATTTTGCTTAATTATTATTATATTTAGAAAAGGCAAAAATACAAATCTATTTACATAAATTAGTAGCTTAATTCCTACATATTATTTACTAATTTACTTTGCTTAGACCTATTTATTTAACTAAGAACAAAACCCCATTATTCTGAAAATAATAAAACATTTGGTGAACCTGACTTGCTTCGAATTTCACACAAAACCCTAGAAACCCTAGGGATAGTTATTTTTGATTTTTTGCCATAATTTTTTTATTTTTCTAGCATTTAAAAATTATAAATCTACAAATTAATTACAAAAAATTCACATATTTTGTTCAAATCCTAGTTTGCATATACTAGGTCCTTCTTGCATACAAACACATTCCAAACACTAGGAAAAATATATTGCTAATTTTAGAAATAAATTTTTATTTTTACTAAATTTTTCAAGCAAAATTATACAAATTTTATATAAATTCATATCAATTTTTTAAAAATTATTGTACGAAATGTTTAAAAAAATATTTTATTATATGTATTGCATCAACTAAACTCCCAGTTACTTTCTAGTACTTTTCAAATCATTTTCTAAATTTTTAGTTGCATATCAAACATAGAAAATCAATTTCAAATTCAAAATTTCAGAGTATTTTGCATAAATATTTTCAAAAAATCCTTAGTTGCATGTACTAGCACCTATTGGCTTCTTGAGGTATCACCTTACATGTTTGGGAGCTCCGTATCTTTTTTGCACAAATTCTAATCAACTATTTTTAGGACTTTGCATTTATTATATTCAATACTTTCCTTTTCTATCACATTACCTATTAAAACCTATTGCAAAATATTCAAACATATTATAAATTATTTTCTTACTTTCACAATGGCCCAATATACCAATTTTGATGAAACTGATAAAAGAGAACTTCAAGAACTCTTAACAAAACATCTGGATATGCAAGATGGAATGCTTATAATTATATAAGAGGAACAATAAAAAGTGAACAATATTCAATCTTCTCAAACCATAGAGCCACTAGTTGCAAATGACACTACGGTGGAAACTATGTCTCAACAACCCCTATAGTAACCCAACCTACCTTTATGCCACCTGTTAGAGTTAGTGCATCCCTTTCTCTTGATGTGACAACCCTTGTGCAAGAGATAATATCTCTTCAATCCAAGGTGCAACATCTTGAGTAAGGTACACTAGACCTATGAAGGGTTTAGATTCTTTTGCTCTTCTGCATACACCATTGGCATGTCATATTGCTTATACACCCTTGCCACAAGGTTTTGTTCAACCCAAGATTACTCTTTATGATGACAAGGGTGATCTAGAGACAAACTTGAGAGATTTTCATGTAGCATGTTTGGATTATGTACCTAATGATTGGCTACTTACCAAGCTATTTCCATGGAGTCCAAAGGATTATGCTTTACAATGGTTTTATAGTCTATCTAATCAATTAATCATGGTATTCAATCCTTTAGAAAGCATGTTCCTAGCACATTTTAGTGCAAACATTGGTGATAAGGCTTTATATGCTCAAATTCCTCAACAAAAATAATGATCAAATGAGCATCGCATGGACTATGTTCTTTAGTATGAGACCATCTTGGCTAAAATGAGTAGTCCCATGGTAGACTAGGAGTTATAGGACCTCTTCAAATAGAGGCTTCTACCAATACTTCATGAATCAATCATGTTCAAGTGATTATCTTCCTTTACTGAATTGGGTCATACACTAAAATAACAAGAAGTCAAACTAATTTCAATGGGCAAACTTAAGTGCTCAAGTATCTCAAACATAACAAACAAGAGTAATAGAAAAGTCCCATAGAAGGTCAAAATGAATGACAATAAGTATCAAAATCAACTAATAATCAATCCAGCTTTAGAGCCCCCTCAGCATGTGGTTTTATTAGCACCTCCTCATTATGCATTTCCCAATCTACTAGTTTCTCCAACTAGGGCTTTATAGCAGTATTTGGAATGTAATATCATCACTCTCCTTCCTATCCAGGAAGTTGACCTAGGAAAGCCTCTTCCACAGGGATATGATCATCATGTATTTTGCAATTTTCATAAGGCACCAAGCCACACAATAAATAGATGCATCAATTTGAGACATAAGATACAAGTTTTGATAGATGACAATCTACTTGATCTGGGTACTTCAATTGAGCCTCAAAAGGCAAAGCCAACACAAGATAAAGCTTTGAAAATATTCTCAGATCCATTTTGATAGCATTCTAAATAGGAGAAAGAGGACACATTAGGTGTTCACCATACATACCATACACATCCTCCACCAGCTACATACCATGCACCTTCAGTTGAGGCACATCCTTTGAGAGGTATGATAGGTGTGTATGAGTCCAGAGTTCCAACCAAACCTTTGATATATTTTTTAGATCAAGAGATTGTGGAGGATAATATAGGTTATAATGCACTTTCTATCAGAGCACATATTCATAATCAACCTATTCACAGTGTGCTTATTGACAATGGTTCTAACCTTAACATGTGCACCTTGACACTCCTATAATATTTAGGTTATTTAAAGCAGGATATCACTCTGATAGACATAGTTATCAGTGGTTTTAGTGGGCATATACAGATTTCATTAGGTGAGATATTACTTCCACTATAGGTTGGTCCTACATATTTGGCAACACCATTCACTATAGTTCATAGTGCATGAGTTTTTGACATATTACTTGATTGACCATGGATTCAAAAACTCAAGGTAGTACCTCTATAGTTCATAGATCCATGAAATTTAATCACACTAATTAGGTTATTATAGTTAGTGGAGTTCCTTATGAGTCACCACTCCCCACTTTAGAGCCACCTACCAGCTTACAAAAAAGAACTCCAATTCTTCCACCTATTTCAATCTAGCCCAATTTCAGTCTTGCTTCCACTTTAGATCCAGCCATAGTTGTGGCATCCATCACTAGTACAGAGGGTTCACACACCTCCAAAATTTTAGGATTCTAGATAGCTTCCAACTATAGTGTTCACACTCATAGTAGTAACATTAAGGTCTCATGCAGTTACACTAAGAACACATGTTTAGAGAGCTTCTTCTAGTTCTAGATGGGTCCCTAACATCCCTATAATTGCATCCACTTATCAGAGTTACAAGGGGAGCCCACATTTGGTTTCCACTTCATAGATTTCAAAGAAGTTATAATATACATAGATTTTCAATTCATAATCTCAGACATTTAATCGTGCCTCATGATCATGCACGATTTAGTTGTTCGATACAGGGCACCATGACAGGGAGTCTCATCTAAGACTCATTGGTTAGTATCATTTCTTCTCAATTTAACTTGTACATAGCTTATAAAAAAATACAAAAATAATACAAAAATTTCAAACTATAAAAAAACATTCAAATATGTCAAAAATACCAAAAACATTTTGATTATATGCATCATATATGCTTTACATTAATACTATCATGCTAGGAAATACATTTGTTATTTCATGCTATTGTATGTTGACTTATCTACATTACCATGCTTCACTTGATCTCTTTGAGTGCATGCAGTGATTTCTAGATCCTTGATTGCTTCACTCTACCCATTGAGGGGGCATTCTGACTTCTACATTTGACACACACATTGATATACATAGTCACTGGGGGCATCTTCTACATGACAACACCATCCAAGTTATGTCATTCCTACACTACACACTTTGATTTATCATGTTGATGTATATTTATTTTTAGATTACATATATTACTATATCGACATTTCACTAGTATTTAGCACTTGTGTATTTCTTAGCATATACCTAGTCCTGTACTACACATGTTTTGCATACTTTCACTTTTACTTTTATTAGTTAGATGTGATTCTACCTTTCCAGTTATTACATGTTTTCTCCTCTTACTTAGCATAGCTTGTGTGATTTCATTTATAGTTCCTTCTTATCTCCTGTTTGTGCCTTAGGACATTTGCCAATGTCCTTTACTTCCATTCATGTGTGTGCCTTAGGATATTTGTCAATGTCCTTTGCTTTGTACTATTCTATAAGCATGTGGCCCCTATGCTAACTTTTCTTGTTTCACTTGTATGTGGCATTTGAACATGCCTTTCATGCCTTTGTTTCTAGTTTGAGTGACATATGCCCATGTCCCTTATTTGTATGGCCTCTTGGCCATCCCTATATGCTTCTTGCTTCTTGCTTGATTGTTGGATTGTTTGTTTTAATTCTCAATGTGTGCAATGCCATAATCCACATCATGAATTTTTCTTTACTTTCTTGGATTCCATGATGGACATCATGCTCCATTCCTCCAACTAACCACTAATAATTAACAACTAACAACTAGCATCTAAACATTTATAGTTCTAGTTTAGTATTTTACACAAGCTTATACATTGTTATATCTATCTAAGCATACCCATGTTGATCTAAAAATCTCTCAATAAAAACATTATTATATATAGAGATATCTTGTCAGTTAGAGATATCTTGTCAGTTAGTATTGTTATAGCATACCCATGTTGATCTATAAAAGGCCATTTAAAGTCCTTTTAGAAGGGTCAACACTCATTCACAGGAAAGAAGCAAGTACACTCAAGCACTCTTCCCTATTCTCTACATATAGCCTTCCAAGATCATTTCAAGCTTATTTAATCCTTTGCATTAGTCCCTAGCCATCTGAAATACATCTAGTTGCATTTATCATACACAAATTGCACCAAGCACTTCAATAGGAGAACTGCATTAGCTTGATCCCTCCTCAGAGTATTGGTATGTAGGCAGTGTGTCCACACATAGAGTGTGAAGTGCATCCAGCATATCCTTTACAAACTAAACCCTTCTCTATATTTTCCATGTTTTCATTCAAGTTCAAGTATAAAGAGCTCTTAGGGATTTTAAGATTTGAAATAGATGCACATCGAGCTCCACAAGCTTCCAAGCTTTGATAATTCATCGATAGGGTAACATAGGTCTACCGAACAGAACCTAGAAAGCTCAGACCACCTAGACAATAGTGTCTTAAAAGGACTACAGTGCCAGATAGTAGGGTGTACCACTTCCAATGCTCCTATCCAATCCATAAATGAACCTCTAAATCTAGTAACCCAGTCTTGCTCCTCTAGTATAAGACCCTGCCTTAGTCTAGATCATTCAAAATAAGCTAAGTTAGATTTCTCTTATTTATTACTATATTTATAAAAGGCAAAAATACAAATCTATTTACACAAACTAGTAGCTTAATTCCTACATATTATTTATTGATTTACTTTGCTCAGACCTGTTTATTTAACTAAGAATAAAACCCCTTTATTCTGAAAATAATAAAATAGATTCATTCAAGGGTCACAATTGAATGAAGTATTTTGGATAAGGTACATGGGGTAGATTTGAGTGTGTCACAATAGCTAGGGCATCCATTGGAGGTTGGTACAACAAGTTTTTGGGAGTGGTGACTAGTTGGAAGGAACTTTGTAGGCTAACGTCACCCTTTGGAGGGTTGATGTCACCCTTATGGGCTATTATTTAGGGCTATGAAATATTTGGGGTCTACATGGGAATATCAAGGGTTTATTCATGTTTGAAACAACCACTTTTTGTAGTTGGATAGTCAATAGGGTTCGGAGATTTGCATTGGTATGGTTCATTGTAAATTCATTAATTTTTAGCTTGGAAAATATTTTTAAAATTTAGATTTGTTGTTGGAAGGGTTTATTATTCAAATAAATTGGATTCATATTTTTTCTAAGGGTTTCTATGTGGCATATATTTTTCCTATGCTATTTCATGGTTCAAATTCAAAATTTGGTACTTTTAAGCCTGAAAGTTTATTAAAGATCAAATTTGATAATGGGATGATTTCACTAAGGAAATTTATTGAATTTCCATATTTTTATGAGGGTTTCTATGAGGTCTAAATTTTATTTTCATTCCTAAGTAGGTCTTTTCAAAATTATACAATTTCTTGTTAGGTTTTTAGTAATATTTTAGAATTGTGTAAGGGTTTTATACAAATTATATAATTGTTTAATTTGGCCTTAAAAGGGATATTATAGTGATATCAAAGTCATGATCTCGCCAACCTATAAATAATGAGGACAGTGCAAGAATCCATGTTAGATATGTTTCAAGCTATGAAATAATACCAAATGGATCTAAGGGTATGGATATAAATAAATAAAATGAAAAATTCAAAATCTAAACCTCAAAAACCTACAGAGGAGAAAGAATAATTCATCATGCAAGTCAAAGGTAAGGAGATATTATCTAAAAAGGAACCCAAGAATGTGGTTGAAAATAAATTAACCACATTACATACAAGCACTTAGGATGTAATGAGGACTCAAAAAAGGTGAGATAAATGGCTAAGAAAAGCTAAAGAAGCTAAGTTGATAGTTATTCAAGAAAAAAAACACCTAAAGAATTTTAAAGAGGAAAGTTAGCTCTTAAATCATCATTATGGTAGTTTTGAATATGAAGAAAAATTAGATTTGCAAGAGGTTTATGAAGGGGAATTCCCTGGGGACCTTGCTGTGAATCATGCACACAAAAAGTGTCTCACCAACTACTTATATTGGTTTTCATCCTGTTAGAATCTTCAGACCAATAACTAAGGTTAAGCAATGTGATTATCTTCATGATTATAACAAGAAGGGTGAAAGTATTGATTTTTAGAGAAGCATTAGGGAAGGATATGAATTTGAGGTGAAAATTTTGATTAACCCTAATTTGGGAGTTTTGAGTCACGTGAATGGTGTTTTGACGTTATCTCAAATATCTCTCATCCAAAAAAAGTGGATGAATATTATAATTTCCAAAAATCTAGTTTGATGTTCCCTACTTTGTCTTTGTAAGATTATTGTCATCATGGAAAGCATTTCAATAAGTGTGATAAGGTCAAGGATAAAAAATATAGCTTAGGGCATATAGATTCCACGAATCAAACTCAATGATATGTTTGTATATGGGACCTAGGCAAAATTTTGAATGACAAACTGAATAGAAGCTTTGAATCTACTCTATCATTCTTCATCTTTGGTAATTCGTTAGAAACGGAATTTATGAGGAGTCATATAGGATATGTGGTGTATTCTAATAAAGTTATGAAGGATAAATCCATAGATTATTCCTTGGAGCTGAGTTCCACATTTGAAGATACAATCATGGGTGTTGACAAAATAAAGATAGTCCCCACATAATGCTTCATGAGGAAGGGTGGTCAGAAAAATAGATGCAATTTTGATAATCAAGATGATATGAATCAACAAGCCATATTTGGGTTTGTCTCAAAATACATTCAAGATTGCCATTCTTAGAGGAATGGGGAATGTGCAGCTGTTACAAGATGTTTTCCATCCACCACCATTTTGATTTCTAGTAAAAGAATGAAACACTTTAGTCATGCTTTGGGCATCATGGAAGGAATTCATGGAGTTAAAATTAATAATAGTAATCATAATATAGAAGAGGTAAGCTTAGTTTTGGGCATGCATTTTGATATATTTATTTGATAAGGCACAAAAATATATCGATACCTGGAGTAGACATGAGGTGTGCAATGACTATTATGACATGAGATCAGGTGAGATACATTCTCATGATGATATTTGGTCTAATTTGGGTTAACTTTGCATGGTGTTTGATTTTTCACCTCTGAGATTTCCATTTAGTGAAGAGTACCATCAAAATTTGAGAAATGGTATTGGATACATACTTCCTATGGAGAAATTTACAGGCATCACAAGAAGACTTCAAGGAGAAGTTCACATGAAAATCAAAGTAGCACAATGTAAGCATGGTTAAATAAACTTCAAATTTAGATATTTGTGCAAAGGATCATCAATAACATATGAAGGAAGAAAATGGTTATAGTATCTTATCAACAAATGTTAGAACAAACACACTCAGGATAGCTACAAGTTTGATTCTCAACGTTGATGCTACTATCTTCACCATTATCAACCACCAATTTATTTCATTTGTATTTATACAAATAGATTTATAGGGGTTTCTAGTCATGGGAAAGACTAATTTTTAGTCTGTGACTATGGATGGAGGATTTTCAGCCCTTGATTGGCTGCCCACCACTTCTACATTAATCACACTAATGATTGGTATATGGGTTTGTCATTTTTATAACTATGAAACCATTTATATATTGTTAGTATTGATGATTTCAGTCATAAATAGCTATGGATTTATGCATTTTTTAGAGAATTTTATCACATGGTGATGTTAGTAGAAGATGTCCACTATTAGGGGCAATCAATCCAACAATCCTCATGTTGATTGGGATGATATTTATGGAGGTTTATGGATGTTATGAATTGTTTAAAATCTACATGTAAGATGTTTTTTGCCATGAATTTGAGGGACTAGCCCATAGTAACATTATGGGACCCATTGGAGCTCAAGCATATAGTCATGAAGTAAGTGTTTAGGATCCTTCATCATATGAAAAGAGCATATGGGTATACTAGAAACATAATGGTGAGCACTTGGGTCTGCCTTTAACCTTAAATAAATATATGGAAGATGTTCTCATGTTGTGGGTAGGAGGCTTCATCGAGGGAAGCATATAGATGTGGGTGATGGATGGAGTAGACCTAATGATAATTGTTGATAGAGGTTGTGCCACTTGATAGCTATGGGACTCATATGTTATGGTCATTATAGTATCATATATTTGGTGCATTCAGGCATATATGTTGCTCTTGATCAAAATATTCAAGATGACAAGTATTAGGGAGCTAAAGAGCTCATCTCTCACATGGTTAGGGGAATATCTCTAATGAAAGATTTTGGCAATCACACCAACTTCAAGAGTGTTATTTTATAGTTCAATTTTAGATTCTTTGATGGAATAATAAAGAATTTTTTTTTAGAACATGGGATTATAAATTCCAAAGATGGATTTGGAATCCAAATATTGATAGGTAGGTTTAATATGGAGGGATCAGAGTTAAAATAACATTTCTTGAGGACAAACAATTTTGAGAGGGGAGGATTGTCATGTCCCTTTCTCAGGTTTAGAGAGTAATGAAGACTCGTAGCCTATTCTTTTGGTTTTCTATAGGCCAAGGTAAGGAAGGAAAAAAGGGGAACATGGTGTTTTGTTCAAGTTGCTAAAAAGTGACTTTACGTCAACAACTTATTTTTAATTTGACTTTAAAAAAAAGGGACTTTCTAATTTGAGTAAGTTGGCCCTTAATTGAAAATTATAAAGAGAAACACTTTTTGAATATTTGAAATCCGCCCCCCCCCCCCCCAACCCCACTTGGGAGTTGGTTTGGAGGGAAAAAGGTATAAAGAAATATGGCGAGGTTTGTTTTTGGTAATGATCATCTACCATTTTGTTTCATAAGTTGGGCATGTTTGTTTCGACTTTCAGCTATTGAGGATGAAAACCCTCAATACTCTATTGGTGTCTTCATTCAAGGATCATAATTGATCAAAGGATTTTTTGGTAAGGCACAGGGACATATTTGAGCGTGGTGCAATAGTTAGGGCATCCCTTGGAGGTTGTCATAACAAATTTTTGAGAGTGGTAACCAATTGGAGGTGGCTTTGTAGGTTGGCGTCACCCTTTGGAGGGCTAACATCACCCTTGTGAGTTGTTAGTCATGTTTGTGTAGTATTTGGGGTCAATGTGGTCATATTAATTGTTAATTCATGTTTGAAATGACCACTTTTTACATGTAGACAATTAGTAGGGTTTGGAGATTTGCATTGGTATGGTTCTTTACAAATTCATTAATTTACAACCTAGAAAATATTTGTAAAATTTAGATTTGTTGTTGTAAGGGTTTATTATTGAAATAAATTAATTCATATTTTTTCAAAGGGTTTCTATGTGGCATATGTTTTTCCTATGCCATTTCATGGTTTAAATTCTGAATTTGGCACTTTCAAGCTTGAAGGTTTATTAAAAATCAGATTTGATAATGTGAAGGTCTCACCAAGGAAATTGATTGAATTTTCATATTTTTGTGAGGGTTTCTATGGAGTCTGAATTTTATTTTCATGCCTAAGTAAGTCTTTTCATAAATTTGAAATTTCTTGTTAGGGTTAGGGTTTTCTAAAAATTCTAGAATTATTTAATTTGGCCTTAAAAGAGATATTACATTTAGTTACAAGTTATCACACAAGATAACTTATAATGAAAGTCTAAAAGTCTGATTAGTTGAGATGACATCAAAGATTAGAGATTCAAAAACAAAAAGATGTTTGTAATTAACTGTAATCAAAGTCCAAATTTTACAATTAGTTATATAGAGGTGGGGTTTTCAGAACTATCGGACACGTGAGATAGGAATGGGCTATTTGATTTCATAATCAAGCAATAATTCAATTTTAAACAAAGCGAGGTATTAGGATTTTCTTATTTTTGGGTACATATAAGATGGGTAACAATATTCTAAATTATTTAACAAGGAAAAATAAAGACTCTTTTCTTATTAAAAAATGACTAAAACACATCTCAAAATTTTCAAAATGGGGAACACAAAACTAGTTTTAAGACTTCAAGTTTTAGTAATCCATAATGTTATAAATAAAAGCTTTTGAGAAAATTGGGAGCAAATTTTAAAAATTGATGTTTCAGACTACTATTCATGGTTTATCTTTAAGATTGAATGATTGAACTACACATTAGGGCTCCTTATATAGATAACTCATTTTTAAAAAATAAGAAATGAGTCACACTACATCTAAGGGTAATTAATGTTTAATTTTCATTATTAAATAATTAAAAATATAACATTAATTAATTAAAACTTATTGTTTGTTAGACTTAAGAAGAAGAAATACGATGTTCCATGAATCTTTGAGCACTAATCCTTTATCTCTATCAATAGCCTCCCTAATTTTCCTCTTTAATATTTTTTTTCTTTCACCATAATTTGTGTTTTGTTGATACAAATGTCATGACACATTACTTGATCATATTTGGCTAAGATATTTTTTTATGCACCTATAATTGATATCTAAAGCATGCTCCTTAAATCATTGCAATAAGGATCTACCTATTTCTCTAATGTATTCGAGGTTACAGACAAATTTAATGCGATAAACCCCAAAGTTCAACTTAGAATTAGATGGGTCCTTAATTGATTTCATCATACCTATTTTTTATAGGTATTCACTTTTGACCGGAGCTCTAACCTATATGGGACACAATCGAAGGTCTAGATCCATAAGTGATCATCTATCGCATGTACCAGATATACCAACAACAACTATAATTGGCCTAAGAATACCAATAATGGTCACGCTCGGCCCATAAATACCAATAAATGGATAAAATCTACCCAATAATACTAATGAATGGCCACAACTAGACTGAGAATACTAATAATAACCACAATCAGCCCAAGAATACTAATGATCAGCCACAATCAGCCCAAGAATACCAATGAATGGTTACAACCAACCCAAGAATACCAACAATGGTCACAACTGACTCGAGAATACCAATGATGACCACATCCAACCTCAAATATTATAGTGAGATTTGAACCTGGGTGGAGCTTGAAACAACCAAGCCACTTTACCAACTCACCCACATCTCATTAGACATTTTCACCATACTTATTTTATTATATGTAATGAAAATAGGTTTTATTCCCATTGTCTTTAAAAATTTCTCAAATTTGAAAGAAGCCCCTTCACTATAAGGAAGGTAAACTTTGGGTTACACCTCTATGTTTACCTTAGGTTTGCAATCTGATGCCCACTCTTTTTTCTACCTTGTTGAAGACCCTTGAAATTGTGTCATCCTATATCCATTCATTCTAAACACTTTATTTAAGTGGGTTTTTTCCATATCAATGTGATCAATGTCAAAGATCCCAAAAACCCTATATGTGAGAGTGTATAGGAAACCAATCTTATGCGATGGGTGATGGTGAGAAAAGCAATGGAGGTAAATATTTGTACGCATGCTCTTTATGTAAACTTGTCATGTTAAGATACCATCACATTTCCTACATATTAACACAACTATAAATGGTAGAGAGAATTATTCCTCCATTTCTTTAATGAAATATATACTTGGACATACACTATTGAGATGGCCATGGAACTATTCAAGGGAATCTCTACCATAAACCCAATTTACATTTTTACCATCCACATACCATTTCCACCACTTTGTTTGTAAGTGGATGGAGGATGGAGATTTTTATTCAAAGTCTTCCATGAAGATATTTTCCATAATTATAATAAGGGGGGACCTAATAACAACCCTTTATGTATGTTTCATTGATTTCATATAATGCCTTTACGAATATCAAAAAAAAGAAAGAAAAGGTAACCCTGAGACATAATTCAACAAGCTTTGATGTACCTTCATTACTAAACTCTTTAATGATTATGATAATGTAAATGAGATTGATTTTTTAGTAATTGAAGACACTACATCAAAGTTTACCAAGATACTCTCCTCATTAAGAATTTGATCCTTAAGAAAAATTTGAAAATCCTTTTGAAATTTTAATGAACGAAGAGGTTTTACCCACAAACGGTTGACATTTCTTAGCCAAATATACTTAGAGAAGATAAGTTGGAGAATTATGGGTGTCAACATACACTCTGAGAGGTACCATAACATAATGAATCTTAGGTTGATCATATACCCAATCCCACAACTCTACATTCTTATCTTTGTTTTGTGATGTGTGTGTGTTTTTCCATCCACCTTATTTTCTTTTCATTTTATATGTATTCTAATTAAATTTGTTGTAATAATTATCAAAAAAGTTCTAATTGGGTCCTCCTATGGCCGCACAGC
Organism: Torreya grandis; assembly: GCA_037957365.1. NCBI lineage: Eukaryota > Viridiplantae > Streptophyta > Pinopsida > Cupressales > Taxaceae > Torreya > Torreya grandis. The sequence goes on from JARHVA010002212.1 coordinate 460,380, forward strand.
TTGGAAAGGTCTTGGTTTTCCCAATCTCCTTACCCTTGTCACCCTGGTCAAAGTGGTGAGCTCCTTTATCATTAAGAGTATCTAAAAATCCTGGCAAAAAATAAAAGCTTGACTATTATGGAATGGATCAGGCTTCAAGGATGGTCTTCCCATCAACCAACAATATCTATGGTGGTCGTTTGTCATCAACATGTATGTGGTGCTTCTTGTAGAGGTGCCTTAGATTCATGCGCTTAGGTTTTACTGCAAAAGAATCTACAACGTGCAAGACCTTTTCTATAAAGAGTCTTGATTTTGGATCCCCTTGAATGCTTTTTAGGCCAAACTCAAATTTTCTCTGACTGACAGAGAGTCTTATGAATATATTATGGTAGTAGCACCTATGAAGTTTTTTCACAAGATCTCTATCAACTATGTTCATCTTTGGTGGAAGGACTAGAAATGGTACAAAGAGACTCCTTTTTAGAATTATATAGCCATAAAAGGTTATCAATGTCTCTCTCCACACTTTCCTATGGTGGATAAACTCAACCAAAGGTGGAACATCCATTCCCCCCTTTTATCTAGGGAAAACACTTCCACACTATCTAGTCGGCTTGTACTAAACCAAACATTATGTATTTTACTTGTTATTTGCTTTATTAAGGCTTATCGATTGGTAGAAGGGTTGTCTAATTAGATATTTCTCTACCTAAATGTCCTTTTTGTAGCCACCTAAAAATCACAATGCACCTTTTTTGGTATTCTCCGAAGGCCCAACGTACTTGAACTTAGATCCAGGACTTCTTCTAGCCCTTCTACTCAATTCCCTTTGTTACATCCTAATTTCTCACTAAGCAAACTATTTGACTATCTATGGATATTTATAGTTGACACATCTGATTTGGTTATATTTTGGCTAAGTTTGAGATATATGTTATTATGGGATAGTAGGATATTGCTTAGATACACAATGATACATGTTGCTTTATTTTGAGTTAGTTATAGTGTATGCATTTACATTATGAGCATATTGATACGTTGTTTTAGTTATATTTTATGATGAATTTATATCATGACTGTTATGGTCTAACTACTTTCTTTGTTGTGAGGTTGACGTAGGAGAATCCATCCATTGGAGTGTGAGGAAGGGAGAGCATCATCAAAGAGGGTGATGTATATGGAGACATTGGAGTATGATAGAGAACTGACGAAAACCCTACACACACCATAATAGTTAGCACATGGTAGAATGTATTAAAAATGGTTTGCACATGGTGTTTATTTCTACTTGCTTTGAAAAGTTGGTTTCTATGAGTTGCTAGTTGAGTTGAATAGAGTAATGATTTTTTTTGTGTAGTTAGTATATTTTATTAGTAATGCTAGTAGAAGCCTTACTAACATGATTAAAATTAGAAATCTAGACCAATGGTTGTCAAAATTATCATAAAATGTGTGACAATAAGTGGTGTTAATTAAATTAGTGAATTATAGACTTTCTTTTTTTCTTGTTGAAATAAATAAAAAATAGTAATTATCATTAAAAAAATGGAAAAAGACAATAAAACATAAAAGAAAATAAATTATTGAATTAAGAAAATAAAAAAGAAGTAAATATATTAAATAAAATAATAAATACAAAGAAAGCCATGAAAACTCTTTAAAGATAAAGACTATGCCTATTTTCTTATAGGAGAAATTAAGAAAGAAAGCTAGCTTAAAAAATATAAAAGCTACACCTTTTTTCATAATATAGAATGGAAAAAATTATAAAAGGAGGAAAGAAAAGCGGAGCGAGGTGGAGAAATGGAAAGGAGACATGTCACCATTCTAAGAAGAATATGGAGTGTGGAACTTAGGAGAAGAGCAAGTAAGCATTTTGCCAGGTAGGCATTGTATTTAAATTCAATATGTTTATATGATCTGTATAAATGAAAGGTGTGAATCTATTGGAATATATATATAAAGTTAAATACATATAAGGTGATTCCCATATAGAGGTTGAATTGTTCAGTATGTAATATAACTAGTGCAAGAGTCATAGTTAATACTTGAGTTCTAAACAGAAAATAACCCTGTAGAGATTGGTCATAGTATTCCAAATATTCATCTAGACTTGTTTGTTTTCTGGTTATGACGAAATATGTACATTTAGTAAAAGTATTTCCCTACAGAATTATCTATTTTCCATGTTTGGACAACACAAACTATTTTTGAGTTGTTAAATATGAAAAAGGAAGGTCATTGAAATAAACACACTATATTTCGTATTGTGTATTGGAAATGTATTTTGCATTTATTTGATATTTGACTATTTTGCATTGTGTACCACATGAAATACTGAAAGTTGATTTCCTTGGTTAGAAATGTATTTCACATTGTGTACTGGAAATGCATTGTGTTTAATGGAAATAGACACCGTAGAAATAAATAATGCAAAATATGGAATACTATTTGACTATCAAGAGTGAAATTCCACACTGGTGTATTTATTGGCATTGTGATAGAGACATCAATTTATTAAATATAGATATCTTTTTATTAAAATAATTGATTGAAGACCCTAAAATTATCTCTGAATATATATTTATTATCTGGCTTTCAATAAGATCACCATACACGTTTAAAACTTAGCATATTTTTTATGTATAGAGCCATTGTTTTCATAATGAGTCTTTTTTTTCCAACCTGTAATATTGGCGTTGTTGCATCTTAGTATGTGAATACTTGTAGTAGACTTTAGATTCGTTATTTTTCCTTGGCTATTTATATGTAGTTATTAAAAGCCCCTGAATATTGATTAGCCAGAATAAGCTCAAACTATTAAATATAATACCAATATTATCAATAAAAGTTCATAGAATAATATTATTATTTACATTTTATGATTATAAAAGGGCATTAATAATTGTAATAATATTAGTCAGAATATGCCCAAACCATTTGTCATGATATTGCAATCTTGAATAATAATAATAATATTGATAATATTAATATTATGTTCATTGATTAATAACCGTGAATCATTTGTAAGTAGTCTTACGATCTATTGGCTTCTATTTATATTATAAGGAGGTGTATGTAGCTAATAAATACTCGTATCATGTTTTTCATTCATGGTTCTTTTGATAATAAAGTATTCTAGTTATTCTACAGAGTAGATAATGGAGTATTTGTTATTGCATACATAGAATATATGTATAGAAACAATGGCAGATTATCTGTAAAAACATTGCTCTAGAAGTTAACAACTTGGATAATAGCCAAAATATTATTTAAAAATATTATATATAAGCAGATTTGATAAGGCTGTGTAGGAGAATCTTTCCTATTGTATACATATGGATATGTATATATTAAATAAGTGACTACATACAAATGATAATTTATGCCATTATTAATATTTTTGCATATAATTAATATAGTGTCATCCAGCCTCTATTCCATAGTGGGATACAAAATGCATTTTGACATATTTAAACCCCCACCCCCTTCCCCCCACATTTTGACTCTATTTCATGTATAAGGGTAAATGAATTAGATATTAATGTGCATATCATGGATTGATGGAGTTAGAGCATCATCAATTTTGCATACACATATCTTTGTTCTTTGTGAAATGGCTTTAAGAAAAGGAGATTTAAGAACCTTTAGCACCTTAAGAGGAGTGGATTATATAGTAGGGACTATATACTAATGGTTTGAATATAAAATACTAATCAAGGAAAACTTTTGGAAAAATTAGAAATATGGCTACTTATATTAGTGGGTCGAATTACTCATAAACTTTAATAAAATTCAAATTTGTATATAGTAATAAAAGAGGATAACTCTTGTTATATGGATTTAAGTTCGAGAAATTTCATCATAGTATTCATAGACTTATACATAAAGCCCAAAATTTACTAAGGATGATTGTTGGATTGAAAATTATAGTCAATTCCTACAATATCATAATGGTTGAAAAACGTCTTGGGAATCTCTTTAGAGAATATTAATATCTATAGGTGTTAATATGTACATGTATAGAGGGGTGTATTCTTATGGTTATATTTTCACAAGTAAATTATAAACCATGTTAAGGAATTACATAAAAATTAAGTTATCGAATGCGTACATTCAAACCCCTAAAATGTATAGCAGATACTAGATTAAATTATCTTATATTTCTTGTGTGTTAAATCTTGGTTGGCTTTATTTACACATGGATTTAAGTATGTAACATAATTACATAATGAAAATGGTTGTGTCGGATCATATGACTAAGTTTATAGCTAGAAGTATGATTTTATCTAGTCATCAATTGTTCGAGCGAGGGACCATAACTATAACCATATTAAAACAATATTTTAGAAAATAGAATGAGAGGTTTAAACAAATAAAATAATGGGTGTATGATTTTTTTATTTCTCTATAAATGTTTGATTTACTATTAGTGGGTTGTTTGATTCTTAGAATCATAAATCTGGTTATGTATTTTTATATAGTTATGTACTATGATAGTATGGGATATCATAAAGTACTATAATATAAATGTATGTTATATTCAGATGATACTTACTATAATTGTTATGTCTAGACTCATATCTATATTTGACTGATTAAATGTATGTGTGTTGATTATTACTATGAATGGTATGTTTAATGACAGTTAGTAGGACTTTATATATGCGTGCATACAATCTTTGAGAGTTTAGAGAAAGCTATGATAATATATTATTGTGTTTCATGAGAACTGTGACTTATTTCATTATATCAATTACTTGAATAAAAGCTTATGTTTCCATGTATTTAAGACTACTTTATATGACTGATGTGAAAAACCTAGTAGTTATGTCTTAGAATACTAGACTATGGTAATATAAATTATCATAAGATGTAGTATGTTTTGAAACTAATTGTGATAGTGAAAATATGTGGTTAAATATGTATCTACCCATATGGTATAAATTGTAGTCATTATTTCTAATATGGGATAGAAAATAATGTAAGATTCATTCATATGTTTGACAAAATAAATGTGCTTTGGTTACTCTTATGTTTAACATGTTATATGATGTGTTTGCTACTAGGATGTAAATTATATGAATCTTGTGGTTGAATTGTATTTGACCAATGTACATTATGGATACAAATCAAGGAGTGAGATGGACTTCACTGGCTTACTATCATCACAATATCTAATGAAGTTAGTTCGATCAAGTGATGTGTATGAAATTGATTGATCTATAGATCATTATTATTTATTATTCATAAAAAAATGGAACAAAGTATATTTAGTGAGATATTATAATTTCATGAGTATGATTTACATGTTTGTGTGATATCTTGGAATATAATGGTTTTATATGATACATTTCATGTTTAGTTTAGAAATCATATAACATACATATACTTGCTTGTCTCTTTGGATTCTCACACCGTCACTATCTACTCATCCATGAAGAGAGGGCCATTACCTAATAGGATTAGTTCAAGGGATCGTTGGTTCGTAGTTGGCATGGAAAAGCGCTCAGATGATGCTCTCCCTCCTCACAACATTACTGCCTATCGAGATGACACTTGAGATTGCCATAGATACTTGAGTTTAGGAACTATTCTTCAGAGAACCATGTATCTTATATGTACATTGCATTTTATTGCACTTATAATTGAATATTGTCATGCAAAATTGTACTTACTTATTATTGCACATCAATGACAATGGTGGTTCTAATCTAATATCAATTATCGTTGAGTTGATATAATTACTTTCTATATTGTATGTTGATGTGCTCTCATGGTATTAGAGATCATTGATGTGTGATTTAATATGCTTTTTTATCACACTTGAGTATTTCATATGGTCTTTGCAAATTCTCATGATGTAATCTATATTTGGTATATGTGTTTTTTAAAAAATCAAATATTTCTAATTGACCCCAGTGGGGTTGTCACATGTGGTATCAAAGCCATGACTCACACTCTAGGACCTAATGAGTGCATTAGGATTTTTGTGTTTTTCTATTCACTAGTGCGAACCTAGTGACTTGAAGTATTGTATTGGTATCTTGGATTTGTAGTGCCTTTATGCAAAATCATGTCACACCATGATTAGAGTTTTGAGACTTGATAGATCCTCCTGTATGGCTTGGTGATTATTGTAAGACATTCATGAAATGTGTGTGGGGAATATTAAGTGTGTGCCCTTAGGAGCACTCGTACCCTTTTGAGTTGTTTAGGGGTAGGTTTATTGTCATAATGGTAATGGTTATATATGAGGTTTGGGTAGGTGAGTACATAACATGGTTCATGAGTTATGAACAAGAGTTTTTTACCATAGTTTGATCACTTAGATCGAATACCTCGAGTACAATTACAACCTTCTTGGTATTCAAGTCACCTTTGCCATTTGTGTTTTGTGTTTTGTGTTATGAGTGATTAATAAGCAAGGGATGCTTCTCACTTAATTATATGTGCTTTAGTTTTTATGTCTTATATTTACTAATCCTAGGATTGGAAAATTTTATAAGACCATTTTTAGTTAGTACCACCCAAGACAGTGGGAATTTCCTTGTAGTAGAGTGTTGTTGTTTTACTTGAGAATTCCTTTGTGTTAGGAGTTCGTTTATGGATTTACACCCTTAAGTTATGTAAATTAGGAAGAAGTGACATCTTTCTTAGTTAGCTTAGAGGTGAGTTTTTATTATCTCATTCTCTTTTGACATCATTATGAGCTACCGAGAGTATTCATATTTTCATGATGATTGATTTAGTGTTCTCTTAAATGGGAACTTGTTTCTGAAATGTTGTTTTGACCTTTTTCCCTCAAGTATATGGGATAGTATCATCTAATTCTTGTTGAGAGAAGTTGTAGGATTGGATAGATTGATACATCCTTGTAGTTAATATTTTTTTCCTTCTATTTGTGGAAGCAAGTTATATTATTACTCTTACAATTTGGTAAGTAGGTAGTAATTTGAAAACATTGAGTTGCAGTGTTTTCTTTTTACCTTGTGAGGGTATGTAGGAGTTTATTTTTGAAATGTTAGTTCTCTAATTTTCATTAGTGACTCTTTGGGGTCACTACTTTATCTAACTTGTGATTTTATACCACGTGGAGTGGCAAACCTTGAATGCATATTATATTATAAATTAAGAACTATAAGTTGATTATAATTATTATGTTCTTATTCACCCTTGATTAGATTGATATTATTCTCTTTTTGGCTTAAAGCATGTTGATTTGAAGATTTATTTTTGTACTTTCCATCAAAATCAAGTAGGATATAGGATGTGCAAAACATCTTGTCGATTTAGGGGTTGAGATAAACTTTTTAATTTGTTGCATTCTAGTCGAGAAAGTAGGGAGATATTGTCTCGCTTGTTCTCGTATAAGGTTGAAAAGATGGTGTGATCCTTGGTCTATGTATGTTATGTAAATTTTAACATTATTTCCTCTTAACTATGAATATAACACTATAGGTTAAGCTGTGAAATATAATACTAGTTATGTTTGGCTAGTGACAATTTAATACAATTACAGATTGATTGTATAATTTCTCTTGTATGTATTTTAATACATCTAGAATTATTTGGCACATATTATTGTTTTTTATGACCTATTAGTATAGAATTATGATTCATTGAACCTTGTGCACATTTTAGAGATCATTAGATCATAGAGACTTAAGGGAAGAGTGGTGAATTAGGAATATGAGTACTAAGCGATAGGAGTGGATCCTACTTAGTCTCACAATTGAATCGATAGTTATTGAGTTTAGATTTGATAAATAGACTAGTCAAATTTAGGATTGATAGACGAACTTATCAAATTCAGTCATATGATCATATACATGTATACGATGGAACGTTTATTCTTTAAATTTTGTATATATTAAAAATGTAGTATTTCCAGTTCTTATTCATTATCATACTTGTTAGGAGCTCTATGGAGTAGTGACAGTATTGACATGATATATTGATCAAGAGATATATGAGGTAGCGGTAGCATTAACTTATGCACATCATTCTTAACATGTTCCCTAATTAGTTTTCTCTAGAATGAGAAAAACACTAAGTTAGAGAGATATGCAGAGGAGCTAAAAGATTTTATAGGACTCTCTCTGGTCATTAGCTTTGGCTTGTATGATGATCTTATATGCTCTTGAAAAGTCAGTGAAACTTTCACTGAGATATGTGGGACCTTTCAAGGTAACATAAGTGGTCAGTCTTATACTATGTAAGTTTTTCTTGATGATTGTAGACCTTGAGGTGGTCATGATATAATCAATCAGAGTAAGTAATACTCATAAACCATGTTTGCATAATTGAAAAATGTCACAGAACATGGTCTTATGGGATCAATACTCTAAAAATAGTGCAACCTGATAGAACTTCGATGAGTTCTACAAGTAATTTCACATTTATTCACTTGATTTAACACTTTATATTGTGTTATTTATCTATGGAACAATGATTTTAATTTAAAACTTATGTTTGATAATAATCATCTAGAAAGATGACTAACTTTAAGGAGGAAGGATGTTACATCCCGATTCCACACTAAGTAAACTATTTGACTATCTATGAATATTTATAATTGACACATATGATTTGGTTGTATTTTGACTAAGCTTGAGATATATGTTATTATGAGATAGTAAGATATTTCTTAAATATATGATGGTACATGTTGCTTTATTGTGAGTTAGTTTTAGTGTATGCATTTACATTATGAGCATATTGATATGTTATTTCAATTATAATTTATGATGAAGTATATCATGACTATTATAGTCTAATTACTTGTTTTGTTGTGAGGTTGACATAAGAGAATCTATCCTTCAGAGTGTGATAGAAGGAGAACATTGTCAGAGAGGGTGACGTAGATGGAGATGTCAGAGGATGACATAGAACTGACAAGAAACCTGCACACATCATAATAATTAGTGCATGGTAGAATGCATTAAAAAAGATTTGCACATGGTGTTTATTTCTACTTGCTTTAAAAAGTTGGTTTCTATGAGTTTTCGGTTAAGTTGAATAACATAATGAATTATTTTTACGTAATTGGTATATTTTGTCATTAATTATTGTAGAAACCTTACTAACATGATTAAAATTATAAATCTAGACTAATAGTTACCAAAATTGTCATAAAATTTATGATAATAAGTGATGTTAATTAAATTAGTGAATATAGACTTGCTCTATTTTATTGTTGAAATAAATGAAATCTAGTAATTATCATAAAAAAAAAGAAAAAAAAAATGATTAAATTAAGAAAATTAAAAAAAAAGTAAATATATTAAATAAATTAACAAAAACAAAGAAAGCAATGAAAACTCTTTAAAGTTAAAGACTACGCCTATATTCTTATAGGGGAAAAATTATAAAAGGAAGAAAGAAAAGGGGAACGAGGCAAAGAAATGGAAAAGAGATGGGTCACCATTATTAGAAGAATATGGAGCATGGAATTTAGGAGAATAGCGAGTAAGCATTTTGCCAGATAGGCATTGTATTTAAATTCAGTATGTTTATATGATCTGTATAAATGAAAGGTGTGAATGTATATATATATATATATATATATATATATATATATATATATATATATATATATATATATATATATATATATATATATATATATATATATATAAAGAAAGTTAAATGCATATAAGGCAACTCCCATATAGAGGTTGAATTGCTCAGTATGTAATATAACCAGTGTAAGAGTCATAGTTAATACTTGAGTTCTGAACATAAAATAATCCTGTAGAAATTGGTCATAATATTCTAAATATTCATCTAGACTTGTTTGTTTTCTATTTATGACAAAATGGGTGCATTCAATAAAACTCTTTTCCTACAGAATTATTTATTTTTCATGTTTGGATGACACAAACTATTTTTCAGTCATTAAGAGAAAATATGAAATAGGAAGGCCATTGAAATAAACACATCATATTTTGCATTATGTATTGGAAACGTATTTCATGCTTATTTGATATTTGACTATAGTATTTTGTGTACCACACAAAATACTAAAAATTGATTTTCTTGGTTGGAAATGTATTTCAAATTGTGTACTGAAAATGCATTGTGTTTAATGAAAATAAACACCGTAGAAATAAATAATGCAAAATACAAAATACTATTTGATTATCAAAAGCGAAATACCATGCTAGTGTATTTATTGGCATTGTGATAGAGGCAACAATTTATTAAATACAAAGATTTTTTAAATTAAAATCACTGTTTTAAACCCTAAAATTATTTTTGAGTATATATTTATTATCTGGCTTTCAATAAGATCATTGTACACCTTTAAAACCTAGCATATTTTTGATGTATAGAGTCATTGCTTTTATAATGAGTCTTTTTTTCCCAGCCTATAATATTAACATCGTTGCATCTTAGTACGTGAATACTTATAGTAGACTTCAGATTCATTGTTTTCCCTTGCCTATTTGTATGGATCTATTAAAATCCCGTGAACATTGATTAGCCAGAATAAGCTAGAACTATTATAAATATTATCAATATTATCAATAAAAATTCATAGAATAATATTATTGTTTGCATTTTATGATTATTCAAGGGTATTAACAATCGTAATAATATTAGTTGGAATAAGCCCAAACTATTTGTCATGATATTGTAATCTTGAATAATATTGATAATATTAATATTATGTTCATTGATTAATAATCGTGAATCATTTATAAGTAGTATTACAATCCATTGGCTTTGATTTATCTTAGAAGGAGGTGTATATAGCTCATAAATACCCGTATAGTGTTTTTCAATCATGGTGATTTAGATAATAAAGTATTCTAGTAATTCTACATAGTAGATAATGGAGTATTTGTTATTGCATACATAGAATATAAGTATAGAAACAATGGCAATTTATTTGTAAAAACATTCCTCTAGAAGTTAACAACTTGGATAATAGCCAAAATATGATTTAAAAATCTTATATATAAGCAAATCTGATAAGGTTGTATAGGATAATCTTTCCTATTGTATACATATGAATATGTGTATATTAAATAGGCGACTGCATACAAAGGAGAATTTATGCCATTATTAATATTTATGCATATCATTAATATAGGGTCATCTAGGCTCTATTCTATAGTGGGTTGTGAGATGTGTTTTGACATACTTAATGCTCCCCCACCCACATTTTGGCTCTATTTCATGTACAAGGGTAAACAAATTAGATATTAATGTGCATATCATGGATTGATGGAGCTGAAGCATCATCAATGTTGCATACACCTATCTTTGTTCTTCATGAAATGGCTTTAAGAAAAAGAGATTCAAGAACCTTTAGCGCCTTAAGAGGAGTGGATTTTATAGTAGGGACTATATACTAATGGTATAAATATAAAATACTAATCAAGGATTTTTTTTGAAAAAATTAGAAATATGGCTATTTATATTAGTGGGTCGTATTACTCATAAACTTTAATAATAATGAAATCCGTATATAGTAATAAAAGAGGATAAATCTTGTTATGCGGACTTAAGTTCGGGAACTTTCATCCTATATTCACAAACTTATACAAAAACCCTAAAATTTACTAAGGATGATTGTTGGATTGAAAATTATAGTCAAACTAGAGAATATTAATATTTGTAGGTGTTAATATGACTAATAGTGTGTACAGATATAGAGGGATGTATTCTTATGGTTATGTTTTCATGAGTGAATTATAATCCATATTAAGGAATTACAAAAAAAAAATTAAGTTATCGAATGCGTGCATTCAAATCCTTATAACATATAACAAATGCTAGATTGGATTATCTTATGTTTCATATGTGTTGAATTTGGTTGGCTTTATTTACACATGGATTTAAGTATGTAATATAATTACATAATAAAAATAGCTATGTCGGGTAATATGGGTAAGTTTATAGCTAGAAGTATGATTTTGTCTAGTCATCAATTGTCTGAGGGATCAGAACTATAACCATATTAAAATAGTCTTTTAGAAAATAGAACAAAATATTTAAATAAATGTTATAATAGGTTTATAAGTTTTCTATTTATTTACAGATGTTTGATTCACTGTTAGTTATATGTATTTAGTATTGAATACTTATGTGCATTGCATATTATGAGAGTGTTAATATGTATAATTGTTTAGTTATATTTTACATATAATGGTGCATCATGACGTGTGCCTATAAGTTATATTGCTTGAATGTTGGTATGCATTTTAAACTTATGGCATACCCGGATGGTATAATCTCATACTTGTTTGATTGTTATTATTTATGTGGATCGTTTGATTCTTGAAATCATAAGTTTGGTTATGTATTTTTATGTAGTTGTGAACTATGATAATATAGGATATCATAGAGCACTATAGTATAAATGTATGTAGTACTTAGATGGTACTTACTGTAATTGTTATGTCTAGACTCACATCTACATTTGACTGATTAAATGTATGTATGTTGGTTATTATTATCAATGGTATATTTAATGATAGTAGAACTTTATATATGCATGCATACACTTTTGAGAGTTCAATAAATGTTATGATAGTATATTATTATATTATGTGGGATCTGTGACTTATTTCATTATATCTATTTACTTGAATAAAAATTTATGTTTCTATGTATTTAAGACTATTTTATATGATTGATGTGAAAAAACTAGTAGTTATGTCTTGGAATATTATACTATGATAATATGAGTTATCATAAGGTGTAGTATGTTTTGGAACTAATTGTGATAGTAAAAATATGTGGTTAAATATGTATCTACTCGAGTGGTATAAACTGTAGTCATTATTTTTAGTATGGGATATAAAATAATGTAAGAGTCATTCATACATTTGACAAAATAAATATATGTTTTGGTTACTGCTATGTTTAGCATGTTATATGATGTGTTTGCTAATAGGATGTAAATTATATGAATCTTGTGGTTTAATTGTATTTGACCAATCTACATTGTGGATATAGAGTAAGGAGTGAGATGGAATTCACTAGCTTACTAGCATCACAATGTCAGATGAAGACAGTCTGATCAAGTGGTGTGTATGAAATTGATTGATCTATAGATTGTTATTATTTATTATTCGTAAAACTTTAGACTAAAGTATGTTTAGTGAGACATTATCATTTCATGAGTATGATTTATATATTTGTGTGATATCTTACAATAGAGAGATTTTATATGCTATGTCACATGTTTAATTTAGAAATCATACAACACATAGGTACTTGTTTGTCTCTCTTGATTCTCGTGCCATCACTATATACTCATCCGTGAAGGGAGGGCCATTTTCTAATGGGATTAGTATAGGGGATCATTGATCTGTGGTTGGTGTGTTAAAGCACTCAAATGATACTCTCCCTCCCCATAGCAATACTACCTATCTAGATGACAATTGAGATTACCATATATACTTAAGTTTGGGAACTATGCTCTGGGGAGCTATGTATTTTATATGTACATTGCATTTTATTACGTCAAAAGGCGTAAGCTACAATGGCAGTTAAGGAGTGTAATGGCATGAATGGTTCACTTTAATTTTTAGTGGACCGACATAACAATAAAAAAAAGGTCAACATATATATATATATATATATATATATATATATATATATATATATATATATATATATATATATATATATATATATGAAAACATTTAACCAAAAAAATATAAATACAAACAACAATAAAGCATAACAAATAAGAAGTGATGGAGACATTGGTGTCATGTACAAGAAGACATTAGACAACTTCAAGGCAACCGTGAAGTGCAGCCACATGCAAATAGCCCTAAGCTTTCTTGAAAGAAGGTCAACATAAACATTTGCCCACTGTAGGAACTTCAGAGCTAGCCATGTTGGTGCCTTTCATCTCCAAACACACTTCATTCACACTAAGTCCGCAGCCGATAAGGCATAAAGTTAAAATTGGCAGCCATATAGAATTTGTTGGTGTACAAGGGAAGTTATTGGTAGCCTTGAGAATAAAAATGGTTAAGGTATTCATAAATTTGAATAAAAGTAGTTAAAGTATTCATAAATTTGAATAAAAGCAATTAATGTAATCATAAATTTGTAATAAATTTAATTTTTATGTTTACATGTCAATTTTATAAATATAAAATTCAATCAAATCCATTTAAATATTTTTGAACATGGATCAATTGTTTTTAAAAATAAAATAGAGTCATACATTTATTATATAATTATTAATATAGGTTAGATTCTGTAAGTTATGCAGTCAATATTGTAATGTAAGTTAGATAGGTACTTCGAGATTGATATCTCTCGATGTATTTTAGATAAATGTATTTAAGATATCTATACTAGTTGTACTTATCATTGAATATTATCATGAAGAATTGTAATTACTTATTATTGTACATCAATGACAACGATGACTATATACTTGTATCAGTTGTAGCTGGGTTAATATAATTACTTTCTATATTGCATTTGAATGTGCTCTCATGATATTAGATATTAGTGATGTGTGATGTAATATGCTTGTTTATCACACTTGAGTATTTCATATGGTCTTTGTATATTTTCATGGTATAATCTAATTTTGGTATATATGTTTAAAAAAAATTGTGTATTTCTAGTTGACCCTAGCATAGTTGTCACACCTTTTAGCTGGTCCCAGAGTCTTTTTGGAAATAATCCTAGTCTGACTCTCTAGTACACCCAAATTTGGCATGCTTTCAGAATGAAAATTTTATTTTGGCTATGGAAAAAGCGTAATTCAATGTTATTTTTTTATAATTTTGTTGACTCTCTATTTGCTACTTATGATAAAGCTACCATTATTTTTAATGTGATTCCGTAGGTTCAAGTGCAAACAAATAAAGTGGCTATGGAACCTGACTACCTACAGAGGCTCCTCCATCACTGGGATGATGCATCTTGCATCATTATTCATGTGCTATGTTTTCCACCTATAGACACCCTGATTCGAGGTTAGGGTGACTCGTGTCACAATTGGCCTCGTCATCGTTCTCAAGCTTCTGGTTCTTTGTAGCAGCATCACTCTCCCCATCTGGCTCAGTAGGGTGGATAGGGATCTCCCCCTTTAGATCGACATTCTAGCTAGGGATCTCTGCCTCATTCACCTCTGTATGGTAAGAGGTGGGGCTCTCTGCTTCTGATGCTTAGCACTAGGGGAATTTCTAGTATGGTAGTTCTTAGGATGGTTCTCTCCAGCTATTTGATAAAAGTTTTTAGTGGCTTAATTTAGCCATTTTGCCCCTCCATGCTATTGAAGATAAAAATAATGTTGAATAGGAGGATATTGATGTTAGATGGGACCCTGTGGATGATGGAAAAGACCTTCCTGACTCCAGGTGGGGTCCCGTTGACAATATCCTACCCTTAGTTGGTTTATTTGCTATTATTGCTTAAGTTACCCTTTTTTTTTATGTATGAGAACTTTCTCTAGGCTTATCCTAGTTTGTTCGTTGTTGTAGTGGCCTTGGGCCTTTTTGATTCCTAAGCTTAGCCTAGTGTGATTTTTTTTTAATAGATGATAGTTTTTAATCATAACTTGAATTGGTTTAAGACACAATTGGGGTCCTAAATCCCCATGTAATATCACATGTATACCATATATTACAAGCTACCTTAAGAATATCCAACAACTATTAATGACCCCAAGAATTCAACCAACAACCACACTTGACCTTATATGCCTTTCCAGAAATTTGAACTTGGGTGAGGCTTGAAACAACCAAGCTACTTAACCAACTCACCCACCTCTTATTGGCTAAATGTTGGGTATAAACATTTTAATAATTAGAATGCCCAAACCAACATGAATAATATTTCTAGCTATGGACTTGTTGCATTGAACATATGATTCAAGCCACATATCGACCCCGCCACATTGAACACCAGTCAATAGTCCATTACATTGAATGCTTTTCACGAATAACCTGTCGTAACTTAGTGTGAAAACGATGCTAGAGAGTGATCATCTTAGAGAATGGACTCTGAGACCTCCCATTTCTAACACTCAACTTACTCACCGCTAGACTATCATCCCTAAATGTCTAATGTAACGTTGTTGGTGTGTCCTCTACTATTTTTTTTATATAAATAATCTTATATTTATTTTATTTATAATAAAATTATAAACTTCATTTCATTAAAAATAAATAAATTATAATTTAAATAATAAAAATAATGTTAAAATACATTTCTCACACCATTCTTTAGAAAAAAAATTATAGTAAAACCCTATACCAAACTATTGGTAGAAAGCAAATTCCTTTTCTAATTTTAAAAAAAAAAAATTCCAATTCGATTGAACCTATTATTAGACTTCTAAAAGAAAATGTGCCTCACATGTGCGGAGACCCGGGTTCCCAATTATTCGGAAGGGAATTACGTTGCGCAAATCCAGAGAAGCAAAAATTGAAACAAAAGCAGACAAGTGCCATCAAATTGTCCCTCAAGTAAATATGAGCGGCTTCTGTTAATAATGAAATATGCCAAACTTTCCCATTTTTCTCTTCGTTGTTGAAAAAATAATTGTTTTTTGTTTTTTTGTTCCAGGGAAGGCTGAAATCACGAGGGTGTTGTGATGGGGTCTCCAGTTACGCCAAAGGATGTTCTCTCATCTCTTATGAATGATGGCACCTTTGATGCTTTCAGAGCCAAGATCATCAATCAACTAAAGACCAATGTATGCTTGTTTTTGTTGTTTGATAATTTAAGGTTTCCAATGATTAGTTTTAATGTCTAATCTGTAATTGGTATGGGATTATATACGATTGGAGGCCAAACCCATTTTGATATACCCATTATAAATTATGCCAAAGCAATTTTGTCTTTTAATGCTATTTTTGGGTTCTAATGTCCAATCTCCAATTGGTAATCAGATTACATACAATTGCAGGCCAAACCCATTTTGATATACCCACTATAAATTAGGCTAAACCCATTTTGTTTTTTAACATTATTTCTGGACACAATGTTTTTGCCCTGGCGTATCATCATGATCCCTGCAACTTTCTTAATTTCAGAACTATGAATGCTGGGATATAACCACTATGAATTAGGCGAAACCCACTCTTTTTTAAATACTACTTTCGGATACAATTTTTGTGCCTTGGCGATCACCAGGATACTTGCAGCTTCCTTAATTTCAGAAAATTGAAATTTTGTGATTTGCCTGCTATTAATTAGGCGAAAACCACTTTATTTTGAAATGTTATTGTTTGTGTCGTGGCACCCACCAAGAGGCCTGCAACTTCCTTAATTTCAGAAATATGAAATTCCGGTGGCATATTTACTATCAATTAGACAAAACCCACTTTGTTTGGAATCAGCAAGGAGGCCTGTAACTCTCTCAATTACACAAAAGTCTTTTGAAATACCCACAATGAATTCTACCAAAGCTACCTTTTTTTCAATGTTGTTGTTTGGCACAATGTTTGTGCCACTGCACACAGCCAGGGGGCCTGCAACTATCTTAGTTACACAAATATGAAGTGAATTAATATGCTCAGAATAAATTATGTCAAACCTATTTTGTTTTTTATGCTATTTTTGGACACAATGTTTGTTTCATGTCACACCATCAGGAGGCCTGTAACCATGAGACTTTCTTAATTCCACATATATGGAGTGTTATGATATACCTACTACAAATTAGGTCAAATCCACTTTGTTTTTTATGCTCATTGTGTTTTTAGGCACACCATCAGGAGGCCTGTAACTTTTTTGGTTCCACAAATATGAAATGTTATGGCATGCCTACAATGAATTAGGCAGAACCCATTTTGTTGTTTATGCTTTTGTTGGACATAGTGTTGTGTGCTGTCAGGCCATCGGGAGGCATGTAACCCTCTTAATTCCACAGGTATGAAGTGTTATAATATGCCCATCATGAATTAGGCTGTTGGTTCTTATGCTATTGTTGGACACAATGTTTATGCCATGGCACCCATCAGGAGGCCTGCAACTTTCTTAGTTTCTGAAATATGACATTTTGTGACATACAATACCCACCATGAATTAGGCGAAACCCACTTATTATTTTATGCTATTGTTGGACACAGCATTTGTGCAATTTCACATTGCCGCAAGGTATGTAGCTCTCTTAATTAAGCAAATATGAAGTGTTTTGATTTACCCTTAATGCATTAGTCTAAGCTCAAGTTGGTTTTTATGCTGTTGCTGGACCCCAATTTTTGTGCCATTGCAAACTGCCAGGAGGCCTGTAACTCTTGTAATTTCACAAATTTGAAGTGTTATGATATACCCACTATGAATCAGGCCAACATAAATTTAAATTTTGAACTATGATGGGAACCGATCACATTCAACCTTCCATGAATCAGGAAAAACCTACTTTATCCTTTATGCTATTGTTGGACTCAATGTTTGTTCCATGACACAACTCTCGGAGGTCTGTAACTCTCATAATTGCACAAATACAAAATGTTATGTGCCGAACTGTAAACTTGCTATATCGACTGTAAACATTAGAGCAGAAACTCTAGGAATGAAAAATCTGAATATTAATGCAAATTTATTTTTGAATGCCGAGCAAGGAAATTCATGACATACTACTGCAAATTAGGCCAAATCTATTTTGTTTTTATTTGATGCGTAAGTGTTTTCCGCAGTTCAACATTATTACATTTTTTTTTGGGATTAACTGCAAAGAGCATTTAATGGGTACATCATTATTTAATTTCATAGTCTGCATAGAATCTCATGCTAGGTAGTACTTTTGCCTAGATTGTATGCCAATATTCTAGCTAGCAACAATCATTTATAAATCATATTATAGGTGTAGAAAAGGGGCTATTGAAATTTGTAGTTTGACATCATGATAATATCTAACTTACAATTGTTGGCCAATTCATAGAAGGAAATCTGCAATTGACAAGTTTTCCAAACTAGTATAGAATGAGGGAGTAAACAGTGGGGAGGAAAGGGTCTTCATAATTTGGTATTTGATATTAAGTAGCGAGTAGGAAATGCATCTTCAGTCTGTTGTAAGGCACCCCTGAGGGAGGCATACTACATGCATGTTATTTTTTATCATTTATTTTAATAAAGCCCATGTCTTCATGTTATCCCAGTTTTTGTAGTGGTTCCTGTTTAATAGTTGCATATATGGATAAAAGTGTTTGGTGCCAGAGACAAGGAATCATTTGCCTCTGAAATTCCTGATGGTTAGAATGCAAAAGTCAATATTTCGGGTATTAGGAACCAGAATGGTCCAAGTTACCTGCATTTCAAAGAGTAACAAACATTGTCCAACTTAGATAAGGTATGGCTGAAGAAGCAAATGTTTGAAGGAGAAAATGCAGCAAATGCAAAACAGCATGGATGACATCCAACCCTTTACAGGGGATCAAATGGTGGGGTTAACTTGGTAAATAGCTTCTGTTCCAAGCATAAACTCTTTCACTAGATTTGCAAGTATTTTGTATTATTGGTGAACATTTAGGGCTATAGTAAGTGTTTTCATGGTAGAATCTCAATTCTTTAGCATTTCTAGGAAAGTATTGAAGCTACAATCATATCAGAAACTTTCGCTGGAAATTAAATGTTGAACCAAAATATGTTGGGAGTGTTTCCGTGCAAATCAGAAATGATGAGTAAGAATACCTGTTATTGCTTGAGAAAAATTCAAGCAGAACTGTGTAAAATTCTACACTGTGGGCTACGAACATGGTCTAAAACTAAATGGCAGTATTTGAGGTAGAAGTTTGGCTAATAAGTAGTTTATTGATGAGTTTCATGAGTATATTATCAGGTTAAAGGCCCTGAAGAATAAGGAGAGTGTGGTTTGGAAGTATACAAAAGGACTGCTTACCTCTATATAAAGAGTTGGATTTTTTTTGTTGTAGAACCTTGGATGAGACATGTAAGAAGGTAGCCTTGCAAAAAGTCTATATTTAGAATATCTAAATCGAAGCACAAGAAATATGCTTTGAAGTAGTCACGAGTAGAAATAATAAGGTTGCAAAACTAGTCACGGTAAAATTCAAACCTGGTTCAAGACATTAAGGTTTGATCTTCATGGCTAGGAGAATGATATGACAAGACAGCAAAGTATTTTTGACAAATATCCAAATTAAAATCGAGTCATTCACAACTAGCTTTGATTCAGGAAGCTCTAAAATCTCATATCTACGTCTATCGTATGCCAACTTAACCTGGGTATGTTGTAATATCCAAAGATTTGCACATTGGAATGCGCCAATAATGATGCAAATCTTATACCAGTGTAAAATCAAATATACTAGATGAGACCACATATACATAAACCTTCCTTAAAAGCACTTGAGCATGGTTGAACAAGCAGAGAACAGAGAAGAGATTTAGCAGTCTCTGCCAATTTAGTTACTGCTACCTGTATCTAGAAAGAGAAGCATAGTTACCAGGTCCAGCCAAACCTGGGCGAGGTTTTGTTTAGACTTTTCAGTCTTTCTGAATTGATCTGGTTCAGTAAAAATTGTATGCAATTCAAAATTTTATTACAAAAATAATATTTAATATAAAAACAAAAAGAGCAAAACTAAAAATAGAAAACTGAAAAATGAAATAACATTATAAAAAACAAGAAAAAAATTTATAAACCTTGTGAGTCTTATGTCTATTTGGTATGATTTAGTGATAATATGTATAAACTTCTTTTTTTGAATATAATTTTTTTTTGCATATTTGATGATATATTTATGATGCTTATTGTTTTAAGTTTTCATATATTTTGAGGACCAAACTGAACATTTCTGGAAATCACAAACTCTCAATTTTTTTTGGAATCGAGTGTTTACTTCTTTGTGATGCTGAAGCAGTTGACATGCACTTGTAGGACTTGCAGCACTATGAATACTGGAAAAGAATATAACGGTTGACACCTTTAACCAAAAACTCTAGCATAATTCAAGAAGTTCTACTTGTCTGACTTTGCTGAATGTTTGGTAATAACTCTTATCAATTCTTAGTGATTTCAGAATTTATCACGGGTGATCATTATAAAGAGATCACCAACAGGTTTTTAAATGGGCCTTTAATATTCACCATATCAGAGGTGCAGATAAGGATGAGGAGGATTTAAGTAACCATACTAGCCAAATCAAGCAGGAAATTATTTTTGACAGGGTCTGAGTCCTTAACCATGCGCACGTAATTGTGGTATAAGTAAGTCATGTTTGCAAACTCCTTGCAATTAGCAATAGGAAAGAGATTAAAAAAACATTGCCGATAATTTCTGTTGATTCCTGTTGGAGGTCGGAACATTGTTCTCAACATTATACATGATAAAATTGAGCAGAACCCCTCCTTGATCGGTGCCACCTGCAAGCTGAAACATTATGTCACTGATACTTGAACTCTATTTGAAATGAACCAAATTGATATCTAAAACTTCTGGAAACAAAAATTGTTTGAAAAAATTTCAATTAAAGATTTATAGAAACGAAAAACTGATTAATAAATTAACGTTCCACTATTAAAACACTAAAAATCTGCTCTAATACCACCACATGCAGAACAGCCAAAGCTATGAGGTGTGTCATGACCAATTTTGAAGACAAACCAATCTTCAATGTATTAAGTGCTGACCAAGCTAGATCACGATTTTTCTCTTAAGGAAAAAAATGACCTCATAAGTCTTGCCATACTTATTGACAATGAAGCCCTCTCCTATATTTAGAGCTAACTTGCTGTATTTGAATTTGCAGAGGATAAAATTCGTAAAAGATTTGTTGCTAAAAAAATCTGCTGTCAAATTTGGCTGAAAGAAATATTATACTTGTTTTTAAGATTAACTATTCAAAAAAGAAGAATGAATTTCAATGAACTTCAACAAATTTGAAGGGACTTAAATGAATTTTAACGAAATTCAACGAATGATCTGCATGGTGGTGCCTAGTACCAGGTGTGCAATGGACAATGCCACACTTAGAGATAAGCGGTGGATTTTAGAATGCACATGAAAGATTAACTAGACTAATCTACCCATGCACATTCGAGATAAGTGGAAGACTGATATGCAGAAATACAATTTCTATTCAATGTATAGAATAGGGGAGAGTATAAATGTGTACAATGAGTTAGTAAGGCTAAGAGTGCAAGCTTTTGTGTTCAGAAGGGGAATGGTTCCTTGCAGATTGCCTAGACTGCTGAGAAAGAATACAAGACTATAGATGTGCTTGAGTGCCGGAGAAAATGCCAACAAACTCCTTTCTGGTTTGTGTGGGACCTCTTTGCTCTATGGATGCATAGATGTGCAAGCACACAAATTCTAGGCTGCTAACTGGATACCGAATGTGCTTACAATACATATATGATTTACAAGAGGGCTGTTACAATTGACAATGGTTGCTGGAGAGACAGTTACAAAGTCACTATCTTCCCTGACCAAGTGATAGTTGGATCAGATGTGTGGCATGTTGAGGAGATGCTTTGACATGATGCATGCGTGAAGTGTGCCATCTGGCATGTCATGTGGCAGCGAAGTGCTGGCAAGCGAATGCTAATGTGTAATGGTCTTGTGTAAGTATGGAACCTGAAGTTGTTGAAGGTTGTACCACTTTGCTTGATCAACATAGTACTTGGTCTTGACCACTTGAAACAACTGATGTGTGCCATGGCAGGCGCGTCTATCCATCACTCCAATGATTGAGTCCTTTTTTGTGGGATGCAAGTGCTCGGCATCCAAGTCAAAAGGATGTTGTGTCACTATTGGTTCAATAAGTGGAGGGAAGTAAGGCTTAAGGAGCTCCACATTGAATACTGCGTGCATGCCCAAGTATGAAGGCAAATCAAGAACGAATGTGTTTTCACCACCTATCAGAGAATGGTGTAAGGAACATAATGCAGAGGCATGATCTTTCATGTGGACTCTTTAAGTGCTACTTTTGAAGGTGCAACTTGAATTTATCGCTAACTCAGAATGCATGAGGTGTGCGATGCATGTCATGGTGCTCTTTGTACTCTTGTTGTGAACACGAGAACTTGATGATGAGCAAATTGTGTGTGTTGTAGAAACTTTTGTGCTTTGCCCGCTTCCCTTTCTTGTGTGCGCGACTCAATGCCGGCTAGTGCTTTGTAACCATTGACTGCACAATGGTGCCCATGATTGGGTTTGTGGTGGACAAAGCCATACTTAGAGATAAGTGGTGGATTGTCAAATGCGTAGATAATATTAACTAGACTAATCTACTCAAGCACATTCGAGATAAGCGGAAGATAGATATGCAAAATACAACTTCTATTCAATGTATAGAATAGGGGAGATTACAAATGTGTACAATAAGTTAGTAAGGCTAAGAGTTCAAGCTCTTGTGATCAGAAGGGGAGTGCTTCCTTGCTGATTTCCTACACTATTGTGAAAGAATAAAGGACTACAAATGTGTTTGAGTGTCGGAGGAAATGCCAACAAACTCCTTTCTGGTCTATGTGTGATCTCTTGGCTTGTGGATGCATAGATTTGCAAGCGCATAGATTCTAGGTTGCTAACTAGATGCCAAATATGGCTACAATACATATATGTACATGTATGATTTACAAGATGGTACTTACAACTGACAATGCTTGCTGGAGAGACGGTTATGAAATTGCTTCATCTTTCCTGACTGAGTGACAGTTGGATCTAATGCGTGGCATCTTGGCGAGATGCTCTAACATGGCGTAGGTGTGGAGTGTGCCATCTGGTGTGTCGCAAGGCAACCAAGTGTTGGCAAGCGAACACTGATGTCTAACAGTCCTGTGCATGGTTGTGACAACATGTGGCATACATAGAAGCAATGCGCAAGTATGTTGATGTGCCGCAAGGTTGCAAGGTGATGCACAACACTGTGAGGAGCTGCTAACAATGTGAGGTGGTGTGCAGCATCGCAAAAGCTGCAGATGATCTGCAGTATTATAGATGCTGAGTACTGTGTGCAGAAGTTGGTGTGAGGCTGCAGGAGCTATGAGTGCTGCGACATGAGGTGCACAAGACTGCAGAAGTTGCGAGTGTTGTGGAGTGCTTGCGCGGTACTGCAAAACTTGTGAAGGTCGTGAAGCAAGAGTGCGGCATGCATGGGACTGTGTAGGGAAATGCGCCAAGGTACCATGGAACTTTATAGATACTGCAAAGTGTTGGGCGTGCTGTGACATAAGTGAGAGCTGCACGAGAGGTTGCAAGATACTACACCATTGTTATGTATGATTGTGAGTATGTATACTTGCTATGAGACGCCACAAGTGTGGAGAGCTCAAGTTTTGCAAGAGAAGTGAGGAGGCTCTCACAGCTGTGAGAGGCTCCAAGGCAGGCTGCAAGGCTGCGCACAGTTCAAAAAATTACAATGTTTTTTTTGGGTATATCTAGTGTTTGGCAAATTTTGATTTTTTACATAAAATTTACCGAATGTGGCAACATAGAATTAGACACACTTAATATAGATTTTTTTTTCAAAATAACTCTATCTTTGGTTTATCCTCCTAAAACAATCTTTAGTCTTCACAAGACTTTATTTGCTTTATCCTCCTAGAAAAATCTTTAGCCTTTGCATTCCTTTATCTGCTTCATTCAATTTTCCTAGAATACGCTTATACTTTATTCTTATCCTGTTTTCCTACAACAGACTTATGCTTGTAGCCTCTTTTTGAATTCCTTTTGAACTCCACTGTGCTGTTAATAAACGTTGTACTTTTAGTCCCATTGACTAATTTTGGTCATCTATGGACATTAATATAATTTATTTCTTATGTTATGAGAACAAATGTATTGGGCTTATTACGTTATTTCTAGATGTTTCTGGACCGCCATATGCTCATGTCTTCATTTCTCATGGTCATTTGTAATGTTTGTAGTACACAACTTTATTTCCCCTACATGTTTAGGGATCGACCCCCTTGTTATCTAGATCTTTATTATTGTGCTTTTAGCTTAATTTTAGCTTATAGCCTTGTTTTGGAGCTCTTTTTGGCTTCTCCATGTTATTTATACATGCTGTACTTTCAAGTCCCATTGATCTGTTTTGGTCATCTGTTGTCATTACTATAATTTATTTTCTTCTTTCTTTCTTTTGTTATGAGTTCTAGTAAAATGCTTCGGGCTTGTTGCATTATTTGTAGATGTTTGTAGGCTGCCATATGCTTTTGTTTGTATACAGAAGATTATCTAAAGAATCTATAAGAAAAATTCCTCCACTAGAATTGTGGGTATTCTCATTACTGCTTATGGTAATTTTTTACCTTCCATGGTGACCTACAGCTAATTTTTATAATGTATCAAAAACCATCATTCACGTCTAATATTCCTTCATTGCGTAATGTTGGAAATCATCTTGATTTGCTTATAATATAATCCAAGGCACATTAATTTCACATATCCAAGGAGGCATTATGTCATATTTCAATGACAAGAAAGAACTATCTAGTTGAGGGAATAAGTGTGTTGCCACCAATTGCACTTCTTTGGGAGCCTTTAAATTGTCATCGAGGAAGCTCGGACCTTAACCATAAAAATTATCACCAAGTCTCCCACACACTTGAACCAAATGGTCTATGAATTTTTATTAGCTCACAAAGTAGGATATGCCTAGTAACAAGAGGGAAAGAAAATACATAAAACAGATAGCTTAATGTGCTTACAAATTGCATACTAGGACTGAGCCACTATCAAGTTGGGTGCCTCTTAAAAGATGAGCTATACACCTCTAGTAGGTTTTGTCTATTCCATTTCAAACAGTGCTAGTCATGATATCAGTTCATGCATCTTTCTTATGAGATAATCGAGGATTTCAATGGCCCATTGCAAATTTTATGCCTTCCTTTAAAGCAACCTATTTATAAAGGGAGGAGAAATATATGCTTGAATGTTGACTAGGATATCAGCTTCCATAAATTGATTACTCCTAGAGTAGAATATGGTTTAAGCCTCTTCAGAAAGTCCTTTCTTTTGTTTATGCTTATGGTGGGGAGTGACTCTGTTCTAAGGGCAGCATTCTGGCCTAGGAGCCTTCTACATAGGTTTTTAGATGAAATTCTGCTGTTTTAGAGTAATATTTAACCATTATGAGTTTGTAAGCAAATAATATTCTTTGTGGAAAGGCAACTTATTTGGGTAACATTACAGCCAAAAGAAGCTCTATAAGAGGAATTGCACCATCCTAAGAATGTGTGATTTTTCTTTTTGTATAGAGGATTATGAATCAAGTCCTTATTTCTCAGAATTTCTGGTTTTATTTATGCATTTACCATGGCACATGTTACGAATGCTTCATATGATATAGTTAAACTGTTAACATATTGAGGCTAAAAATGGCATTCGAACAGTCAAATCTGAACTATACTAGATGTTAACAGGTCTAGAGACCCTATCTTAAGATGATGATGTTTGTAAATGCTTCATATGATATAGATGAACTGTTAACTTATTGTGGCTGAAAATGGCATTGTAATGGTTAAATCTGAACTATAATGGATGTGTAACAGCCCTAGAGACCTCATCTTAAGGGAATGCTCAAACATATCCGTGCATAGTGTTCTACATTACCGTTATATAGCTGTCTGGGCAGATTTATAAGTACGATGAATGGTTCTGTGTGAGAAAACATGTTGCAGGGGAGGTTTGTCTTGTTTTTATGACGTGGGATTTTCTTTTAGCTGGTGGTTGGCTATGTTATTTATGTTGTAGCTTTGGTTTCGGCAACCCAAAGCATTTGTATTTGTACATGTTGCTCCGCAAAGGTTAGTAGTCACTGTGCCTACCCACAAAACTGGGCCACGGTTCTACATGTTGGCCCCAATCTCTGATGGGTAAATTTGTACATGTAGGCAGTATTGGGAGTCATAAGGATTTGGATAGCAAGGAAATTCTTGTTGATGGAAAAAGGAAGAGCCTTGTGCCAAATTAGGAGTGGTACCAACTTTGTTTGTACAGAGGCTCAGAGGCTCAGAGTAAACACATCATTCCCTTTGGTGTGATAAGGAGTGCCATCAAAAAAGTAAGCCACTTCCTTCTGAAGTGTATCATTAAATGACACTAATTATGGGATCTCCCATTAAAGGTTTGGGTTAGCCACAACACCATTCTCGAATGGTGCACCCAAGGACCAATCCATGCCATAGTTTGGACATTGCAATACCTTGTAGCACTCAAGTAGAGATGCATTCATTGCATGCAAACACACCTCATACATGCACACCCCTCCACACACATACAAGGAGTATTATATTTTCTAAGTTCTTTATGCATTTTCCATGGTATGACATGTAAACATCCCTCATATGATATGGCTGAACTGTTATTTAACACATTCTGGCTGAAAATGACATTGAAATGGATTATGAGATGGAAATAAATGTTTAATTATTTTTATAGGTGTATGGGTAGATATTTGTGTATTGTTAATGCTTTTATGCAAGAAAACATGTTCTAGGAGAGGTTTGGCTTGTGGTTGTCACATGTGTTTCCCCTTATCTGGGGATTTGCCCTGTTTTGATTTTTGTAGCTTTGTTATAGAGCACATTGAGTTTACACCCCCCACATATATCTCATTGGATCATAATTTCTACTGTTATCTCTTGTAGGTCACAAGAAGGAAGTTTTGACACATTACAGTAAATTCTTCTAAACCAAAGTTGTATTGTGGAAACACTTTATTTTCTTTTACGACACCTTTCTTATATTCCTCTTATTAAGGATGATTAAGTGAGAAGGGAAGGGAAACCTTAAGTTGTCCTGGCCATGATATGCAATGCCATGTCACTGTTCTTTTGATTAAAAAACAAATCTGTTAGACTTAGAACTTGGTACTTACGGCATTTGTGTTTTAGAGTCTTTATGTGATGTTATAGATATTGGTCTTGCTACATTCTAGTTTACAAGTTTTCCCTATTGCAGGGATTGTGTTCTATGTAAATTTACAAATTGGCATGATCTAAGTCGCTGCATTTGGCACATTTAATCCAAAAAATTCGAAATCCGCTGAATGTTTAATGTCCACAAAAAATTCGTTGTGAATCGTGAATTAATTTGTATGTTCATTTTTAGGGTTGGAAAATGGTCAGGAAAAAATAATATAACATTTTTTAGCCGCCGGGTAACTGTAAATGGAGTCTTTGCAGCCTGCTGTATCTCGTGAGTGGATTCGTCATTCTTTGAAGTTCGCAACCAGGAATCGTGGATACCCTGCTGTGGCCCTGCTGTATACTGTTGGCGATGACAACAAATCATGACCGCGAAGATGCTGCAGCTTGCGACCTGTGTGTCCACTGCATCCTCTGTGTACACCGTCAAAGTTGCTAACTGCTAAACTTTTTTGTGAATTAAAAGCTGTCCAATGCCCTTGTCCGCTGGTGACACTTTCCACCTGAATCAGTGCCCGCTGATAACTTTTCTGTGTTGTCGGTGTTAAATTCAAATTGATATCCACATATGGGAATCACGATATTTATGAATTTTAATATAATATATTTATATTGATAACTTCTATTTTATAGTTTATAAATATTAATATAATATAATATATTTATAGTTTATTTTATATATATATAGTTTAAAATTTATTATATATAGATTTTTTTAAATATATAGATTTAAGAAAAATATTAAATATATATATATTCAAAAAAATCTATATATAATAAATTTTAAACTATTAAATATTCACAAATTTTATAGCTGATTTTTTGAGCAATGAATTTTTACGAATTTAAACTTCCACGAATTTGAATGCGGTGACTTAGGGCATGATTATATATTCGCTTCACATTGTGATTTTTTAGGTAAAATTACTTGTAGTTATTGTATGGTGTTGTTAAATTATTTTTTCAATTCAAATATGATGGATTCAACACATGTTGAATGTCATGGATATCGAAGTACTGACCCTGTCCAGAAGAGGCATGAGATGTTTTCGAATCCAGCTGAGTCTATTTGTATGAGTTCGGCATATGCATAACCTATCCAGACATCCATAGAAATTGCCGAACCTGTTCTGATGAGACTTGTGAGCTTCTAAGACATGGCAACATTAGTGACACCTCACCCAAAATATTCATTTGGTGTTCCCATGGCGTGCCGAAGGCAAATTGTAACTGTTTCAGCTTCTGGGGGTATATAAATACATATACTGGGTTTCTAGTTGATCATCTAGAGAGATAGCTAAGTGCAGGTTTATTCCATAACTATTGTTCAAAAGTGACTAAGAGAGAGAGAGATTTGTATTGAGAAAATGTACCCTCTGTAAGCAATCCTTGTTGAAATAGCATAGAACACATTCTAATTGGAGGCTGAAGTTTTCTTGCTTGTTGGGTTTCTCTAGTACCATTCCTTTGTGTCTTGTGTGGGTAAACTACTTCTGCATTTCAGTCCTCCTTTATGTTCATTCTTGCTGCAATTTATACTTGAACGTACAGTGTTTATTGTATGGTGCATAAAAACAATAGTTCAAACTTCGAAGAGTTAGAATTTCCACGTTATGATCTGTGTTGATGAATTGCAATTGGAATATCCAACGCCATCACAGAACAGTACCATTAGTCTAAGCCTTCCAATCAGAAGCTTCAATTGTATTGGTATCTTGTTGATCATAGAAATTCATTTTCATGGACTTTGTTGGTCTTCTCAACATTCAGTTCCAGCATGGCTACATATTTGTGGTTGTGTCGCATTTCCAAAATGATGATCTTTGTGTCATACACCAAGACAATTGACTTTTTTATCAATTTGTTCTTCAAACATGTTTGGAGCAATTTCGGGCTGCCACTTACTATCATTTCAGATTACGACTTATGCTTCTGGAGTCACTTTGGACGATTGTTGTGAAAGCTTCTTGGTTGTCAGTTGCATTTCTCTACTACATGTCCTTTGCAAACTGATAGCTGGACTGAGGCTTCTAATTGCATCTTTGTCCTTGCTCTTTGCATCTATCATCAAGAAAATAAGCAATGGGGCAACTGTTTGCATATCAGATTATATTATTAATTTTTGTGGGATTTTACTCGTGTGTTTTAAGTCATCTAAGATGACCTCCATGAGTAGTCATTACCTTAATGACATTTTTCCGCTTGTACTTTTAGTAATAATCACAAGACAAGGGACCCACTTAGCACACAAGCACTGTAAGCATTTGTTAGCAGGGCATCTGTTTGCATATCATTCGGCATGGCTACAATTGGGCTACCTATATCTCAAAAGGGTATTCTCCTCTCGAAGTTTGTTATGACTTCCAATCTTTGGTGCTTTGTGAGATAATTGGTGCTCTTCCAATTCCAGATACATGCCACTAACAAAAGAGCACAACAAAGCTTGTTCCTATGTGCATAATTTGGCCAAGTTTCATGCCATAATTCAGGACATTCGTCAATAGATCCAGGACAAATTCAAGGCACTCTTTGATTGGCATTGAGCACCTCATTCTTTCCAAGTTGGTGATCAGGGTTGGCTTCACTTGGATAAGCATAGGTTTCACAACAAACATCACAAATTAAAGCCTATCAGATACTGTCCTTACACTATTATCTGAGAAGTTGGCCTGATGCCTTTCGCCTTTGATCTTCCAACTCAGCTTGACATCCATTATGTTGTTAATGTGAGGCAATTAAAGTTGTATGAGCCATTTCACTTGGAAGAAATTTCGATCACTCATCCCAAGGTCACTGCAGTTTTTTCAGTGGCCATTGGCCGAGGATAGTTTGCTTGATGTTCGGACTTGCACTGATTGCATGCAGCAAATTGCCACTTACCTGGTTGACCATAAAGGTAATCTTCCGACACAGGTTTTGGTTCTTTGAGGTCAGATTTTGTGGAGGAGTTTCATCATATTATGTCAAACTTGGGGTCTTCCTCTCAGCAAGGAAGAAATGACGAGAATCATTCTTGAAATTATCTTCATTGTTGTGAATATCACCCATGTACACTTGGCCTAGTTCAGTAGTGCCTTCGTCCTTGTAATTCTTTTATTCATTTCTAGCGGCTAATCTCTTTTGTTTTTGTTGAGGGTAACTGGGAATATCACTGGGCCTAGACTGGTTTTGGGAGTCTTGGACATGCTACTACACCCATGTATGTCCTAAGTTATGGGCCACCTTAATGCACCTTTTTACCATTACACCACAATCCTTTGGATGGCGGGTAATTCCTTTATTGTCTTCTACTATTCCTTATTTTAGGTGGTACTTTCTGCTGTATGCTCACTCAGGTTTAAACTTTATCACTTGTAAAAAACAAATAATGATTTCTTAAAATAAGAATATGGACTGTGAAATTGATCTTAGAGGCTACGTTTCTAAGCCTACATATTATAAGAAGGCATTTCAGCCACAGGAAAATAGATTTATATGCTGAAATCTACAATATGGAAACTTTGAGAGGGATTACCAGTCTTAGAATAGTGATTGAAATCTTACTGGTCAATGATTAGATTTCCATGTCACAAAGGGACAATGTTAGGGAGTTTTGAAATTTTAAATGCAGAATGTTTTACCGTTGTTAGACACACTTGGGACTGCTTTCATTTGAGCATCTTACTCCATGTTTTTGCTTCCATTTTTCCAATTTTAACTCAACAAAAAGGTTCTCCTTTCTGTAAATTTGAAACTACTCAAATCAGCCATTTAGAACGTTTGGACTCTAAAGCATAGGGAACTTCTTGAAAATTGCATTGCAACCTACGTGTGCATGCAAAATTATAAATTGTAGAAAAGTAGGATCACTCTAGCGCATTGCAGTTACTTCACTGGCAATCCTTTCAAATTGAAATATTTTTGCAGTGCAAACGCTATTTAATGTTTTCTAGAAAGCTTAATTATAATTTATAATCATTAAACTGAACATAATTTAAACGTTCAACTTTTTCTCAGAGAATAACTTCATTTCTACGCTGTACTTAAATCAAACTTTAAATGTTTAGATCGCCTATGTCAAGAATTAGGGATTGATTTTTCAAAGTTAGAAATTTAATATTGAATGTTTATCAGATGGTATAAGGCACATCGATGTTGTGGGAGGGGGAAGTGGCCTCTAATCTGGCATGTAGAGCATGGCATTTCTTTTCATTGTCTATTTGAATGAATAGTGTACTGATGTCTATATAATTTTCAAATGCAGGAAGAGTTAAAAAAAGAAACAATCTCTATGGTAGAGAAGAGCAAAGTGCTTAACACTCCTGGGGCTGAGAATAAGTCAAAAAGAGATCTATTTGATGGCTTGCGCAAGGAGCTTGAGTATGTTTGGATGCCATCATTGTTTTCATACTTTCTGAATTTCAGGTTCATTAGTTTTTAGGTATTTGCCATGAATAATCGACAATGCAATTATCATATAGCCTATGTCATGATAGGTTTCTACCTTAGCTAAGGGGCAATGACTGTTCATAGTCTTGCTTTCATTTTTAAAGGGGCAATGACTGTTCATAGTCTTGCTTTCATTTTTATTTATCCATTGCTTTAAAGTTTTATCACTTGCATTGTATTGGTTTTACTTCTCACTATTTGTGTTAGTATCTAATCTTACAATTTTTTACAGCGTCTAGAGGAAAGTTCAATTGAACCTAGGAAGTCATGTACCCTAATAATTTTTTTGAAATGCAGAACAAAGGTACTGAATAAGGCTTCAAAATCAGTATGGGAATTGATTTTAGCAGAGGATGGATTGGGTAAAGAGATAAATGAGACGGTTCAATCTGTTTATTATCGATTAAGTGGTCAAGAGCTACCATTATCATCTTCTGGAGCTGCTCATGTTTCTACACATGAGGAAAGTGGATCTAGCAAGAAGCGAACATTCTCAGCAATGAACACAAATGGACCGATTGAATCTGCGAACCATGCTCACATGAACACTTTAAGTACTGGTCGACAAACAGTTGGACCGTCAGTCTTACATGGAAATGAACAAGCTCAGTTGGGTGCCTCAGCAGCTGCAGCTATTCATATGGCCACCACAGTTTCTGGATGTGCTGTAGGTACAAATCCCCAGACTGCACCATGGAGTGCAAGCCATGCTCATGTAAACGCTCCAAATAATGGTCGACAGACAATTGGACCATCGGTGCTACATGGAAACGGACAAGTTCACATGGGCACCTCCGCAGCTGTTGCTGCTCATATGGTTAACCCTGTTTCTGGATGTGCTTCAGGTATAAATTCCCAGAGTGCACTATGGAATGCGAGCCATTTGAAATCTTGAGTTTTCAATCAATTTGGATCACTATTGATCTTAGCCTGGTCCCAGTCCAGTCTGCTAGATTTTATTTGGCTTTGACCTGTAAATACATTATTAGCAATCTAAAGCAATAAATTATTGATGTTCTGCAAGATACGTGTGGTTGCTTTCTTGTAGCAAATACATTCCCCAGTGGCAGTCCAGTCATTTGTTTTACATTCTTTATACCAACACAATGTTGAAATATGCATTGCATGTGATGAAGTTCAAGTGAAAATGGAGCTCAGCCTGATTTGCAGCTAACATTTTTTATGCAATTTCTCCCATCATGTATTGTGCAATCTCATTACTCTTTAACCATGCAAGAGTTTGGTCGATGTTATTCAGATCAGAGTGATATTTCCCGTTCGATTTACTTGTACTATTAATCTGAGATTGCAATTGGATGTAACAGATAAACATTAATTTAACTTGTTTCACACAGTTTTATTTTTCTGTTCTATTCTAAATATTAATATGGTGGATTGCAATTTGATATAACAGATAAACATTAGTATTAACTTGTTTCCTGTATAATGAAAAGACTTTTTACTATCTGCTCATGTTTTTAACTTTATATTCTTTATTCATTGTCTATCTATCTCTTAAGGAAAACCACACTGAAATTTTCTTCGAGACTAGGTTCTATAATTTGCTTGACAATATAGTCTTGGGCCGAAAGGGCAGGAACTGAAGACTCTAGACAACTGGATGCCATATTTGGGTTTAGCATATGATAAATTTACATGCATTCACTTTTGATTGACCTGTTTATGTGAACGAGAATATTCTTGCTATCAAATCCCCTTTATAAAGTCTTCCATAGTTTTTCTTTTCAAACATGGACCATGTCCTGGAACTTCAGCCCAGAGACTAGGAACCCCTATTCCTCCATCTCTGGCCTTTGGGCTTTACCACTTCAGCTACTGCCGTCTACAGTTCCTGTTTCCTAAATGTGATTTGTACACTTCCACATGATCGACAGTCCATTTGGCTTCCACCAGCGACCTAGCCAATCCATGGCAATGGTACTATGCTGCAAAACATAGACTGGCCAGGAATCGAATTCAGGACCCACTCCTTCCCTGCTCTTTGGCTGATGAACTGCTCCAACATTTAGGCTACTGACCGTCTATAGTTCTGTTTAAAGTTTGGATTTATCTTTAACAGTTTGCAAATTTAGGTCACTGATAATCATTTTGATCATGATCCCATGGTGTCCTATATGAAGAGGTATGAGAGAGTACAGATTCCTGTATTTGTATTGAATGCCAGTGTGTCTGCCATCTGTGTCCTGTATCAAAGATGTCCAGAGGAGTGGGTGTCCATTGAAGGTCTCCATCGATTTTTAGAAGCAATGCTTTTTAATGGATGTATAAAGATCATGAATGAGATGGATCATGACATTTTAAAACTGGGCATGTTATCTTAGAACAACTTTTGCATCCAAGTGTTGACAGTAATCTGAGATTCCGAAGATTACACATAAATTGCAAGGTTTACAATATGTGAATCTGCTTTAACTTTAAGCTGTATAAATCACTCTCTCCAAACTATCTATGTAGTGCATTTACGAAGCTTCACCTGGTGTCGTTTGAATGTGGTCACTGTAACTCGACCCTGTTGGGGGGAAAAGGGAATTATTAGGTGCTTTTTTGGCACCTGTGTGCGTTGAATGTGGTAGTGCATAAAATTGATCATGCCCTACCTAGAGGCTAGGACTGCCTATCTGGTCTCTGGCCTCTACCACTTCAACTACTGGGCCTTTACAGTTCATGTTTCGTTATTGTGGATTATAACATCCAACACTCGATTCTGATACCATGTTGAAGAACATAGACTGGCCAGGAATTGGATCCAGGACCCACCCATTCCCTCTTATCTGGCTCATTTAAGCTACTGGCCATTTTTTCTCTTTGGAAGGTGGTATGTTACCTTCAAATATTTTGCAGATCCAGATTGCCATTAGTTAATTTTGATCATGATCAGATGTTTTTCTATGTGAAGAGGTTTGAGAGTGCCATTTCCAATGTTTTGTATTATATGCCAACGTGTAGACACTGCTCGGACACTTTCCCTAGGTCTTATATTATAACATCAGGAGTAAGACATCTCTGTCCTGTATTAGAAGGCATCCAAAGGGGTATTAATGAAAAAAGTGCATTCTGAACTTTTGACTCTTGCCTGAAATAAGACTGGTTTCCAAAGAAAAGCGTCTTTTTGCAGAAGCATTGTTTATTGAAGGATGTACGACAATCAAGAACAAGGTGGATCATGTCAATTAAAACAGGGCAAATTGTATTAGAACGTTGAAAACACAACTTTCCCATTAAAGTCTTGTTTATGAAAAAATGAAAATTAGGCGTACAAATTAGAAAGTTACATTAAATGTTTCTTTTTCAGCTATGATTTGTCTAAATTGCTTTCCAAAACATCTAGCTTCACTTGGTATCTTTTAAATAAAGACAAATAGGTGGCGAGGAAGATGAGGTGGTTCATCTTCGAGCAGTTACTGAAAAGGTGGCCCTACAACTCCACAAGGGATGCTGCTCCTCGACCCTTCAGAGGTTTCCATTCCTTGATCCTATCAAGGGAGCAAGGGAAACGTTGGCTGCATTTTGAGCATGTGTGCACTGATTGTGGAAGTGCCTAAAACCTTGCAGGATAAGTTGAATGGCTGCATTTGCTTAGAGTTTATTTGCAACTTACCATTGCTTCGTACTCTGTTTTAAATACCATGGGTACCTAGTGGTTATTGGTGGGAAACCTCGATATTGCAAAATGATTACTCGGCCAACATATCGTGAGCCAAGTACCATGCAGACTCGCAGTTTTTGGTGAGTAATTAATGTGATTACTTGCCAAAAGCTGTGAGTCCGACAGTGCTACTTGGCTTGTGGTTTTTAATGACCTTCACCAAAAAAAACATCATTTCAACTCATTCTTTTGCAATTTTCTGATTGCTTTCACTTTGATTTTGTTATTTTTCGTTCTTGCTGTGTGATGATAGTGATATGATCCAGAAGATCACACTAGTTTTAGAAAGGAGATCCGAGACTTGAGAGTTGTGACTGTGAATTGCGATTTCATTGGTGCCTGCTGTGTGATAGATTTAGGGTGAGTTGTGAGTGCGCTGGTACCAACAGTTTTGAAAACAAAGTCTAGACTCCAAACGACCCATTAATGTTACATTGAAGCTAGTGCTACAAAGCCTTGATCAAAGTTTGAAACTTCAAAATTGTTTGTCTTAAGACTTTGAAACCTTTAGTTTCAGTCATGTAGTATATCTGTTGTTCAAAGTTCAAAGTTCATACTCACAGTTCAAGCATACTTATAGTTCAATAGTTAAGTTTGTTCTTCATTCAATTGATTGCTATTTGCTTCGAAGTATTTTCAGTGAGATTGGAGAGATTTTTTCTGATTTTATTTTTATTTATTTATTTAATTTTAGATTTACCATGTTCTTCAACTTCTTCCAACTAGGATTATAAACTTCTTTTGTTTTGTTTTATAGGGTTTCAAACTTTCAACTTCAACAATAGCATTTGGTTCAAGTAGCCATTCTTGTAGGGCTAAGAAATCTAATGACCTGGAATGGAAGCATGGAGAAGACAGTCTAGAGTACAAATTTGTCGTATACGATATCATTTTGCACAAAGTTTTGGGTAATGATGTGTGATTGTGCAAGAAATAGCAGTGTGCGGTTCAAAGAGATATCTCCGCTGCTGTAGCCCTTTATGAGGAGGAAAAAAGTTAAAAAAAGAACCACAAAAATCATCATCATCCTCAAAAAAATGATTTACGTCAACAAAATTTTCAGAATTAGACAAACTTTGCTTATCATTTTATACGAAGTGATGAATGCCATGAATGTGTTGAAGATGGAGCTTGGCTTGTTGAGCCATCAACTTGGCTTGCTTTGCCCTTTCTAGCCAACCGTCACTCAGCATTCGTGACTGCTCTATATCAGTGGCTCCAAAGTGTCTAAAACCTGTCCTGAAATGAAATGCAGCGTCAAAATTTCCATGTCTTCTACTTGCATCTTGTGTACCAGCCAATGTAGCACTTATGTCACTCCTTTCCCCATGATTAAAATCTGCCATATCATGAGAAAGAGAAGATATACTGCTGTTGTCGATGCACAAAAAATAGGGATTGATTTCAACCTTTTTGTCCTTGCCTTTGAAATCTTCCTTGGAGTGATGAACAAATGCAAGACCTTTGTGACTTGAATCCATATTACAATCCTCATGTTTATCACCCATAACTCGAGTACTATCATAGGAAGATTCCATAATACCATCAACCTCATGTAACAAGGTTGTTACCTCATGTTGATTAAAAGAAGTATGATTGCTGTCATAAAAATCAGAATAGTTTTGATGTATTTGAGTCATGTCTTCCACCTTTACAAGTGCATCTTCATTGAAAATTTCATGCCTATCACTTGTACTTTGAGCGCCCACACTTGTAGACTCTTCTTCGTTCATTTCTCCATGTGTAAGGGCTGCAATCTCATGAGAATGAGAAAGTAAATTATCACTGTCCCAAATCAGACTTTTGAGATCCTCTTAGATGCTTTCTTTAGAGTCATCAAACACCACCAATTCTTGATTTATCTCATGTTCTTCCCAAGTGATTAGAGGGGGAAGTGGCTCAAAGAAGTCTTCATCAATAGATGTCACAAAGCAAAAATGTATGTCCTTGTGAGGCTCTTCAATCCTTTCTTCAACTTGTTTAACTCTTACACCATTTGCCTTGTCATCTTGTACGATATGAATAGCTGCTATAAAGGACTGATTTTATGAATTATGTAAAAAATGGTTAAACATACTCAAAAGAAGACAAATATCGACAATCTCCCTATCTTTATCTTTCACTAACTTAACAACCATGTTTCTATCTCTAAGCAATAGCAAATAGTCACTTTTCATCAGCTTCAATGCTTCTTTGAAAGAGTGCAAATATGAATGAGAGATACCATGTCCCATTCTTTTTTGTCTTTCCTCTTTTTGAGCTGTCCAAATAAGGTTTTCAATGTGATTATGAGTTATTTTATCTTCCTTCATCATCAAATGATCTTGCAAGTCTTCCCAAACCAACGACTTTTGTTCCAAATATCCTTGGCTGCCATAGTCTGATTTTTCATCATGTGTAGGTGATGTGACATTATTGGAATCAACTATCACACTAGAAGATGCATTGAGATTACCCAAAGAATCCATACTATTGCTATCCATATCACTAACATGCTCTATGCTAGCCTCTAATGTAGAAGCCTCTTGTGAAACCTCTTGCAAGGATGATGTAGACCATTCATTACCCAAGGATGTCCCCATTTCCTTTTGAGTCAAATCAACATGCTTAACAATTTTTTCCTATAGATTTTTGCAAAATTTACTTGTATTTTTTCTATCCTCTTCTTGTGCAAGTAGATCAAAAGCTATCATATGGTATTGTTTCTTTGCCAAATCAGTCTTATAGTATTGCCTTGGATGCAAGTCCATGAAATCAATGAAAGGTAATTCTTTCTTAACATATTGAGGAAGAGTATCATATTCCTCAAACATGCTAAGTATTTCTTCCCTTTTATTTTGTTGTGTTGAACCTTTACTTGCAGATGTGGATGAGTCACTAGAGTGCCTAGATTGTATCGAAAGAGAATCTTCATAATGAACTAATCTTCGTTGTGTTTGAGTAAGGTCTTTCATAATTTTTTTCATGCTAGACATCTTTCCCATAATTAACTAACTCATTATTCACAACTTAAAATCGACCAAACTGAAATGCAATCCACTGATTTTACCTAACAAGTTGAGAAGATCCAAGCTTTGATACTACTAAAATAACCCTTGCTTATTCTGTCTTAAATTTTTTAGTTTGTGTTGTTTGACGTTTTGTCAAACACTTTGCATGCAATCTGATTTTCTGAATACGCTGATGCTTTTGGATGTCTTTGTAATTTATGTTTTACATTTTGATGAGCAATAACATAAAATAACACCATACAAATATATATTGAAACACAACAAGAGAGATCATAAAAAGCTTCTTATTTCTCTTTGAAAGCAAAATATATCAGAGTTAACAAAGCTCTGATTTAAGTACAACAACAAAATATTCAAGTCTAATTTTCACACTAAAAGAGAGTTTATTAACAAAGCAAACATACCCGGTTACAAAGAAGTAATATTGGACAATAAGAGCAATGATGTAAAGAAGATAATGGCTGGATAGGGACTGATTTTTTGAGTATTTTCAGACCAACAACTTCTCCAATGCAAATCTAGGAAATAAAGCTCAAAGAATGCCCTTGACAATGTCCAAACCCTCTCCAATGCAATTTGACTAGGGCAAATATAAAATCCTAGAAACCCTAGGTTGAAAGAGGCCCAAAAGATACCAAATGTATTTTCCAAACTTTAGCCCCTGTATTCTGAAATAATAATACTGAAATCTGCAATTTCCTTCAAACCTTAGTCGTCCGAAATAGAAGAAAATTCATATACAACTCTAAAAATTCTAAAACCACCTTCAAATGATGTCAGAAAGTCCCTCGATCAGGTCGTCCAAGTTGAAAAATGCATGAAAATTATTTAAAACTTTAAAATCTGTAAAACACCTCCAAAATGGGTCTCAAACCGTAGCAGCTAGCTTGATAAAATTTTGCTCTAGCATGTACAAACCCTAGCCATTTCAAATCTCATGAAAAATATGTTTCAATCAATTCAAATCTACAACTTCAATCTTCAATCTACAAATAAATCTTTAAACCCTCGTTGGTTGAAACTCTAAATAGGTAATAAAATCTGCAAATATGTCCAATGCTGAACCCTGAATGAATCCACCTCTCAAGTAGAGTTGGGTTTTCATCCAACCTACAAATCGCTAAGGGTTTTCATCCTTAGAGTTGGTTGCAACTGCATACTCCATTGAAGATAGAGAGAAATCAAGTTTTCAAATCCACAATATGCCCAAATGACCAACTCTCATCTCCTTTTAATAAAACCCTTGATCTTTTAGAAAGATCCAAAATAACCTCTGTAAAGATTTTAGAAGAATATTTTAATATTTTCTAAAGTGACTTTATAATATTATTTTATTTTTCACTTAATTCACTTTAAAATATTTAATAAAGCGACTTTATAATATTTTATTCTTTTATTTAAGTCACTTTAATTAAATTAATCAAAATAAAG
The DNA here is from genome assembly GCA_037957365.1 of Torreya grandis. NCBI lineage: Eukaryota > Viridiplantae > Streptophyta > Pinopsida > Cupressales > Taxaceae > Torreya > Torreya grandis. The sequence continues at coordinate 500,733 of JARHVA010002212.1, forward strand.
TTACCTTTATGATTTAATTTATTTAGATAACTTTACAAATAATTAATTTAATATTATTCTTTTATAACTCCATTATTTAACTTATGAGAATCAAATACGCTAAATATCAATATATTTCATTACTTAGAAAATGGGGACATTACATTCTCTTCATGATTTGAGTGGTCCACTGTTCAATGACGTAAAAAATAAACAAGTTATTGTAGATAAATAAAAAAAAATGATGTAAAAAGGGTTTCAATATTTTCTTTGATGGGTGGACAAATGAAAAAAACTGCGCCTTGACCAACTTTCTAATGGCTTCACGGAGGTAGTTGATGTTTTTGAAGTCAATTGATGCCTCCCACCAAATGAAAAAATGCAAACACTTTATGTGATATTGTGGATGAGGTGGTTATGAAAGTGGGTGTGGAGAATGACATCTAAGTTGTGATAGATATTATAACAACATATGTAATAGCGGAGAGACTTTTTGAAGAGAGACACCTTACACTTTTTTAGAACCCTTGCATGGATCATTGCATTGATCTCCTACTCGAGGACATAAAAAAACTTGCATGTGTGAAAAATATGGTTGAAGAAGTGAGAAATATAACACAATAGATCTACAATCATCCTTAATTGCTAAGTTTGAAGAAAGATCATATCAATGGAAATGATCTTCTACAAGTGAGAGTCACATGATTCTCCAACCTATTTGGTCTCTGGGCTCTACCACTTCAGCGACTGAGCCTTTACAGTTCATGTTTCGTTATTGTGGATTGTAACCTCCAACACTCGATTTTGATACTATGTTGAAAAACATACACTAGGTAGGGATTGGATCCAAGGCCCACCCATTCCCTCTTATTTGGGTCATTTAAGCTACTGGTCATTTATAGTTCTCTTTGGAAAGTGGTATGTTACCTTCAAAGAATTTATAGATTCAGATTGCCATTAGTTAATTTTGATCATGATCAAAAGTTTTTATATGTGAAGAGGTTTGAGAATGCCATTTCCAATGTTTTGTATTATATGCCAACGTGTAGACACTGCCTAGACACTATCCCTAGGTCTTCTATTATAGCATCAAGAGTAAGACATGTATAACCTGTATTAGAAGGCATCCAAAGGAGTATTAATGAAAAAAGTGCATTTTGAACTTTGACTCTTCCCTGAAATAACACTGGTTTCCAAAGAAAAGCATTTTTTTCAGAAGCATTGTTTATTGAAGGATGTATAAAAATCAAGAACAAGGTGGATCATGTCAATTAAAACAGGGCAAATTGTATTAGAATGTTGAAAACACAACTTTCCCATTGAAGTGTTGTTTACGGAAAAAAAAATGAAAATTAGGCATACAAATTACAAGGTTACATTAAATGTTTCTTTTTCAGCCATGATTTGTCTAAATTGCTTGCCAAAACATCTAGCTTCACTTGGTATCTTTTAGATAAAGATGAATAGGTGGCGAGGAAGATGAGGTGGTTCATCTTCGAGCAGTTACTGAAAAGGTCGCCCTACAACTCCACAAGGGATACTGCTTCTCGACCTTTGAGAGGTTTCCATTCCTTGATCCTATCAAGGAAGCAAGGGAAATGTTGGCTGCAATTTGAGCATGTGTGCACTGATTGTGAAAGTGCCAACATATCATGAGCCAAGTACCCTGCAGACTCGCAGTTTTTGGTGAGTAATTAATGCGATTACGTGCCAAAAGTTGCGAGTCTGACAGTGCTACTCGGCTTGTCGTTTTTAATGACCTCCACCAAAAAAATGTCATTTCAACTCATTCTTTTGCAATTTTCTGATTGCTTTCACTTTGATTTTGCTATTTTTCGTTCTTGCTGTGCGATAATAGTGATACGATCCAGATCGCACTAGTTTTAGAAAGGAGATCCGAGACTTGAGAGTTGTGACTGTGAATTGCGATTTCATTTGTGCTTGCTGCGTGATAGATTCAGGGTGAGTTGTGAGTGCGCTGGTACCAACAGTTTTGAAAACAGAGTCTCAGACTCCAAACGACCCGTTAATGTTACATTGAAGCTAATGCTACAAACCCTTGATCAAAGTTTGAAACTTCAAAATTGTTTGTCTTAAGACTTTTAAACTTCTAGTTTCAGTCATGTAGTATATCAAAACATTGTTGTTCAAAAGTTCAAAGTTCATACAGTCAAGTTCGTTCTACATTCAACTGATTGCTTTTTCTTTTGAAGTATTTTCAGCAAGATTCGAGAGATTTTTTCTGATTTTATTTTTATTTATTTATATAATTTTAGATTTACCATGTTCTTCAACTTCTTCCAACTAGGGTTATAAACTTTTATAGGGTTTCAAACTTTCAACTTCAAGAGTGGCATTTGGTTCAAATAGCCATTCTTGTAGGGCTAGGAAATCTAATGACAGGGAACGGAAGCATGACGAACACAGTGTAGAGTACAAATTTGTCATATACAATTATTGCGGGGAAAAAATGAGTGGAGGCATTAATTGTCTCAAATATCATTTGCACAAATTTTGGGTAATGATGTGTCATTGTGTGAGAAATAGCAACGAGGTTCAAAGAGATATCTCTGCTTCCCTAGCTCTTTATGAGGATGAAAAAAGTTTAAAAATAACAATTGAAGCACTTGCATTGGTGATGAATGGGCGTTAATGAGGGTTGATTGTGATGACTGAGGTGCCTTTTCTATTGCCCCAAGAGTTCAGACATAGAGCTCATCTACTAGAGACAATTTAGGGTCATCTAGACAAGTTTTTTTGTTCTTCAAAATTTTTTTGAGCCAAAATCTTCTCTTGAAGGTAGTGCTTGGAATCGAGAATTGCAAAATGAAGCAAGGGTAGATGTGGCAAACTTTTGGTATTACAACATTTCATTTAATGTGGTGAAAAACCCATATTGGAAGAATATGGGATTTGCATTGATCGTTTGTGGGAAGCACTTCATGGCACCTTCTTCTCATGATTTGAGTGGTCCATTGTTGAATGACGTAAAAAATACACAAGTTATTCTAGATGAATTAAAAAATATGACGTGAAAAGGGCTTAAATATTTTGTTTGATGGGTGGATGAATGAAAGAAACTTTACTTTGACCAACTTTCTAATAGCTTCGGGGGGTGGGGGGAATGGGACGGGGACCGCGGAGCGGTGTAGTTGATGTTTTTTAAGTCAATTGATGCCTCCCATCAAATGAAAAAATGTAAACACTTTTTGTGATATTGTGGATGAGGTGGTCATGGAAGTGGATGTGGAGAATGTCATTTAAGTTGTGACAAACATTACAACAACATATGTAATAATGGGGAGACTTCTTGAACAAAGACACTTTACACTTTTTTAGAACCCTTGCATAGATTATTGCATTGATCTTCTACTCGAGGACATAAGAAAACTCACATGTATGAAAAATATGGTTGAAGTGAGAAATATCACAAAACACATCTACAATCATCCTTGGTTGTTAAGTTTGATGAAAGATCATATCAATGGAAAAGATCTTGTACAAGCGAGAGTCACATGATTCTCCACAACCTTCATCATGTTGTAGCACTAACATCTCTTAAGTAGATGTATGTGACCACACATTGATTGGAGTCTCCCTATAATAAGAAGGTCAAAGGAGAAAGGGTTGTGAAAACCATTTTTATTTTAAAATTGCATGTTGTTTTGTTTAAGTGTCAGAACATTTGGTTAGAGTTCTACGTTTAGTTGATGGGCGAATGTAATGACCCTCACTAGTAAGACCATCAAAACATTGATCTTGCACTATGGAATTTTGTCAAACAGTTGGTGGGATTACAAAATATACTAATATTGCATTATGGATTTTTGTTAAACAGTTGACAAATAATTAAACTACACTGCTGTAAGTGTAAACAAATTGATTCAGCGCAATAATTCAAAAGATTTAGTATCAATATATTTATTCATGGAAATGCAATTTTTTTTTACAATAAATGGCGACTTTCAGCTTTCACAAACATGGATAGAATTAATATCCTAAAAACCCTGGCACATAAATATAGGTATGCAAATATAAATAGAACCTGCTGATGACACAAGACCTGGTCTGTAAGTGGCGCCCTGACTACTGTCCAGCACGCTGTCTGTACCCTACTGCAAGTACAAGATGTATAGTACGAACTGGTACAATTTTAATTTTTGTCTTCACTGATAAGCACTGATAAGGTCCTAAATATGGACGCCCAGACTGGGGTGAGTGCCTCCCAAAATATAAAAATTAATCGCCCAGCCAAGTAAGAGTTATGAGCACAATAGGGTTTTAGCTGTAGATCGCACTCTGTTGGGGGCACCAATCCTGTCGTACTGTTCTGCCGGTACATGCCATACTTGTACGGACTGCAATAAAATTATATATATAATATGATATCCTTGGAGATCCTTCAAATAGTTCAATGATGCAATCGCCCCACCAAGGGACTCCAAAAATTATTCAACTCTCGAACTGAACCTGAATACTCAATGAAGCTCAACATGAAATCGCTGAAGACCACTTCCAATGTGCAACCCTTCAGAGGATCTTCCACTTCCTCAATTATGCAATCTCTTGAGAGGTATCGTTCTCAAGAATTTTTGCTGAATATTTGCAGACTATCAAGCCTCACAAATGCTTAAGAAGATTCGAATGATAAAATAGACTTCGATTCCAAATGAGAGACCCATGGGGTCTATTTATGCACTTTTTGGAAACTTCTAGAAGTATCCGTAATACATCTTGTAAAACATCATTGTACTTTAAAAATAAAAAGTGCACCTAAATTTAAAAATATAACATTTTGGCCTCATATAAAAAGTAATAAATAAATATAATGTCTTCAAGAGCGTAATGAGCCATCCAATCGCCAAATAAACGCAAAAATGACTCTCTCATCACCACCATCTGCCTACGAGAGTCTAGAATAGGCAAATCCACGTAAAGTGTCATGTCGTACTAGAGAGGGGACATGACAGGGAAAAAATCCAATAGGTTATTTTCATGAGGCCATGGATAGAGGCAAGGAGGCCATAACAAATTATTATGAACAAAATAAAAGAAAATATAAGTTGCTTTGATGCATAATTGACTGAAGATGGAACAAACAACTCCATCAACATATATATATGCAATGGCTTACTCTTTGAACTCCAAGTTTTTCTTCTCCGATTCAATTCTAATAAAGAGGTTATTGATGGCCTAAACACATGCATAAAGAGAATGATACTTGAAGAAGGTACTAGAGACAATTCTTGATGAGATGCACATTTACAACACTGTAGAGGGGAGGCTCTACTTTTCGCTTCTATGCATGCGAATGAGAATGATCCAACAACTAGGTATTTTTTTTTCAAATTGAATCATTTGATTGTAGTCTCATTAATGTTAAATATAAGCCTATTTGACGTACAAAGTTATAAATGTCGTATTTGCATATTTATGGTGGGAAGATTATGATGCAAAAATACTAAATCTTTCGACATTAGCGATCTGCATTTTGTGCCGGAGATGTAGCGCTTCTAGGTGTGGAAGGAATTGGAACATGTTTGAGGCTATTCACACAAAGAAACATAACAGAGTAACAACATAATGCCTTAATGACCATGTCTTTGTGCTATACAATCTTCGTTTTTTTATGAGATGAGTGAAGGGGCAAGATAGTCATGAGGCTTTTGACTTGGATGATATTGATCTATATGTAATTGGATTGGTTAGTTTGAAGATGTCGATGGGCAACAACAACTCATGTTTATCGAGGATGAATTGACAAATCTTGAGAGAGAAGTAGATAAAGCGATAGCAGTAGGGGAAGCCTCTGCATCAAGAGGGGTTGGTGAGGCTCTGAATGATATGGTTATCGAGGATGTTCCAGAAGAAAAATAGTCACCTTACACTTTCAAAGTGTAATAGAGGAGTTGGAGATGATTTTACGGTGCATTGATGGTTATACTCTGAGTATTGTACTATTTTCTTTTGTTTATAACTGAATATTGTACTTTTTTTGGGCCGAAAACTAATATAAATATACTTATGTGTTCTTTACATTCATTTCTCATATTTTTTAATAATGTTTTATACGTTATTTTATAAATTTATGTATTTTTAAAAATCGTAATAAAATTTTCAAGTAATAATTGAATCTTAAATTCGAATTAAAATTTTAGATTGTTGAGTATGAGTTTTTGAACTACAACTTAATAATACGAACATTTACAAGACAAATCCCATTTAAAAATAAAAAGCAAAGAAACAAGGATCGCAATTTCCAAGAAGAAAGGTGACTCTATGAGACTGCCTTGTTGGTCTTACCTTTAATTGACGATTAAGCTAAATTGTGTTGGGTTAAATTTCCTTCTATTCATAAACATCTGTTTCAAAAAAAAACCCAGTGCTAATCAAGCACATGATTGTTTTTGTTGCATCAAATCTATTGCTTTAACATATTATGTTTGTAATGACACACTCCCATAACTCTCGGTCAGATAGGTTTTTCTTTAACCAAAATGTTAAAAGATATATATAACACTAATCCAAAATTTTATTGGACATTTGTTATATCATCAAATTGTAATATTTTTATGTTTTCCAGTTGAGATGAAATGGCTAATATAAATGAGTTGACATGAAAAAGACAATTACAGGGTTTTATAAGTGTTACTAAAATGAGCCAAGTCACTATTCTCAAGAAAACTAAGAACATAGCTTGAAATGTTTTTGAAGTTTTTTTTTTATTTGTTTTTTTTATATTCGAAGTTGGAAGAAATAGACAAATAATATGTGTTTTTAAAAAATTAAAATACGCAATGTGATTTTGAAGCGACATTTTATATGAAAACAAGAAATGAGTAGAGTAATCGTTGGTCTCTTCTTCTTTTGAGTCTTTCTAACCTGACATTCAAATTTCTTATAATATGAATATGTATTTATAATATATCCTTAGGGGGTCATTGTAACACAATGAAATTATTTCCTAACACTTCTTAATTAAGTATACTAAGAGTTGGGAGTATGATAAAAAAGTGTCATTGAGCTAGTTGCAAAGTTTGTATAAGTGTTGACCATATTGTTATTGTAAAGAGTATCCATGAAGTATTTGAGAAAGAAGTATCTCTATAACAACAAAAAAGAGAGTGGTAAAAAATGCAATTCTTCACTTTTTTGAATTTTTTTCCATATTAAATTTTTCTAAAGTAAACATTGTCTTGTGCATTTTGTTCTTGTTGTTTGGAAGTAGTTTCATACTCTACTTTCACGTAGAGTTCTTTCCTTTTCAATTTATAGCACTTAGCAATTCCATTCTATGCTCATTGTTGACCATCTTACACCAACATATAAGAAAACTAGTTTATCAATAATTTTGTTGGAAACATATACGATTTATGTTGATGAATTAAAATTAATAAAATATTTATACTAATTATGAATCACACAATGTCAAGTTTCCTTGTAATTTATCTTTTGAGTGTAGTTATACACTAGTACTCAATCTTGAAGTTCCTATCTATCGAAAGCTAAAATAAATTTACATACAAATTAACATTGTAATTAAGTTCTCATAACTATCACCTTATGAAGAAACGGATTGGCTAATCAATGATTTTTATTTTTCATTAATTACTAAAGTGGACGTAAAATATCTTAAAACTTTTCCACACATAGAAAGAGGGCTTGAACCACAAAACTGGATATTAAACATATTCCCTGTCCTCAAAAACTTTGCTGATAAAAATAAGGTTAGGAGGTGAGAAGCTTGAAGTTGGGGATTATATAATTAAAAAGAGAAGTTTAAAAGGATGGATTCCATTTATCATTTTTATCTTATAATTATTATAAGAAATATATGGAGAAACACATCATAATGATAATAAGTATTCATTCCCCATTAATGGGTCAAGTGTATGTAAGGGCTCCTTGTTGAAGTGAAAGCTTACGGTTTGAACACCTCTCTTGCAGGGTTTTTAACTTTAAACTTCGATGGTGATGCTAAGGAGAATCCTGGCGCTTTAGGTGTTGGTTGCATCTTAAGGGATTGCTCTAGTTTCCTAATTAGAGTGACTTTGATAAAACTATCGGATGGTGCAAATAATGAGGCATACGCTCAAACAACTACTTTTGATATCGACATAGTGCATCAGTATGAGATTGAACACCTAATCATTAAGAGTGACTCAATGGTAATTGTGTCTACCTTATGTAACCATAATACATCAGTATGGAATATCAAGAATATACTGGTAAAACCCTAGGTCTTGTTAGTCTCCTTTGAATCTTGGTCGATTACACATTGCTATAGAGAAGCCAACTCGCATGCAGATCTCTTGGCTAATAAAGGGATTGATCAAAGTGATGCGCTTGTCATCGAGAGTGTGCTAGATCCTTGGCTTGGTTTAGAAATGATTGGTTAGGAGTTTGGTAATCTTGGTGGCATTAGGGGGCTTGTGTCATCATTAGGGTGATTATGTCCTCTTTTATAAAAAGGTGAGCTGATATGTTTTACCAAGGCATGCCAATTTATTTCACCACCTATGTGCCTCTTTTGAATCCTCTATTTTGGAGCGCTATCTTTTTTGCTTCCGCCATTGGATTGTGGTGTCTTCAGGTCCGGTTTGGAGTTGAGGGTGAAGCTTATATTTTCCTTCAGCAAGGCAGTTGTGTCAAGAGGCATGGGGTGTTTGCAATGGAGGCTGTTATGGAGGAACTTGTTAAAGTGGAGTCGATTTTGTCTTTGTGGGCTGAGCGGAGGGAGATGGCCTTTTGAGGCAGTGTCCAAGATGAGAGGTTAAAATTGGTGTTATGGATCTTGAACTAAGAGGTGCTCCATGCCATCAAGATGGTCATTGGTCCTAAGTACTTTCTGATGGCTTAGAGGAAAAATACCAATTCATATAAAGCCTCAGTTTTCACTAGCAAATTGGTAAGGATTCTAAATAATGGTGAGGTGACACGTAGGGTGGTTGAAATTTAGGTGTGGCCTGGGCTGTGAGGCATCTAAAATAATTGTTAGAGTGGTTGGATTGTTGTGTGGTTCATATCCTTCCTTTTGTGGGGTGTAATCACCTAGAGCTTGTCCCCTTTTTGATGTTTAGGGAATTTGAAGAACACTTTGTTACTCATAGGGATTCCTTGCTACATTTGGGGCCTCTATTACGTGAGAATTGGTGTAGTGGGGTTGTGTTCCCTGATCCACTATTGGAATCTCTTTCATTTGCTATTCTTCCACTCATCAAGGTTCTAGGTCACTTTGATTCCAGTGACGTTATTTTTACTACAGAATTCTTGGTAAAATTCTATAGGGGGAAATGGGTGTTGGAGGCAATGTCATAATTAAATGGGCAAAAATATGGCTTGGTAGATCTCTTACGTTGCCTAATGACTCAAAGCGTTGTGTCCATTCATATGCAGTGCCATTTGTAGGGCATGGTCAACTCGATCAGTTTGGGGGGAGTTTTATTCTAGCATGGTGAGCAAGGGGAGGTGGTAGAGCATCCTCTCATAGGGGTGGTAGAGGTAAGAGAGGTTAGGGTCATCGTGGAGTGTGGAGTGGTTGAGGTGGCCAAAGGGGGACTATTGGTAGGGCAGGGCTATGACGGGTGGTCCATCTTCATAGGGGGAGCTACAAGCTTATCGGGTTGTGGGTGGTGTGAGCACTGAGCCACATGATGTGGCAATTATGGCCGATTTAGACATGCTCATTTGATTTAGTTTATAGTTTCTCATTTTTTTGGTGTCCTTGTTTCTATTTTTAGTTGGGACCTTATCGTGGTTATGTTACTACATTATAATTTTTGTGGGTCTTTTTGACTTCAGGGTTTGTTCCCCTTTTTTTTGGCATTCTCAAAGCTACATGTTTTTTGTGGTGCAGGAGAGGAAATGTGGAGTCCACTTTCTCTCTCCTAATTTTTGTAAACTAGGTTTTTATCAATGTAAGGGTGAAGAACTTACCAAATTTTAACATCTATTAAAAAATATAATAATTATTCATGGAAATTATTCAAAAAATTATTTAAAACACAATTAAAATCTTACAAAATTAAACACTCTAATATATATATTCATTTTTATGAAAGATTTAGTTTTATTTATTTAAAATTATTAAGGGAAGGGCCCTGATCCAATAAATTAAAAAGGAGCAATGAAAACAAATCCCAGCATATTGACCATCATAAACATATAATGATAACATCAAGGAACTTTAAAACCCATAAAAGCTAAACATCTCCACAAAGGCCAACCAACTACTTGTCAAGAAGACAACTAGTTATAATAAACTAACTCAACATACTGACAAGAACAAACTCACAACCTATCAAGATGACACCCAACTAAAATAAACTACCACAAGATACTCACAAGAGCTAACTAACAACCTATTAAGAAAACACCCAACTAAAATAAACTACTACAACTCTGAACACACGAAAAACCAAGAACCCATACAAAGATATGATACTAAAATACACTATTATATATGATAACATCCAAAGAGAAAAACCAAGATATTAGAACAAAACCAACAAAAAGGCTAGTAACAATATTATCAAGTGCAGTATGAGTCAAAATTACTCATGAATTCGTGATCTAGAAGAAAGGCGAACAATTGCTCATAAATATCTGGAACTTATATAAGAATATATTTTTTTTGAATTTGTCCATAAAATTACCGTTAATATGGTGCTAAATAAATATTAATATAATGCTAAATAAATAAAAAACTTAAACTGTAACACCTAAAATTTCACCCAAATTAAATCCATAAAAAAAATACATGTGTGTGTGTGTGTTTTTTTTTCTTGTGCAACACTAAGTTCGCACAAGTAAACACTTTAAACATTAACACAACCATACTAATGCGCGCATTAACTACACACGTCTTCTAATCCCTCATCCACAAATAAAGGAAACCTTAGAGGTATAGGAACACACTCAAGGAATGTTATATGTAACATAGATGCTCACTTCTATTTCGAAAAACAAAATGCATAAAGACATTCGACAAACTAGATACAACTATGATGTGTTGACTACACCAAAATCAATGTGCAAGACTACACTTCAAATTCGATACACAAGGGATATCAAGTATAGCTTGGACTAATGAAACCAATATTTAAGCTAGCTCCAAATGGTATGGAACGTTATCCATCAATGGTTTATTGACACCTTACTTCTGCAATTACAACTGTAAGTGCATTAAAACTACGTAAGCAACCAAACTCCTAATTATCTCAACCTCAAATACAATCACCGTACTACCCCTGAGTACAATATTTAAGGTTAAAAATTCATGTTGAAGTGGAATCACCCAACCACGATGCATCCAGACTTGAATAACTCACCTCACAATCAAGTTACAATTTCATTAAATTGCCTATCAAATAGCAATGGAAAAAATATCTTTACTTAGAAATAATTAATTATGTAAGATATTATATATTATATTAGCTACAAACTACCTCTAATAACTTAAAAAAACAATCTCCAACAATTTAAATGACAAAATAGCTCGATATTCCAAATGAGTTTTAACGCTGAAAACTATTATGTTAAGCAATTTCTTGAATAAATTGGGTTCAAAATTAATTCATTAAAAATAGTAAAAACATCCAAAAATATTAAAATAGAGTTCATATATAAATTTAAGGATAAAATGACTCATTATCAACAATTTTTGAATAAATTTATGGTTTTAATTAAACACTCCTCTAACTATTTTTGACAAATTAATTTTGTAACAATTTGATAGGTTGAAAAAAAAAAAAGTTGCAAAAAAATCGCCAAATGCTTCCGGAGTTGGATCCACCAAAAGGTAATGGAATGAGGTAAATTTTTTATGATTGCAGATCCTAATTCCCATGATATAAATATAGGGCCTAAAAAATTTAGTTTCATAAAATCTCTAATTATTCTATTAATTTGAACCCATTTTCAGAGCGACTCCATATACAAAATCTAGATTCAACAGAATTCTAGAGTGAACTGAATTTGAAATTGTGTCACCTTAAATGACAAAATTTAAGATAAATAAAATGTCAAGATTCCTAGGATGATATGAAGCTAAGATAAATAGGACACAACTTTCAATTCAAAGGAATTTGACTTTCCAAATATTTTAAGATAACAATTCTGAGACGGAAAACAACAATACAAAGAGTTTTATCTTACAAATGCCATTTGAAAATGGATAACTGTTTTAGCTTGAAAAAGGCAAAATATTTCTATGGTGTCGAATACCATTTCTCGTAACTTAAGAGAATTGTTAAAGAGTCTTAATTCAGTTTTGGATCACTTTAGCTATTTATTTACATTGGATTTTGAAAAGGATTTATTAGCTTGTTACAAAATAAGAGTTCACACAATTATGAAAAACATTATTGCTTTAGGTTGTTAATATGGTAAAACTACAATTAGATCTCTAAATAAGGATAAAAGGAATCTATTATGACAAGTCTTCTCTCAAAATCAACAGTTGATGACACTTCTTGTCCCCACTTAAAGAAATGAGAAATATGACTACAAGATTGTTTGACTAGTAGTCAATAATTTAAAATTCATTTGGTTAAGGTTGTATAAAGGAACTTTACTATTATGATTTAATTTGAGACATTAACTTAACAAAAATAAGTAGTTTCAATTAATTTTACAACTCAAGTAATCCTTTAAATGGTAAGATGAGTAAATAGACTATTAACCTTTTTTTAAACAATTGCATTAATACTTCCATAATTTAAATAAACAAGATTCTTTTCTTTTTTCCAAAACATTCTCTCATTCATAGTAATATTTACCTAACTATTCTTCCATTTGCTAAGCAAATTATATACCTTATATTGTTGTTCCAAATTCATATAACAAAAGAGACTTATAGACTTTAAATATACAAAGCAAATTTAAATAGATAAATTTCTAATAATAAAATATTTATGAATTATTCATTAACAAAGAAAGAAAAATTATACAATTTACTTCATTCACAGTCAAGACAACAAAACTATAAATACAAGGACAAAATTCTATCATTACACCACTTCACAAATCTACCCACACCTACATCCTGCACTAAAACATAGGCACAAGTATTAGCTTACGCTAAGCAAATGAAAACGTCCTCACAAAATCCTCTTTCATTTTTCAGTCATAAACAAGATAAACAATGAAAATTGACATTCATCCTAATAATGACAATACATACATGCATACATACATACATACACACATTTAAAATAAAATAAAATACTGAGAAAATAGGTAAATTCATCCCTACAGTAAAATAAATGATATTCCTTAAAAAAAAAACTCAAACAACACAACTAATATTTAGTGAGCCCAACTTCACCGTAATATTAATAATGACATAATGTAACAAGCATTCGCTCAACCAAATTAAGACAATAAGTTTTCAATATATATTCTCATCTAGTCTTCTGCAGAAGTTATAGCATATAAGAAAAGTGAACAACTCAACATTTCAAACACATACATGTTTTAATTTTTTCCTCTACGAGGTCACTGGTTAAAGCCTAATAAGCAAATATAATTTTCTCTCAATATATTTAGAGCTTCCAAAAATAATGGAAAGATCTAATGGTTTTATTATTGTTCTAAAAAATAAACACACATAATTTAACTAGTATAAACTCAACTCAAAAATTACTAATGTCTACATATGCGTACATACATATATAATATCCTAAATACATTAACAAATTATTCATTATTTCTATACATATATGCATATATACAAATATATAACTATTTATTTATTTATTTAAACATAATTATTTATTTATTTTTGTATTTAAAATTAACTATGTAACTATATACAATGAATACATAAAACTTAATAAAATAAATTCAAACCCCCTCGTCCCCCGTTTATATATATATTTGTTTTTTTTAAATGTTAAAAAAAAATATATACCACGACCAGAGATGGCTAGCGGTCGATGGCCATCACTGTCGGCCATGGTGCCCACGTCATCTTAGGGGGTGGGGAGGGCCGACTTGCCCGATCCCTCCTCCCTCCCTACTATGGGGAGAGATAGGGGTCAACTCAGCCTCCGCCCCCCCACCCCCCCCGTCCCTCTCTCTCTCTCTATATATATATATATATAATTTTTTTGTATTTTTTTCTTTTTTTTTAAATTAGAGAAAGGATCTATACTTTTCTTCTTCATATGAATTTGCTTACAAGTAAGGTCTTACAATAAATTCTCTTACATGTCCGTGTAGACTCCTTACAACAAATAAATTTTAAATTACTTTGAAAAATACTTCACCATGTAGGTCAATGCCTACTAATTAGGCTAGCATGTAAAAGAGTAAGTTTTCTAGAAGACCTATAAGATAGGGCTCATAGACTCTTTAAGAAGCTTGTGACTCTTTTAAGTAATAAGGGTCATTTTAGGAATTTAAAAATTCATATGATAAATATGAGAAGTTTAAATTTAATTAATCTTTTTGAACTTTTGAATAATCATCAATCCATTAATATACAAAGAGGAAACTACAATTCAAATTCTTAACCACACAATTGCATTTTTATATGTTTCAATTGGTAAGAGAAGGTGGCCCCTCATGCGGGGTATTACATACTTACCCTCTTATAAAAGCATCGTCCTCAATGTAGAAACTACAATGAAGAATAGTACATTAATTATTCACTCTCAAAATTTTTGAAATGCCACTACAAGTCATTGATGCTTAAAATTTTATCAGTAAAATAACTAAACCCAAACAATCACTGATATGAGTATATAGATATAAATGTCATTCCTTGGCTAAACTATACTGAGTAACACTGCACAATATTAACCAATATTAATAACCACTATGTCACAATCCAACTGATATCATAAAATACTTCTATCAAACTCTAAAATTGTATAAACATAAAGTATCAAATTATTTTGTGACCATACTAAGCACTCACTGACATCCCTTGGTGAACATACTGTTGACGCTATGGATTGCACCCTTGATAGGAGGCTGAGCTCTTGTCTTCCATGCATCACAATGGAAACTCCTCTCTTGCCTGTGGGTCTGGCAAAACTAAGAGGATAGTCTCTATATAAGGGCTAGCTCCCTTTGATGCATCTGAGTTATTTCAGTAAATTGCTAATACACACACACACACACACACACACACACACACATAAAATGGAGGGGGTGAAAAGAGAGAAGGATTACTGAAAAATAGAACCTAACTTAAGAGGGTGATGCACCAAACAAGTTTGATCTACTCATACTCACACTCTGAACCATAAGAACACATACATACACTTTAACTAGTAAAAGGACCAGGCTGTAGGGAGCTTGACAGGGAGGCTTTAATGGAAACACACAGAAAAAGAACTTACCATAGGTGCTGTAGGAAAAGCACACTGTCTAGTAACCTCCTTCTGCCTCTGTGCTCCAGACACAACTCTTCTTGTCACCTACAGGAATGGCGCTTTGTATATACCAGGTGTGTTGGTATCAAGCCTGTGAAAGCATTAAGAAAGAAATGACTGAACACAAGTTTAACACTCAGAGATATATCCAACCAAAATATAGGTAAAAAATGTGTATTTTATTGATTTCAGGTGAAAATTAGCAGGGCTTCACCTTATAACATGAGAGAGCCCTTTCTCAAAATGAGAAGCTTCAATATATAGAGGAAGAAAGAGGCCTTTTAGTGCCCTTTTAAAAATGGCCCATGTGCGTTTTGAGCATTGGAAAGAGAAAGCCGCTTGATAGATAATGATGTGTCAGCTCTTGTTTTGATTTTAGGCATTTAAGATATATTAAACATCATATGTGAAATTATGGGCTGCACCGTTTGTCTGCAAACAACACCACTCCTTCAAGGCATTCACGTGATTTGTCTGCTCATCAATGCAAAGTGAAGAAAAATGGGTCACGTCGTTCACTGTTCATGCCTCTTGATGACCATTTGGCAGATACTGTGTCAACTGCTGGAGTAACTCCTTGAGTCGACACCTTCCTTTGCCACTTGGACTGTTTTATCTGTTTCTGCACTTGGCTCTTTTGCCTCTTCCTGGCTTTGTCTTTTCTGGTTCCTTCACCCTTTGGGGGCTATCTTTTGATAATTCTTTGGCTCTTTGGACTCCCTCCTCGACGATTTCTTCCTTCTAGATTTAGGCCTTTGAATTCCTTCGGGTTCACACCTTTTGAAGATCAACGGCTATTTCATTGTCGTAAAGTTGACATTCGCACACCTATCACCATTTGGTCGATTACTTCGGCATTTTCTTTGATCCCTTTGCAAGTGTTCCCTGCCCTCCACAAGGGCACTTGTCCTTCAAGCTTTGGGAGACTCCCTTGAACCTTTCGATGAACTGACCAATTGAACCAACAATTGGTTCAATGCTTCAACGGTTCAATGGTTCAATACTTTGTTCTATACATTCATTTGACTACTTGAACCAACCACTTTGAACCAACTGATTGAACCGACTGATTGAACCAAGTGCTTGAACTTATCGCTTGAACCAACCGCTTGAACCAACAATGGTTCAACAGTTCAATGGTTCAATACTTCCAAGTTCAAAGCAATTAAACCAAGCGCTTGAACCAATCGCTTGAACCAACTGCTTGAACCAATCACTTGAACCAACAATGGTTCAATGTTCAACAGTTCAACGGTTCAATACTTCCAAGTTCAAAGCGATTGAACCAAACGATTAAACCAAGTGATTGAACTAAGTCATTGAACTAAGCTGTTGAACCAAGCCGATGAACCAAGCCTTTGAACTAAACCGATGAACCAAATCATTGAACCAAGCTGTTGAACCAAATTGTTAAACCAAGATGATGAACCAAGCTGTTGAACCAAATCATTGAACCAAGCCAATGAACCAAGCCGATGAACCAAGCTGATGAACCAAACCTTTGAACCAAAAATGGTTCAAAGTTCAAGTTCAAAGTTCTTGGAAAGTTCATGGCATTGGACTCCGACGTCAAACGATTGAACTGGTTCCTCCTTTTGCTGAAAGACTTGTGCAAAAAATCAAATTTGAAACTGGATTAGAACAACAAGGGAAGGAGACCGATTTTGGCTTGCAGGGCCAAAATGGTTAACAAATTAGCGATTCTGAGGGGAAGCATGCCTGCTATGCTTAGAAACCAATAGCCTCAAGGTCCATTGGGCATGGAGTCAGAACACAGCTTGAAAAGTTAGTAACCACCTTGAGATATCCAAGAATCAATCATGAAGTTCTTACCCCAAAAGGAAATGAAACACACACAAGATTAAGAAAACTACTGACATGTGCAAAAGCACTTGGGGAAAATAGAGAAAAAACAAAGAAAATATATATATGATGGGAGGAGGGCTCAATGATAATGTTTAAGATGTATCCCATTTACTGAGATATACAATTCTTCACCATCCAACCTGGAGAGTTGGAACGCATTGTGCTACTTGCATTGAGTGATGACGTATGGACCACTCCATAGGGCATCAAACTTTGCGTGCTTTCCAGGCTTAGCTCGGTCTGCATCCCATTTCAAGATGATGTCTCCTTTAGATAAACCTTTTGATGAAGATTTCTTGACGAAGTGTTTCTTCATCTGCTGTTGGCAGCTGGTCATAGAAGCCATAGCCTGGTCCCTTGTCTTTTGAAGCTCCATCAACTTGCATAACCTAACCTCCATGTTTTTGCCCTCTTTTAATTGCAGCTGGTGAGCAATGTCCAAGGCTGGCAACTCAAGTGAAATAGGAAGCCTAACTTCCCTTCCATATATGAGCGTGTATGGTGAATTACCAATTGCTCTCTTTGGAGTGACTCTATTTGCCCACAGGGCTATTTTCAACTTGGCATGCCAAGTTCTTTGATTATCCTCTATTGTTCTTTTGATAATCCTGATCAAATTCTTATTGGTGGACTCAGCCAGCCTATTCCCCTGTGGGTAATAATTTGATGAAGTGCTAAGATAAATACCATATCTCAACGCCCATTCACTTGTTTTAGTTCCCAAAAAAGCTAAAGCATTATTTGAGATGATGGTAGCTAGAACCCCAAACCTTGCCACCAGGTCCTCATAAAAATCCAGGACCGCACTTTTGTTGGCTTCCTTCAAAGCGACCGCCTCTACCCGTCTTGTGAATTAGTATGTGGCGGTCATGACCCACTTGTGTCTAGCACCGGAGGGAGGGTTAATCATCCCTATAAAGTCAAGGCCCCATTGCATGAATGGCTGCTCTACCTGAATAGGCTGTAAAGGCATGGCAACCAACCATTGCTTCCCATCAAAGAGCACACACTTTTGGCACTTTCATACCCAGACATGAGTGTATCTAAATAGAGTAGGCTAGAAGTAACCAGCTCTCATTATTCTCACAACTGTAGGCCTAGGAGCAAAGTGACCACTAGCTGGCCCATCATGGAACTCGGACAACACCCTGTTAGCCTGACTTGGGTCTATGCACCTTAAAATCACACCTGAGAGATCCCTTTTGAACAACACTCCATCAATCAGGACATAAGGGAGAGATTGGAGTCTGAAATACCTCTTCTTGGTCCTATCAAGGCCCTTGGGCACTCACCAGTGAGAAGAAAATGCCTCAAGTCTAATGTCCAATCCTTCATAACAGCTGGTTCTTTTGTTGTAGTTGCATCATGAATTAGCGAACTATCCTCCTTTTGTTGTTTAAAGTCTGTAGCAAGGTGTTCACACAGGCCTTTCCCTCTTACCATCTTGGTGATCCTGATATCCACGTTGTATTCCATTACCTTAGTGATCCACCCCGCTCTCTTTTCATTCAGGTCATGATTGGTCAAGAAATCCTTGATGTCGAGATGTGGAACCATGAGGTGAATTTTGATGTTGGATAGCATATGCCTAAATTTATTTAGACTCTGTATGACTGCAAGGACTTGCTTCTCTACATATGTATACCTGACCTCAAAACCCTCTAGGCCTTGGCTAAAAATGCAAGTGGTTGTTCAAGGTTATCACCATTCACTTGGGTAAACATGGCAGAGATTACCTCTTTATTTTCGAAGGTGTAGAGGTTGAAACTCTTGGTGAAGTCAGGACTAATCAAGGTAGGAGCCTGGGTGATAGCCTACTTGATCTCTTCGAAGCTATCCCTTCTTTGCACTGTCCATGTGAACTTCTCATCTTTCTTCAACATAGAGGTCAATGGCTTGACTACCTCCGCAAAATTTGGAATAAACCTCTGGATGAAATTTATTTTGCCAAAGAAGCTCTGTAGGCCCTTCTTGTGTTTAGGCAAGGGCAGCTCCAGGATGGAGTGAACTCTCTCTAGATCAATGGTCAAGCCTTCTTTGGAAACAACGTGGCCAAGGAGTTTACCCTCATGGACAGTGAACACACATTTCTTTGGGTTGAGAGAGATACCAAACTCTCTACACCTCTTAAAGATTTGTCTGAGGTGTTTCATGTGTTGGCCCGCCTCTTTAGAGATTATTGTCATGTCATCAAGATTCACCAGCATAGTGTTATTTATCAAGCCTCAAAAGGCCATGTCCATGGCTCACTGAAAGGTGGCACTAGCATTGGACAGTCCGAATGACATTTTCCTATAAGCAAACGTCCCCCATTTGGTAGTGAAGGCTGTCTTGTACTAGTCATAGTCTTACACTAAAATCTAATTATATCCTGAATACCCATCCAGGAGGGAGAAATGCTCGCTGCCTATAACCATTTGAAGGATTTGCTCCATGCTTGGGAGAGGATAATGGTCTTTCAAAGAGACTCTATTGAGGTCTCTAAAATCTACACATAATCTGATCTCCCCATTCTTTTTTTGAATAGGAACAAGATTGGCCAACCAAGAAGAGTGTTTGATTGGAAATATTATCCTGGACTCAATCAACTTGGAGAATTCTTTTTGCATGAGAGGTTTAATCTTTGGGTTGACAGGCCTTTGCTTCTACTTAATCAGCTTGGTGCCTTCTTCCAGTTCAATGGTATGTTGGGCCAAACTTGGGTCGAAACCCTTCAAATCGCTATACTTCCAAGCGAAGACATTAGCACACTCTTGGCACAACAAGGTGAAGGCCTGCCTTTCATGGTCCGCGTACACTTTCCCAAGTGCAAGCAGCTTATCTTTGAATATTTCAACCTTCTCATAGTTCTCCTCCTTAGTTGTGATGCTTGCCTTATCACTTTTCAACTGGTCATCTTCATTGAAGATACTCTCGAGAGTGACCAAGCCTTTGGGAAGTTTATTGTTCTTTAGCTGAATAATTTGGATGCCATACTGCTACTGTAGCTAAGCCTAGTTTTTAGTAGCAAACTCAGCTTCTTCTTGGAAGAAGAGTGCTATTTTTTGGTCGCTGTCAAACACCTGCCAGTTAGTGATGTTTTCAAGAACAGAGGGCTGGATTACTACCTTCAAGTGGTGTGAACTGCGGTCTCAGCCTATTTCCCTAGGGATATCAAACTAGGCACCAACTTCTGCCAGCCTATCTGCTTGCTTGTTATGCTCTCTAAGAATGGAGGTAATATTGAAAGCAAGGAAATTATCCACTAAGTCCCATACCCTATGTTTATAGGACTTAAGTAAATAATTCTTTGTCAAATTTTGGCTCCTTACCTGATTCACAATCAACTCACTGTTACCAAAAACTTGCAGCCCTTTGATTCCTCTTTTCCTCGGCCACTCCAAACCATGGATGAGGGATTCATACTCCGAAACATTGCTCGTGTAAGAAAATTGAAACCTGAAAGCCAAAAAGTATTTCTCCTTTGAAGGAGAAACTAGCACCACTCCACCACCAGCTCCTAACTTACTTCTTGAGCCATCAAAGAACAACTACCATAAACCTGAGCTTTGTTGGCTTGCTTTCATTAGATTCGGTATAAAAGTACCCTCTTCGTGCATGCAATAAATCCCAAGGCTTGCCTCTTCTATGAATTTGTAAGGATCATGTTCAAAGTTGTCACTTCCCCATTCATCTAAGAGGAGGTTAGCAACTCCTGAAAGGGCAGAGGATGGAGATTGATCTACTGGGAATTCTTCCTAGTCAATAATGGTGTAGCTGACATTTGCTACCTTGAGAAAGTATGGTTCTAGATGATCTCTGTGGAGTGGCTCCGATTCAATCTTAACCTTAGTCCCATACTTGGTTCTAAAAACCAAATAGGACTAGTTTGCTGCTAGGTAGCTGCCTATTTTGGATGTGAAATCCCTGGATAAGCAAATAGCAAAGTAAGGAGGGACATCTGCCACTACCACATCATGGGGAATTGAGAAGGTCAGGCAGGCGTGTAGCATCAAGCTCAAACATTTCACCATCCCAAGTGTCTTTGCTGGTGTTCCATCCAGTTGCAGGACTCCTTTAGTCATTTCTTCATATTTTAGCCCCAGCTTATCAGCTATGCATTTGGGCATTACTGAGGTGCTTGCTCTATTGTCAATGATGTAATTGTGCACCAAGAAATCTCTTATGACCAAAGATAAATAAAAAGGGGGAACCTTTTCCTCTTTCTTAACTTGGCCTGATGTGGAAGGCTACCCGTTCATCATCAAAACGTTATCAATTTTTTTTGGGACAGCTTGTTCATTTAGCTCATGCAATTCTTTTTACAGCATGTCTTTTTGTCCTGGTATTGATAATGAATCCCACAAGGAGATGTTAATATGCAACTTCTTCATTCGGTCTACCACGTTGACTCAGGGGTTGCCTTCTTTCAATTTTTTTTTGGGATTACTTATAGCCTAAGGTGCAGGCCGAGGAGCTGAAGGTGCAACCAGAGGTCTGAAGTTTAGAACCCTTTGGTTTACATGTGATGAAGAAAGTGGTGCTGACGTTTGAGAAGCTGTTTGAGCTTCTTCTATTTCTCTCCTTTTAGACCTTGTGTTGGCTGTGACATAGTCACCCTAA
Organism: Torreya grandis; assembly: GCA_037957365.1. NCBI lineage: Eukaryota > Viridiplantae > Streptophyta > Pinopsida > Cupressales > Taxaceae > Torreya > Torreya grandis. Next base: position 522,563 of record JARHVA010002212.1, read on the forward strand.
TTGTCTACACTACCCACGTAATTGACTACATAAAACTCACCTTCCAGGTGATTCATGAGAGTAGAATTAGACTGAGTTTGACTGCTGCCCATGCCGGGTTGCACTGAAGCTTCAAAGTTTGGGAATTGGATAGCTGCCTGATTATCTTGTGCATTTGTGTAGTGACTCAACATTTCATTTGTATAAATAGCCTGATCTTGACCATATCTCATGGTTGAGCAACTGGGCTGTTTTTGTACCAGATTGTTTTGAGTGGGTGCTAGAGCCTTGGATGATGAAGAGGCACCTAGATTATAGCCTTGAAAAGGTCTGGCCTATGCAAGTTGACCCTACCTTGATTGTAATTTTGAAAATAGGGTCTATTTGCTTGCCCATACTATTGATATCCTTGATTTGGTCGATTGCCTTGAGCTTGCTGCCTTTTAAGAGCCACTAGTTCATTTGTTACGCTTTATAACAAGCTTTTGACTTCATGGAGGTCATTTGATGAAGTAGCAGTTGGCTTCTCTATGCCAGGCATAAGAGCCAAGGTGGGTGCAACAGTCTGGATTGGAGGCGACAATTTAGGGAAGAACAACATATGAGGCCTAGGAGCTATTTTTCCAGCCTACACCAGGCAATTTTCAGCCACTATAGCCATGTCATAGGCGACAAGCAACACATGTCCTTCCATGGACTATATCATAACAGAGATGTCGCTATTCAACGCTTTCAAATAATAGAGGAAAGCTTAACTCAGAGTCATCCTTACCAAAATGAGGATTCTATCCCATGTCTTCTGAAATTGAGTGTTGAAATCTTGCATGAATTCATGTGGAGCTCTTTTCATAGTGGTTAGCTGCTTAGTAAGTGAAAGGTGGTCACTTTTCTCCCCAAATCTATTCATTAAGAGGGTGCCCAATTCATTCCAAGAATTGATTGAATTCATGGGCAAAGTCCCATACCAGTCCAGAACCTTGCCCTTGAAAGACAATGCCAGCAATCTGATCGTAATGTTTTCCTCAGTGACATTGTGAATATTGCAGAGGTTAGCAATATTTTTGATGTGTTTGATAGCAGTAATGGACCCTTCTCCATTAAATGGAGGCACACTTTTAAGGACTGCCCCTGGAATTGGGTCATAATGTAGGAGATTCAAAGGACTCTGACCATAAAAGGCCACAAAAGGTAAAGCCATGGCTATGACAGGATCCAACCGGGGCCTTCTTGCGTGGGTGTATCTTATAGAAGGTCTGGGAAAGTGATTTGCTGAATAAGGATGGGTTTTTTCAAACCTCAGTTGCTTTACTAAGTTTAAAGGCAATTCAACAAATTCAAAAGGGACACCCCTAGTAGCAGATCATGTGGTGACTTTAGGCATAGGAGGTCAGACTGGTCTTTGATCAGAAACTAATGTTCTTACCAGTGGAGTTGCCAGATGCTGAAAATAGTTGATTTTTCTGTAACAGGACCAGCATCAGTCCTGGAACTTTGTTGAGTGTTAAAACTTAGTCCCATCGGGCGTGCCAAAAATTGTTGACACTGTGGATTGCACTCTTGATAGGAGGCTAAGCTCTTATCTTCCACGCATCACAATGGAAACTCCTCTCTTGCCTGTGGGTCTAACAAATTTGAGAGGAGAGTCTCTAGATAAGGGCTAGCTCCCTTTGATGCATCTGAGTTATTCCAACAAGTTGCTAATATATATAACCTAAAAAATAGGATTACTAAAAAATAGAACCTAACCTAAGAGGGTGATGCACCAAACAAGTTTGATCTACTCATACTCACACTCTAAACCATAAGAACACATACATACACTTTAACTGGTAAAAGGACCAGGCTGCAGGGAGCTTGATAGGGAGGCTTTAATGGAAACACACAGAAAAAGAACTTACCATAGGTGCTGTAGGAAAATCACACTATCTAGTAACCTCCTTCTGCCTCTCTGCTCCAGACACAACTCTTCTTATCACCTGTAGGAATGGCACTTTGTATATACTAGGTGTGTTGGTATCTGATCCAGGCAACAGTTTAGGTGATAATTTGGGTGACAGTTCCACCCCAATTGATGATGGAACTTTTGGGAGCCACAACTTTTGCACCGTAGCTCCAATTGACTCGCCGTTTGAACCGTTGGAAAGATAAGAATGAGGAGAAAATTGTGAAATGGAATTGAGCTTTGCTCAATGAATTTTGACCCCTAAAAACCCAATGGAAGTGACTCAAATTTTAATTTTAATAGTGCAGTCTAAAAATAGTAAGTTTCTAAAAATAGTAATTCCTCGAATTATGTATTGTTTTAAATCTTGGAAGTCAAACCACTTAATCTCCCTTGATATTGGTGACCTTCCACATCCTCCCTATGCTTTAAAAATGTGTATAAATGAAGAGGTAACCCGAAATGTGAAGACAGACATCTCTTCCCAGAGATAAGCATATATTTGTATTGCGATCTTGAGTAATACTACACCTCTTCTCAAAGAATTCATTATTACTATGTTATTTATATTCTATTGAGATATTTATCAACCAAAACTTTTGAGTTTTGGATTAGTGGTATCAGAGAGTGGTTTATCTTGATAGTGTATGATCCCGAGGACGAGGTCAGGCTACAAGAAGCTTGGGTGGGACACAACAGAGCTTCCAAATTTTCCACCTATTCGCTCCAAATGACTTCAAATGGAAGATGACACCGAGACATCCGATCCTTTCAAGGAAATGGTGAATGAAGTCTCTAATGGAAATAAGCACAAATGTTACAACAATTTTCCCAAATTCTTCAAACACTTCCGATGGGAAATCCTGGCTCTACGGCTCTACTTCCTGGCTCCTCATCCAAGGAACATCTTTTCAGTGCCCCAACACCCTTCAAGGTCCAGGTAAATTTTGATATTCTTACATTTGAAGGCAAAATCAATGCTGATGCAGTAGAAAATTGGTTGGATCAACTATCTTCCTATTTCTCTGTAAATAAGTTCACTGATGGAGAAAATATTACTTTTGCTCTTTTGAAATCAACATTGCCTGTGAAAAATTGGTGGGAAGTGTACAAAAAGAGGTTCAGTAAAAATGACATTGGCCTTGAGGTGGAACCTACCTGGGATGATTTTGTGGAAGCGGTGAAAGAAGAATACTATCCCATCAGAGCATATGATGATCTGTACATACAGTGGCAACAACTTCGCCAAGGTAAGGACCAATCTGTTCAAGATTACACAGACACTTTTCATTCTTTGTCTGTAAGATTGGGCATTCAAGACAGTGAGAAACATAAGACTCTCAAATATCATGGTGGACTACAATGGTACATACGAGGGGAAATGGAACTCTTCAATTTGGATACCCTCGGTGAGGCATACAAATTCGCAGTGAAGATTGAATAGAAGCATGGCAGAAAGAATACGAAGAGTCAACCCTCAAAATAGAAAAGTGACAAGGAAGGTCAAACATGAGGCCAAAATTGGAAGCAAAAGAAGTTTCAGGATAAGAAATCCCAGAAAGGGAAGGCTGAAAAATGGTGTGATTACCACAAAATTGGAACTCACTCCAAAGAAGAATATCGAGCCATCAAGTCATTGCTTTCTAAGTCACAATACTTGACATCTACTACTCTGCCTCATACACAACCCACAGTTGAAGAGGACGAAGAAGAAATTGTAGATGCTGAGCCTGACACCATTGTTGCTTCATCACAGACCCATGAAGAAATACCAGATGACAAGGAAAGATTGTTTCACTCCAAATTATGGGTAAAAGACAAGCCTCTGCATTTCATTCTTGATAGTGGGAGTCAAAAGAATTTAATCTCTGCTAAAGTTGTGAAAAGTCTAAATCTATCCATGAAGCCTCATCCAAAGCCCTACAATATTGGATGGTTGAGCCCAGGGAGAGACCTCCGTGTTACCCATCAGTGTCTTCTTTCATATGCTATAAAACCATTCCAAGATGAAGTCTTGTGTGATGTGGTCAATCTAGATGTTTGTGATGTACTCCTTGGTCAGCCATTCATGTATGAGCGACATGGCATCTATGAATCATGAACCTGAAGGATCACCCTCACTCTTGGAACACGACACTATAGGGTACCATAGGTACCACCTCCCACATCTGTCTCCCTAATCAGTGTTAAGCAATGCAAGATATTGGTGGAGAAAACAAAGCAATTTGTTCTCATGGTGGTCAAGCCACAGAAATCCAAGAAGGCTGATGTTGCAGTCCTGACTACACAATCAACACAGGACTGCACACCATTTTGATGTGGGTGATAAGGTTTGGTTTTGGCTTTAGAAGGAATGACTTGCAGGCTCACATATAAAGATTCGGCCTCTGTGATATGGTCCCTACACCATCACCAAAAGAGTTGGAGAAAATGCTTTTGAGTTGAACCTACCAGCCTACCTTGGTCTGCATTCAATATTCAATATGGAGCTCCTCAAACCATATCACCCACCTCTCTTGGACACTTCAGTTGTAGCAGAACAAATTGAATTTGATGAGCTTGATCCATAGAGTTTTGCTCCAGTGGAAGAGGATCATATTGTGGACACTTGGATGAAGACAATAAGAGGACGCTTTATTCCGTTTTATCGAGTGGTCAAAAGGGGGCAGCTTAGCCATCAAGGTGAGTGGCTCACAGAGAATCAAACCAAGAAAAAACTACCACACTTGATGGGGATAATTGATGCAATGGGGAACATTGCTTTTCAAGGAGGGAGGAATGATCTAGACAACAATTTAGGTGATAATTTGGGTGACAGTTCCACCCCAATTGATGACAAAACTTCTGGGAGCCATAACTTTTGCACCGTAGCTCCAATTGACTCGCTGTTTGAACCGTTGGAAAGCTAAGAATGAGGAGATTATTTTGAAATGGAATTAATATTTTTTCAATTAAGTTTGACCCTTGAAAACCCAACGAAAGTGCCTCAAATTTTAATTTTAATAGTGCAGTCTAAAAATAATAAGTTTCTAAAAATAGTAATTCCTCAAATTATGTATTGTTTTAAATCTTAAAAGTCAAACCAATTAATCTCCCTCAATATTGGTGACCTTCCACATCCTCCCCATGCTTTAAAAATGTGTATAAATGAAGAGGTAACCCGAAATGTGAAGACAAACATCTCTTCCTAGAGATAAGCATATATTTGTATTGCGATCTTGAGTAATACTACATCTCTTCTTAGAGAATTCATTGTTACTATGTTATTTATATGATATTGAGATATTTATCAACTAGAACTTCTAAGTTTTGGATCAGTATCAATCCTCTGAAAGCATTAAGAAAGAAATGACTAAACACAAGTTTAACACCTAGACACACTCAGAGATATATCCAACCAAAATAGAGGTAAAAAATGTGTATTTTATTGATTCCAGGTGAAAATTAGCAGGGCTTCAACTTACAACATGAGAGAGACATTAATCAAAATGAGAAGCTTCAATATATAGAGGAAGAAAGAGGCCTTTTGGCACCCTTTTACAAATGGCCCATGTGCGTTTCAAGCATTGGGAAGAGGAAGCCGCTTGATAGATAATGCTGTGTCAGCTCCTATTTTGATTTTAATCATTTAAGATATATTAAACATCATATGTGAAATTATGGGCCATGCCATTTGTCTGCAAACAAGACCACTCCTTCAAGGCATTCACACAGTTTGTCTGCTCATCAATGTAAAGTGAAGAAAAGTGAGTCACGCCATTCACTGTTCACACCTCTTGATGACCACTTGGCGGATACTATGTCAACCGTTGGAGTAACTCCTTAAGTTGACACCTTCCTTTGCCACTTGGACTATTTTGTCCATTTCTGCACTTGGCTCTTTTGCCTCTTCCTGGCTTTGTCTTTTCTAGTTCCTTTGCCCTTCGAGGGCTATCTTCTGCTAATTCTTCGGCTCTTTGGACTCCCTCCTCGATGATTTCATCCTTCTAGCTTTAAGCCTTTGAATTCTTTCAGGTTCGTGCCTTTTAAATATCAATGGCTATTTCATTGCCGTAAAGTTGACATTCATGGGTCCATCGCCATTTGGTCGATTCCTTTAGCCTTTTCTTTGATCCCTTTGTAAGTGTTCCCTGCCCTTTGCAAGGGCACTTGTCCTTCAGGCTTTGGGAGACTCCCTTAAACCTTCTGATGAACTGACTGATTGAACCAACAATTGGTTCAACAATTCAATGCTTCAATACTATGTTTTACTCATTCATTTGACCACTTGAGCCAACCGCTTTGAACTAACTGATTGAACCCTTTGATTGAATCGATCGATTGAACCAAGCGCTTCAACTAATCGCTTGAACCAACTGCTTGAACCAATCACTTGAACCAATAATGGTTAAACAGTTCAACAGTTCAATACTTCCAAGTTCAAAGCGACTGAACCAAGCGCTTGAACCAATCGCTTGAACCAACCGCTTGAACCAACCACTTGAACCAATCGCTTGAATCAACAATGGTTCAACAATTCAATACTTCCAAGTTTAAAGTGATTGAACCAAGTCGTTGAACCAAGCCGTTGAACCAAGCCATTAAACCAAGCCTTTGAACCAAACTGATGAACCAAGCCTTTGAACCAAGTCATTGAACCAAGCTGATGAAACAATCTGTTGAACCAAATCATTGAACCAATTCGTTGAACCAAGCCGATGAACCAAGCCGTTGAACCAAATTGTTGAACCAAGCTAATGAACCAAACCGTTGAACCAAGCTGATGAACCAAACCTTTGAACCAAAAATGGTTCAAAGTTCAAGTTCAAAGTTCTTGGAAAGTTCATGGCATTGGACCCCGACATCGAACCATTGAACTGGTTCCTCCTTTTACCGAAATACTTGTGCAAAAAATCAAATTTGAAACTGGCTCAAAACAACAAGGGAAGGAGACTGATTTTGGCCTGCAGGGCCAAAATGGTTAACACATACCAAATGACAAATAAGTGTCAAACCATGGCAACATACTGTACTACCAATAATTCTAAACACCATTGAGCCAAATTGTCATATTGAGTCATACCATCCAAGTCACATTGTCTTCTTACACCAACTAAATCAAAAATATCATATGCTCATAAGAACAAGAATAGCCTTTGGAATGAGAAATTGCAAACCAAAGTCATTCTAATGTGACATCTATCCACTGAAACCCAAAATATTTTGATATAATTATGAGAGCTCAAATACCCATCTAATTTATAAATAATACTGAGAAAGAATTATGAATGCCAATCATGATGAAATTACACTCATCAGATAAGTATTCATCCATAGAAACACCCTTATAAGAAAACTAAACAATACTAAACCATATTAAATCATAAAGAACAATATTAGCAACGCTGAGTCCCAATATCTAGTGCCATTTAGAATACATGAGTACATGCATCAACTTGCAATGTTGAATTAAGCTAAACCATACTAAACCATGCAATAATATATTGGGTCCCAAAATCTAGCATTATCATAATAGAACAATACCACTAATAAATTAATTAAAAAATCATTGTGTTCTATCATATGAACTCCTTAGACCTCCCAAAAAAATCATATTTTGATGCAATGATCACATATATATACATATAACTACCATGTTTGGTGGTGTGAGAAGGAGGGTATCACGAATCAATGCGATCGGTTCCCATCACGACCCACTAGCTATATTCCAAGCTACTTCTCCTCCCCCATACCATGCCACTGGTGTAACAATTATGCACATTATGAACACATGTGAAACTAATACCAACAATCATCCAAAGAAATTTTAAAATTAAACCGATCATGTAAAATAAAATCAATAAAAAAAATGAGACCAAGTGGCCTTAAAAGAGAAATATCAATCATAAAAAAAATATCAACAATTTCAAAGATTGGTTACTTAAAATATTCAAAAATAATAAAATAGTATTGATTTCAAGTCAATTAAAATAAAGTATTCAAAAAAATTAAAATAAATTCAATAAAATACAGTGAAAACAGATCACATCACAATCACTATGTGACTTAACAAGTCACCCAAGGGGAGAAGGAATCAGGCAAGAGGGCATTGGGTGGTCCACTAACTATCACGAAGAATCAAACTATGTCACCAACCATAGTAGATTGGTCTACCTACCATTACCAATATAAAAATAGTCCACTAACCATTCAAAGAATTGAACTATGCCATCGACTAGGGTGTGATCCATCGTAGCAACCGAATGGTACAAATGAAGAAGGATAATAAACAACAACTCTTGCACATGCCATCACAATGCCATATCATCACCAACTGACACTATGTTAGCTCACATCTCTAACTAGCATGTAACCAAATTGTTGTCAAATAACATTACCTATAGAGAGTAACAATGTCAAAACATATCAAGAAAAAATTGCATCGGTCCAATTGATGCCACAATGTTATCTCTGATAACATTTCAACATATATCTATAACTGTAGTTATAATTTCATGAGGAATATCTGAGACTCTCTACATATAGTGACATAATATCCTAAGGTAACATGTAAAAATTATGTCTATTATCTATCACTAACCATTATTGAAGGGACTGAATAAATAATTCATATCATATTAACAAATTGTTATTAAAGAGAAAGTATCCAATGGCATTTGATCATAATAGTCCACCATGACAAACCAACTGATACAGATGAAGGAGAATAACAACTATCAACTCCCACACATAGCATCCTATACCACATAAATACCAGTAGAAACATACTAGCTCATATCTCTAATTGTAATTGCTCTCAAGTAGCATATCTTATAAGGAATATCGCTATCAAACATAGCTAACTGAAGTTTTGTCAAGTGAAAATTGTATGTATGTTTGATTGTTGACTACTAAAAATTATTATCTATAGTAAATACTAGAAGTATCAATATGGTGTAAGCAATCATCATCGAGATGAAATGGTGCATAAATTTCACTACTTGTCAAGCCATAATCTAAATGACCAATCTTTCACCATTATCAAATAGGGTGTGATAAGACAGAGAAAACATGGTTCCATAAACCCTGATGCATGCATCAAATATGATACTACATGCTACTAGATTTTATATGCATTAGCATAACATGAATTATCAAAGAGATGCAATGGTCAATGAAAAAGATAAGGGCCACTTAAAAGGTCATTATCCATAGGGGTTTTGAAATCATAATCAATGCTAAACTATATGCTCTAGGCAACTGATAAATATACTACCAAATCAAGATGTACTCATATCATGAACATGTTTAACAAAGGGGAGGGCCAGTCACTTAGGGTTACTGCTACCTAAAGATATAAAAAAAATTCTTTTATGTTAATACTATCAACACTCATAGGCCACCTACCCAACTAGGTGCCAATACAAAAGAATTAAACTACTCTAAACATGCATTCCATTGACTGTATAAAAGTATGATAGACCTGTAATTTCCACCTTTATCTTAACATCATAAGGCTATTTATGAGCTCTAAATTGGTTAAGTTATATATAAGATCAATCTTGGATAAAAAATGTATCATTTCAAGGAAATATATTATAGCCTCAATATTCATCTATATAGCAAAACCTTGTAAGCCTCTTGAATATACTTATACAAACCATTAACCATTACATTATTTAAGGTATTTATCACTTCTTCATATTAAAAGAAAATAACACTATCATCTCTATACCTTGTGATCAAAATAATAGTAAATAAGAACAAACACACACTATAGAATTGTAACATACCACAACGAAAACATAAGGAAAACAAATCCTCTGTTACCCCTCTAAAACAAGGTTAGTTAATTATACTAAAATAATAAGGAGGTGCATTATGATAACAAAATACCTCATGAGTACATATGTAGGAAATACATGTTCATAAATAATATTAAAATACACTACCCTATAAAGTAAATATATCACACAATAGATATTATACAAAACATTAACTTAAAGTAGAGACATGCCAACAAAGTCAACATTCCAAACTCAAGGTAATTTACCCAAGTACTAACAACATGGTCACACAGTTCAATTTATGATCTCAGTTCAATGTGAGTGCAAATGGGTATAAATATTATGATGATAAGTTTCACAACTTCATCACAATTACCAAACACAATTCTCTAGTGCTCTCGGTGTTGAACCTAGGATCTAATACCAAAATTTAATGCCCAAGATTTCACCCAAATAAAATCTATAAAAACATTATAATTTTTTTCCCTCTTGTGCAACACTAATTTCACACAAGTAAACACTTCAACCATTAACACAACCATACTAATACACACATTAACTACAAACATCTTCTAATCCCTCATCCACAAGAAAAAGAAACCTTAGAGGTTTATGAACACACTCAAGGTATGTTATATGCAATGTAGATGGTCACCTTCTATTTTGGAAAACAAAATGCATAAAAATGATCGACAAGCTAGATATGACTAAGTTGTGTTGACTACACCAAAATCAGTATGCAAAACTACAAGTTAGATACTCAAAGGATATGAAGTATAGCTTGGACTAATGAAATCAATATTGAAGCTTGCTCCAAACAGTATGAAATGTGATCTGTCAATGGTTTGTTGTCATATTACTTTTAAAACTACAACTGTAAGCACGTTAAAACTACGTGAGTAACCAAACTCCTAATTATACCAACCTCAAATATAATCACCATACTACCCATGAATACACCATTAAAATTTAAGCATTATATTTAAGTGGAATTATCCAACCACGATGCATCCAAACTTGACTAGCTCACCTCACAATCAAGTTACAATTTTATCAAATCACCTATCAAATGGTGATGGAAAAAATACCTCCACTTAGACATAAGTAATTATGGAAGTTATTATATATTATATTAGCTACAAAATACATCTAAGAACCCACATAAACAATCTCTATCAATTTAAACAATAAAATAACTTAGTGTTTCAAAGGGGTTTAAAGTTGAAAACTATTTTGCTCAACAATTTCTTAAATAAATTGGGTTCGGAATTGATCAATTAAACATATATGAAAATATTAAAATAGAGTTATTTTATAAATTTAAGAATAAAATAAATCATTATCAACATCTGGTTTTATTTAAATACTCTTCTAGCTATTTTTGGCAAATTGATTTTGAAACAATTTTGCAGGCTAAAAAAGAAAATCGGTTGCATAAAATCGCCAAATGCCTCTGGAGTTGGATCCACCTGAAGGTAACAAAATGAGGTATACATTTTTTGGTTATATATCCTAATTTATGTGATATAATTTTAGGGCTTAAAAGTTTTAGTTTCTTAGAATCTTTAGTTCTATTAATTTGAGCCTATTTCCAGAGTGACTCCGCAAACAAAATCTAGATTCAACAGAAATTCTAGAGTGAACTGAATTTGGAATTGTGTCACCTTAAATGATAAACATTAAGGTAAATTAAATGTCAAGGTATGAAGCTAAGAGGAATAAGAAACAACTCTCGATTCAAAATAATTTGACTTATAGAATATTTTAAGATAAAAATTCTAAGACGTCTCCATAGAGAAAGTAGCGATACATAGAGTTTTATCTTACAAACGCCATTTGGAAATGGATAACCATTTCAGCTTAAAAAGGGAAAAATATTTCTATGGTGTCTAATACCATTTCTCGTAACTTGAGTTAATTGGTAAAGAGTCGTAATTCAGTTTTGGAGTACTTTAGCTATTTATTTAACTTGGATTCTGAAAGGGATTTATTAGCTTGTTACAAAACAAGAGTTCATACAATTAAGAAAAACATTATTGCTTTAGGTTGATAATATGGTAAAACTATAATTAGATCTCTAAATAAGGATAAAAAGAATATATTAGGACAAGTCATCTCTCAAATTCAATAGTTGATGACAGTCCTTGTCCCCATTTAAAGAAACGGGAAATTTGACTACAAGATCATTTGACTACTAATTGATAAATCTAAAATTTATTTGGTCAAAGTTGTATAAAAGATCTTTACTATTATAATTTAATTTGAGACATTAACTTAACGAAAATAAGTAGTTTTAATTAATTTTACAACTCAAACAATCCTTTAAACAGTAAGACAAGTAAATAGACTATTAACCTTTTTTTAAACAATTGTATTAATACTTCCATAATTTAAATAAAAAAGATTCTTTCCTTTTTCCGAAAAATTCTCTCATTCACCAGTAATATTTACCTAACTATTCTTCTATTTTTAAGCAAATTAGATTCCTTACATTGTTGTTACAATTTCATATAACAAAAGAAGCTTATAGACTTTACATATTCAAGGCAAATCTAAATAGATAAATTTCTAATAATAGGACATTTCTAAATTATTCATTAACAACAAAAGGAAAATTATACAATTTACTTTATTCACAGTCAAGACAATAAAACTATAAATATAAGGACAAAATTCTATCATTACACCACTTCACAAATTTATCCACACTTGCATCCTGCATTAAAATATAGGTACAAGTGTCAACGTACGATCAACAAATAAAAACATCTTCACAAAATTCTCTTTCATTTTTTAAGTTATAAGCAAGATAAACAATAAAAATCAACATTCATTTTATATATATATATATATATATATATATATATATATATATATATATATAATAAAGAGAAAATAGGTAAATTCATTCCAACAATAAAATAAATGAGATTTAAAAAAATAAATTCAAGCAACACAACTAATATCCAGTGAGCCCAACTTTACCGTAATATTAATAATGACATAATGTAACAAGCATTAGCTCAACCAAATCAAGACAATATTTTTTCAATATATATTGTCATCTAGTCTTCTACATAAGTTATAGCATATAGGAAAAGTCTTGCAACTTAGCATTTTAAACACATACATGTTTTAATTTTTATCTTTATGAGGTCATCAGTTAAAACATGATGCAAAAATATAATTTTTCCTGAATATATTTAAAGATTTCAAAAATAATAGAAAGAGCTAACGATTTTATTATTATTCTAAAAAATACACGTACATAACTACTATAAACTCAACTCAAACTAACCAAATTACTAATGCCTACGTATGTATGCATACATATATAATATCCTAAATATATTAGAAAATTATTCGTTATTTCTATACATATATGTATATGCATATTTATATATACAAATATTTATTTATTTAAATATAATTATTTCTTTATTTTAATATTTAAAATTAACTATGTAACATGTGTGTGTTATTTTAATTTATAAAATGAATAAATAAAACTTATTTATTAAAATAAATTCAAACACCATATATATATATATATATATATATTAAATGTTAAAAAAAAAAACCACGACCAATCGTGGCCAGCTACCGGTGGTTGGGACGTCAGTCCCGACTGCGACCATGGTGGCCAAGTCACCTTAGAGGGTGGGGAGGGCTGGCTGGCCCGACCCCTCCCCCCTCCGTACCATGGGGGGGAGGGGAAACAAGGGTCAACTCAGCCGCCCCCACTCTCCATATATATATATATATATAATTTTTTCTTTTTCTTTTTATTTTTTTAAAATCAGATTAAAAAATAGCGAGCTAACTATATTTATATAGATATACATATTATTAAGAATAAACGATGAATATATATAATATAGATGTATCATTTTTTAAAAATCAAAATAATCATTGAATGTATATTTAATATATACGTTTCATATATGTGTGTGTGTGTGTGTGTGTGAATATTTACATATTATATTTCTACATAATTTTATTTTTAGAAGAATACACACACACACATATTTAAAGAGATAAATCAACCAAAAGGTTATGAAAATCCTCAGTTAAATCGTCAACCATTTTGATAAATTTTTTGACAACACAACTAGAAAAATAAACCTAATTTAAATCAAGATGAAGCTATTCTTCATTGTTTAGCTTGTCTATTAATTTAAAAAAAAAAGAAACTAATTTATGAGGGAAAAACTACTTGTCTAGTTAAACACAAATCATCATCATCATTATCTTCTTCCTCTTCTTGTTCTTCTTCTATTCTTCATTGTTTAACTCGTCTATTAATTTAAAAAAAGAGAAACTAATTTATGAGGAAAAAAATACTTATTTGGTTAAACACAAATCATCATCATCATCATCATGATCATGTTCTTCTTCTTCCTCCTCCTCCTCCTTCTTCACTCTTTGGTTGGCTCACCTGACAATAACATCATCAATGGAGGTAAGAACTTGGCAAGAGAAATGGAGTTCCAAACAAATGTAGTAATGGAAGCAAGGACTTAGTAATAGAAATGAAGCTCTCAATAAAAATTATGTTGGTTTAGGCCAAGCTTGCATAAAGCTTTATTTGTAATCTTTTATTGTTTTATTTTATTTTATTTTCCATCATTCCAAAATTCCAAAACAATGACTAAGGTTTATCCAAAAAAGAGAAGAGTCAATTTTCAAGGATAGTCATCAACCCACTAAAAGAAGAGAGTACACTCTCTTAATTGGGTCCTTTTCATGTCATAAAGGACCTATACTTTTCTTCCTCATATGTAGGGGTAAAATGAGACCGTCACCTTTGTCAATTTTTTTTTTGTGATAGTTTTTAAACTATTGCCACCTTGCACGTGACATTCATTTCTCATTTTTGACTTTCATAATTTTTATATAGAAACATGTTAAAACTTGCAATTATTTCCTGTGTCTTAGGAAAAGAACATTCACTATGACTACACACACATTTCATCAAATAATTAACATGCAACTATTTACAAAGATCAAATCCATTCATATTAACAAAGTGGAAAACATCCTCAATTCTGCCACTAATGAGCTAATTATAGCGTAAACATGGAGGAAAACAAAAAAATAAACACCTATAGGCTATAGGTCTATACAAGAGCCTTTGCCCACAAATTGACAATATTTCTTTCACCTATAAACCAAGGAGAAATAAACAATACTATTTTATCTTATTCTGAGCATAAAATTTTGTTTTCTTTCTTTAAACTCCAGATGACTCCATTAGAAAAGTACTTGCTCAATGTAGATTCAGACTTCTACCTTTTCATAGGCCACTCGATGCTCCCTTCAATCCCAACATAGGTCTATTCTATTCTTTTTTTCCTTCCAGCGAACTCTTTACTCCTAGAATCTGCAACATCTACAACGTTGCTAGAATTTCCAAAGAACAACAGTTCCAATTACTAAAATAATAGCTAGAAAAGTGGGAAAAAATTAAATTTATAAAATGATGTTAAGAGGTGGATACTGAGGAAACCAATAAAAATGGTGAATTGTATTTATTTACGTTCTGAAATGATCACAACGACTAGTTATCAGGGGATTGTAATTTGTAACCACACATTGATATGCAGTCTTTTTTGGCACATGTGTAGGAATAAAGTATGATTTTGTATTCTTCCTGGACATAAGAAAATACCTTCCATGCCGACTATATATGACTCCATCATCATCTTTATTTGTGCATGCAGATTCATGAAACCACTACAAAGGTGATTCTAAGCTCTCATACTATACACAGTCAGTGGTAGTTGCATAACTAAAAAATCTATGAATCATACAATTGGTGTTACTGCTTTCCAAAATATTTAAGCCTTCAATTTTTTGTTTTACAAGATGTCGACCAAGGAATCTGGGCTCTTGAGTACTTGCTTAAATGTGAAAGAAATAGTCTTTGGTAATAGAGTTTTAGTGCTTTCACATGTATTTGGAGGATATCAATCTATATGGTAGTGTATTTTACCCTATCTAGTAACTAATTTTAAGGTCATAGTGTTTGACATGGTATTCTCTACAAATCTCAATCCCATTCACTTCGAATTTCATACATATACTTCTCTTTCTACTTATGTAACTGATCTTCTCACTATTTTAAAGAGGCTCAAAGTTGAGAAATGCTTGTATGTGGTCCAATCAGTCTATGGCATGGTTGGGTGTATTGCCTCCATTCAAAGACCTAATCTATTTGGAAAACTAATCTTATTATGTGCTTCTCCAAGGTAACAATATCTCACCAATATCTATGTTCAAATAAACTTCATGTCCAAATTTTAGGGTTTTCAGCACAATAATTTTCTACTTACTATTCATCTGACTTATGTAGTTTGTTATTTCTCTTGTGCAGGTATCTGAATATTGAGTCATACCAAGGAGGATTTAATCGTGGGGATAATGATAGGCTTTTTTGTGCCATGAAATTTGACTATGCAAAATGGGTTTCAAGCTTTGATCCTTTGGTTGGTGCATATGAGCCCTCCATTGTCAAAGAATTTACAAGGACCATGATGAATATGAAGCCTAAAATTGTAGCTACATTTGCTGAGATCTTATTTAAGAGTGATATGAGAAGCATATTGTGTGATGTGAAGACCTCATGTAGCAACATCTAGACTACAAAGGATATAGTTGTTCTAATGAGTGTTCCACACTATATGCAGTGCAATTTGGGTGGGAAGATGAATTCAGTAGACATACTTGACACCGATGGCCACATACCACAACTGACCTTTCCTACCTTGCTTGTATGGGCCTTCAATAATATCCTTGGAAATTGGGACTCCATGAATGGAGACTCTTAAGTGTCCTTGGAAGTTGAAACCCACAACTATAAAATTATGATGCTTTCAGATTAGTACTACTCTTTTTTTTTTGAAGCAAATAGTAGTTATATAGTAGCTAAATATGGATAACTGATTTACATCAGATGCTCTCTTTATTGTATTTTTGTGTTTCTATACATTGATCAAGATAAATTTAGATAGACTATAAAGCATAAAGTTATGGAAAATATTGTGCAGAGTCTCATGAAACTACACTCCTTTCATGGGCATGGAGCATTTTATTTATTAAATGTCCCTCATCCAATTTATTTACCTTTAATATGCAATTATACTAGTAATACAAATAAAAGATACTCAAACACTTTAATCCACAATTAAATATAAATGTCCTATGATGGAGTAAAAATAAGAAATATTTCCATTATACATGATAAAATAACCTTCTAGCCATTATAACAAAACATAATGATGAAAATACACTTTATTCTTTAGAGCCTCTGCTTCATAAGATAGATGTATGAATGCACTTAAAATCTTGCAACATGCTCTTTGAAACCAACAAAAAATCAAGATATTCCAAATGTTATTTGGCAGAAGATTCTTGGTGAGATAATCTAGTTTCTTGATGCTTTATTCTAATTTGCTTTTGTTGGGCCTTAGGAATTTTAGAATGACTTTTAGTTTTTTATTTGGGATTATACCCTTATTGATATTTGGACACGGTAGCCTTTAATGGACTCTTGATCCTTTTCTCATTGTTTTTTTGTGTTTGTTGTGTGTTTGGACTCATATGCTTTGTACACTATTCTTGCAATATTAAAAAAAATGCCATCTTATAATAATTTATTTCTTCTTTTATATTCACTCTCTTAAAACTCTGACTTTCTTTATCACCCTTTACTATCATTTCTTATTCATTTTATAAACTACAAAAAAATTATAGCTAAATAAAGAGAAAAGTGGAATTATTACTGTCATTTTATGGCAAGGACCTTACAGATGACCCCTAGAATGTTTAGATCGATTCCCTCATTTGTTTGATTTCCTAGCATAAATTTTGGACTTACGTTCCCTTTAGAGTTAATGTCTAAATATGAGGAAGACGTAGATTTCTATTTTGACATACCTAAAAAAATGTGAGCAATAGTAGTGAGCACCATTGGAGAATGAATCTATAGTTTAATGCTATCATATGCCATCTATTCACCTCCACCATCTTAGAGCCACTCAACCATGTTTTCAATTCCTTCATAGCTTGACTGTTCACCTTATGGACCATGGTGATAAAAACAATCCTCGATTTGAGAAATATCAAAAGTGTGCAATGTTTTTCAAATTTTAACTATTTGGCTCTTCAAATTATGACTCTAGGAATAAAAGACATTGGGTTTGCTAAAATTCAACTCACATAAACTGATCATTGATTTGAACACCATTCACACATGGCATGCCTTTCAGTCACAAATCTATGAAATAGATAGACTATCCACCAATAACACAAATGTTTGAGATTAGCACATATCTATACACCAATTTGGGCTGCAAGGTAGGTTCACTTGACTAATGAAGGACAACAAAGACGTGGGGTTTAATTTCGTGATGCACAATGTACAAAAAATAGGCCATAAAAAGAGCACAAAATATGTATTTGGCAGGTGCCAGAGATTGAGATTAACAAGTGTTAGGGCTGCACAGAATATTCTATGCAGATGCTGGTAAAATGCAAGAAGTAAAAAATAATGTCTTACTACTACTACCAACAAGAAAAATAGAGCAAACTCAAACTAAGTCTTGTTGTAGTTCAGGTAGGGCTAACATCTAATGAAAGATCAGGATTAAATGTAAAGATCTAATGCAATAATATAGATCTTCTGGTACACAATTCAAAGAGCCAAACTCAGGAATGTCATTCAATTTGTAAATTACATACATTAGGATTGGGACTCATGATATTACAATTTCCAAGTTGTTATAATTTATATAGTACGCTATTACTTATCAGATCATGATATGAATATTTATGGAATATTCATATATGAAAATAGATTAAAATCTTACTTGGGGAAGGTATTACTTTTTAGACTTTGATAGTGTTAAATTATCAATGGGCTGCAGAGTGTGGGCAATGGCAACTGGTATATAGTCGACAAGTTGTAGGGTCATAGCCTCACCCTGTAGAGTCTAGGCTGCACTATATTATAAAATGATTGTTTTTAATTTTGAACTTCATATTGATAGTTTACATAATTTTTTGTCCATTTGATAATACATTTAAAAATATTATTTGACTTTATTTTATGGTTAAAAATGTAAAAATTGTCTAAACAACTGTCAAATTTAACCCTTACTCATATAGAATTTCTTACAAATAAGGTCTTACAATAAATTCTCTTACATGCCCATTTGGGCTCCTTAAAACAAATAAATTTTAAATTATCTTACTTGAAAAATATTCCACCAAGTAGGTCAATGCCTACTAATCAGGCTAATACCTAAGAGAGTAGATTTTCTAGAAGACCTATAAAATAGGGCTCATATGCTCTCTAAGAAGCCTATGACTCTTTTAAAATAATAAAGTTTATTTTAAAAAAATAAAAATTCATATTATATATATGAGAAATTTAAATTTAATTAATTTTTTTTAAACTTTTGAATAATCATGAATCCATTAATTTACAAAGAGGAAACTAAAATTCAAATTCTTAACAACCACACAATTACATTGTTGTATGTCTCAATTGGTAAGGGAAGGTGGTCCCTCATGTGGGGTATTATATAAACCCAATTATTATTTTTATTAGACTTAGATAAATCTCATAATATTAATGGTCTTATTATATAAGTTAACCCTTGGTAAGTGGATTGGGATTCATGAGGTTAAAGTTATAAAATTTTGTATGTTTTTTTTAATAACCAAGACAAAATTAAAATAATATATAAGATCAAGTAAAAAAATGTTGGAGTGTGTCATATCCATATTTGATGTGAAGTCCACCTTAGGTAGATGTGTTACCAAGAAGTGATTTATTATGTATATACAATTATTAAATACACAATCAATGTGGTAGTTATCTTCAAATGTGTGAGACAGGTCAGGTGTAACTTGGGGAATGATCCCACTTTTTACTCTACCAATAATAATATTTCATTCACATCTCAATTTTTCTATATAAAAACCCTTTACATTCTTGTGAAATGTAATATATCTTAGAATCATCTCATGAACAATTAGAAATGTAGTCTTTTAGAGAGTCATGTTCTAGTGCAACCCTTGATGGTTTCACATGTACATTGTATATTATACATAGATAATATAATGTATCTTTATTGATGAATCTCTCTCTTGTCTAAATAATTTATGTGGATGATGTTTATATTGAAGATACATGGGGTTATATTATCATTTTTAATATGGTATTAGAGTGACCTTTCTTGAGAAGATCATTGAGAATGTTTGAGAGGAAATCCATATCATTTTTAAAGCTCACTTGTTAGGTAGATCAAGAGGAGGAAAAGTAGAGAAGGAGCCTTAGGCACTCCAAAGCTTCAATATTTATGAATCTTCAAGAAGCAAGGATAATTTTTTCTCTTCATCAGCTTCTATAAAAAATTCTTTACATGTCCCACCTCTTTTATTCAGGTTTGGTTCATTCCTACAGTTGAATTTATGTACCAGTTGAAGATCTACATATGGAAGAGTTTCATGGAAGATATTTTAAGTTAATTTTTGTTTGAGTGATTTTGGTGTGTATCAAACATTTCCATTATGTTCATAGTGGCAAAGAAAGTCAGTTTTAATTAAATTTGACATAGTGAACTCATTTGTTAGGCCATGCATATTGCGTTTTGCATAGATATGGAGAATTTACAAGGGTAAGAATGATCCAATATTAAGGAAAAATGAATTTTAAATTCATCTAACATCTTTTTAGGACAATATTTTGAATTTTTAGTACACTGTGATGATCTATTAGCTTCTATGTTTTGCTACAGGCTAAATCTGGGTTTGTCTAGAAGGTTTTTTTTCACTTTGTATTTTTTTTTCATGTGGCATATTGGGCATTGTCACTTGTGAGTTTTATTATGATTTTTATGCACACCTATCACATTGATACTTTTGGAGATATTAAGCTACTTTCTCTTCACTCCTTAGTCAGTATTAAGGGTGGGTGGTGTGTATTGCTAATTTTTCCTTGGTTGTTTGAGTATGTTATGTACCTAGTGATTGTTCCTAGTAGATGCAGAGCCTAGTTGTTTCTTGGAGGAGATCCATAGAATTCAATTTAAATTCTAATTTTTTATGGAGGAATTTTATTGCACTTCATTTGAAATCATTTAACCATACATTTTGTTGAAATAGAAGATACCAATAACACTTTTGTTCACACATCTAGATTCATACAAACTAATTTTGATTCATTCCATTGGAAGATTCTTTAGATTTAATATAAATTTACTTCAACAAATTCTTTGTTATTTTTTCTCTTTTATTTTACATGGGTACCTCATCAGGCCTAGTTACTGGGACCCATACTCAGGAGCATAAGATTTTTTTCTTACCACATCACCTACACTAATCTTCAAGGGGGTGTTGGAGTGTGTCAAATTCACACTTTATGTGAAGTCAACTTTAAGTAGATGTGTTATCAAGGTATTATTTATTATGTACACACAATTATTAAATACACAATTAATGTGATAGTTATCCTTAAATGTGTCGAAGGGTTAGGTATAACTTGGGGATTGATCCCAGCTTTTATTTCACCAATAATAATCTCTCACTCACATCTTAATTTTTCTATATAAGAACCCTTTGTGTTCTTATGTAATGGATCTTAGAGTCTTTTCCTAAACTATTAGAGATTTAGTCTTTTAGAGCATCCTATTCTAGTGCAATCATTGATGGTTGTACACATACATTGTACATTACACATAGTTTTAATACAATGTGTCTTTATTGGTGAATCTCTCTTTTATATGAATAATTTATGTGGATGAAATTTATGTTGAATATCAATGGGATATGTTGTCATTTTTAATTAAAAAATTCTCCTTTGGTGCATGGAAGGAAATGAGATCTCCATAGCACTTGTCACGTGAGCCATTTTATAATTTTTTCTCATATGACTTTGCAAGTTTTTTCCATTGCTTTGATTAACATTTATTAACCTATATATTTGTAATCATTACTTTTTTATTTAATGGGATCCTCACATAAGATCACATTATTATATGCAACTCACTCTAGTGGAAGCAACCATGGCACCAAAGAAAGAACATAATTTTTTACCCTACGTATTCCATGAGGTAACACACCCCATTCTTAGGATAATCATCTTGATATTTTACTTGATGTGACTAGATTTGATAAAGTGTGCCAAGGGCTTGAATCTCATACCCTTATTGGTTATTTTTTGGGATGTATCCCTACTGATCCATGATTAAGACCTGGGTACAAGCTCAATGGAATCCCAATGGCATCACTCTAATTAGGGTGCCTAACCTGATCAATATTTTCTTCATTTTAAGGTTAGAAAAATATGAACATTATGTTGCCATACACAAACATGGCCATGTTATGTTAGGATCTCCTTGGAATGTGTTTTTTCCTCAGACCCATGACTTTTTCATCTTTGATAAGGCCAAACTAAAGTGTCAGGGAATCCAAGAACAACACACCTGTTCTGATCCCACTTGTTAGGATCTTGCTCCTCAGAAAGAGCACAATATGATTACCAAATACAAGCAATTAAACATGCGGATATATCCAGAAGTACAAGTAACTAGAATTCACAAATAGCACAGAATATGAAAGACAATACACAATCTTGTATTAATACTCATTCGGAAAGAAAATACAATAAAGAAGATGCCACTTCTTCTCCACACCTCTCAGAAGCTTCCCACACCTCAAGTGTTCAGTAATTTTCTTCAAGAGTTCACTCTTGTACCAAAAATGGTCCCAACACACAATTCACACACAGAATTGGTGTTCACCTCCAACTAGTCAGTACTAACCCTACCAGTACACAAGTACTCTAAAGTACTTCAAGTAGATCTCCCATAAGCTTGCAACAATCTGCAACTCAACAGACCTTACTTACACATGTACATATTCAAACGTGGCCTTGCACACCTGCTGACCAAGATCCTGCTACTGAAAGAAATCCTTTTCTTGCCTTAATTACAATACATGCCAATAGGTCTATAAATAGATCCCAGACTTAAACAATAACTTAGACTTCTAATTTACAATAATTAGACATGCAACTCAAGACTCAAAAATATCCTTTACATGCAAACACTCGGTTTAACGAACTAACTGTCCGTGTAATGAACAGTTCTAAAACTGCCACAGGCGACCGACGTCGGTCCCTGTCTGCCTGGTGCTGACTGACATCAGTCGACTCTCTGCTGATGCTGGTTGCCTTCTGCATTCATCATGATCGACGTCGGTTATACTGCCGACGCTAGCATCCCTGGAACTCAGCAACCTCCATGTCTGCAACAGTTGAAGCTTTTAGCTCCACAACCTAACAATCTCCCACTTGGAGATAAGCAACTGCAATTGTACCTGTACTTGTACACCGTCTAGTTTGTTCCCTTGGCTTTGTATCCCTCTTCAAGATCACTCTTGAAGACCAACCACCACAAATCATGTGGTGCACTTCCTGTCATCCAAATCACTTGCCACATCCACATCTATAAACCATGTAAAAAAGAACTTGACCCTACATAGCATGTCAACCTGCTGCTGATCCCTCTCAGAATCCATTGAACTACCCTCTAGTGCTTCTTTCCTGAATTGGCTCCAAACTTGTGACAACTCCCACTGCTTGGGAAAACTCAGGTCTAGTACATACCATGCACTTAACCTCATTATGTGAATCAAGACACTGTTCTGTGAATTGTCCAACCATCGGCGTGCTAACTGGTCTCACACAATCATCCTGAAACAAAGTCAACTTGTGACCTTCCATGTCCCTAGAACACACTCATGCCAAAGAATCTTGCTGCTCCCAGATTCCTCATGACACCCCTCTGAACTAGCTTTACCTTTAGTTCAGCAACTCCCTGTATATGTAACCCTACAACAAGCACATCATACAGTAACAAGATAATGTAGCTAATATTATCCAACCTGGTAAAGAGAAACACAATGATCAAACCTCCATTGTCCTGCAGCTTACTCAAGACCATATACCCTGGCCTTCCGTCTCACATGTCCATTTCTGCTCTTCTTTATCCTGAACATCCATTCGTCTCTCAGTGCTTACTTCCAGCTAGCAACTCCACACAAAACTCCCATTTGGTTCTTATCCAAGGAATCACATCCTTCATCCATGCCAAGCTCCCACTGATTCTTGGATCTACCTGCTCTGCTTCTTTAACAACTTCCTGGTTCTTTACCATCAGTGAGCAACAAGTAGTGTAAAGAAGAGAAATGATGAATTTGAGGCTTACTCACCCTTTAAGTCTTCCATATGGGTGCTTGGGACTCCTTGACAGCTTGCTATCTGCCCAAAATCTATCTCAGTGACCGATGCCAGTCACATCTCAGTCTGCACCTGACCGACGTCGGTTCCATGCGACTGCCTCATCGCCGATGGCGGTTCCCCCTGACTGATGCCGGTGTTTATTTGTCCTTGAGTCACCGACGTTAGGCTACACATAGCCGACATCGGTCCCTGTCTGAACACCAACGTCAGTTTTCTAACCAACGTCGGTCTCTGTGTTTTTCTTGTGAGAAATGACTTCTACCTGCGAGCTCCTTTTATATCAAACCCTTGTCCAAATCACCCTTGCTCTACTCAAAATTCTTCAGCCCCTTCTGCTGATCTCTGTCCATCACCTTCTCCTTGAAAACCAAGACTTTCTTGATCTTGTCATGAACATCAGATTCCTCAAGAAACGTCACCTTCTTCTTCTGCATACAGAAATCTCGATTCATGCTTTTCAAATCCGAAAGCATACCCTTTGACTCAAGAACATGCATCTCCTTCTTATTCATGTGACCAAGCCTATTAAGCCACATCTTCGAATCTACAGCTGAAGTAGATAACCCAGAAAGAGAATCAGTAATACAAGTAGATAGATAAAGCGTACCTACTTTCTTACCTCTTGCTACAACAAGTGCACCCTTGGTAACCTTCCAAGAGTCCGTTGTGAGAGTTACTGTGCAACCCTCATCACCCAAACTTCTAACAAAAATCAAATATCACTCCAGAACTGGGACATGCATGACCTCCTTCAACACCCATGTGTTATCTATCTGCAATTTCAGCTTCACTTTCCCTTTGCCAACCATCTGACAAGGCTTACCATCCCCTAAGCAAATTTCTCCAAAGTCTCCCTGGAGATACTCATGAAAAAATTCCCTATTTGGGGATGCATGAAAAGAGGCACCAGAATCTAAAACCCAAGATTCTACTTTATCCAAAGAACATACCAGAGCATCCTGTGCAACAAAATCTGCAACATCTGCTTCTTCTTCATGTCCTTCATGCTGATCTTCACCCAACCAACAATCTCTCTTTAAGTGCCCTTGCTTTCCACATTTCCAGCAGGTTATTCTGCCATACTTGGACTTGGATCTCCTACCTATCTTTGACCTTGATCTCCCATGCTTGATCTTCTCTCTTTGCCTTCCCCTGCTTTCCACACTCAAAGCATTTCCTGATGATTCACCTGTGCTTTTCCTATGAATCTCTTCATTCAAGATTACACTCACAACATCATCCACTTTTAATATTTTTGAAGCAGACGCAGTATTGCTAACTGCCATTACCAAACTCTCCCAACTTTCAGGTAATGAACATAAGATTAAGAGAGCCTTAATTTCATCATCAAAAACAACATTGACTGAATTTAACTGGTTTACCAAACCATGGAAATCACTAAGATGACTATGTACAGATCCACCTTCAAACATTTGCAAATTAAATAATTGCTTCATAAGAAATACCTTATTCGAAGCTGAGGGTTTTTCATATAAATTTGCCAAAGATTCCATCAACTCTACTGTTGTCTTAGCGTGTGATAAGTTGGAAATCATAGACGACGCAAGACTCAACCTTATAGATCCCAGAGCCTTCTGATCAAGAACCTCCCATTCTTCATCCTTCATATCTCGGGGCTTGCAAGCAACCCCACCCAACAGTAAGTACAAATCTTTCTGATACAGATAATCTTCAATCTGCATTCTCCATAATTGATAGTTATTTCCATTAAACTTCTCCATTCGTAGCTTACTTTCTTCTGCCATTGCTCTACTCCCACTCAAACAGAAACCCCTGTGAGTAACTTGTAATCAACACACATGAACCAGATCTGATACAACTTGTTAGTATCCCAACCAAAAGCTCTGATACCAATTGTCGGGAAATTAAGAACAACACACCTGTTCTGATCCCACTTGTTAAGATATTGCTCCTCAGAAAGAGCACAATATGATTACCAAATACAAGCAATTAAACATGCAGAATTATCCAGAAGTACAAGTAACTAGAATTCACAAATAACACAGAATATGAGAGACAATACACAATCTTGTATTAATACTCATCCAGAAAGAAAATACAATAAAGAAGATGCCACTTCTTCTCCACACCTCTCAGAAGCTTCCCACACCTCAAGTGTTCAGTAATTTTCTTCAAGAGTTCACTCTCCTACCAAAAATGGTCCCAACACACAATTCACACACAGAATTGGTGTTCACCTCCAACTAGTCAGTACTAACCCTGCCAATACACAAGTACTCTAAAGTACTTCAAGTAGATCTCCCATAAGCTTGCAACAATCTACAACTCAACAGACCTTACTTACACATGTAGATCTTCAAACGTGGCCTTGCACACCTGCTGACCAAGATCCTACTACTGAAAGAAATCCTTTTCTTGCCTTAATTACAATACATTCCAATAGGTCTATAAATAGATCCCAAACTTAAACAATAACTTAGACTTCTAATTTAAAATAATTAGACACGCAACTCAAGACTCAAAAATAGCCTTTACATGCAAACACTCGGTTCAACGAACTAACTATCCGTGCAATGAATAGTTTTGAAATCGCCACAGGCGACTGACGTCAGTCCCTGTCTGCTTGGTGCTGACCGATGTCGGCCGACTCCATGCCGATGCTGGTTGCCTTCTGCATTCATCATGACCGACGTTGGTTATACTGCCGACGCTGGCATCCCTGAAACTCAACAACCTCCATGTCTGCAACAGTTGAAGCTTTTAGCTCCACAACCTAACATAAAGGTCTCAATTTGGGTGGAGTTCCCCAGCTTACCTATGCCATTTTGGCATCTGGGTCAATTTATTTAATTTAAAATTGAAAGATTTTATGTTTCGATACTATAATGACATGTTTATGTCAAAATTTAACTCACACAAGGCCTTTGAAAGACCATTGATATTCAAATTGAAGGGCAAGGTTTCACCCAATGGGTTATGTACATCAACCTTCCTAACACATTTTTGGTGATAGGCTTCACACCATAAGATTAAGGACTATCCACTTATGGCAGTCATGAATCCTCGACCAAAGCCACAAATGAATCCTCTCATCCCCTTGCTGGAGATAATAATAGATGGAAAGTGTTGGGTAATCAAAATAATCGAACCACTTGCAATAATAAGGCACCCACTAGTATCCCTATACTATCCACATCTACCATTGTGGCAAACCCAAAATCTATTTTGAAACCCCAGTTAATTAGGTTCCTCAAGCAAACCCTAGCTTGGTTGTGACAAGTAATCTAAGGGTAACTAGTGGGGTTTTTAATACACAAGAGTCTTCACCTCCTATTTCTTGTTTTTTTAATCATAATAATCCTCATCACATAAGGCCCCTATCATGGATGTGAATCCTAGGGAAACTCTTCTCTCCCCCATCAACAGGCTATGTACTGCTCATAAAGTCCTTTCCCTACCATAATTGAGAAGGATTTCATTTGGAATTAGTAGTAACCTATTGTGCTCACATAATTTCTTTCCAAAGGTCAATAGGTGGTGCTTAAAGGCAAAGATGGAGAAAACATGAATCTTGATGGTTTTCAATAAATTTTTTCTCATATATTTTTTGTGGTTTAACTAACATGATATGAAAGTACATAGTTTAGGTCAGTCATCAAACATTGGTAGATATGCATATTCTCTTTCTATAGGAAGTGAATATTAATGATTTTTCTCTCCAATTGATAGCTAAAACCATTTGGCCTAACACTAGATGTCACATGTATGACCACAACATGGGACGTGGCAGTCATCACTATGAGAGTGCCCTCTTTTGCCTCATTTGTAATGGATTGTGGATTGGACCTATCTAATTTTTATCTTTGGATGATGATTGATTTTTATGGGAAAACCCAAATCTCCAATCTCTACACTTTCAACAATTTTGTTTAGCAGGTTGCACTTTAGCAGTGTCTAGTGAAGTAACTCCTTATCACCAACTAGTTAATTTTTATAGATTTTAAAATGGTTGAATCTATGGAAGATAAAAAATGAACATTTCTCATCATATGGTGTTCGAAAGAACAAAAAACATGGTTTTACATAAGGAATAAACTTGGGTTATTTGACCCCAACCATTGTTGTAGATACTCATCCCCACCTCTTGATTTAGCTGGTCTAAATTTTGCTAATGGAATGAAAGGGTTCTTAAGATATGAGACAAATCCTTCCTTTATATGTAAAATTTCTTCTCCTTTGGCCATAAGTATGATAGACCAGTCGGTGTGCTCTTAGATATTCTTTTGTTAGACCTCCATCCCATTAAATTATTCATTGAATGATTTGCTTCATTGATAAAGATTTTCAATAGCCAATTTTATCTCAACACTTCACGTCTATAGCATAAGCAAATCCTTGTTCATATCAAATAGATTGGAACCTTATTTCCCTCCCCTTTAATTCCTCTATTTGGATTGACTAGTGGGAGGTTTCCATTGCATGCACAACCACTTTTCTTAGTGTTTTGAAAACAATTAGCCTTATTTAGGAAAAGGATCAAATCTGCTTATACAAGGAAAATTAATCTAGATTTTTAGGATATTGAAGAATCTCCCATAGATGAAACCTTACAAAATCAAGCTACCGAGTTGAGACAAAAGCTTAAATTAGTATAGTTTCATCAAGTTCAAGGATCCCAAATCCAAGCTTGCATTTATTGGCTCAAGATTGGGGATTGAGTTTCCAAGGAGTTTTTCAATAAGCGAAGAGCTTGTCACTCTATTTTTTAACTCAGGGCTATAAAAAAAGTTGGTGATAACATCACAGTCTCCCAGACATTCTTATATTCTTATTTAAGCACTATAAACCAATTTTTACAAGATCAGTGCCCCTCTGAAAAAAGGGAAGTTACCATGCAAAAATGCCTTAATGTTATTCCCTAAAAACTCACACCAAGCCAAAGGATGGGCTATAAAATGCCTCTCTCTATTGAGTAAATTCATAATTTAGTTATAGACATGGTTCAACATGAAGTCTAATGCATTGCTGGCTTTTCTTGTGATTTATACCAAACCTTGTGGGATTGTGTGGGACCTAATCTGCATAATGTTAATTTGAAAGCCATGGGAAATGGTTCTCTAGGAAAACTTATTAACAAATGAAACCTAAAATATATTCCCAAGGATTGGGAGCCTAAGCTAATCACCAATCAGAGAACCATAACTTTGATTAACATATCCTATAATATTATTGCCAAGGTCTTAACACTTAGAATAAGACATATTCTACCTTGGATGATAAGGTTTGAGCTAACTAGTTTCATCCAAGGCAAATACATTTTGGATAACATTATAGTGATGCGAGGGAATGGAATTAAACTTCACCCCCAATAAAAAGGTCATGTTTATCAAGACTGACTTTGAAAAATCCTATGACATGATTGAATGGCCCTTTATTCTTTCAATGCTTCATGCCCTAGGATTTTGTTCCAAGTTTTTTCATTTTGTCAAGACTCTCTTTCAATATGCCTTTAATTTTATCCCTATCAATGGCTCTCAATTTGAAAAATTTGGGCTCTTCTTCTCCATTAGATATGGTTTCCCTCTAAACCCCTCTTTGTATGTCCTCAATATAGAAGCTTTTGACTATCTATTGGGAAACTATGCCCCTAGAGGGTTAGTCAAGGGAATTAATCTTCCCTAACCATCACTAGACCAATTTTCAAGTGACCACTTTGAATATGACTCCTTCCTTAGAATTTTGAAGGATGAAATGGTGGTAAAAAATTCCATGGAATGTCTTCATATCTTTTGCTTAGATTTAGGTTCTTGTATTCAATGGGTTAATACTCAATGCTACAAGAAATCCCATAGCCCTATGCCTTCTTGGCTAGAGACCTACCAATAAAAATGGATTATCCATGGGGAGATGTTTACTCTTATGGGCATTCCCTTCACATTTTAAGCTTCCCAAGTTGAGATATGGAGCTATGTGGTATAGAGAGTGGAAAAGAACCTTGTGTTTTGGATCACAAAGCCCTTATCTCTAGTGAGAAAATTCTAAATTTACTCCAAGGTCTTGGTTTCTAATCATGTAAACAACTCCTATAGGCTCCCTCTAAATTGGCCTATAATAAACTTGAAAAATTATCAAGATATTTAATTTGGGTTAACTTAGAAGGCAACATGGGATTTCATAAAGTTACTTGGGACATGTTTTATAAACCTAGAGAAGATGGGGGTTTCAAGATCATTAATATTGCAAAATAGGGAGCTGCCCTCTATGCCAAATGGATCCCTAAGGCCATTACAGTGACATAAACTTGGAAAAATCTTATAAGACACTATACACATTTGGTAGTCCTTATGGTATAGGTTCTTAGAAGAATATAGGCTTTTAAAATATACTTGTTACTTCTACCCCTATCAAAATCATAGGCATCTTTATGGCTAAGAGTTTATGGAAATCCTAGGAAACCATCAAACCATGGTTCATGTGGAAATGGGAAGGGTTTATATCTAGCCTCTCCTTTAACTCTCACTCTCTATGGTAGTACTTAATTATTATTATTAATGGCAAGCACATGGCAGAGGTCCCTAGAATCAAAGCCCTCTTGATCTTTCACTAAGGTGTTAAGGTCACAGGGGATATTTTCAACAAGAGATCTCAATCCTAAACAAATTAGAAAGATTTAAAAGATAGATTCAAGTTCAATAACCAAGACTTTGAATCTATTTCTAAATCTCAAAATGGCATTACTTAATTATGCCCTCCAAAACATTAGATTTAATGGTTCCTCCAAAAGGTGGAAAGACTAGAATTTGAATGTGTCCACTACCATGATTCACTACAAACCCCAAATTGGTTATCATTGGTTTTATCACAATATTTTGCCTTAGGATATGCCTAATAAATGGTGGAATATTAATAGCTCTCCTAGTCTTTGGAGCAAGAGATTTCAAACCATCTGGTCTAAAGTTGTAGAACCAAAAAATGCTACTTTTACTTGGTGTATTTTCTACCAAGATCTTCTAGTGGGGGAAATATTTGCATATGGGAATTAAATTTCCTAGATGCACTGCTCATTGTCAAACCAATTCTCTAAAACACATCTTTTGGAATGGTGCTAGAGCCCAGAAGGTCTAGAGATGGATTCACTCATTTTTATAGCCATTTAAACATGAACCCATTTCTTGGAACATGGTTATGTTGAGGGAATTTGCTCTAATATTTGAAATATTCAAGTAGATTTGGCACACATTTTGCACTTAAATTCTCTTCTTGATTTGGAAAGATAAAAACTCTATTATATTTAAAAAAGGACATTTGGATAAAGTTTTTCTACTGCTAATATAATTACTATCTTGTCTAATGTCATGCTACAAATATAAGTGTAAGCAATAAAGGTATCCCTAGAGGTGTATCACCTTTGAAAACTCATTTTACACTAGGGTAATTCCCCTTTCACTATTAGTAGAGTTCCCCAAGATTTATAATAAGAAGACATCCTAGGAAGGGACCAGGGGTAGTGGAACCATGGTAGATGCTATCATAGATTGTGAAGTTGTTTTAAATTTTCCAACCCTCCTCCCCATTGAATATTCTCACCCTTGGGGGGGCATGGAGTGTGGCCCTTGCCATAGGCTAGTTATTGAAGTTTTGGTTTTATGCCTCTAAGAGAAGATGGTCAAGGGAATTTTCCACATTGGCATTTGACATCTCACCCCCACATTATCAAAATGAGAAAATTAAGGAATAAAATAAATAGAAAAATGGTCGAGAACCCATACTTGATGAGTCGTAACCCCATGGGGGTGGATGGGGAGATAAGATAACAAATCCACCACCTCCTCTTCCTTCTTTTTCTAGGTTGGTGACACTTGTGGCCTAGGGTCTTTTTTTAATTATATGTTACTGATGTCAACATGATGAATTTTTTTAATTTTAGCCTTGGGCCATGGATCATGTTTAATCCTAGTTTTTACCCTAGTTTGTTATTTATTTATTTTCTTAGGTTGCACTCTCATACCACCCACTTTTTGATCGAGTATGTACTATGTTTATTTTATTTATAGAATATGGTATATGCTTTAAAATAAAAAAAGTCTCATTCTTTACCAAAAAAGTTCAATTGTACAATTAAAATATTAGATAGAATTTAAAGGGTTGTAGTTTATTGGGTGGAGATGATAGTAAAGGTTCAAGCCTTTGATACTAATTCATACTTGATACCAAGAAATACTTCAATAAAAATAACATCTAGTTTTAAGTGTGTAGATCTAATGATAAATTGATAGTTTATGCCCTAAAAAAACTAATTTTTTAAAATAATAGTACATTATTTATCCTTACTACTTGTAGTGCTTGTGTGATAAGTATATCCACTTCTTTGATAGTTTTAGTCTCAAACTACACACTAAAAACTTAAATGATTTATTCAATGATGTGAGACATACATATAACCTTTGATATCCTACAAATATAGAACCAGGCTTATCATATACAACACAAAACCCCTATTTTATAGGGGGTGAGTTGTTAGTATAACTCACACACATAGGCACTCTCACATAAATAACTAAAATATAAAAAAAACTACCTATGTAGTATTGACAAGTTATTTCTAACATTTCCCCCTTAGTATGAATAAAGAGAAAGGAACACTCCACACGTACTGGAAACAAACATGTAGTTCAATACACACATAGATGGGAACACATCACCAATCCAAGTATGAAATAAGAAACATTATGAGTTCATATCTTTACATCTATGTGAACACATATTTTTTTTTTAGTACACACATTAGATATACATGAATAAGGACACACTCAACTATTCACGATGACCTAGTTACACTTATGTAAATAAATACAGACATTGTTATTTACAGTTTTATTCAGAGTGAGAAATCATTTTCACTATTAAAACACAAAAACACATCAATATACATATTCCTCTTCACTATCAATGGAAAGGTCATATTTCTCTACTAAAAAAACAACACTGCTCTTTTTTGTCTTTATCATGAGCAACCAAAGCTTTACATTTTAGTTGTCTATCAATAAGGTCCTATAATCTCTTTATCAAATTAGTAAAGACATGTCCTCGATATTTACAATAGAAACAAAGGTACCTATCATGTGAAGTTTTGGAGGTGTACACATGTTTATTTTTATTGAAAGAAGTATTCGAGTTGTTTTTCATAACCATTAATTTTTTCTCTTTATTTGAATTATTTTTTAATTCAATTTTCCTCAAATAAAGTAGATATCAAACTTTACAAATTAGATTTAGTTTACTTAAATTAAAAACTATTTTGCATGTTGTTCAAAAAATATGACCTTAGAATTGTCTTCTAATTTTTCTTTAATGCAAGCTAACTAATTTATCAAGAAATGAAACTTACTGATGTAATATATGGTATTATTTTTGACTAGACTCAACCTCTCCATAATTGTTCCCCCTAGACTACACTGATACATAGGATGTCGGGTTTCCCAAAAAAGCATCCTTTATAAAATGAAGTCTAAATAATAGTTCATTTTTTCATTTTTAGTTTTTGAAACATGTTGATGACTAACGACATACATATTTTATTGAAAAATAAACCCCATCATGACTAGAAGGATATTAATGCTTACTTACACGAAACTAAACTAATGAAAACTAAATAAATTGATAAACTACAACTAAATACTTGATACTAAAGCAATAATTTATATTGATTAACAAACTAAACTGACTAAATAAGAAATAAACAAACACACTACTAGTATCAAAAAAGGCTAATATAATAATTTGTTAGCCTTATTGATTCACATACTAAATCTAACTAATAACTGAACACAAAAACTTAAACTAAATGACACATTATATAAAACACACTTAAATAAATCTATAATAAAATATAATCACAAAAAGATTTTTTTTTTTTTTTAATAAGACCATTATGAAATTAATGGACCAAACAAAATTATAAGCAAACTAAAGACAAAATACCATTGCACATAGTGTTGTTGGCTTGGAAGGCTTGCATGAGAGACTACAACACATGGGATGTAAGTAGTCTTAGAGTCTTTCATGGGAAGAAAAGATCGTATGAGAATATCTTGTCAATATACAAAGTTATTAGGAGACAAAAACTATATAAAAGACGTCGATTGGATGGAGATAGTGAGGATGGTGGTCAAATATATAAATTTATAAAAATTATGATTGTAAAAAATATCTCTTTATAAAAGGGAAACTCCTCTTCATAATAAAAATCAATATAATTTACCCTTAAATTATTATTGAATATTTCTACTAAAATATAAAACTAAGCTTCAATTTAAATAAAAATCACTCTTTTGAATTAAAATTTTTACATTTTATTATCCATGCCATTGAGGGGAATGAGGCATGGAAATTCTTTCTCTAACATTGTATCTCTAAAGATACTCCTCGTGGCTATTTCACTTGGAAAGGTTTAATATTTTCTAACATTTTCACTCTCTCCACCCCCGTGAAAATTGTTGGGTTCTTTGTGATTAAAAGTATTTGGAAAGCTTGGAAAAAGGTTAAACCATGGTTATTATGAAATGGAAATGGATTTAGATATGGTCTTTCTATCAACCAACACTCCTTGTGGTGATCCCCTATTATCAATTTTCATGATGTTCCTCTTGCAAAGGTTCTTTGGATTCATTACCTAATTTTTTTTATAAGAGGAATTGATGAGTCTATAGAATGGATCATTATATCCAAGTAAAGACCTTATTTATCTCCTATTAATCTCCATATTAATGGATTTGAATATATACATTTTATAACTTGTTTCTAATCTAAAATAGAAAATGAATACGCTTACCTTATTTAGTATGTGTGAGTCAATGTTTCTTGTTTTACCATTACATTCTAACCTTTTGTATAGAAAAACCATCAATTTTGTATGTACAGGTTGTATTAACACACTATGTACAAGTTAAAAACAAGTAGACCATTGAAGACCATTGAAGACCATTGAAGAACATTATGGATCAGCTCAAAATAACTTCAAAGTCTATCAATCTGGCTCTTAAGTCTACCAATCTAGCTATGGAGTCCATCAGTCCAGCTCCAAAGTCCACAGTCTAGATTTGGAGTCTACCAGTCTAGCTCTGGAGTCCATTAGTATAGCTTTAGAGTGTACTAATCTAGCTCCAAAGTCACTCATGATAGACACAAAGCTCATTGTAGGACATTTTGTCATTGGTACACTAATGAATACATTATGCATGCTTAATCAAAAACCTTCTAAACCATTTTGGGTCAATTCTAGATTCATGAGGACATTTACCAAATATTTTATTCCTGTTTATAGAAATTATATTTATAATAATGTTTTGTAAAAGCATCACTATAAATATTGTGGAAATTGGTTATCAGATCATACATGACTACAATTGAAGGTATTATAACTATCAATAGTTAACGAGCTCTACATGTAAACCTATGTATCTCTTCTACCATTCATCTTGAAACATGGAAGGAGGTTATAACTTCTTTTTTTGTTTTGAAAATAAATTAGATGTAGTTATCAATATTTTTAGGGATTAACTATTCTGGTTAACTATTGTAAATGCATTGGGAAATATAACCAATGTCTCCTAGTTGATTAGTAACTAGCATTCAATAAGTAATAAAAACATTGAGATTAAGTATAGTTGTTGAAATATTTTTCAGATTTGTAAACATTTTATTGGGTAATAAAGATTTGATGTTTTGAAATACTAAGTGTGATCTACATCATATTCCAAGGGAGATCAAGGTCCCATTCAACTGAGGAACTAGAATTCTTTTATGGCGTTTTATGTTTTATATGATGGTTAATTAATCTTCTACATTTTTATATTGAAAGTGTGATTTGATATAACCTACAGGTCTTTATGTGTGTGTTTCTATTTTAAGACACTTTCTATATTTTAAATTCTAACATTTATTTTTTAAGCATTTACTTCCAATAACCATTTCAATTCAGAAAATAGATTAATGTGTGTTTCCCTTTATCAACAAGTGCGTTCATTTCCAAAAAAAATTATTTATAAGCAAAGTGTGTTTATTTTCATAGCAAGTGTGTTCACTTCTCTTGTTATCATTTCAATTCTATATCAAAGTGTTTTCCTTTCAAATAAATTAGATAGATTTTAATTCAAGAAATTAGAATAGATCCTTAGAGATAAATGATCCACAACTCCCCCCAAAAATACAATTGTTTGTTATTATCTTTGGCACCTTACTGATGAATATTGTTGGATATTAGCCTTAGTTTGACATGATATAAACCAAGTTGAGTTGATCTAAATAAAGAGATTGATGACACTCATTAGGAATTGTTAATGTGCAATACTTATTTTACAAGCAAACTCATTTTTGGCTCCCTTGAGTGGATGTGAAATCTAAATATAAAATTTCCTTTGTGAACAAGGAATCCTACGAGGAGATCATTATTATTTTTACAATAGATATGCTTCATAAAATCACACTGACCTCTTCTCACCCTTAGTGGAAAGACTAGAAATGATATGTTGACACACCTTTACAAAATTACACCACTCACAAGGGATGTGAATGGTTTTCCTCTCTTCTTCCAATGGTGGACATGATTAATACCAAGCATGATGTTTGGTCCTCCCTATCTACTTGGGTAGATGTTTTAAAACTAATTGGATAACTTATATTGAACCTAAGCTAGCTCACTTTGCTTGGTGTTTACTCCATCAAGGATTAACACTTAGGATATATCTATTGTAATTAGGGTAGTTCATACATATTACTCATTTTACGTGTATTTAGAGACTTTAATGCACTTATTTTTGTTTTTGTATAAGGCCCAAAATACATAGAATTGGATTCATGGTTTCTTCAACCATTTTTATCTAGAGCTTTTTAACTGGCATCACATCCTCCTCGGTGACACTCCTATGATGTCATTAAAGTACAGCCAAGTTTGGCATAATTTTAGAGTGGGCATTTTATTTTGGATATAAAAAAAAAGTAAATTCAACTTTATTTTATAATGCTGCTATTGACCATCACTTTTTTGTTTATAATAGGTCTATGATTATATATAATGTTCTTTTGTAGATTCAAGTTCAACCTAATAAATTTACTCTTGAGTTAGAGCATATTCAAAATTGCTTAGACATTGGGCTGATGCCCCATGTAATGTGTCTTATGTCTTACCTTTCTAGGAATGCTCCACTGAAAGGTGATAGTGGCACTTCATGAGGAAGATATCATCACATCCTTTATTATCTTCACTCTCATAGTTGAGCTCAAAGATATCCTCAATGGCAACTTTCTCCTCCCCCAATTCTATGTGAGGGGTGGGGTTATCCTCCTCCACCTCCTACACATACCCAGGGTTGGGGATCTATGCCTCCTATGAAACATCACAGATTGAATTATTCATAGAGGATCTCATAAGGTAGTTGGTATCTACCACTTGATAATAAGTTTCTAAGGCTTGCACTAGAATTTTTTCCTCACCAATATGTTCAAGATGGATATGACCAAGATAAAGGTGAACATACATCTAATGATTTTGGTTGGGACCCCATTCTTGAGGGGGATGACTTATTGAGCTTTGGCTAGGATGATCCCCATGATAAATACTTTCCTTCTGCTAGTCTTTTCATTATGGCTACTTCATATTTTGGTGGATGATTTTTTTATGTGATACATAATTTATAGACTTAGCTTAGTCCTTTGTTGCTTTGTTCCTAGGCTTGGTCTAGTTTGTTAAATTCGTGGCTTGCTCTCATACTGACTTAATTTTTTGTGCATAATGTTATATATTTGTTATATTAATTAATATAATAAGATCTATTTCATAAAAAAATGTTAGTAGAGGTTCCTGGAAAAATCCAAAACATGCTAATTACAGGGATAATTTGTGTAGTAGAGATCAAAAATAAATATAATACAATAATACAGGCTTATAGAACATTGATTAAAGATGAAAGTGCACTAGTACACGAAAACATAGAATTAACACATAAAAATAGGTGGTATAACCATAATGAATTCCAAATTTAAAGGTAACTAAATTACTCACTATGCACTGAACATAGATAAATGATTCTTATGAAAACCATAATATAACTATTTCATTAATCTCTAACACACATCAGAACCATATTTTATTACATCTGAGAATTATATAAAGAGCATTCTAGAGTTTTATCTCTTTAAATTATAATCTTTCGATATGCCACAAGGAAAGACTCTTTGTATTCTCTACTCCATATTTTTACATGGTTGCATACATCCAAAAAATATGCAAAAGACAAAATCATATACTTTGTACATATGTCCAACCAATTATAATTTATAATTTTTATAACCTCTATCCATACCCAACACTTTTTTGGACTTAAAATATTATCTCATCCTGAGATAAAGTCGCACCTTAAAGTCTGCTTTAAAGTTGAGGATGAATCATAAACACTTGTCATAGATATTGATCCAGGTGCCATTTAATGATTTTAATCCATTACACACTACTTATTCACCCTTTCAATTTTTCAATTAAGTAGCATACTAGCCTACTTCCCTTTTAGGTTTTCAACAGACTAGTATAACCAGGTAGCTACCCTTTATAGGTTTTCAATCATTCTGACCTTGCTCTTGATGCTTAAGAATATCTACAAACTTTGAATAACTTATGAAAATTGTAAAATTATGGTATGAAATATCTACTAGGAGGTTGGTGGTTTGATTTGAAGTGGTTGCATAAGCAACTACTCTATTACTGGTTCTAGTTATGTTGAGGCTAGATCTATTGAGTGTGAAGGGTATACTAGTGGGGTCTACTGCTACTGAGTGGCTATTTATGTTTGCAAAACTATCTTATTCTTCTACAAGACTTGATGGAGTTGATATAGTGGAATGATCTGAGGTTCATCCACCAGTTGAGCAATAGAAACATTCATATGTGAAATATCTTGCTTCATCATCTTCCAGTCTGTTAGGGCCTCTGATGTAAGATCATCACTCCTAGTTTTTAATTTTAGTTTATTATTATAATTTTTAGATTAATTTATTTTTTTTAGGATTATTATATTACTTAATTTTCACTTCATAATATTATCCAATTTTTTATAGTAGGTTAGTTTGGTCAAAATTTGAATTTGGCACTTTCCTGCAAAAAATCAAGTTTAAAATTTTGAATTATTCTCTTTAGTTTAGGAGACTTTTACAAAATTACAGTGTTTTATACTGATGGTTTTTGGTTTTTTAAGTGTCTATAGGGTCTTTATGTGAAATACAATGTTTATATAACCTAGTATCACATCAATTATCATGTTGGTCATTGGTCTAGTTTAAAAAATACATCTTAAGTCCATTCAAGACCTACATTGGATTAATCTTGGACAATTAGAGACTTTATAAGAATATATATTGATTTTTAAAATATTTAAATTAATAATAATAGAGGTGATAAGGAATTTTTTAATCTCCAAGAGTGAGATAGCAATATAATTTAGGTCCAAAAAGGAGACAATTTCAAAATTCTGTGCAAGCACATGTAAGACATGAATGTCAATGAAATAGTTTAGTTTTTAGGAATCTATCTATTTGGAACTGTAGTCTATATGAATGAATGAATTTTTTTAATTTATTGTATAAATAATAAATAAGGTATATTTATTAACTTTAATAAAATACAACAAATACAAGGTTAACTCAACCTGTACATAGTCTAGTGTAAACATCATTTACTTTCAAAAGAGTATTGAAGATTCTTGTATTCTTTACATGTTTATTTGTGATATAAAAGTTGTCAATATAGAACATAAGGTGAGGATAAATTTTTTGGGGACTTAAAACTTCAATAAATATTCAAACTCAATTAAATCCTATAGTTTTGCCCACACAGACCTGTACCCTACCATTTGGAGACTTCTTCAGGTGAGTATTGGTAATTTTTGAATCTTGTGTTATTAAAGAATGGTGTTTGATATACTTTATTATTTATAAAAATTAAAAAAACATTTTACAACTTAAATCAATCCTTAAAACCTCTTTGTGTTCTTGAAAACCAACTTTTCCTCTTTGTTGGCCTGTGTCAAAGACCTAGTGAGGAGGTTTGGCCATTTCATGGTTTTAATATGTAGAAAATGATTAAAACTATTAAATGTATCATAGATTATTTGTTTTTAATTATAAATTTGAATCAAAAATTATTTTTACATTTTGGCATGTGTGGATATTTTTAGAGAACAAACTCAGTTTTAGGCCTAAGAGACCTAATTGATAGAGAAAAGGTTAGGTTAGTGTAATTGATTTATGAGTTGGTTCCTAAATTTTTTTAGAGTGATGTAAACCCTTAATGGGTATATAAAAATATTATTTTTTTGATTTGAAACCCTATATGTTTGACAATCCTTCAATAAAAGTGCCTTTAAAGGGCTATTAGGAAGAGACCTACAAAAGTGAAGATCATTGAAAATAGAGTAGTTATATTTCGAGTTAGAATATAAAATTTTGCATGTTGTTAAAGGAATATAGAGGGTACTTTAATCCATAATTATTTTGCCTATAAAATTTATACAATTAATAAATCACCCAAAACAATGATTTGAGAAGGCTAGTAGAGATAAGCCTAAGAAGGTAAGCTTGATTGAAAGTTGTTTGTACTAATCAATCTAAATTATTTTGGTATCATAATAGGTTTTATACCTAAAAGAGAATGAAATAAGGTGTACACTCTTAGATAAAAAGAGTGAGTTGATAGTTTTTAGGTCAGATGGCTTGGAGAGTGGTTTTTGGTCAGATAACTTGGAGAGTGATAAGACAAAATGCCAACTAGAAAGAATAGAGCCAATATTCAAACTATATTGGAGGAATTGAAAAAATTAAGGATTGGTTTTGATGTTAGGCTTGAAGTAGTATAATATACTCAAAGAAGGGGAGTCCTAATAGGGGATGAAAGTGATAGAGAGGATGAAACTCAAGAGTTAGAAGAGGAAGATAGAGAAGTTGGAGAACATGATGAACAAGGTCTTGAAATAATACTAAAGGCAATAATAAAATAGTGGTATAAACCAAAATTGGAACTTCCTACATATTCAAGAAGCTTATATTGAGAACAACTTATTGATTGGATTGAAGAACTAGATAAATACTTTGATTATGAAAGTGTTCCATAGGAGAACCAGGTGAAGTTTGCTCACACAAATCTGAAAGGGCATGCATCCCTTTGCTAGGATTTAATCAAAGAAATAATAAATAAAGGTAAGTCAAAAATCAAGTCTTGGAACTGGATGGTCTCCAAGTTGAAGGGAAAATTCGTGCCCAGTATAAAAAAG
The DNA here is from genome assembly GCA_037957365.1 of Torreya grandis. Taxonomy (NCBI): domain Eukaryota; kingdom Viridiplantae; phylum Streptophyta; class Pinopsida; order Cupressales; family Taxaceae; genus Torreya; species Torreya grandis. The sequence goes on from JARHVA010002212.1 coordinate 563,858, forward strand.
ACCTCTACAAAAGATTGTAGACTTTGAAGCAAAAAGAAATGAGTGTTAAGGAATATACAGAGGAGTTTTATAATCTAGTCATCATATCAAGTCATATATAGGAGGATAAAGAAAAAGTTATTACATATATTATAAAATTGAGATACAATTTGCAAAATGAATTAAGTCTAATTAGCCCTAAGACTCTTCAAAAATGCTATCAACTTTGTTGAAAGCTAAAGCCAAGCTTAGTAGAATACAAACACAAAAAAATAGAGATAGAGGTAGAATTTATAGAGGAAGGGGTTAGAAAAGAAGTATACATATCTCACCAAGAAACCATGGAGAGGCTAACACTTCCCAAGAATAATTATTTACACATAGAGGTAGAAGGCCACATTTTAGAGGTGGATATGCATCAAGAGGAAGAGGATCCAATGGTTTCATAGGTAAGTGATTCAAGTACAATAAATTTGTAGGATATAGGTTTTTAGAGTGTCCATCTCATGTGGAAGAATCATAGGAAGGTGAATTTTTGCTTATGAGGAGAGTGATGATCAAGACAACTAAAGATAAGGAACCTGGATAAGTAAAGACTCTTTTAGAGATCTCATACAAGTGTCAAGGTAAGTGTTGTAAAGTGGTTATTGATTTAAGTATAAAAAATAACTTAGTTTCAATTGAAATGGTGGATAAACTAAGATTAAAAAGGTTTCCTCATCTAAATCCCTACAAGGTTTCATGGATGTAAAAAGGGTAGCAAGTATTGGTTAATGAACAATGTTGTGTGGAATTTCAAATTGGGAGTTATAAAGATAAACTCCTTTATTGGTAGAAGAATTCATATTATAAAGTTGTGTAGGATATTTATCTGATATTCATGCAATATGTACTCATTTTTTCATGTATAAATTTATTTTGTCCTATCTTCATGACTTATAATAGGCTAAAATATGAATAGACTCCACTTTTGGTGCCAAGTATGAGAAGAAGATGAAAAATCATAGACTGGAAATGTCTACAAATACTTTTGATTATAAGAATAATATATTTCAACTTTTTGAAGAGATTAATAGAGATTCATCTGGTTGTGGTTACCTGTGATTTCTTTCTATGTTCCTTTCATGTGTTATCTTGTATAATGTTTGTTTACTTTCTATCTAATTTAACCTAAATGCTTTATTTCTATTTATTAAACATTGGTTTTTCTTAATTCTTAAATAACAAAGAAAAATTAATACTTCATATGTTCCTATTATCAAAAATTATGTATGAACTCCATACACTGTATTTGCACACATGAAGTATATCATAGCTATCCTTGTCTTTAGCATGTTCTGATACTTTAGAAACCTTTGATAACAATGGTGTGGTGAGTGTGGAACACTCCTTCTAGAGGAAATTATGCTATTATGGTTAATAAGGAAGAGAGATATTGAGACATGGTTAGACCAAAGGATATGTAATTTTGTAGAAAAAGAATAAAAAAGGACTGGTCTTACCGTATAGGAAATCATTCAAGAGAATATTCATGGAGAGATTTAATTTTTTTTTTGGTGTGATTTTCCTGAATTATTAGCTAATTAGTTATCATGCTTAGAATATTATTGTTTTAACCCAATAATAAAAGAAACTATAATTTGGATTGAAGACAAGATAGATTGATTGCAAAAATTGGAAATCATTTGGATAAGAGCAATAGATCATTGGGTTGATACTACAATAGATAGATATATAACTAAGTTTTTAGTACAAGGATACATAGATTTCAAAGCTACAAAGGACTTATTTGTTAGAGGAATTCAAGGGAAATTTTTACAACTACCTATCTTTGTGAAGATGTTGGTTGTGGACAAGGCCATGGTGCTTACTCTAGCCAATATGGACTAGTCTCTTTGATAATATGGGGGTATGTGAGACATGAGAATGAATGATGATTAGATGAGTGGATAAGGATTGAACCTAAATCTGAAATGGAGACACGAAGGAATAAAAGTCAAAATAAAAGATTGGATTCAAACGTGAGCTGTGATAATAGAATAGATGGAGTAAACATAAGAATACTCAGGTAATGGAGTAAACATAAGAATACTCAGGTAGCTACGAGTAGAGTTAAGAGTAGCAGTAAAATAGATGATAAATGAGTAGGAAGATGTGATGAGATATATGAAAGAGATGAATAATGAAGGACAATTAAATATGATATGGAATAATAAGATGAATTTTATAAGAAAGAAAGAAGTGATTAAGAATGAGAGGAAGAAGAGATGTTTGAAGAAGAAGGTGAGAATAGTGTAGAACATTTAGATGAAAGATGTAGTGCACATCTATAAAAATGGGTATTATTATAAAAAGGACATGAAGTATTAATCAAAGAAGACAAACAAAGTCATAGAGTAATCACAAGTTTAAGCTTAGAATAAGAAGTCATAGGAAAGAATCATTCACCAGAAGAGCACACATCCTTGCAACCCAATTTCTTATATTCCAGTAGAAGTTTTCAACTAGGAAAACATGAAGATAGTAGTTGAAAAGGTCCATTTTTAGAACAAGTACATCATTGGGGTATTGAAATTAAAACAAAATCAATTTGAAAGTCTTTGAAGGCCATAGGGTTTGTTGAAACCAAGCAAAGAAAAGAAGCAAACACAAAAAAACATAGTGCACAGGTTGACTCTCCTAGTGTGTAAATAAATATTCATAGTATGCAAGTAGGATCACAAAGAATGCAACCTCTTTTTGTAGTATCTATGTAGTAGATCCCCTTCACACTAGTTTACACAATGGGTGATGTAAGAGCATTTATCAATTTGGAGACATATGATGGGTTTGTGTACCTTGAATAGTACTTGATAACATGTGAGATGAGATGGAAATCTAAGGGTATTATTGATGAGGTTATCAAGAAGTACAAGTTAATAGGGGAAATAAATGGAAGAGCACTTGAGTTTATGTACCACAGACAAATTATACATGTAATTATACAATAGGTTAAGGGATGGCTTATTGTAGAGTTTAAGATAAAGATATGTACAAGTTAGACTATTCAATATTTGAAAGAGATAAGTCAGAAGTTAGGAAAATTAGTCTATCATTATGAACATAGGTTCTCTGATGTTATTAATAATGTGAAATTTATCTTAGAAGATAAAGATAAAGCTATGTGGTTTTTTGAAGGACTAGATTCTAGAATTAGATTTGTTATAGTGCAGACTCAATATGCTACTAAGGTAGATGCTAGAGCTATTGCCCTACGAGTGGAACAAATTAAAGATTATGGAGAAGATCCTATCATGTGTTCTAAGATTAAAAATACATTTCAAGATTTTATGAAGAGGATGGAATAATATCACAAGGTAGATAAACCTAAGCTAAATCTATGGTGCATAGAGTGTGAGAAAGATCACAAGAATGATTGTACTAAGATCAAGATAGAGTTCTATGAAATATATAGAGTAGTAGGGCATGCAACAATGCAGTGCCATCTCATACAATAGTATGCCAAAATCCCATAGAGTTTATATTATAATTTTTGTAAGTCACACAATCATAATGAAAAGAATTGTAGGGATTTGCAAGAGATCAAAGACTACAATATGTAGTCATATAAAATGTGAAATTTGGTAACTTGAGTATGGCAAATGACACCCAGTCCATAGGTCTATTTTGCTTGCTCTCTTGACCCTCTTAGGCATGTTTTCATAATTTCCCTGTCATCTATAGCCTTCCAGACTGAACCCTTACTAAACCAAGCTAATCTTACCATGACAAATCCATCCCCCTAGGTCTCTTGCCCTCAAGACAACAACGCCCAAACTTGGACTACAATACTAAAAATCAAGGTGTCTTATTTATGGCACTATTGGCCAAGTGAAAATTTGGTTCAAATGGTCATATTCTCCCAAATCCTTATCTTGATTCATGTTAGCCTAACACAAATTTATTTAATCTATGATCATTAAATCCCCTATAAAAAGCCATTCAAAGTCCATTTATAAGGGTTGACACTCATTTACAAGAGAGAAGTAAGAATATAAATAAGACTACTTAAGCACTATTCCTTATTCTTTGCATACAACCATCTAATAGTCTTTCAAGTTTATTCAAATCTCTACACCAGTCCCTAGTCATTCCAAGTACACCTAGTTTCACATTTACTTGCATTTTCATCACACTATTACACCAAGCACTTCAATGGGATAACTACATATAGATTGATCCCTCCTCAGAGTATTAGTATGTAGTTAGCATGCCCAGACATGGGGTGTGAAGTGCATCTAGTGTATCCTTTACACACTAACCCCTTTTCTCTATTTTCCAAAGTTCTATTTAATTGCATAGAAAACATAAGCACATAAATAATTAGCTATATAGGTAATTCTATTAATATTGTTATTCCTAAAATTTGTCATTCCTTTTTAGGACAACACATGAAGTATTTTTGGTTCTACAGGCCAAAATTATCTCTTCCCTTCTCAAAAATTGTTTTTAGTATTCAAATTCTCTATTTTTCAAACTTTTTCAGCTAAGGGACTCTGCAGGCTCATTTCTACAAACTCTGCAGGCTAGTTTCTACGGACTTTGTAGGCTGGGTTCTATAGACTAGTTTCTATAAACTCTATAAGTTGGTTTCTAGTTTCTACGGACTCATTTCTATGAACTCTGTAGGCTAATTTCTATGGACTCTGCAGGCTGGGTTCTACTGACTAGTTTCTACGGACTTTGCAGGTTGGTTTCTAGTTTCTACGAAATCATTTCTACGGACGCTGTAGACATATTTCTATGGACTTCACAAACTCATTTCTACAGAATCTATAGACATATTTCTATGGACTTCATAGACTCATTTCTACAGACTCTACAGACATATTACTATAGACTTCACAGACATATTTCTATGGACTCCGCATGCCCATTTCTACGGACTCCATAGGCTCATTTCTATAGACTCTGTGGGCCCATTTCTACAGACTCCACAGGCTCAATTCGACGGGATCAACATGAAAGAAACAAGTTCCTAACACTTAGGAATTTTCAAGGTCATTTAAATCAAACATTTCAAAGAGGTCTTCCAAAAGCTTGAAGGACAGTTACCCTTGTGGAGGGCACTTAGGTGCCAAAAGGACCTTTGTGACTTTTCCAAAAGGCAACTTTGGAGATCAAATAGCCCTTGCGGAGGGTAGGTGATGAGCAAAATGGACCATTTCAAAAGGCTAAAAGTGTAAGGTTTTCTTTGGAAAAGTGAACAAAGGCAAGTGCCCTTGTAGAGGGAAGTGAACAAAAATGGACAAAAAGATACCCTTCAAAAAGATTTTCCACGGCAAAATGTTAAGGCAATTCCTTCAGATAAAAAGTTTGAAGGAATTCCTTCAAACTTTTGTTCGAAGGAATTCACCCAAAGAAGAAAGCCTGACCAAAGGGAAAGCTGACTGAAAGCAAGCAATGAAGATTTCCTTCAAATAAAATGTCTGAAGGAATTGAAGCTGAAGGACCTCGAAAACCACCCGAAGGCCACCCAAAGAACCCTAAAGGGTGGGTACCCTTGCAGGGGACTCTCGGACAAAGCTAAAGGGATATCTCCCCTTTAAGAAGGATCAAACAAGAAAGCCAAAGGAATTGCCAAGGAGGGTGACGAGCCCGTGGACGTCAAAGTTGGGTACTATGAACTAGCCATTGGCTTTCAAACAGTGAGGGACATGCAAACATCAACTTTATGGCAATGAAATAGCCATTGATCTTTAAAGGCTTGAGTGTGGACCTGAATACATTCAAAGGCTTTAAGGCCAAAAGGAAGAATCGCTGAGAGAAGAGAACAAGGAGCTAGCAAAGCTGGGAATATAGCCCTGAGAGCTCAAATTCTAAGAAAAGATAAAACCAAGAAGAGACAAAGCTAGAAAAAGACAAAATTTAAAAACAAACTCAGCGACCAACTAAAGAGGGAACCAAAAGAGCCAGCTAGAAAGGGAAAATATAGCCTGAGAGCTCAAATTATGACATAAAAGAGGGAAAGACCAGAAATATCTACACAAGAGTTATTTTAGTAGCTATAATAGTCCACCAAGTAGATATTTGAGCTTGCAAATATTAAAGATGCAACTTGTTTTTCTCCCTTAGAGTAAAGGCAAAGTGGATAGCTATGCAAACATCAAGAAAAGGACCAGATGACCCAGGCCCATGAGAAGACATTTGAGATGAATTGACATGCCATAGTTAAGGCAGTCGCCCTGTTCCAGCATAGTCCCTTGATAAAATTGAAAATGCATTCAAGACATTGAATGCGGCATGGGCCTTTCCATGGAAGAAAGTGCCAAGCCTTTCTTGGCTACTATATATTGTAATATCCTTTTTTATGCAAAGGAGACCTTTTTAGATATAGAAGCAAAACTTTGCCAAAATTGAGAGGCAAATACTGAGACTTTGAGCCCAGATTGTTGATCATATTTCTTTATTTGAATGAAAAAGCAGGTTACTTTCAGACTCTGTGCTATTATAGCTTGTGTCATTTAGGAGATTGTTTTTATGTCTATTTCCTGAATGCATTCCTGTCCATTTTAATGAAATAAGTAGAACTAGTGGAATTAATTAGGAAGGTGTCCTGAAGCCAACTGTGGAGAGACTTTGTTTTGCCACAAGTATCTTTAGTGTGTTTGTTTATTTTTTATTTCTGTGTAAAGGACCTTGGGATGACTTTGTGCTCTCATTACTCTTCACATTTCACTCTTAGGCAGTCGAGGTGGAGACTTTGTGCTACATCTCAGTCTGCTGGTTACTACAACCTGTTACCAGTTACTTGTTACCTACCAGGAAGAACTCCAACTGTTTGCTACAAGACCACTTCTGAAAGAAGAGAAGTGCCTTTAGTGTTTTCACCTAGATTTATCCTTTGTTTTTGAACATCATCTCTAAAAAAAGAGAGATGGATGGTGTTACCCTACCCCTGAGTGTTATTTTCTGCATATATATGTATAGTATATGGCCTGTCATATTTATAGGGAACCTCCCCTTGATGAGAGGAGAGATTTGTCCCCTTTTGATGTGGTAAACCTGCACAATAGGCTCACCAATTTCTTTATGCTGTGGTTGAAGAGACCTATTTTTCTCATTAGTTAGCTAGTGACAAAATATTTACCCAACAATTTTTGGTGATTCTGCTGGGGAACAATAAGCAGTTTGAAGCCTCAAGCTTCAAGCTAAAGCAGGGCTAGTTCTTTTTCATTTTTATTCTACAATCTAGCAACTCCATGATATACAAGAAGCTAGAGAGCCCAAGGTGTTGTTGACCCTATTTTTGAGTTGGTGCAACAAGGAAATTTTGATTTGTTTCCTTCACAACTTCAAGTTCAACGAGCTAGGAGTCTTCTTCCTATCAATACCAGGTCACCAATACAAGGCAGATCTTCTTTTTATACTGTTAACAGAGCTTTGCCTATACATACTCCACACAAATTTGTTATCCCCACTTTATATAATCAAATCATGGTAGTTAAAGGCCCCTGGGGTAACTCTTTTGGCCCACTCAATCTAACTCCACCTCTACATGAGCTTCCACGTAGTTCAAGGAAGAATTTCCCCAAATTCTTTGGTGATGGGAGAGTTCACCCTGATGAACACATTGCAGCCTTTAAGATAGCTTGGGGTGTGATAGGCGTGAAGTATGAGGACGTAGCAGTCAGGATATTTGTAGAAATATTGCAAGGTGCTGCTATAGACTGGTTCTATCATCTGCAGGCCCAGACAGCCACTGACTAGAACACCCTCAAAGTTAAGTTTGAAGCAAGTTTCAAGATTGCAAAAGATGTGCATGCCCTGCTAGCCCATCTCACACAGATGAAAAAAGAACCTCATGAACCTATGAGGTACTTCATTGCCAAATTTGACAAGCTGAGGAATAGAATTCCTACAATTGCTCAGCCAACACCTGAGAGCCTTAAATGTTTCTTCATCAACTCATAGCTCCCTAAAGTGATTTTTTTGCTGAGACATGCTGGCCACATAGACCTTACTACTGCTCAAGATTTGGCCACTGAGGTGGAAGATGACCTTATCTTGGTAGGAAAGATAAGGAGAGATCCTAACAGAGGTAAATCTTCTTCATCTTCTGAATATCCATCTACAGGCACCACTAATTCAATGGTGCAGAAGCTGGTGAATGAGTTGATAGCTCTTAAAAAGAAAATGGCACAAGGGATGTCATCTACTCCTTTGTACAGAGATATACCAAGGATGACATTCCCCATCAGTCATACAAAAGCAATTCTCCCAAGAATCAAGGGCAACCAAACCGTCTTCCTCCCACTCAGGGGAAATTGGCCATTGAAGCACCTCTAACCAATTCAATAGTTGGATATCTTGAAGCAAAATCAAATTTATCCTTCCAACCTGAGTTAAACCCTAAAGATGATGCTAATCTCTTCACAGAAGGAGAAGAAGAATTAGCTGGTGACTCCAATATTGGTTTCTTGAATTACCAGGATGAACCTAGAAGTGAAAGTAAAGCAGTTGAGGGATCATACACTTTTTTCACCTAATCTAAGAACCAGTCAGCCTAGCAAGCTAATGGGGACAAAATAAGAGAAGATCTTAGCCTACAATTTCAATTGCTAAGTGGGGAACCACTCTACCTTTCCAGCCAAAGGACCCGGTGATTGCTAAAAAAGTAAGTACTCCAAGCATGCCTTCACCTTCAACTTCAATTCCACAGATCTCTGCCCCTAAAAACTAAAAGGATGAACTCCCTTCCCCTACTCATAATTCATTTTAGACATTTGACATAGTCAACCATGTCAAGAAAACTAAGATTCAAATGTCTAAATTTGAATTCCTACAATCCAACCCTGAGTAGTTGGATAAGTTAGTGGAATGTGTGAGGAATAAAACCATCTCTATAGGACCGGCTATTCCAAAGGTGACTCCCATGTCCACCCAGAATAACCTTGTCATTATTCCTCCTACTGCTCCTAAAAGGACTGAACTATTTTATGTCTCCTTGCTGATAAATGGTCACCAGCTGAACAATTGCATCATAGACTCAGGTGCATTAGACAATGTCATGTCTACCAAAGTGGAAGAATCTCTTGGTCTCACACTGACCAAGACATTTGGGAGATGTTTATCCATGGAGAACAAATAAGTGCCACTATTGGGACAAATCAAGGACACCCAAATTATGTTTGTATCATTCCCAGAAAAGAGAATCAAGATGATAGTCCTAGTGGCTGACGTCCCAGACTCATACGATATTCTTCTTAGGCAAAATTTTTGTAAGGATGTTGGTGGTGAGTTGAGCATGGACCTGTCTGACATAAGGATCCCAATCAAAGGCATTATACAGAGATTTCTCCCTAAGAAGGAAGCAAAATATGTGGTCACTCAAACATCAGTGCCTGAAACTCAAATTTTATTTGAGTCTTTAGGCATGGGTAATTATTTTTTGACCACAGAGGATGTTCATGTTTTAGCTGAGGAAACTTCTAAAAATGACAGTCTGAAAATTAGTTTAGACAGAACAGTAGAAGACATGATAAAGTGCAGTGCAAATGTAGAAGAATTCTCCCCTCCAAATGAAGAAAAGGCTAAGGTAAGATCAGCTTTTGATGATGTATGGATATTAGAATTTGATGGTAGCTATTCCTCTACCGGTTCTAGAGCTAGGATTGTGTTGGCATCTCTTCAAGGAGATATTTTTCCTTCATATAAATTACAGTTTAGCAATACCAATAATACTATTGAATACGAATCTCTATTTCTTGGATTGAAGGCCACTCAAGATAAGGGCATCAATCTCCTTCATGCTGAAGGAGATGTTGAGTTGGTGGTTTGTCAGGTGAAAAACCTGTACCAAACCAAAAATGACAGATTGCACCACTACCGCAATCTGGTTTGGGATCAAATTGAAAGTTTTAATGCTTTCAACATCTCTATAGTTCTCAAGGAATTCAATGACTGAGCTGATGCTTTGGCTATTTTAGCAACTCTTTTAGTTCCTCACCCTAATTTTAAGGGAGATAAGTACACTATCAAACTGGTCTTTCGACCAAGTGTGCCTAACAATGCCAATCATTGGCAAGTATTTAATGGTGATAACCAAATCATTACCTTCCTGGAACAAAAGGGCAACATCAAACAGCTCCACTTTGAAGGTAGTGAACCAGCCCCTGAATTAAATTCAGATGCAAGTGAAGAATTCCTACAACTGAAAAAGAATAAAATCCCAAAAGGCCTGTTTCCCTTGAGAAGCTATTTGACAAGCATGACAGGTTTATCAAACAACAACAAATGGATTCAAGCTCTTTTCAGGAGTTTGATCAAATAAATTTGGGTACTAAGGAAAATCCCAAGATGGTGAACATTGGGAAGCGCTGCACTCAGGAAGAAAAGTTCAAGTTCACTGCTCTGCTCAGCCAGTACATAGATGTCCTAGCATACTCCTATGATGATCTAAAGTCACTCAAGCCTGATGAAATTTACCATGAATTTTTTTTCAAAGATGATTCAGTGCCGTACAAGCAAAAATCCAGGCAATACAATCTAGAGATATCAGGTGCTATTCTATTTGAAATACAAAAAATGTTGAATGCTAGGATAATTTTCTCAATCCATCATTCCACATGGATTGCAAACATAGTTCCTATGAGGAAGAAGAATGGCAAAATTCACCTCTGTGTAGACTTCAAAAATTTGGATCAGTCATCCTTAAAAGATAACTATTCTCTGTCCATCATGAACCAAGTGCTTCAGACAGTGACCGATTCAGAGATGTTATCAATGCTAGAGGGCTTCTCAGGATACAATCAAGTTGAAGTTGGTAAAGTAGACCAACATAAGACTATCTTCACCACACCTTCAGGCACCTTTGCATATCAAAGAATGCCTTTTAGCCTGATAAATGCTAGTGCCACATTTCAGAGAGTAATGAACCTTGATTTCAAAGATGAAATAGGTAATTTCATTGTAGTATATCTTGATGACTTGACCATCTTTTCTAAGCATCGCTCTGATCATGTGCACCATTTGCAACAAGTGCTAGAATGCTGCCGCTAGAATGTCATTTCTCTAAATCCCAAGATGTATATTTTTGGAGTAACGAAAGGGAAACTTCTCAGACACATTGTATCTCCAGAAGGCATAAAGATTGACTCAAAAAGAGTAAAATCTATCCAGGAGCTTACCCTACCCATGAGTAAGACTATAGTTCACTCTTTCTTTAGAAAAGTGATTTTCTTACAAAGGTTCATCCCTGAGTTCGCTAAGAAGACTCACCATATTGTGGACATAATGAAAAAAAGGCCACCTTTAGCTGGACTAAAGAAGGCAAATTGGCATTTCAAGATATCAAGACAGCGATTGCCCACACCCCAATTCTAGTTTGTCCAGATTATACCAAGGATTTCACAGTGTATAGTTATGCTTCCAAACACATACTTTTAGCAATTCTAGTTTAACAAAATGAAGGTGTGGAATCTCCCATATCCTTCATGAGCTATCCTCTCAAAGCTCATGAGCTAAAGTATTCAAACATGGAGAAGCATACTTATGCAGTGGTAAAGGAAGTAAAGCATTTCCATTTTTACATCTTTAATTCATGTGTTACTGCCTTGGTTCCTGATACCACAGTTAAATCCATACTAACTCAGCAGAAGTTTGGAACTAAAAGGGGCAATTGGATTGCTAAAATATAGGAGTTTGATCTTGTTATCAAACCAACAAAGCTTATATGAGAAAGGGGCCTCTGTCAATTGATTACTGACAATAAACCTGAAGAAGCAGGGTAGGAAGAAATATAAGTGGTTGACATGCCAACAGTCCTCTTTGTTTCCACCATGAATGAGTGGTATTCAAGTATTACCCATTTCCTTACTTATGGTGAGTGTCCTACCCACCTATCTCATAAAGAAAGGAGGACTGTTAAATTGAAAGCTACCAATTTTGTTCTTTGGGACAATGACCTGTATAATAGGAGCCTTGATGGAGTGTTCCTTCACTATGTGGATGAAGAACAACAGAACCAACTTTTGAAATCCTTCCATAATCTAGCTTGTGGAGGACATTTTTTTGCACATGTGACTACCCATAATATTCTGCAAGCTAGGTATTACTGGCCTACTTTATTTCAGGATGCATATAAATGGGTACGAAGATGTGAACTATGCCAACAGTTCATTGGAAGACCCAGTTAACTGCTCTACCTCTCAAGCCAGTGGTAATAGAAGAGCCATTTTAGCAATGGGGAATCAATTGCATTGGTGCTGTAAACCCATCTTTAAGCATTAGACATGATTATGTCCTCACAGCCATAGATTACTTCACCAAATGGGTAGAAGTAATTCCAACTAAGCATGCTACTTCAGAAGTATTATGTAATTTCCTCAAGGAAAACATCATTTTCAGGTTTGGGGTCCCAACCAAGATTGTCACAGATAATGCAACCTATTTCTCTTCTCATGAGATCACTCATTTCTATTTTTATTATGGGATTACTCTCTCCCACTCCTTTGATTATTTTCCACAAGGGATGTTAAGATGTGGAGCCTAAAAGCTTTACCAAGGAGTGCATTACCAAAGTTGCAGGTTTACATAGTCACCGGCGTCAGTCAGGTGCAGTTGAATAGACACCAGTGTCGGCAGGGGATCAGCCGACGTCGGTCACAGGCAAGCAGGCAGGAACCAACGTCGGTTACCTGTGCGTCTAGAATGCTATTTCCGTGGACAGAACCGAGTGTTTGCATGATGAGTTTAAGTCTTAGTCTTAAGTTCGCGTCTCTATTATTAGTAAGACTATTTTTAGAGCTCTTATTCAAGAGGCTTAACTGTTGGTTGTAAGTGCATGCTCAAGTCTTCTAATTCTATATGTAGAATTAGATCTTCTTAGCTTGTTGTAGTAGTTTATTATATGTGAATTTTGAAAGAACAGTATATAATTGTATAGGTGAATTAATCCAGGTTGTTGGAGTTGATTGTACTTGAGAGAGAGAGAGCTCTTGAGGGATAGAGATCTAGAGAGAGATCTTGTGCATCTGAGAGAGGTGTGGAAGAAAGAAGTTTCTTTAATTGTATTCCTTCTATAAAGAGTTTAATACAAGTTTTCAGGGTGGTTTCTTGTATCTCTTGTTCTTTGGTATTTATCATTCTAGTTACTTATCTATCTGATTTAATTCCGCAGTTTATTGCTTTCATAAGTGTAATCATATTGTTGGCTGATCCCCAACAAGTGGTATCAGAGCCTTGGTTGTAGGTTTAGAGCTTGATATTCAATAAGTGGTATCGGAGCTCAGGTTCACTAACAGGTGGTTCAGATCTGTGTAGTGTGTATTGATTATAGGTTGCTCACAGGGGTTTCTGTAGGGATTTTTGTTTGAGTGGGAGAAGCAATGGCAGAAGAAAGTAAACTGAGAATGGAGAAGTTCAATGGCAAAAATTATCAATATTGGAGAATGCAGATAGAGGACTATCTATATCAAAAAGATCTATACTTACCATTAGGTGGGATTGCAAAGAAGCCCACATACATGGATGATGAAGAATAGGAAGTTCTTGACAGAAAGGCTCTGGGGTCTATAAGACTGAGTCTAGCATCTACTGTGATATCTAATTTATCATAGGCAAAAACAATGGTAGAGTTGATGACTACTTTAGCAAATTTGTACGAAAAACCCTCAGCTTCTAATGAGGTATATCTTATGAAACAACTATTTAATTTGCATATGCAGGAAGGTGGATCTATATCTAATCACCTGAATGATTTCCATGGAATTGTAAATCAATTAAGTTCAGTCAAAATTGTATTTGACGATGAAATTAGAGCTCTTTTAATATTATGTTCTTTGCCTGAAAGCTGGCATAGCTTAGTAATGGCAGTTAGTAATACTGCATCTACTTCAAATATTTTAAAAGTAGAGGATGTTGTTAGTGTTATCTTGAATGAGGAAATTCACAGGAAAAGCATAGAAGAGACATCTAGGAATGCGGCCAAACAAAATCGAGCAACAAGAACCTAGTGACCATCGTCAAGAAGCTGGTGGATGACAACCAATGAACATGGTGTTCTCCCCAAAGAAATGACTTTTTATTTTTGGGACAACATATGAGCTATTTTGGGCCTGTAGGGCCAAAATTCCTCTCTTCCCTTCTCAAAAGTTATTAGGGGGCTTACAAATTCCTCATTTTTCAAAGCTTTTTCAGTAAAGGGAATCAAAGGTTCAAAGGGCTATGCGCATATGTCAAAGGTTCAAAGTTAAATCGTTTAAAGGATCTGTGGTCCCGAGCACTTAACAAGTCCCAAAAGCTTGAACCATTGAATCGTTAAACCTTGAACCATTTTGGTTCAACTGTTTAATGGGTTCAATGTTCAATCAGTTCAATAGGTTCAACGACCAATTGGTTCAATGTGCTTGGTGCAAAAGATCAAAAAAACTTGGACAAATAATGAAGAATGAACCGATTAAACCGATTGAACCATTGAACCATTGAACCAAGTTGGTTCAATCGGTAGGTTCAAGGGGCTGCCCCAAAGCCAAAGGAACAAGTGCCCTTGCAGAGGGCGGTGAACCAAGGCCAAGAACCCTTGCGGAGGGCAGTGAGAAAAAATAGACAAAGTGAACTCCTTCAAAAAAATGAACAAGGCAAAAGGCAAAGTAGAGTCCTTCAGACATTTTGTCTAAAGGAATTCACTCGGGAAGAGAGACCGAAGAAAGTAAAGGAAAAGCCTGACTGAAGAGAAAAGTCCATGGAAAAGCACCCAATGGAAAAAGAAAAAGTGCAGCAAAAGCTACCATGTGTCCATTATAAAGTAGAGCAAAAGCCACCACGTGTCATCTTTTGCAGGACTCTCAAAAGGTTTCTAAAGCTTCTGTAAGTTTAGTGGAATATGTCACATGTCCTATTATGACTTAGCGGAATGTGACAATTATTTGCATCCGCATTCCCCTTTTGAAGTTGCTCAGGCAAGATGTGTTTAGTGGATCCCATTTTTTGTAAGTTTTGAATGAGTTTCATAACAACAGAACTTGCCACTTGTCAAAGACACAGAAAGGACCCCCCAAAGACTTAGACAAGAAGGGCTATAAAGGACAAAGAAGCAACATGGACAATTCCAAAGGCAAGTTCAATTAAAGCGACGGTTCAACCAGAGAGCAAAGAAGTGCTTAAGCAGTGAAGAAAGGAGTGAGACCAAAGGACCAAAAATATCTTCAAAAGAGTTATTTATAGTAGGTGAAATAGTGGATCAAGTAGACTTCTGAGCACACCAAATCAACGATGCAAGCCTATTTTTCTTCCATGAAGTAATGGAAAATTAGATAGATGCACAAACATTAGAGAAAGGACTAGACAATCCATACCAAGGAAGAGACATTAGATGAATGGACATGCCATAGTTGAGGCAATGTGTTGTTCCCAGCATGGTCCCTCTAGACAAAACTAAAGGCATGTTGAAGACGTTGACTGCAGCATGGGCCTTTTTCATGAAAATAAGCACCCAAGTATTTTTTGGAGTGCTATATATTGTAATCTCTCATTTTTTACAAGGGATATCTTCCCCTTACCAGAAGTGAAACTCTGCCCAAATTGAAAGGCATTACTGAGACTTTGAGCTCAAATTGTAGTTCATATTTCTTTGATTGAATGAAAAATCAAGTTACTTGCAGACTTTATGCTATTATAGCTTATGCTACTTTAAGAGATTGCTATTATGTCTGTCTTTTGAAAGCATTCTTATTTATTTGATTTAACAAGTAGGACTAGTGGAGGTGATAAGGAAGGTATCCTAAAGCCAACTACTTTTAAACTTTGTGCTGTCATAGTTGTCTCTAGTGTGTGTTTTTCTTTTATGTTTCTGTGTAAAGGACCTTTGGATGACTTTGTGCCCCCATTGTTCTTCGTATCTCACTTTAGGGCTGTCAAAGTGGACACTTTGTGCTACATATTAGATTTCTGGTTATTTTGGACCCTGTTACCCCGTTACTTGTTACCAGAAAGAGTCATGTTGTTTACAAGAACAAGCACTTCTGAAAGAAGAGAAGTGCTTTCTATCGCTTCACCAAGATTTCTACTATCTAGGAAGGGATCTAGCTCTTGGCTGAATGTTACTTCTGAAAGAAGAGAAGTGCCATCACCAATCACCCAGGATTCCTCCTCTGTCTGTGAGCATCATCTCTAAAAAAAGAGAGATGGATGGTTTATCCCACCCCTGTGTCTTACTTTTTGCTTATATATATATATATATAGTATATAGCCTCCGTATATTTAATAGGGAACCTCCCCTTGATGAGAAGAGAGATTTTTCCTTGTTGAATGTGGTAAACCTGCAACATTGGAAAACCAATCTCCCTATGCTATGGTGATAGGAACTATTTTGGTCACTAGTTAGCTAGCTGACAAAATATTCACCCAACAATTTTTGGTGACTCTGTTGGGGACACAGTAATTTTGTACAATTTGGAACCTCAAGTTTCAGATTGAAACATCACCTATGTCTTACCCATAATCATTATAACCCTTATCCATTATAGACTCTAGCAATTCCATTCTATGTCTTACCCATTATCATTATAGCCTTACCATTTTTTTCCATCTCCATTATATTATCTGGTCTACAAAACCAGAGTTGCTAGGAAAGAAAGTGCAGTTTGAAGCCTCAAGCTTTAAGCTGAAGTAGGGCCAATTTCATTTCTATTTTTGTCCTATAATCTGGCAACTCCACTTAGATGTGTTATCCCTATTTTTTATAGTCCAATCATGGCAGTTTGAGGCCCCTAGGGTAACTCATTTGGCCCACTTAATCTAACTCCACCCCTGCATGAGCTACCACTTAGTTTAAGGAAGAATTTTCCCAAATTCTTTGGTGATGGAAGAGTCCATCCTGATGAACACATTGCAACCTTCACCATAGCTTGTGGTGTGATAGGGGTGGAATTTTAAGATGTGGTAGTCAGGCTTTTTGTGGAGACACTATAAGGTGCTACTACAGACTGGTTTTACCATATGTAGACTGGATCAATGACTGGCTGAGACACTATCAAAGCCAAGTTTGAAGCATAGTTCAAACCTACAAAAGATGCTCACACTTTGCTAGCCCAACTTATGTAGATGAAGAAAGAACCTCATAAGCCCATGAGGGATTTTATTGCCAAATATGACAAGCTGAGAAATAGGATTCCTGCAGTTGCTCAGCCCACGCCCGAGAACCTCAAATGCTTCTTCATAAACTCATAGCTGCCTGAAGTGAGTTTTTTGCTAATACGTGACGGCTTCATAGATCTTGAAGCTACTCAATACTTAGCCACTGAGATAAAAGATGACCTTATCTTAGCTAGAAAGATAAGAAGAGATCCAAATAGAGGCAAACCCTCTTCATCTTCTGAATACTCACCTGCAGCCACCACTGATCCAATGGTGCAAAAGCTAGAAAATGAAGTGCTGGCCCTCAGAAGACAAATGGCACAAGGGATGTCATCTACTCCTTCATATAGAGATGCACCAAGGAGGACATTCCCTAATCAGCCATATCAAGGCAATGCTGCCAGAAGTCAAGGGCAACCAAATCATCTTCCTCCTCCACAAAGGAACCTTGCCCTTGAAGCACCTCCAACCAACTCAGTAGTTGGATATTTGGAAATAGAAAATGTTTCCTATTTCCAACCTGAGTCTGAGCAAGAAAATGGCACTGATCTCTTTAGGGAGGATCAAGAAGAATCAGCTGGCGACTCCCACATTGGTTTCCTGAATTACCAGGATGAACCTAGGAGTGAAGGTGAAGCAGTCGAAGGATCAAACGCAGTATTCACCCAGTCTGAGAACCAGTCAGCCTAGTAGGTTGACAAAGAGAAGATAGAGGAGTGACCCCAACCAACAATTTCAATTACTGAGTAGAGAACACCTCTTCCTTTCTAGTGAAAGGACCCAGTGATTTCCAAAGAAGTAAGTACATCGAACATCTATGCACCTTCTACTTCAAATTCGTAGACTAGTCCTTCCCTTCCTAAGAACCAAAAGGATGAACTCCCATCCTCTCTTCCAAGTCCATCTCAGTCATTTGAGATAGTTGATCATATCAAGAAATTCAAAATTTAAATCACTGAGTTTGGATCCCTGCAAGCCAATCCTGAGCAGTTAAACATTGGTGAAGAGCTAGGTGTGGCCCTGTCTAAGGCAAATATTGTGGTCACCCAAATGTCAGCCCCTACTACTCAAATTCTGTTTGAGCTTTTAGGCAAGGGTAATTACTCCTTGACCACAGAGGATGCTCATGTCTCAATTGATCAAAGTCCTATGGTTGGAAATCTAGGATTTGATCCAAACAAGGCATCAAAAAAATTGGTAGGGCGCAGTACAAATCAAGAAGGATCTTCCATCTCTAATGAAGAGAAATTAGATAGAAGATCAGCTTTTGATGATGCTTGGATCTTAGAATCTGATGGAAGTAATTCTTCGATAGCTAGATGTAGATCTCTGTTGCTCAGATTAAAGACTGCTCAAGGTGAAGAGGTCAAACTCCTTCACACTAAAAGAGACAGTGAGCTAATGGTTTGTCAGGAGTTTGATGCTGACAATCAAAGCATGTGCTGGACTGAACTAGTAAAACATCAAGCTATGGTGGTGGACCATACTGTTTTACTCCAAAGTCAGCAAAATAAACTCTTTGCCAAGAGAGCAAGGAGTTATAGTTTTCAAATTGAAGACCACATCCTACCATGGGGCAAGAAGAAGAAAGAGCCAAGAGGAAGATGCAAAAAATTGGTTTCCTGGTGGAGAGTTCCATTCACCCATCATCATTTTTGGGGACAAAATGGTTTCCTATTGGTTTATCAAGATGGCACACCATTTTCACTGTCTCATAGTGGGCAGCATCTGAAGCACTTCAAATCTTGAGGCATCAGATAAGATCATCTGTACATATGTATCTTTGTATAGTCTTTAGTTCTATTTTGTGCTTTTTATTTTCATTTTTTGGAGCCTTTCTTTTTGAGTAGCATGACTCCGTAGCCTAATGACACACTTCAAGGCACTAGCGATTCTAGTTTCTACTCCCCTCAGCTATGTTTCAAGTTTCTAAACTGAAGGAAGTTCCCCAATAGGAGCCAACTGTTGTCCCCTAAAAAATGACTTCTTATTTTTTGGACAACATATGAGCTATTTTGGGCCTGCAGGGCCAAAATTCCTCTCTTCCCTTCTCAAAATTTATTGGGGGGCTTACAAATTCCTCATTTTTCAAAGCTTTTTTAGTAAAGGGAATCGCTGGTTTAAAGGCTCAAAGGGCTATGCGTATATGTCAAAGGCTCAAAGTTTAACTGCTTAAAGGATCTACGGCCCTGAGCACTTAACGAGTCTCAAAATATTGAACCATTGAACCATTGAACCTTGAACCATTTTGGTTTATCAGTTAAATGGGTTCATCATTCAATCAGTTCAACGGGTTCAATGACCAATTGGTTTAACGCGCTTGGTGCAAAAGATCAAAAAGACTTGGCCAAATATTGAAGAATGAATCAATTAAACCATTAAACCGTTGAACCAAAGTTGGTTCAATCAGTAGGTTCAAGGGGTTACCCTAAAGCCAAAGGAACAAGTGCCCTTGCAGAGGGTGGTGAACCAAGGCCAAGAACCCTTGCAGAGGGCAGCGAGCAAAAATAGACAAAGTGAACTCCTTCGGAAAAATGAACAAGGCAAAGGCAAAGTAGAGTCCTTCAGACATTTTGTTTGAATGAATTCACCCGAGAAGAGAGCCTGAAGAAAGCAAAGAAAAATTCCAACTGAAGAGAAAAGCCTACAAAAAAGTGCCTGATGGAAAAAGACAAAGTGCAGCAGAAGCCGCCACGTGTCCATTATAAAGTAGAGCGGAAGCCACCACGTGTCATCTTTCGCAGGACTCTCAAAAGGTTTCTAAAGCTTCTGTAAGTTAAGCAGAATATGTCATGTGTCCTATTATGACTCAGCAAAATGTGAAAAGTGTTTGCATTCATGTTCCCTTTTGAAGTTGCTCGGGCAAGATGTGTTGTGGATCCCATTTTCTATAAGTTTTCAATGAGTTTCATAACAACAGAACTTGCCACTTGTCAAAGATGCAGAAAGGACCCCCCAAAGACTTAGACAAGAAGGGCTATAAAGGACAAAGAAGCAACATGGATGATTCCAAAGGCAAATTTAATTAAGGCGATGGTTCAACTAGAGAGCAAAGAAGTGCTTAAGCAGTGAAGAGAGGAGCGAGACCAAAGGACCAGAAATATCTTCAAAAGAGTTATTTTTAGTAGGTGAAATAGTGGATCAAGTAGACTTTTGAGTGCACCAAATCAATGATACAAGCCTATTTTTCTTCCATGAAGTAATGGAAAATTAGACAGTGGCGTAGACATCAGAAAAAAGACCAGACAGTCCATACCAAGGAAGAGACATTAGATGAATGGACACGACATAGTTGAGGCAATGTGCTATTCCCAGCATGGTCCCTCCAGATAGAACTAAAGGTGCATTAAAGATGTTAACTACAGCAAGGGTCTTTTTCATGAAAACAAGCAGCCAAGTCTTCTTGGAGCGCTATATATTATAATCTCTCATTTGTTATAAGGGAGATCTTCCCCTTACCAGAAGTGAAACTATGCCCAAATTGAAAGGCGTTCCTGAGACTTTGAGCTTAGATTGTAGTTCATATTTCTTTGATTGAATGAGAAAGCAAGTTACTTGTAGACTTTATGTTGTTATAGCTTGTGATAATTTAGGAGATTGTTCTTATGTCTGTCTTTTGAAAGCATTCTTATTTATTTGATTTAACAAGCAGGACTAGTGGAGGTGATAAGGAAGGTGTCCTGAAGCCAACTACTTTCAGACTTTGTGCTGTCATAGTTGTCTCTAGTGTGTGTTTTTCTTTTATGTTTCTATGTAAAGGACCTTGGGACAAATTTTTGCCTCCATTATTCTTCGTATCTCACTCTAGGGCTGTCAAGGTGGAGACTTTGTGCTACATCTTAGATTGCTGGTTACTTTGGACCCTGTTACCCCATTACTTGTTACCAGAAAGAGTCTTGTTGTTTGCAAAAACAAGTACTTTTAAAAGAAGAGAAGTGCCTTCTATTGCTTCACCAAAATTTCTACTATCCAAGAAGGGATTTGGCTCTTGGCTGAATGTTACTTTTGAAAGAAGAGAAGTGCCATCACCAATCACCCAAGATTCCTCCTCTGTCTGTGAGCATCATCTCTAAAAAAAGAGAGATAGATGGTTTATCCCACCCCTGTGTCTTACTTTTTGCTTATATATATAGTATATAGCCTCCATATATTTAATAGGAAACCTCCCCTTGATGAGAGGAGAGATTTGTCCCCTTTGGATGTGGTAAACCTATAACATTGGATGACCAATCTCCCTATGCTATGGTGATAGGAACTATTTTGGTCACCAGTTAGCTGGCTGACAAAATATTCACCCAACACATGGCATAAAGCATTAGTTGATGATTTATGGGTAGATAGAATTACATATAAGAGGGTGATAGGTATGTCACCATTCCAACTTTTGTATGGTCTCTATGCAGAGATACCAATCACCTTATAATTGCCAACACTGTAATTAGCGAAGGCGATCGAAGATCAGACATATGAAAGCTCCATCGATAAGAGGATCATGTGCTTAACTGAGCTAGATGAGTAGTGAACTATGGTGGTAGACCAAATTTTTGCGCATCAAAGTCTGGTGAAGAAGCTCTTCGACCAAAAAGCAAAAACTCATGATTTCTAGATTAGAGATCAAGTCCTGTTATGGGACAAAAGAAGAGAACCAAAGGGAATGCATGGAAAATTTGATTCCCTATGGAGAGGCCCATTTACTATCCATCAGATGAATGGTGAAAATAGTTTCCTATTGAAGTATTAAGATGGCACACCCTTTTCCTTGCCTCACAATGGGCAACATCTAAAGCACTTCAATTCTTGAAGTATCAGATAAGATCATCTGTACATACGTATATTTGTATAGTCTTCAGTTCTATTTTGTGATTTTCATTTTCATTTTTGACACCTTTTTTTTTGGTTGGCATGAATCTATAGCCCAATGACATACTTATAGGCACTAGATATTTTGGTTTCTACTCCCCTCAGCTGTTTCAAAATTTCAACTGAAGGAAGTTCCCCAACTGGAGCCAGCTGTTGTTCCTAAAATCTGTCACTCCTTTTTAGGACAACACATGAACTATTTTTGGTTCTATAAGCCAAAATTCTCTCTTCCCTTCTCAAAAATTATTTTGAGTATTCAAATTCTCCATTTTTCAAACTTTTTCAACTAAGGGACCCTGCAGGCTCTTTTCTATAGACTCTGCAGGCTAGTTTCTATGGACTCTGCAGGCTGGAATCTATGGACTAGTTTTTACGGACTCTGCAGGTTGGTTTCTAGTTTCTACAGACTCATTTCTATGGAATCTGTAGGCTAGGTTCTATAGACTAGTTTCTATAGACTCTGCAAGTTGGTTTCTAGTTTCTATGGACTTCATAGACTCATTTCTATGAACTCTACAGACATATTTTTATAGACTTCATAGACTCATTTCTATGGACTCTACAGACATATTTATATGGAGTTCATAGACATATTTCTATGGACTTCGTAGGCCCATTTCTACGAACTCCGCATGCTCATTTCTATGGACTCTACATGCACATTTCTACAGACTTTACAGGCTCATTTCTATGGACTCCATAGGAAAAAACCAAGTTCCCAACACTTAGGCATTTTCAAGGTCATTTCAATCGAATGTTTCAAAGAGGTCTTCCAAAATCCCAAAGGATAGTTGCCCTTGTGAAGGGCACTTAGGTGCCAAAAGGACCTTTGTGACTTTTTTGAAAGGAAACTTTGGAGATCAAATAACCCTTACAGAGGGCAGGTGATGAGTAAAATAGACCATTCCAAAAGGCCAAAAGTGTAAGGTTTTCTTTGGAAAAGTGAACAAAGGCAAGTGCCCTTGAAGAGGGCAGTGAACAAAAGTGGACAAAAAGATACCCTTCAGAAAGATTTTTTGTGGCAAAATGTTAAGGTAATTCCTTCAAACAAAAAGTCTGAAGGAATTCCTTCAGACTTTTATCTGTAGGAATTCATTCGAAGAAGAAATCCTGACCGAAGGGAAAGGCAATTGAAAGCAAACAACAAAGATTTCCTTTAGACAAAATGTCTAAAGAAATTCCTTCAAAAATTTTGTCTGAAGGAATTGAAGCTGAAGGACCCCAAAGACCTTTCGAAGGCCACTCAAAGAACCCTGAAGGGCAGGTACCCTTACGGGGGACTCTCAGCTAAAGCTAAAGGGATACCTCCCCTTTAAGAAGGATCAAACAAGAAAGTCAAAGGAATTACCAAGGAGGGTGACGGGCCCGCAGACGTCAAAGTTGGGCACCATGAACTAGTTATTGGCTTTAAAACGGTGACGGGTGCATGAATGTCAACTTTACGGCAAAGAAATATCCATTGATCTTTAAAGGCTTGAGCGTGGACCCAAATGCATTCAAAGGCCTTAAGGCCAAAAGGAAGAATCATTGAGAGAAGAGCACAAGGAGCTAGCAAAGCTGGGAATATAGCCCTGAGAGCTCAAATTCTAGGAAAAGACAAAACTAGGAAGAGACAAAGCTAAAAAAAGACAAAAGTTAAAAACAAACTTAGCGACCAGCTGAAGAGGGAGCCAAAAGAGCTAGCTGAAAAGGGAAAAAATAGCCTGAGAGCTCAAATTGTGACATAAAAGAGGGAAAGACTAGAAATATCTATGTAAGAGTTATTCCAGTAGGTGGAATAGTCCAACAAGTAGATATTTGAGCTTCCAAACATTGAAGACATGGCCTATTTTTCTCCCTTAGAGTAAAGGTGAAGTGGATAGCTGCACAGACATCAGGAAAAGGACTAGATGACCTAGGCCTAGGAGAAGATATTTGAGATGACTTGACATGCCATAGTTAAGGCAACCACCCTATTCCAACATATTCCCTTGACAAAACTAAAAATGCATTCAAGACATTGAATATGGCGTGGGCCTTTTCATGGAACAAAGTGCCAAAATTGATCAGATTGTTGATCATATTTCTTTATTTGGATATAAAAGCAAAACTCTACCAAAATTGAGAGGCAAATACTGAGACTTTGAGCTCATATTGTTGATCATATTTCTTTATTCTAATGAGAAAGTAGGTTACTTTCAAACTCTATGCTGTTATAGCTTGTGTCATTTAGGAGATTGTTTTTATGTCTATTTCTTGAATGTTTTCTTGTCCATTTTAATGAAATAAGCAGAACTAGTGGAATTAATTAGGAAGGTGTCCTGAAGCCAACTGTGGAGAGACTTTATGCTGCCACAAGTGTCTTTAGTGTGTTTATTTGATTTCTATATCTGTGTAGAAGACCTTGGGATGACTTTGTGCCCTCATTGTTCTTTGTATTTCACTCTTGGGCAGTCGAGGTGGAGACTTTATGCTACATCTTAGTCTGCTGGTTACTACACCTTGTTATGAGTTACTTGTTACCTACTAGAAAGAACTCTAGCTGTTTGTTGCAAGACCACTTCTAAAAGAAGAGAAGTGCCTTCAGTGTTTTCACCTAGATTTCTCCTTTCTTGGTGAACATCATCTCTAAAAAAAGAGAGATGGATGGTGTTACCCTACCCTGGAGTGTTATTTTTTGCATATATATATATATAGCCCCTCATATTTATAGGGAACCTCCCCTTGATGAGAGGAGAGATTTGTCTCCTTTTGATGTGGTAAACCTGCACACTAGGCTGACCAATTTCCTTATGCTATGGTTGAAGAGACCTATTTTACTCATCAGTTAGCTGGTGACAAAATATTCACCCAAAAAATATGAGGATCTAAAATTTGTACATGGGCTCACATAGATGCTATGAACAAAACCCAAAAAAATCATATCTCTATGAGTAGTTTAGATAATAGTGGCAAGACCAAGACTATGACACCAAACAATAGGGTGTCCTATTTTTGGCGGTCCTATCCAATCAAGAAATGAAATCCAAATAACAGTTTGTGATAATGTCTCAGTCTTGTTCCTTAAGTATCAGACTCTGTCTCAGTCGTAACAGCCTAGAATAAACTAAGTCATATTTTCTCTCACTCATTACTATTTTTAGAAAAGGAAAAATATACTATTTATTTACACAAAATCAATGGCTTAATTATTGCATATTATTTGCTGATTTTATTTACTCAGACCCATTTATTATTTAGGAATTAAAATTCTATTTTTTTTAAAATAATAAATCATTTGGTGAACTTGACTTCAAATTTTGCACAAAAACCTTAGAAACCTAAGGGTAAATTCCTAGTTGATTTTTTCCATTAATTTCTAAATTTTTTATTGAATATTCAAATAAAAAATTCCTCTCAAATTTTAAAATTTTGTAATAAATTTTAAAAATAAATTTATTTGAAACCCTAGTTGCCTCACCACCTCTCAGTAATTTTTCAATATTTTTCCAATCATTTTTTGAATTTTTAGTTGCATATTAAAATTAGAAAATCACTTCAAATTTCAAAAATTCATAATATTTTGCAAAAGTATTTTTGAAAAATCCCTAGTTGCATATACTAGCTCTTATTTTACTTCTTTAGGTATCACCTTAAATCCATACTCAAATTATAAAAATGTTGCTCATTTACTTGAAAACTTTTCTTACATTTTTTGCAAATAATAAATAAACCATAATGGGCCCTATCATGTACATGAATGATTAAGTCTATCATATGTTAGTAAAACGGTTCATTATTTGCATTTCATGCTTATTTTAAATTATATGGGATGATGCTAAGCAAGTTATTCTTAAACATGTCAATACATCTTTTGCATCACCTCCCTTGGAGCATCTACCCTATGCTGAGTCATGATGCATGGTCCATTTTTTCTTCCCTAGGTCACTACCTATTTCCAAAGAGCCCAGTTGACACCCTTTGTCCTTACACCACCTTGACCCATAGATTATATTCACTCTCCTCCTGTAACTACTACCACTCCTATATGAATAATATATAATGCAATTAGAGCTATTACTCAACGTGTCATTATACCTCCTCCACCTAGCGAAAAACCCTGTCATCCTTCTATTCCTACCCGTCCCATGCCCAAGCCACATGTACAAGTAGATTTGCAGAAGGCATATGACATTGTTGATAAAATGAGAAACACTCTAGCTAGGATTTCCATGTTAGAACTACTTCAAATATCTAATGTATTCAAGGAATTATTTATCAGGTACTCACTCAAACTTTTATGATGATTAATTCAAAACCTTCTTTTTTTACATCAGTGATCAACACTTTAAAAACTATAGAAGATGTAATTTATTTTGATAGTGAGGACATGCCTTCTCGGATAATTATTTATCAAAATTTGCCACTATTCATATAATTTCAAGTCAAAACCAATGTAGTCAAGAGAGTTCTTGTTGATAGTGGTTCCAGATTGAATATATGTAATATCACTTTCTTATAATCCATAGGCATTGATTTGGCATCTATGAAAAAATAATATAAGAACATTCAAAGGTTCCATGGTATACATCGATAGACATTGGGCACTATTACTTTAGATATCATTATGGGACTAAAAACCCTCTCTACACAATTCAAGGTCATACCAGGTCCTCTCAACTATATTCTTTTACTCAGATGACCCTGGATACATATTATGGGGGCCATTCCTTCTACTCTCCATCTATGCATTAAATTTATCCATGAGGGATATCTATACACATGTTCAGTAGATAACCATCCATTCAAGTATTATCAAACTATAGAGTCATATTTGACTATTTCACTAGATGGGGCACCATATCTCACAATACAACCACCACCTCATAACATTTCTCTTGATCAGATACACACACACACACACATATATATATATATATAAGGATATAAATACTAGCACTTCTTGCAGTCCTCCACTTACAATCACACCTTCAGCTCCATATATTTGACCAATCATAGCATATTTAGCTATCCCAACTACTCCTTTGGTCATAGTTATAACACATGTTACACATTCACCATCATTGACAACAATACTAGTAGTTCTAATTGATTCCATAGTTACTCCACCAATTATAGATACCTTTGCAGTAGTACCAACTTCTAATACTACAGAGGATGTGACTCCTATATCACAGTTACCCCTTGTGGTTAATTTTGAGTTACCATATGTACATGATGTTGATACAGATTCATATACTTCTTTAGATGATGATACGACACCCACACTCATAGATGACTATTTGCGTGGATTAAGATTTACACTAGTTGGCCTAGGAGAGTACTGAGATGAATCTAGAGCTCTCATACCACATCCTAAAATACTTTTAACATCTCACACTACATTCACAGGCTATACTTCATGCTCATAGCCACAAATAAATCACTTGGTTCATACAGTTCACATGGTTACCTCTATGAATATATATCCAATTATTTAGATCTAGGCAGGCAACACACAACATCAACCATAGTTTATGTTATATATATTAATTTATTGTGGATTGATCACATTACCTATAATATGACACAAATCTATCAACAAATTATCACAGTAGGATGGTCACCCATTTTGTACTTTTCATAGGATTACAGGACATGTTACAAACTCATGTATAACTTTACAACATATATTAGATAAACTACAAGATCAAGGAATTATTTAGATTATAACATCACCAACAACACTAGCTCCACCACTTCCACTAAAGTCATCTACTAGCAGGACTAAATGACCCATAGTAGATTCAACATCTCTACCACTAGAGCAACCTTAAATTCACCTTTGGCACAATGACACCATAATCACAACATCTGTAGCATATGATGATAATTATGATGATGATATTGAATCATTTGATGATGGATGTGACCTTTTCTTCCATTCCATCCCCAATTGGCTTCATCTTTGGATCCTTCCCCCCTCTAGCCTAGTGTTTTTTATTATCATGTACATACTAATTTCTTTACATGCTTGTACATAGTCTCTTTACGACATTAATTATACATAATATCTTTTTATTGATTTTACATAGTTCAAAATTTCAAAAATACAAAAATAATTTAACATTTCAAAATCCAAAAAACATTCAAATATATCCAAAAACATAAAAACATTTCGATTGTATGCATTATCCATGCTTTACATTGCTACTACTATGATAAGAATTATGTTAGCTATTTATTGCTATTGTTTGTTGATTTATCTACATTACAATGATTCACTTTATCTTCTTTGAGTGTGTGCAGTGACATCCAGATCCTTGACTACTTCATTCTACCCATTGAGGGGGCATCTTACTTCTACATTTGAGACACACATCAATATACATACCCACTGGGGGCATATTCTACATGACTACACCATCCAAGTTATGTCATTCCTACACTACACACTCCAATTTATCATTATATTTTACATTAATTACTAGATTACACAGATTACTATATTGATATTTTACTAGTATTTACCACTTGTGTATCTCTTTAACATATAACTAGTTGTTGTCAATCAGGAGTGTGCCCTTATGAGAAAGTGTGCAATTACTCACTCCTATTGGAACATGGAATATTTTGAAAGTTTGGGTGAATTTATAAGGGAGAGAATCTATAGAGAGCACTGGTTCCCTTGGTGCTCTCACTAAAAATTACTTTCGAACCTACTACTTATCGATTTTGATAGGGAAAAGGGTACAAAAGATAATGAAAATGGATGAAAATAAATGAAACTTGAAATGGAAGGTGATAAAAGAATTATTTTTTAAACTTAAATTCTTATAATGACACTTATATGAAATATAAAAAGCTTACGCACACATTCACTACACCCAAGTAAGCTTTCTACATCAATATTTCAAAATCAGGACCTTATAAACTCAATTTATGCAAAGAAGGACTGAACTCACATATAATACATGAACTTAATATTTATTTATAAACTTATAATGAACTTTATAACATCAAAAATCTCTCATTATGGTACAAAAATATACTATAACCAATGAAAAAAAGTATTTCACTAAGTTGTATCAATGGCAAACACAAACACTTCATTAGAAAAGACCTAAAAATAGAGGAATTTTGATTCTTATTTATCTCAAATGGTGAATAATTTTTTTTCAGCCTTTAGGAACAATAAAAACAACAAATATTCTTCTTAAATTCTGGAGAAAATAATACATATAACAAATAAATGTTTGAAGATAAAGCAGCCCCAAAGTAGGGGGGCTCAAACTCGATCAAATAGCTCCTCCAAAAGTGATACATAGCATTTTTAGCTTAAATAAATATTTAATATAAATAAATTGGCGTGGAAAATAATTTTTATAATGTTTAAGGTTCTTAGGATACTCATAATTTTTTTTTGGTAAATATTAGGGCACTTGGAGAGTGCTTATCCTCTTGCACCAATCCCTAGATTTTAGCTTTCTTATCTCTTTTGATGAAAAAGTCTCTTCCATGGATGTAGGTATTCAATTATTTTAAATTATTTGATTTTAAATCTTATCTAGGCTTATGAATGATTATAAAACACTTTTCAAGAGTTGGTTACAAGACTCCTTAATCAGAT
This sequence comes from Torreya grandis, assembly GCA_037957365.1. Lineage (NCBI taxonomy): Eukaryota > Viridiplantae > Streptophyta > Pinopsida > Cupressales > Taxaceae > Torreya > Torreya grandis. Next base: position 593,400 of record JARHVA010002212.1, read on the forward strand.
TGACTTTGTTTGGCACATGTGCATTTGGAAGAGGAAGAGTCTTATTTGCACTTGTTGGCGACATTTTCCAAATCCTCCTTTCATTATAAATATTAATTTAATTCCTCATACATTTAATATGGAGTTACATATCATACTTCAACTTTAAAAGTCCTTATAATAGGCTATATGCACCTATTTAGCTTTCAAACTCTTCAAAAGGCTCATTTTTCACCAAGGCATATAAGGAAAAGGAGGAGTTTAATTCAAATTTGCATCAAGATAGAATATATCTTCCATTTAATGCTTCTCAATGGAATAAATGACCTAATTAGATCAAAATTTAGGTATCAAACACTTAACAAGACTTGGAACAACACCAAAAATATGCATTTTTCATGTATTCATTGTAGCCCTATTTTCCTAAAAATATCCTTGTTTGGGAGAAAATATAAGTTAAAATTAAAAAAAATACTTTTTATAGGTACCCATTATACTCCCACAGCTCCATACAAAATTTCATGGCTAAACTCCACGATTTGATATGGTTTCTAGCCCATTTAGCTTGCCAAATTAAGCCTAATTAGCCCTCTTAGTCCTAGAAGATAAATTTTGCGTTTGGGAGCTCATGTAGGTATGAAACCTCAAAAAAGTGTTTGATTTAATTTTATAATACCCTCACAATTATCCATGTCAAATTTGGTGGTCTGGAACAACTTGGAAGTACTAGAACAATGAAATGGCCTTTGGAAGGCTTGTCCTTTGAAGGCATTTTCTGACTTGCCCAAAAGAATGAAACGGTTTGGGCACTTTTTGATGTATTTTTATGTATTTTTTAATTTTATCAGGTAAAAAAATTCTTAATATTCCTTTTCCATCAATTGGAATCTTTCTATACTCCTTAGAACATTCATTTTAGCTCAAAAACATCAAAAAGTACCATTTTTTTACAAATACGTACAAGTGAAGGTACAATAAAAATATATGTGAAGGACCCTATAAGAGTCCTATACAACCTTTGGTAGGTTTCATGAAGAAAATATTCAATTTTTTGGGGTATCCAACTCAATTTCTTCAAACTGGTCCTTAACAAGGGTTTGCAAGGGTTTTAGGGGCAATTTTTGCTCTTAAGGTTGGTTCATAAAGTTTGGACATCCAACCTTCAAAAAATTTTCAAAAAAATGGTGTTAAAGGACCCTGATTACATATCCAAATACCTTGGTCTCCCATTCAAAACCTTAAATGAGATATGAGTGATCAAACTTGCCAATTCGAGCTTATTTTCACCATTTTGCATAAGTTTGAGGTAGTTCTAGGACAAAATGGATTATACAAGGTTTCCTTTGCTCTTAAAAAGATTTTAAACCTCTTTAATTACCTAAATAACAAGTTCAAAAAGGTTTCAAAGCATTTCTAAGATCAAAATTGTGAATTACTTTCTCTTTGCTCACTAGGCCTAATCTTTGCCTAGTAGGTTTACCTGCACTTTTGAGCTTAAAATGATATTTGATGGATTTATTTTCCTCCAAAAAGATTTTACACCTCTGTAATCATCCCACACACATGTTCCAATATCTTGTAATTCTCACTTAAAAAGATAAATGACAATGCTTTCTTATTTGGGCCTTAGGCTTGCACTTTGCCTAATAGGATTGGCTACACCTTGAGGCTCAAAATGGTTTTTTGATGATCATTATTAAATAAATAGATAAAAAACATATAAAATATCCCAATTAACATTTTTAAATTCTTTGTAATGGTCATTAGACCTTGGAAGTGGAAATTACCTCTTGTTGGGCAAAAGGCCTAGTCTAGGCTAGTGGGGTTTGACTGCATATGGATGCCCACCAACACTTATGAGTGTTTTATCATCATTAATGAACTTATTTAATGATATTTAACAATAAATAAATCTTAACACAACATATCCAAGTGTCCCAAAGTGTTCCCAAGATAAATAACACTCATTTTGGTCATTTTTTCTCCATTCTTTATCTCCATGCATGCCTGAAAGTGGCATACTTATGAGACAAAACAATGAATATGATAAATTTTTATTATTAAAAAATAAGGGGGTTTATTTTATTTCACAAGGACCATATTTACAAAATTTTAACTCAAATTGATGCCTCTATCTCCCTCAAAATCTAAAATTCTGAAAGCAAACTTTTCAACAATGACTGTGTGCAGGGTTTTACAATAATGGCTGAAATTTTACTTTTATGAGTGATTATGACCATGGTGTATTATATATAAACTCTATTTTAATCTATTAATTACTTTACATGTCTAACACAGCTCATAAAATATCCTTTCTAGGCTCCAACACTCATTTTGGTCACTTTTCCTTCATTCTTCACCTCCATGCACACCTGAAAGTGGCATACTTATGAGACAAAGAAAACTATTTTAATTATTTTTTAATGAAAAAAATTATATGGGGGTTTTAATTTGGTCATGATTACCCTCTATAAAAAAATTTAGGTGAAAATGACCTCTCTAGCACCTCCAAACCTCAAAAATCCGAAAGCAAACTTTTCAACAATGACTATGTGCAAAAATGACATATGGACTATATTTTTCTTGGTTATAATATTTCATTGCAATGTTTACATATTTTAAGATCCTCTTTAAACTTATATTTTCATTATTAAAGTGATATTCAACTCATTCATTACTCCAAACTACCCCTTACTTCCTTATAGATGTTCCAAATGACAAGGATTCAATGCAAGTGTTGACTGTGTATTCCTGAAAATCTACACCTATAACTTAATTCAAGTGAAATTGATTTAATTATTTCCTTGAGTATAATCCTTTCATAATATTCAAAAATAACTTGATACTTTCTCACTATCCTATCTCCAAGATTATCCATGATCAAGGCACCTAACTCAATTTTGTCCATACTAGTTTGGGGGCTGCAACACTTCTTGAGGTGATTATAGGTTACTTTAGGAACCTTTCCATACCTTTTTTACATGATATATGAGGATATTTAGACATATATTATCCTTTTTTAGGTGTTATACCACCTGATGGAACTCATAACCCTACCCAATTCCTCAACTTGCAATCCTCACTTTGATTGGTCTAGCCTGCAGATTATATGATTGTGTTCCTTTGCTTAAGAAATGTTGGTCTAATTGTAGGTCACTTGTTATAGATTTGACTCATGAACTCTTGGATCCTTGAATTTTATTATCACTCAATTCATGATGATTCATCCATTCCATGCTCTTAAGAAAAATTCTCAAAACCTAATGTGGATGAAACAACCCTCAACCCTGTTGTAGCTGCTCATTGTTTGATGGCTGTAGGTACTTACTGTAGGTGTCAATAGAGATGTAAGTGCTTGTTTTAAAAAATTTTGTTTTATCAAGGAGATAATATTGTCATCATTCCTCTGAATAAGGTGTAAAAACCCTAAAACATTTTGGCTAAACTATACTCTCTTTATGTTGCACAAGAAACCATTTGAATGAAGGTTAATTCTTAAGAGAACCCAAAAGCTCTACACGCAGTCAAGTGCTACTTATTATATGAACATACTAAATCCTAGGTATAATCTTTACTCACTCAATATTTGAATACATCTAAACAATGAAATCTTGAACTAGTATCTACTCAACCACTGGTAACCTAATCTATCATATATGATTGTGCATCTATGTTTGCTAAATACCCTACTCACTTAGAATTTAATTTTCTCTATCAAACACATGATATTATGCAAGATTATATAGATCTAACTAGATAAGGCACTTTTTCTTAGGAAATAGCTTTGTATGTCAGTGGAGACTCAGACACACATCTACTCAACTAGGCTTGTGTGATCATGAACTCTAACTTATGAGAATGGTATGTGTACTTGAGAGACAACTTCCTTCATACTATGCAACCAAGGATATAAAAAAATTAATTCTATGCTTACAATTTCATGTACCTACCATTAGTAAGCAAGTCAGTGCCTTGAATTATGCCTTGAAGGGAGTTGCAACAACATGGTGGGAAATTCATCAAAATAATAAGCTTGATTAGGATGATGTGTGCAAACTTATGATTAGTAGATTTTAACTATCACATGTCATCAAAATTAATTAGCCTTTCTTATAGGAAGGTGAGTACCCTAAAATCCATATTCACAAATGTGTTGAAGTCTAGACTAAAGAATGTGTGACACCAAAGTACTAGGTTCACATATTTCATTACACACTTTTCCCTTTACCATCAACATGGTATACACATCAAAAGTATAGGAGGGAGACAAAGCATTGGGCATACGTGCAGATAAAATTAATACATAGATTTGTTTTGAAGATGAGAACCCTCTAGTTCATACCATGATACTGAAAATCAAACATTTATTATGCCATGGGTGCACAAAAGACTTAAGCACTATGATGGAATCTACTACGTAGAAGAATGTAGCCTATGACATAAATATAAAATTACAAAGACATAAAGCTACCAAGATGGAACAAAAATATCTTATGCATCCATGTCACTAAATAGAAGATGAAGAGGAGGAAATTGAAGATTTAGATATTGATATTAATATCGATCTAACTAATTTGTTTGAACTTGAATAACTAGTAGAACCAATAAAGGACCCCATCACAAAACCTACTAACGAAGTTAAGTTATGTAACATAAAAATTATATAATAGGAAGGGAAATGAATGCTAAAATAATCTATTTCTAAGGAAAAACATCAAATTTATCAACCTATTAAAAAGCATGTGGAAAACATAAGAAGTAAGGGGATTCATAAACTAACACATATAGGTGACTATTAGACTAAATTCAAAGTTTCAAAAGCCATGCAACTTTTGCAAGATAACCAAGATGAGTTTCCCACTAAATTTTTAGATGTTAGAGGAGTTTTTCCATCCCTAGGATAAATGCATATTAAAATTAAAGAGTGTGTATGACCCATAAATAAATGACCCTACAAGTTGAATCCAAATATGAAGTTGAAAGTGAAGGCTTAACTTGATAGAATGTAAGACCCATGTATAATCTATCCCATAGAAAAGATAGAATTGGTTATTCCCATGGTAGTGTATCCTAATAAAATAATGGAGATTAGAATATGTGATGAATATTGAATTTTAAATGATGCATATGTGAATGATCAATTTTTGATTCCTTTCATATATGAAGTTTTAGAATTTGGCATAGGTCATGAAGTCTACTCTTTCATGGATGGCTTCAGTGGCTATCATTAAATACCCATTACCAAAGAAGATAGAGCTAAAATGAGTTTTACTACATAATGGGGATCCTTTTCATACAAGGTAATGCCTTTTGGCCTCAAGAATGCACATGCAGTTTTTTCTCGAGTAGTGGTGACTGCATTAAAAGATTTCATTCATGACATATTATAATTATATCTTGATGATTGGGCACTCTTTTTTTTATTTATAGAAATTTTTTCCAAGCTATGCCTCATATTAGAACATTATAGATCTCTACACATTTCCTTGAATTTAAAAAAATGTTTATTTTTACACCTTTTGGTGTCCTGACAGGTCATATAGTGTGTAGTGATGGAATTTTGGTGGATCAAGCCAAAATTATAGTCATTTTGAGTATGCCTCCACCAATCAAATCCATGGAATTAGATATTTTATTATCCATACAAGGTACTATCAGAATTTTATCAAGGGGTATGCAACCATTTCATCACAATTAGAGTATTTATTGTGCAAAGGTGTGAAGTTTATATGGACTACTAAGTGTCAAGCAACCTTCACAGAACTAAATCAGAGATTGGTCACTGTGCCTATTCTCATCTCATATTGGAGAAAGACATTTCATGTTCATGTTGATGCTTCAGGTATCACCATCAGTATTGTGTTTACACATCCAAGAGATGGTGGACTGGACCACCCCATACATTTTATAAGCTGAAAGTTGTCTGATGTAGAAAAAATTACATGATAACTGAAAAGAAAGCACTGGCTATTGTGTTTTTACTATATAATTTTTTCCACTATCTTCTTATGACATCATTTGAAGTTTTCATGGATCATCAAGCTCTACACTACCTTGTCAATAAGCTAATGTTGGGAGGACGTATTTCTTGATGGTTAATATATTTCAAGAATTCCAATTTTTCATTAATGTCAAACCAAAAAGAGAAAATTTTGGGCTAGATCATCTTAGTCACATTAAAAATGGGAAAGAACTATAATAAATATAAGAAGATTCTCCTGATGCCCATCTATTTCATGTTTCTATGATCCCTAAATTTTTTGAGTGAACTGCTAACTTACTTGACTAAGGATCATTCCCTGTGCACAACCAAGAAAGAGACAAGAAGCAGTTTGTCACCAAAGATTTTCCATATACCATTATAAATAAGATTTTGTATCATTTGGGGAAAGATAAAGTACTATGTAGGGTAGTTATAGAACATGAACAACCAAAGATCTTATAGGAGGCACACCAAGGAATAGTAGGTAGACATTTTATTGAAGAATCTATTGCCAAAAAATTGTTACAGAGTGGATTATGGTGGTTGAACCTTTTTCAAGATGCACATAAGGTAGCACAACACTGTGACATATGCCAACACATGGGTAAGGCACTACAAAATGATGAAATGCCCTGGTAGCCTTTGTTATTTGAATAGCCTTTGTTATTTGAATAACCTTTTGAATAATGGGGCATTGACTTTGTCAGACCTATCAATCCATCGAGTAAATGAAACAAATCAATGTATATTATTACTGCATCATATTATTTTATTAAGTGGGTCAAAGCTACTATGACACCTAGCTATGGTGTGAAGGATGCAACAAAGTTTCTATATGAGAATATTATTAAAAGATTTGGATGCCCCATCAAGATCATTAGTGATTGAGGAACACCCTTCATGAACAATACCATCAAATCCCTTACTAAAGAATTATGATTTCTCATCATAAAAGTACTACGCACCATCTATAAGCTAATGGGTAAGCTAGGGATTCTAACAAAGTATTAGGTAAAATGTTGATAAAGATCTATGATATCAAAATAGATGATTGGGAAGATCGCATTCTTATGATTCTTTGGGTATATCATACACACTATAAGAGGGATATAGGTTTTACTCCATTCTAGTTAGTCTATGAGCTTGAATTAGTTATGCCAATATAATATTTGGTGCCCATTCTACACATTGTAATGGTCATAAGACTAGGGGATCATGTGTCTCTCACCAACAAGTTTATCAAACTAAATAGGATGGATAAGTATCGATGTAGATCATCTTTTACATAAGAAGTTCATAAACAGAGATAGAAATCATGGTATGATAGGAATTTGCACTATAAATAATTTCATAAAGATCAACCAATTTTGTTATATGACAGTCATTTTAGAGCATTTTTGGGCAAATTATAGATTAGATGGAAAGGGCCTTACATTATACATGAAATACCATAGAAAGGAACCATTTTTTTGAGAGATCTATAGGGAACCATTTTTCTAGGGTGGGTGAATAGATGTAGGCTTAAGTCCTACCACCAATAGTCTCAATTGATCTCTTTATGCTAAGTGAGTGGGTGCTGAGTAACACTGAGTAAATTAGGATTTCCCATTTCTATATATTTTCTTATGTATTTCTTCTTCTATGTGTGTGTGTGTGTGTGTTTGGAGATGATCTCTTTAGTAGCTTTTGGGAACTAAAATACCAATTATAACATGTACCAACCATGTATAGAATAATTTAGGTGCACCATCATGGATGTTAGTAGGAGTGAAAGAAAGCAATTAAGTCTGAGAAATATATGGTCAAGTCACATCAACAAATATCTTCATCATATAATGGTCATCCTAAATATATAATGCTAGATCTAAAGGTTTGATTGACCTAATCTTCAATAAATTGGTGGTTGGTCAACATCATCTATCCATAGTACACTACAAAGCATAAATAACATAACGATGTATCTCCACACATACACCAATGACTAACTACCTTAATTTATAAATTGGATAAGATTTTCCAAATTAACATTTTCATTGATGTCGAATGGATATCTCAGTGCAACATTTATGAAAAAACCAATAGGCATGAAATCTATAAAGGCATAAGGCTGTGAACCAACTCTACATTTCAACCTTGTAAATATTTTCATGAGCTGAAATTTAAAAGAGCTGAGCTAATTTTACTATGAAGAGAGCCAAAATATTTTCAATTTCATCACTCAGTGATTATAGATCCTTCACAACTCATTAGGGGTTTGAAAGATGCTTAAAAAAAAGCAATGGGCATCGATCTAGCACTCTGGTAGATAAATTCATTGAACTGGAGCCATTTGATTTCATTCAAGTGGCATACTAGAAACTATTTTGGCCAAATCATATTGATGTTGTGAAACCACTAGATCTTGTAGTCACCCACTAATTCCACAACATAGACATTGAGCACCTATTTCCTATGCCCACTTTTGGTGAGTAGGGGGAAACTATGCATGTCTTGATCGATCTCTACAATGATGATAACATCTACCTTTATTTTGACACCACAATAGTTATCAATACAGAAGCAATGGATTGATCTTTGGGCATGCCTATGCAAGGAAATTCTCTTTGCCTTACAAGACAAGAATGCCTCCTGTCCTTCGAGAGGTCAGAGACTTATATGTTTAGGGATCTAGAGGGATCCTAATTGAATATATTCATGATGAACCAATGTGTATCCTTTTAGAATGCATCACATAGAGGTTCTGGTAGACCACCAAGTCTGTAAAGAAAATTCTAAAAGGGGTCATGGAAATTACACACCACATGATCCATCATAATTATTAGTTTAATTTTCTTGAATATTTTGTTTAGGAGTTAATGAAAAACATCAACAAGTGCTACACATCTTCCAAATAAACATACTAGTACTAGTTTCTCATTTTTTATTGTGCTTCACTTAATAAAAGTCTCTTAAGAGAGAGGTGTACCTTGACACTGACTACTAGACAACACAATAATTCTACAACCTAATATGGACACCTAAGTGTAGTGCCCTAGCCCATGAGGGTAAATTCAATACATGGTGGGAAGAGTATCTAGAGCTGATCACCACACATATTTGAGTGCCATTAGATGTCATAAAATACTTAGGTAAATATGTTGCTATCACATTATTCCTAAAAGTATGTTCATCCATATTCATGAGTTTTTGAGGTTGTGATTTGGACCTATGCCATTATTTGTTACCATGGCTATAACACAGGCTAAAGTCACCAAAAAAAAAGCCTACATAGCCAGGTGTGTGCCACTACTCCAAGTTATACCACCTAGTTCAATAGTTCCTATAATACTATAACAAGAGGAAGCCACCACTTTGTACCTATAAAAAGGAAAGTGCAAGCTCTCCACTGAGAAACAATTAACATCTCCCCCATTGAAGTGCAAGATAAGGAATACTATAACCTAGTTAGATGATCCTAAGGTGCCCCACATTATAAGCTCATATGACCTATCACAGATGGTCATAGACAAACAAGAGGTATACTAGGTAATGGTTGCTGATATGGACAAATATTTTTATGATAGGGAGGAAAAGAAGGAATTCTTCTTCTATAAGGTAGTGTACACAATCTAAGTATGAAAGAAGGTTCCTCTAAGTCTATGGGTGAAACTAATACCATTCCCTACATCCATCATGGTCAACACTGTGAGAAGATGTTGAGTAGTTTTAGTTAAGGGTTGACTTCTTCTAGCAACAACCTTCTACCACCTTCATAGCTATAGATGTCTTTGCACCACTCCTAAAAAGACCATAGGAGTCCCTGGTATATTAACCATGAACTAGGCATAAGGCTAGGGTATCACCTACCCTCGAAGAATAGACATTCATGTGGATATCCATGACACAAGAATTGAAAAATTATCCATCTTCAAATTTACCACCATCCAAATGTAGGTTGGTTACCCTAGGATGTAAGAAAGCACATGTTTCTAGCTCTATAGTCCAGCAAAGTGATTTTCTACTTTCATAATAAGTCAAGGAGGTTGAATATCTCACACTAGAGTAACCTAAAATATAATAATAATAGAATTCATATGAGGAAGCAACTCACATAGTTAATGGTGAGTCAGAAAAGAGGATGAAAAATGCCATAAGGAGCAAGCTGAATAAGTAAGTCAATAAGCTGAAGAAGTCAAGGCCACAAAAAAGGCCTCGGATGCAGAGGTTGACAAATAGAAGGCTCTCTAGGTGGCCAAGAAGGCACAAGAAGCTATTGATGCAACAAAGCAATCTCAAGAGGTACATCTAAAGAAGATGATTGAAGATCAAAAGAACAAATAAGCTATGATTATTTCCAAGGCCAAGGCTGAAGAAGAAAAGCAAAAATAAGATGTAGTAGTACAGGAAAAGTAGGACATGGAAGATGCAAATAATGCATAAAAACAAACCAAAAAAGCTAAAAATAAGAATAATTAAGAAGAAGATGAATCCCCACATAAACAACAGGCCCAAGTGTAAGCACAATAAGCAAGTACATCCAAGGTATAGGCATAGGCTACGATCAAATAAGACAAGGATACTACACTAGAAGAATAAAAGAAAGTAGAAGAATGTGCACAAAAGTTATAGGAAGAAGATAAAGTAAAAAAGAAAGATATGTAGGATGAGATTAATAGGAAAATAGAGGAAGATGCTAAAAGAAAACAAGCTAAAGCTATGTAACAACTCGATATTACAATAGAGGCTATGCCACAACAATAATAAGTTCCTGAGTAATAAAAATTTAGATTCAAGTGATAGGAACAAGAAAAAGAACCATTTAATACCCCAAAAGGTCTACTACAACCAACATTTCCTTTGGGAGGAGTTTGGATATAGGATGTCTTGACTGTGGGTGCTCAGTGCACCACCTTCTCTCTTCCACTTATGACCATGCCATGGCCTGACCCTTCAACAACTGCACACACATTAACAACATTCCCCCTCTATTAGGAAGCATCATTGGATGTCTCCAATGCACCATTGAAGAAATAACTAGAGGGTGTGTCGGCATTCAAAGAGTCCATTGTGTATAATGCCACCTCTCTGAAATAAGAAATACATCAATCCAAGGTTAAGAATGTCAAGTTTAAAGCTTACCTACATGCAGCTTCCAAGCTAATCTAGGATGCTTTTCCTAAGTTAGTCACTTGAGAAATCAAGGAATAAGTCATGTTCGATCAATGTAGACTCAAGACACTTATCTCTGAGTTAATGAAGGACTGTTGCACAACATATAAACTCTTTCCATTTACTACATTGGGATAGGATGTTAATACCAAAGTTATGACTCTCATCACTTCGCTGGAGGAATATCAAGGAATGCTTGATATTGATACACTTCAAGCATAATAGGTCACATGTAGCTTACTATATTGGAAGCAAAAATTGAATACTTATTTAGATAGTTCTAGTGCAGACTTTATAAAGGCTACCACCACCAAAGCAACCATGGTCAACCACACTACCACTATAAAGGAGAAGGATATAGCACTCTAGGAGTCACTCAATGTTAGGGACAATGTGCATGACAACCTCCTCAACTGGTAGAGTTAGGTTTTTTGTAGTTATTTCACCAACCTCTAATCTTAATGACATGCAAACAAGATGGATCAATTGAGTTTTAAGATTCAGACAAGGGTCACCAACACCAAGGTAGCCTTGAGTATAATTAATGATGCAGATCTCAAGCATATATTTGGATATCATTCTCTATTTTTCACCCTAATATGGTTGATCTAAGAAGTGATGCTATAATGGCATGCCTATAAGACTGATTTGAATCCTTTTTTTAGAGAATTTGCCCATATTCTCAACACACCTACGTATAAGCTACCTTTATAACTCTAGTAGATCATCACTTAGAACAAGGCCACACAATCCAAGTCCAAGGACTCTTCTAGTTAGTTTTCATCTATGTATATGCCACCATGATCAAGTTAAGTACCATATAGAGTACACATTTTGAAACTTTTTGTATAATATTTTGTATTGAGAATGATTTAGTAAGACAAGTGGGTGTAGGTTGATTAAAAACTTATAAAAGGTGGCCACCTAGTTATGCCAGCCTATTGAAAACCCATAAAGGGTAGTAGGTTGGTAAAATACTTAGTTGAAAACCCAAAAGGGTGGTTAAGTAGTATGTAAGAGGTGAAAATTGAAAATGATGCCTTGAGCGATTACTATGAATCTTACTAGTCTAAGCATTTCTTCAGCCTTTGTTCACTTGTGCAATTTTGGATATCTTATGATGTTATCTCAGGATGAGAGAAAATTTTAAATTCAAGAAAGTGTTGGTAAAATAATTTGATTGTAAACCTACACAATATATTTATCTGATATTCATGCATTATGTACTCATTTTGTCATGTATAAGTCTATTTTGTCCTATATTCACAAGTTAAAATAGGCTAGAATATGAACAGACTCCACTTTTTGTGCCAAGTACGAGAAGGAGATGAATATTAATAGAGTATAAATTCCTATATATTCTTTTGATTGTAATAATAACAGAGTTTCACTTTTTGAAGAGATCAATAGTTATTCATTTAGTTATGGTTACTTGTGATTTCTTTCTATGTCCCTTTCATGCATTTTCATGTATAATGTTTGGTTACTTTTTATCTAATTTAATCTTAATAATTTATTTCTATTTATGAAACATTGGTTGTTCTTAATTATTAAATAAAATAGGATAATTAATACTTCCTATGTTCCTATTATCAAAACTTATGTATGAAATCCATACACTATTTTGTGCACATGAAGTATATCATAGCTATCCTAATCCTTTACATGTTCAGATGCTTCGGGAACCTCTACTAACACCCTTTATGAAATTATGTCAATGGACATGTGCCATGTGATACTTAGAAGGCCTTGGAAATATGATAGGAAGACAAAACATGATGGAAGGAGAAATGTTTACACCTTGGAGAAGGATGGTATAATCCATACCTTGATGCCTATGAAATAAGAAGATGGTGAACAAAAGATTGGTTCAATCGTATTGCAAGTAAGTGAAATGATTTTGTGAATGAAATAAAAGAAGAGATAGGATTTTAAATTTTACTCAAGCCTAGAATAATCATAAAACTAACCAAGGTGAATGAGTTGCCTCAAGAAGTGAAATATGTGATAAAAGACTATGCTGATATCATAGTAGATGAACTACCTAGTGAGATGCCACCCATAATAAAAATCAGTCATCACATTGACTTCATTCTAGGAGAAAGCTTACCTAATAAGGATACATATAAGATGACACCATAAGAAAATCTTGAGATCAAAAAGGAAGTTCAATAAATTTTGGATAAAGAACAAGTTAAGGAGAGCCTTAACCCATGTGCAGTGCCAACAAGGTTAGTGCCCAAGAAATAAGGAGATTAGAAGATGTTCACAAATTCAAGATCAATCAAAAAGATCACTATAAGGTACATATTTCCTCTTCTAAGGATTGAATACTTGATGGATTGTGAGTGGGTCAAACTATTTCTCCAATACTGACTTCAAGAGTGGATACTACCAAATTAGAATTAGGCATGGAGATGAATGGAAAATAACCTTCAAAGATAATTAAGGACTATATGAGTGGCTTGTCATGCCATCTAGCCTTACTAGTCCACCTAGTACATTCATGAGGCTCATGAATGAAGTTATTAAGCCATTCATAGGTAATTTTCTTGTAGTTTATCTAGATGACATACTGATTTATAGTCATAGAATTTGGTTATGAGAGGGTTACAAGAGGATAAATTACTCATCAATATCAAGAAATGTGTATTCATGAATACAAATTATTATTCCTTAGATTTGTGATATCTCAAGGAGTATTAAAAATGGATAAGGACATAGTGAAATCCATAATGGAGTGGCCAACTCCCAAGACAGCTAGAGAGGTAAGAAGATTTTATGGCCTTACAAGCTTTTACAAAAATTCATTAGAAATTTCAATGGAATTTGTGCTTTGATTATAAAAACTATTACAGGAGATAATAAAAATTTAATATGGACTAACATGGCTGAAATAAACTCTCATTTTTTGAGAAATAAAACCACTAAATAACCCATCCTAACACTCCCTGATTTCAATAAAGTTTTCCAGGTGGAGTGTGATACAAGTGGAATATCCATTGAGGCTATCCTAAGTCAATAGGGTAGGTTTACAACATAATTTAGTGAAAAACTAAATGATGTTAAAAATAAGTACTCATATTATGATTTGGAGTTCTATGCAATGGTGCAGGACTTGAGGAAGTGGAGGCATTATCTAATGCCTAAAGAGTTTATGATATTCACAAATAATCATACTCTAAAATTCATCACTAGTCAACCCAAACTCAATCAGAGGCATATGCAATGGATAAATTATTTGAAAAATTTAAATTTTAATATCAAACATAATGAAGGCCAAAGTAATAAGGTGGTATATGATTTGAGCAGGATGGATTTTTTAGTCAATGAAATTTTACTTTATAGTGTAGGCATTGATTCTCTTAAGGAGTTGTATGAGAGTGATGAAGATTCTTAGAAGGCCTATAAGGCTTATAAGCATCCAACCAACTTGAATAAATAACCCTGGTGGGATTAAATGATACAATATGGCTTATTGTTAAAATAAGTATAATTATGTATTACAAATAATTTAATGAGGGAGAACTTGATCAAAGATAAGCATTATGGGAGCATGGTAGGACACTCTGGACTTAACAAGACATTGGAGTAGCTTACCAAACATTAATTTTGGCCTAGAATGCAATCAAAAATAAGATGGTATGTATAAATATTTAAGGTTTTTCAAATGGATAAATGTAAAATAACAAATGTAGGTTTGCATCACCTTTACCTATCTCAAATAAACCATGGGACTCTATTAATATATATTTTGTAATGGGACTACCTAGAACTCAAAGAGGATATGACTCTATCTTTGTAGTAGTGGACAGGTTTTCCAATATGTCACACTAACAATGATGTTACACATATATAAATTTTTTTCTTCAAGGATTCGTTAGACTATATGGATTTTCACTAAGCATCATATCTAATAGAGACACCAAATTTATAGGTCACTTTTGAAGGACCTTGTGCAAAAAAATTGGAATAAATCTAAGTTTTAGTTTAGCAAAAAACCCTAAAAAAAATGGACAAACTAAGGTGGTTAACATAAGCTTAGTAAACTTGATGAGGTGCCTATCCAAATATAATCCCAAGTAATGGGATTTGGTACTACCACAGGCAAAGTTTGCATTCAATGAATCTTACAATATGAACATTGATATGAGTCCATTTCAAGTAATGTATGGTATACAATCGAGAGGAGTATTTGAATTGAGATACTTGATAAAAATGGAGAAAATGAGTGTTGAAGGAGAGGGTTTTGTTGTAGCCATGCAATAAGTACATGAATAGGTACAAAGATAATTAGAGATAGGTGTGGACAAATACAAGAAGTAGGAAGACTTGAAGATAAGAGAGGTTCATTTGTGACATGGTTTTGGATCACCTAAGGAAGAAAATATTTCCAAAAGGTGAGTATAATAAACTCAAGATGAAAAATATAGGTCCTTACAAAGTTCTAAAGAAGTGCTCTAACAATGCTTATGCGATAGAGTTACCTAGTAGAGTGGGCATCTCTACCATTTTAAATGTTTCAAACCTATATCCATTAAAATAAGGTGATGAAAATGAGAAAATAATAGGATGATAAGGTAAAAAAATTCAATAATGGACAAGTCAATTTCCAAAAACCAAGAAAGAGGAGTTGGAGTTCATCTTATATAAGAAGATTGTCAAGAAAACAAGACACAGAGAATTTCTAGTATCTAGTTAAGTGGAAACATCATCCTCATGAAGATGAAACTTTGATGATAGAACAAGAGATTAATCACCATGGTAATACTATTGTATACCTCATGAACAACAGTTTATGAGTCCATTTTTTCTACCCCTTGGGAGTATGATGCAGGAGCATCACTCCTAATTTTCAATTTTGGTTTGTTCTTATCAATTTTGGATTGAGTAGTTTTTTTTAGGAATATTATAGGTCTTAATTTTAACTTTATAATCTTATCCAAGTGTTTAGAGTGGGTTGGGTTGGTTAGAATTTGAATTTGGCACTTTTCTACCAAAATTCAATTTCAAAATTTTGAATTGTTCTCTTTAGTTTAGGAGACATTTAGAAAATTTTAGTATTTGATAATGATGGTTTTTGGTTTGTTAAGTGTTTATAGGGTATTCATGTGACTTATAGTGCTTACACTACCTAGGATCGCATAATTTTTTCATGTTGGTCATTGGTCTAGTTTAAAAAGTACATCTGAAGTTCATTTAAGACCTACAATTGATTAATATTGGACAATTAGAGACTTTATAGGAATATATATTATTTTGTAAATGTTGAAATGAATCATAATAGAGGTGATAAGGAAGTTTTGAAGTCTAAAAATGAGAAAGCAAGATAATTTAGGTCCAATAAGGAGAATGTCTTAAAATTCTATGCAAGCACATGTAAGACATGAATGTCATTGAAAGAGTTTAGTGTTTGGGAATCTATCTATTTGGAATTGCAGTCTATATGAATAAATGACATTATTATATTAAAATTGTATTAACACACATAAGGGAGAATTATTACCTACAATAAAATACAAAAAATATAAGGCTAACTCAATCTATACATAGTCTAGTGTAAACATGATTCACTTTCAAATGAGTATTGAAGATTCTTGTATTCTTTACATGTTTCTTTGTGCTAGAAAAGTTGTGAACAAAGAACATCAATTGAGGATAACTTATTTGGAGGCTTAAAAATTCAAGTGTTCTTATAAAATTTATATTGATTATTTTGTTTTAGGAGTCTTAGAGGTATTAATTTTTACTTTGGAATCTTATCCAATTGTTTAGAGTAGGTTAGGTTGGTTAGAATTTGAATTTGGCACTTTCCCAAATTCAAATTCAAAATTTTGAATTGTTCTCTTTAGTTTATGAGACTTTAAAAAAAATTATAGTGTTTGATAATGATGGTTTTTGTTTTTTTAAGTGTTTATAGGGTCTTCATGTGACTTATATTGTTTATATCACATAGGATCACATCAATTATCATGTTGGTCGTTGGTCTAGTTTAAAAAATGAATCTTAAGTCCATTCAAGACCTACGTTGGATTAATATTGGATAGTTAGAGACTTTATAATAATATATATTACTTTGTAAAATAATTAAAATGAATCATAATAGAGGTGATAAGGAAGTTTTGAATCTCAAATAATGAGAGAGCAAGATAATTCAGGTCCAAGAAGGAGAGAGTTTCAAAATTTTGTGCAAGCACATGTAAGACATTAATGCCAATGAAAGAGTTTAGTTTTTGGGAATATATATATTTAAAAATGTAGTATATATGAATAAATGAAATTTTTGCATTAATTTTTTTGACAAAAAATAGAATGGATATTGACTACATATAAGCAAATACAACAAATATAAGGTTAACTCAATCTGTACACAGTCTAGTGTAAACATCATTCACTTTCAAAAGAGTATTAAAGATTAATATATTCTTTACATGTTTATTTGTGATATAAAATTTGTGAACAAAGAAAAATATTTGAGGATAAATTATTTAGATACTTAAAACTTTAATAAATATTCAAACTCAATCAAATCCTACAATTCTGCCCACACAAACCTATACCCTATAATTTGGAGACTTCTTCAGGTGAGTATTGGTAGTTTTTGAATTTTATGTCAATTAAAGAATGGTTTTTTCTATAAATTAGTATTTATAAACATTTAAAATACTTTTAAAACTTAAACCAATCCTTAAAACCTCTTTATGTTTTTTAAAACCAACATTTCCTCTCTCTCGGTTTGTGCCAAAGACCTAGCGAAGAGGTTTGGCTATTTCATGGTTTTGATATATAGAGATTGATTCAAACTATAAAATTTTAAATGGATGATGGGTTTTTAATTTTAAATGTGAATCAAACATTAATTTTCCATTTTGGTATGGGTGGATCTTGTTAGAGCGAAAACTTAGTTTTAGGCCTAAGAGACCTAATTCGAGACCTAATTGACAAAAAAGGTAAGGTTAGTGTACTTGATTTGTGAGTTGGTTCCTAAATATTTATATAGTAATGTAAACCCTTAATAGGTATATAAAAATATGCTTTATTTTATTTTTAACCTTATATGTTTGACAATCTTTCAATATAAGTATTTTTTAAGGGCTACTAGGAAGAGACCTAAAAGAGTGAAGATCATTGAAAACATAATACTTCCCTTTTGAGTTGAAATATAATTTTTTTGTGTTGTTAAAGTAAGATAGATGGTTATTTAATCCCTAATTGGTTGGATTATAAAATTTATAAAATTTTCAAATCACCCAAAATAGTGGTTTGAGAGGGCTAGTAGAGATAAGCCTAAAAAAGTAAGCTTGATTGAAATTTATTTGCAATAATCACTCTAAATCAGCCTAACACACTATGAAAAATAAGATGCACAATAAAATATAGATCAACATATTTTTTTTTTACATCATAATGTTTTAAAATGGAGATTAGTGCTTTTGCATTTGACATTTTTAGCTAATTTTCCAACACCGGCTCATCCAATAGGTATACAACCCTTTGAGCTTGAATGCCTACAAATGTGTTTTGCATTGTCTCATTATGTCAAGCCTAAATATTTTACATGGTAGTGTTCCTGAACTCCAACATTTGATTAAGTGTACTACCCATTGCTTCTACAATAGTTGTTTGATCATCCATTATGGCTTTGGCTTTATTTGCTATTATGAACTTTTATTGCATAATAACTAAGGATTTGTTGAAATGATACCTCTAGTTAAACATTCCTTGAGATATTTGTTTGTCTTGTGTATTACAATAGCCAGTATTTGTTCATATTATTTAATAAACTCATAGATTGCATCTATATTTGTCCTTAGAGCCTATCCTTGTATATGCAATGCTATAGGCATTGCAAAACCAACCAATCCTTAGTGATTTATGTTAATAAGGCCATGAGTTTATTATACTCAAATATAACCTGATCATCGATAACTTACATAACCAGTGTGGGAAAAGTGTTATTGATTATCTATTATGCCTTTTCAAGTTGGTTATTCAATTCTACTTTTTCCTCATGCAATTGAGAAACTTCCTACTCCAAGTCAGAGGCCTTTTGCAAAATTGACTCTTGAAACACAATGATATCTTTGATTTTATTTTATAGGGGCAATTAATCAACATCCAAAGATGTTTCCATTGTAGTGGTTGCAATTGACATGGATGTAGTTAAAAGTGTTGTAGGAGCTGGTGTGAATTGAGCCAAAGGCAATGAAAAAGTGGTGCCTTAACTTTGGCCTTAGAATCAACCTTGGATTTATCCTTAGCTTCTTAGGCTTCACATTCATATTTAACCTTCTCTTCTTTCTTTCACTATTCCTCCTTAGCCTTAAATTTATTTCTTGTTGCTTTCTTAGGAGCTATTTATTTGTCTTGCTCATCTTTGGCCTTTTGTTCATCTTGATCCCTAACTTTTGCCTCTTCTTCATATTTCTTTCATTACATAGCCTATGCTTCTTGTTATTTTTGTTATGATTTATCTTGATACTTATTTTTTGCCTCCACTTCTTTGGCTTGATTCCTTGTAACCTCTTCTTCCTCACCTTGCTTCTTCACAACCTATGCTTCCTCAACATCCTTCTTTGTAGAATCTGCTTCCTTGGCCCACTTCTTTGCAACCTTTGATTCTTCAATATGCTTCTGGCACTTTTCTTCTACAACTTTCTTTTCTATTCTTCATGCATAAATTATTGTTGTTTACATTACACCTATTGTGAAACTTCTTGATATTTATCATCTTTATTATTGTGCTTGCCCTCTTCCTCTATATGCTTCCTTTCTTCTTTATTTTGTGTCCTTTAGATCCTATTTTTGTTGTGTAGTTTATTATTTAGTTGTTAGTTCTAGGACAATTATTTCTTGAGTCTCTTCCCTAACTTATGGGTAGATGGATGTGTGCATGGTCTATGCATCAATGGATATTTTGGTCTTTCTTTTTGGTATATCAACCATGTGTATAATAGGTGATCCTATAATTGGGTCTAATTAAAATATTTCATCTTCCAATTTACACTATGTTGTTTCTTGACCTATGATATAAAAAATAATCAAGGGTGGGGGTTCAGTAATATCAAACCATAGATCCTACCTTACCTTATTATGCACCTAGAATATATGCACTTCTTTCCACAAAAATAATTCTTTTTATTCTTCCTTATCATTTACATCATTACCGATGTCTTCTGACATAGTCTTCAAAACCTCCTACTTATCCATTCCCAATTCTTATAGGTCACACTCACCTGCTATCTTTGGGACATTTGGATTGTCTAACCATGAATTTGTTTGATGCATCCTCTTCTTGGTGGTAGTAGTGAGGCTCACCACACATGTGCCTTTCTTTTGCCTTTATCTTGCTATGAGGAGGCTGCTAATGTTTGTAGTGGGGATTGTGGTTATGCTTATTGTGATTGTGCCTATTTCGGCATTGGTTGTTATACTTATGAAGGATAAATCATACGTGTTTCATGAAACTCAAAACTAAATATTAATACCTCCACACTTATACTCATGCATCTAACATTGTGATGAAAAATTTGGCATTGCAGTTGCAGTTGGAGTTGCTAGCTCATGCACTTTGATTTACATCCTATCATGTATTTTTTTTACTGATACATGCTGACCTAGATACTACATGAAATATTGTGGGATACATGGTGAGAATTGATTAATGCTAGGGCCTCAATCCACCATGCATTAAAATTACCTAGTTATTCATAATATTTCCCTATTATGGTCCATGTGATGTTTCCAAAGGTGATGGCAGGCAAAAAATCTGTAGTGACATCACCGAGTCCTTCTAAGGATTTCCACTATGTAAAACATAAAATCAAGAACAAAAAATGATATTGGAAAGTCTGTGAAGTACCTATGAGGTCCTTATCAATATTGGTAGTTAATTCTAATGCCAAAATATCAGGCCAATAAAATATTCATGTAGGCATATCATGTGATACATGATATCAATGACCCCTTTTATTGCCTACTTAGCCTATTTTATTGTCTACCAAAACTTATTTGTGATGTATTTGACCAATATATGCATTGAAGTGTCTGTTATGAACTCAATTGGTACTCATCTACCTTCCCTAGTTGTGTAATTATCCTTGGTATCTGAATGAATGGGAGGAATGGTGGTCTTATATACGAGAAGGGATTTGCCCCGATTTGGGAGACCTGTAACCATGTCATAGCTTGGGCATAAATTAAAGTTGTAACATATTAGGAAAATTAATATCCCATTATTTATATCTACTTAGTAGGGTAATCATCATCTCATCAAGTTGACTAAATTTAGGTAGCTTGATCAATATTTTCATGTTTAAACCTCATAGTGGATGTGGGAGCATTAGGAATCTAACTTGTATAGGATCTTGAGGACCAAGAGCAAAAAAGTCACTTCTACTTGATCCATGAAGTTTAAAGGGTTAGGGTCATTATATTTATTTTGTCTTAGACCTATGCCAATTCTTATCTCCTCCTTCTACACATCTATAAGTGTGATCACTAGTGGACCTTGCTCCATCATTGTAGTTGTTCCCTAAGATGAAGAGTTGATTTACTTGCTTAAGATTTGGTATGAATCTATGCACTTCAAGATGTTTAGAAAGTATATTGTAAAATTCACTTATTTTTGAAAGTGTGTAATGTATGTGTGTTGTCAATTCCCCTTCTTATATAGCTTTTGGTGCGTAATTGTGTCTCGTCAACTAATTTAAATGTGCTGAATAGTTATGCATGAGTTTTACTTCCCACATTTAATCTTACATGGTACAATTTTATTTGATAGTGACCCTTTTTTTTCTAGAATCTTTGATTGATCCCTCAAAAATTATTTGATGTGATGTGATATCTTTTCATCTACCCTATTTCTTTTATTATGCCATCTGTCAATTGACCACTCAATCCACCTTGGGAAGAATGCAATCTATTCAAGTGCCTTATAATTAATGGTATTAAATGACCATTATTAATCCTTTTGTCATACCTATTTTGTCACCACTACCTTCCCCAACTTAATTCATGAAATTTAGTAGTTGGTGATGGCTACCTTTCTTTAAGTTGTCTCTAAAATTTTATCTCACCTTGTGATTGTAACTAATCTTTACTAGTTATGATGTGCTTTAATACGAAGATACAAATGTACAAACACACTAACCTAAACAAAATTGTTAGAAAAATTTCCTAAAAATACTTCAGAACATGCTAATTATAGGGATAACGTGCGTAGTAGAGAGTAATAATAGGTGCAGAAGAGACTATAGTATTACATACCATCTAAGATATACAAAGATTCACCTAAAGGGCAAGAAGAACTCAGATGATAATAGAAGATGAAACATAACCAACATAACATTCGATAAAATATTAAAATAAAACAAAGTACTCACTATGCATTAACCATATATATGAAAGAAGATTAGGAAAAACCATAACAAGATGATTCTATTAATCTCTATCGACACATTAGAACCATACTCTATTATAATAAAGTACTATATAGAGTATTTTATAATTTTCTATCTCTTCACATTCTAGTCTTTTGAGATACAAAAGGAAAGACTCTTTACATTCTTCTATTGCTCGATTAGGCTTACAAGGCCAAATACATAAAAAAGTTATACAAAATAGAAAATCATATACTTCACACATGTATCCTTTATTTTACTTCATAATTTTACCATGCTCCATTCTTTATCGAACACTTTCCCAGAGTCAAACATTTGTCTCATCCTAAGACAAAGTTTCAAGCTGATCTGAAATGAGCTAAAAAGATAAGCCATAAATAAAAGTCACAATTATCGCTCCAAGTGCCATTTACAAATTTTAACCCTTTGAACACTACTTAACAAGCCTTTTGATTTTTTAACTAAGTATCATACTAACCTATCACCCTTTCAAGTTTTTAATAGGCTAGCATAGTTATGTGGCCACCCTTTATGGGTTTTCAACCATTTTAGCCCCACTTCTAATGTTTAGACTTTCTTAAAAAAAGGTGAAATATTACTTAAGTTATAAAAATGAAGTGTGCATTACTTACTGCTAGGTGTTTGACTTAGTGGCTATGGAGGTTTTCATGTTTGGATAATTGTTGACCCACTAGCTTCTAATGCACCCAATGGAAAAGGTGGTTATTAGGACTGTGCCTCTATATCCAACTTCCTCTCCTATATTATTTGTTAGAGATATTAAAAAGGAATGAATTGGGGTTCATTTATTATCTGGGTAATATTTGGATTGACTTGAGATAGATCTCACTTCAGTATTCTCCAATCTGTGAGCACTTTGCGTACTATGTCATGTAAAATACATAGTGATATCTAGATCATCATCATGTTTTTCAGATCATCATCATCATGTTTTTCAGATCATCATCATCAATAATTTTGATCAATGCCTTGGAATTAGATAACTTGAGCTGAATATCCAAGATGAGCTCATCCAATCTGTCTACTATCCTTTGGGCTTGGATGGTTGAAAAAGTGTTGCACATTGTTTCATTGTGCATAACTTGTAGCTTCTATATGGTAACATTCCTAGAATACAACAATTGTCTAAGTACACTACTCATCATTTTTTTAGTTGTAATTTGATCTTTTTATATAACTTTAGCTTTATCTATAGTGGTAAATTTAGGTTTTGCATTAGCCAAGGATTGATTAAGATGTTGTCTCTAATTCAACATATCTTGGGCTATCTACTTGGCTTGCTTCACAATAGTGTTTAGGATCTATTCAGATTCTTCAACAATTTCATGTATGAATTATTTTTCATTCTTGAAAGTTTACCTTTGTGTATGAAATGTGAATAATTTTTGTGCATACCCTAATTCTTTGTAAGCTCTATCAATAGAGTAGTGAGTTGCTTATCCTCTAACATGATTTGATGAACCAGTACTTACGTAACTAAGGTGGGACAAGCATTATTTATCATTTTTTATGCATTTACTAGTTGTTCTTTTGATCCAGCCTTTTCTTCAAGACTTATTTCTCAAAATATAAGGCCTTCTATTCAATTAATTATTGAAATGTGACTACTCCTTCAATCTATTTTGATAAAGGTAATTGGGTCACATCTAATGATGTTTGCATCACATCAATATCAAGTGCCATGGATGTGGTCATAGGTGTTGTAAGAGTAGGGGTGAATTGATTTAATGGAATCAAGAAATTAGTTTTCCATGTTTATGTAGCAGGGACATCCCATTGCCATTGGCCAGAGATCTATGATGCTTCTTTTGTGGCCTTTGTGTGAGATGTGGTTTCCACTTTTGCATATTTTTTCTCCTTAGCCTTGGTTTATGATTTATCCTTGGCTGTAGTTTCAGCTTTAGGTTGCACTTTATCTTCCTCTTCAGCCTTAGCCTTAGAATCAACTTGAACTTTGGATTTAGTATTTGCCTCAACCTTAGCTTTGGATTCAACTTCAACCTTAGCTTTGTCTTGGGATGCTTGTGTTTCTAATGCACATATAAGATGTTATTTAGTAACCTTCACTTGAGCTTCTTATTCCGTCTAATTTTGTTATACATTTATTTCACCTCTTATTATCATTATTGGGATTATTCATATTCTTTCTTCTATTCCATTGCTTCTTTAGCCTACTTGCACATAGTTTATGCTTCCTTGGCTTTCTTCATTATAGATTCAACTTATTTGGATTGATAATGCATATGTCTTATTGATTTTGTTGTTGACAATATACAACTTATTGTCATGTATCTTGAATCATTGTTGGTTGTGTTTTTTTTTTTAATTTCTCTTTCTCTTTTATTCCTCCTTTGCTTCCTTGGGGTCAGGTGTGTCCTATGCAATTTGTTGTTCAGCTACTACCTTTAACACATTTGAATCCTTGTGTTCCTCATCACCTTAAAGGTCTACAAGTTTGGTGTCTAATTTAATATGTTTGGGTGACTGTAATTTTTGGGTTAGAGGCCAAATGTCAACCCCCTACATTAAAAACTTTTAGTGACCATCTTCTTAACTTGCTTTTGATTACTCCCTGCATGGTCATGTCTTCCTTATCTTGGTGAGAGTCTTAGAATCCTTATTAAGAGCGTCAAGGTATGTTATTGTATTATGTTTTAATATATGTTTTCATGAGTGTCTTGAAGTCATTAGGATGATATATCATGTGTCATATCATCTTAGAATGAGAGATATCATTGTCAAGAGGTCTTCAAGATCTAATGAGTGCTTAGGTATGTTTTGAGGAGTATAGTGGTATGTTGGTAATGTGAGGATATTTAACATTGGTTTAGGCTATAATATGAATAACATGATGTATTTATGTCATTTAACATGACATATCCACCTAAAGTCCATTTGATCCCCTTTATGAGCCCTCAAACCACCTTATGAGATTATATCACCTTGTGAAGAATTTAGAAAAGGGGGAATTTTTTGATTAATTAATTGAAATAAGGTATTAAAATGGGGCCTATCCATGCCATATACTTCCCACATAACCTTCATTCCACATAAAGTCCTTTTATGGGTCACCCACACCCTCTCCACTAAGCCAAGTGGGCCTCACATGGTAATTGTCCCAGCTTTTAGCCATGAGAAGTAGACTCAACCAATTTCCAATCATGATAAATTATATAAATATTTGTCTTCCCAAATTTATTGACCTTCCTTAAGAATTTAAGGAATGTGTTTGTACTTCTCATCTACACATGACATTTTTAAGGGGATAGTTTTCATTAAATTCTAATTGGTTTACTTAATCTAATCCCTGATGATGTTGTCTCATGTCTTGTACGAACCATCCATGTAAATTTAAACATTTCTCACATGTGTGAGCACATAAGAATGGATACAATTCAATTTTAACTACTATGTGTAGCCTACAGGAAAATTGTGTAATGAACTAAAGTTTTCATGTCTTTTCAGGAGTTTCAAGAGTGTTGAAGTTTATAGAGGTGCCTCTATGATTTTAATGCCTTATTGATTAAAGTGAATGGTCCAATAGCCGTTTACACCTGAAATGATCTCAAATAAATAAGATGTCTACATAAGGGAAGGTCACTATGTAATAAACTATGTGTATGACTGTTAATGGCAGTTGTAGAGTTCAAAATCAGTGCAAAAACATTGGAAAATGTCTTAGGATGATGGTAAAGCATTTTAATGCTATTAAATTCAATATTTTCCACCTTCTCATTAGCCTTAAGGGGCCTAAAAATAATCTCCTTCACCTCTAAATATACTTAATCCCCTTTTTTTTAAGTTGAAGGGTTTTTCATGAAAATTAAGGTTTCATGACATTTTTAGGGTTTCATATTGAGGCTTGTGTGTTGTGTTATGACCTCCAAATCTCCATGATTGGATGAAAATTATGTCTAAGGTTATCCATATGAATGAAGTTAGTCCTTAAAGAGTCTTGTCATCCATTTCATACCATAATCTACATCACTATCATCCCATTCACCATCACTATCTTTATATTGTGTATTCCCCTATTTTCATATTCTCATTTACTTGTCAGTCCATGTCCATCCTTCATCCACCCATACACCCTCCATTCTATGTCTAAACCATGATGGTAAACCTCCATACTCCCTTGAACCTTCAAAAGGATGAAATCATGAAGTGTTGAGACATTTTGGTCATGGACCTAATCAAAAGAATGAAATCAGAGCTACAACTAACCTTTATATGGCCTAATGTAGTAGGACATTTGGAAGACATCTTGGATACCATTTAAAGGGTATGTGAATATGATGTGGATCTCAATGAGTAGTCATCTCGGAAGACAAATGATGATGCAAGCTTAGAGACAAAAAATAAAT
The DNA here is from genome assembly GCA_037957365.1 of Torreya grandis. Lineage (NCBI taxonomy): Eukaryota > Viridiplantae > Streptophyta > Pinopsida > Cupressales > Taxaceae > Torreya > Torreya grandis. The sequence goes on from JARHVA010002212.1 coordinate 620,297, forward strand.
TCAAATGGCTTCAATTAACTTTTGTCCATCATAAGTGTCATAAGCACATACAACTAGTTGGTTGACGTGGGCTTGGTGTGTAGGGAATGGTGTAACAGAGGTTTAACAGGAGGTTGCATTTAATGAGACTGTAAGGCTGATTATGGGGGATTGAGATGTTAAGTAATGCTCAAGAATCCATAACACACTTAATTAGGAGACCTTTGGTTCTCTAAATAAGGCCTAATGTAACAATATGGACACCTAAAATAACATCATAAATAGAGATACAATCATCATGTTAAGGGTAAGACATAGAAGGTTATAGGAGACATGTTTGAAACCACTATGTGTAATCAGGAGTAAGGGGTAAGGAAGCCACCATGTGGATATTAAGTAGCAGATAACTATAAATGTGATGCCTATTTGGTAAAATAGTCATTTAAGGATGCATAAAGACACCTACAATAAACCCTTCTAGACTGACTATAACAAGGTCCTTTAAAAACATTTTATGGGTTAGTTAAGGCATAAAACATTAACAATAATTCCAAAGGAGTTGTATCCAAATAGTGAATGGTGATGTGACCTTCTCCACACATGATGGTTCCAAATACTATGTAGACCATCTCTCTTTATACATCATTGATGCTTAACCCCTATGGATATTAATAATAGTAGATGGTCACATGTGACCTTACTAAGGCATGATGTGTGTCTTCATCTTGCATGATCCAAAAAGCAACATACAAACACAATGTGAAACAAGAATCATGCTGATAGGGGAAGTAACACCTGATATTCATCATCACTCATCAGAGAAGGAAAAAAAGACACCTACATAATGGTTATAGAAGACTTAACAATGTAATTAAATTGTTATTTCAATTGGCTCAAAGACCAAGTCAAGTTGATGAGTATGGGTTGATCAAGTCTCATTTATTAGTAAGTGTTAGTCACAGATGAGGTATGAACATCACTTAAAACCCACCATCAATAAGATACAATGAGAAAAGATATATATAGGATTTTAAGTAATACATAGTCAATTATCCCCATGAGAGCATTCATATGCATTGGGTACCAACTTAGTTGCAAAGATTGGAAGTCACTATTGAGATAGTAGGAGGGAAGATTAGTTGCCTAGGTTTGGGGATCAAGACATGAACACTCCTATACTTAGTAAGGGTATAACCTAGAGTCTCTAAAAGCTATGGAACACCTGATGGGACATCTTTTAAGTGACTTAAATCATTCTCTAAAGATATTGAAAGACATTTAAAAGTTGATGACATCAATATCATCATCTACAGTCACCTTGGTTAGATTCAAACATATTTGGGAGGTTTGCAATCAATTTCAAGCTCAAAGGTATCATGGTTTCAATTGATGAGAGGTAAGGTTTTTAGTAATGGTTTTGATCTAATACACATGTTTTAAAAGGAATCATGGTATTCTATGAGGCAGGCTTCTACCCTCTACCTCCATATCCACCCTATCATAGCCCATATGAGCAACATACTAGTACTTACCATCCATATGATGCATATCCTACATATTACAAAGATCATTCACCCTATTATGAAAATCCTCCACTCCCTTGACAACCTACTACACCTCCATGGCAACCTCCTAATCCTCATGATCATTCCTATTACCAACCTGTTGTAGACACCAAAAATCCACATACCATGGTTCCAAGTGTTAAAACACCCCTATACCACCTCAAGACCCCCTAGGGACCAACATTAACCTTTTGACTACAAACCAAACCCAAGTTAAACAAACCCACCTTTTACCAAACTTTACCTTTAACCCTTGATCGTTGATAATCACCCTAACCATAGATAGTTAGGCCTAACCGTCGATGGTCAAGTTTCCATTGCTTGAACAGTCAAACTCCAAATTCAACTAGAACTTGATTTTTAATATTTATCTCATAAAAATCATGTGCAAACCAATACATGCAAAAGCTAAAAATAAACTGCTTATTGAGCCTCTTATTAGCATATTATTTCACCTCTCCTTCCTTCCTATAAAAAGAGAGGGGGAGAGGGTGAATCTAGATCCAGAATCAAACAATCATCATTTATGTCCAAAACTAGAGCCTCTTGTATCAATGTTATTTATTATAGGTATTCTCCTAGTGAACTAGTAAGTGAGATAGAGAGTTGAAGTGCTACTATCCATTGGATAACAACCAAGTATCATTACTTTTCTAAAATTAATTTAAGCTCCATCAATCCCTCAATCATTCATCATATCAACAATCAACAAGCTAAGTATATATTTTCAATCATTCATTTACTTTGTTTCTATTTCACAATCAATCCAACCCAAATCCATGTCTCAGAATCCCATTCTATAACCTCATGCAAATAGCCTTTTTTTGACTAGATGTAACCCATAATAACCACTGATGGTCATTCTAACCACCGATGGTCTATCTTAATCATTGACGGTTACCTCAGTGGTTGATGGTCACCCCAACCTCTGATAGTCACTGTGTGACAAAATAACATCAAGATATTTTCACCCACTAGAACTCAACTAAATCCCAATCTCAGACCCTCTGCCTAACCATAGAACCTTTCACTATTTTTTGAACCACACCTAAGATATTTAGCATTAGTATTGACCCACTTATCGCTATAATTAGTCAATTTTTTATTCTTTTATCAAGCACTTGTGCTTAATTTTAGTATCTTCTATTTTTTATGAAAGTACTTTATCTTTCAGAACTTGATCTTTTTAAATTATGGATTTTCAACCTCCAAGGAAACTTATGCTTCTTGGATCTAGCTTGCTAGGCAATCCACCTTAATATATAACTAATCAACCATTTCTTTGAGTACTTTATTATCTTCAAGTCATTCCTCCCAAGCCAAAGATGAGTATTTACACTCATCTGGATCAATTTGTACAAAACATATCATGTTTTTCTACCATATCCTTCTCAAGTTTCCTTTTCTCTTCCTTCTAAGAACATAAGAGAATTTTTTTTGAAACATTTTGGCACGCCTAGTGGGACCCTTGAGTCTTTTCTTGGGTTCATAGTTGCATCTAGGTGCTTCTTCTTCTTCTTATCTTTTTGCTCATACAACAAAATCAAATTTTTAGTTTGGGCTTAAAATTGGCTGCATCCATTGTTTGCTTGCTTATTTTAGCTCACATATCTTAATTAAAGCAAAGTGATCAACTATAATTTCACTCTTGTCACACACACAAGACCAAACCACTTACATCTAATCAAGAATCAAACATTGACATAAGGCCCAACTAGGATTTCATTACCTAACGGTCACCTTTTCCAACAATTCCACTTAAATTTCATCACCAAGGGGAGAACCAGATTAGCTCTTTGGTTGAGTATAATCTCTGGTAATTGGTATATCTTGGCTAAGTAACGAACACCCTTATCAATTTGGTGTGTAAAGTTAGGGGGTAGGTCCCAATATCAAGTCACTTACTAGTTCCAATATAGATCCCTTTGAGAGCCTAAAACCAACCATAGACTTGTTTTCTAATACCTACTCTACAATCTAATTCTTAAAGCTTAAGAAATAAGCCAAAAGAGAGACTAAAAATAATCTTAAGACTTAATGTGATTTAGTGTGTGTTTTGTTTCCTTGACATTTTCTTATCTTCGCTTTGTTTGAATTGTGAGATTGTTTATATCCTCTTCTTTTCCTTACTTGTATGGTTTTAACTAGGCAACAACTAAGAAACCAATCAAATTAGGACCCACCTCCTAATCATTCATCTTCATCTTCTCCCTCATCCATGGGGTACATCTCAGATGTAAAGAGTTATCCTCATCCTTATAAGAGTCATATCATCTCTCAGATAGTTGCCCAAAGTGATGCAAACTTCACCACCTTTCTAGATAACAACCCCATAACCATTCAACATTACCTTAACACTATATCCCACCATACCCTACTTTGATTCCACCTATTGAATAGTTGTACATAATGCCATCCCACCTTATGGGTGACACTTTATAGCCACCATCTCCATCAAACCCCTAATAACATAGGCATCATCCTCTACCAATAACCCCATTGATACTACCATTAAAAACCAACCCATGTAACCAAGAAACACCCAAGCACCTTGTTACCTGACTAATAACCCTCTTATCATATGATCAACCCAACCTTTAGGCACTGGTACTTCCTTTATTATAGGAATACCCTCTGCTAGTGGCACCACCATTCCTCTCATTTCCAACCCACCTACCTCCACTCCATTATAGAGCTTGGTGGTTCCCATAGATTCCACCCTTCCACCCATTAGTACCACAGTGACCACCTACCCTCTATCTACTAACCCAACCATACCTCATGCCCAACTTGTGTTAATGTCTCAACAAGTGCCCATCACATAAAAATTGAGCTATATCCCTAACCCACAAGGGTATGTACCTCTACCTTCCACCCAACCACCTATCTCCACTTATTCATATGTGGCATCATCTCAACCACCCATGACCACATACCAATATGTAGCCACTTCTCAACCCCCTACTAGCTATCCATATGTTATACCTACCCAGACCCAACATAGCCTATCTTACAACTATGATAGTACACAACCCCAAATTGACCTTGTCAAAATGTTAATGGATAAAATGACTACTTTAGAGTCACTCATTTTTGAAGCCCATAATATTTTGTCATATGACCAAATCTATAATGAACCAATTCACCCATCCATCCCCATTCGACCATACCCTCCTCAATGGGAACTTCCAAAGTTTTCAAAGTTTTAGAGTAAGGAGGACCCCAACAACACCTGAGAGAATTTAGGCATTCATGTTATATGATCACCTATGATGATGATCTCCTTATTCATACCTTCCCCATGTCTTTATTAGGTCTAACACTAGATTGGTAAAGTGTTATTACAAATCATTCCTTCTTTTCCTTTGCCCAACTAACTCATATTTTATTAGATAATTTTTCCATAAACATCTTTAAGAAAGTCTCCATCACTGATCTCTACTCCATTTTGTAATTTGATGATGAATCCATTACTAATTTTGTATCCCATTAGAGAATTTTTATAAACCAACTCCCCTTCTCTCTACCCCAACCCAAACTAATCAAACTCTTTTCTCAAACTTGCACTAAACACATCTCCTCTACCTTACAGGTTTAAAACTTTGGGACGTTTGATGAAGCTTTCACGATGGCATAAACACTAGAGAATAGAGCCACTGATAAGGGCAAGTTGAAATTGAGAAAAATGAATTCCACCTTTAAATCAAATGAGGCTTCCCCATCTAAACCCAATAACCAAACCAATACTAATTCAAAAAACAAGGGAACCATGAATGCAATTGTCCTTAAGACCACCCCTCCATTCATTTTTAACCAATCTAACTCTTCCAATTCCTCTAATTAAAGTACTAGGAACCCAAACCACAACACCTAAAAATAATTTACTCTACTTGGGGAGTCATATGCTTCAATCTTGTAGAAATTGTTAAAATAAAATATCATATAGCTTCCCCTAATCAAACCTCCACAGTTATTTGATTCTTCTCATCCCAAACCTAGTTGGTACAAGGAGAACAAATTGTGTACCTTCCACCAAGTCATTAGACATGACATTAGTAGATGTAACACCTTCAATAACATTATCCAAAATATCATTGATAAGGGGGAAATTGTGTTGGATAATCCTAACACACCCTTGAACCAATCACTTGACATATTTAGACAACCATTTCCCAACCACGCTCCTTTAGCCAACATCAAAAGCAAAGAAAAATATTTTCATGCTCATGAAGACCAAACTATCACTATGGTTCTTGGTGAACTTACTACTGAGAAGACCATCAACCAAATCACCTCTTCCCCCACTCCACTTATTGAGGTATTAGAGTCACCAACATCTCCTTTGATATGCATATCAAAAGAGGAAACCCTTCCCACTTTATCATTTTCCTCAATCATATAACAATCTACCCTTCCTTTAACAATCACTCATAAGGAAGAAACCACTTTGCCTACACCTCCCACCAAGGAGTTACCTTAATAAATATTAGAACCTTTGGATTAAGAAAAGCATGAGGTAACCATTCTTCCTCATCAAACCCTGAGCCTATCCTTTGCATCCACTATCAAAATATTTAGACCCATCTATAAACCCTTTTCCAGATTGGATAAACACTTAAAATTCATATCTAATCCTAACTTGGATTAGGACACCTTTTGGAAATAATTAGACTTCCATATAAAACTAAGTAGAAGCCATATTTATCATAAAAACCTACCCTTCCACTACCAAATCCACTATCACCACAACCCAACCTTTAAACACCTCTACCCATCAAACCATAACAAAACCACCAGCACCAAACTCACCCAAAGTCACTAAATCACCTTCTACCATTCTAGCCAAACCCACCAAGAACCTTGGCACATTTCCTATCCACAATATTACTCACCCATAAATAAAGTTAGACATAAATCCACTAAATCTATTATACAAACCCCAAGCTAAGCCAACAAAGAAGGTAAAACCACCTAAGATCCCAAAATCCAAAACTCTGCCTCCCTTCTCCACATTGCCCTCTATTTTGTGACCTCATCTTTCTACCTTAATTGGGAAACCAACCATCCTAATCTAAACTCAACCACCATTCTTAATTACACCATCATTCCTTTTGTCCACACCTATTTTCACCAAACCACCCATCGACATACCTCCTATCTCCCAACTGGCTATAAATAAACTACTTATCTCCCAAACATTTACCTTAACACTTTATAACCCCAAAACCTCAACCTCTCTACCAAAACCCAAACCATCCACCAAGGGCACCCATTCACCCAAATATCTAACCATCTAGACCACTCTTAAAAGGAATTCTACCCTCATTTCTAGTCCTAAGCCTTCCATGCATATACCACCATTATCTGAGTCTTACACCACCATCCTATAGAGGCTATTGCAAACATGTTGTTTAACCTTGCCACCTATCAAACCATTTGACCCACACAGTCCCAAACCATCTTGGTATAATGATAAGCTTATATTTTCATACCATAGGACACTTGAGCATGACATGAAAAAATATAAGGCTCTCCAAGCATTGGCCCATCAGCTATATTATGAGGATGACTTGTTATCAAATAAACCCCCTATGAGCTTGACATCTATCTAAAAACTAATAGCTATCGACCAAAACCTACCTACCCATCCACTCTTACCTTAGAGTGAAGATGAACCAAAACAACCACCTATCCTAACTCCTCCCCAATCCATACCATCCATGTGGTGACATGATCACAAGGTCAACCAAAGGATAAGGGGAAGATAAAGGTGTCCATTCCATGACATATCCCTCCTCCTCTATCCAATCACCTAACTAACACCAAGAACCTTTACCTCGACCCAACCACAAAGTGTCCATCTTGGAACCTTCTCACTCTAATCCATTTGAATCAATCCAATGAGTACTTTTGAATAGCTTCACCAAATGCTAGTGAAGATGAGTTTGTATGAAATAATTAATACCTCACCCCATCATCAGCAAGCAATGATAAAAGTGTTTCAATCTATAGAGGTTAGAATATAAAATACTCAACCTTTAACAACCTTTATCAGAGCCCTTCACATTTCCAACCTTGTTACCTTCAAAGATTTAAAAATACCTTCCATCCACCTAGATGACCCATATCCTCCCCTCTTCATCATAACCTATATCAACCCGACCCACATCAAGAGGGTTATGATTGATGAAGGGGATAGTATCAACATCATCTCATCCCATACCTAAAACCAACTGAAATTACTTGATAAAATCATGTTATAAACCTAAGTAGTGCTTCAATCATTCAATGATACCATGATCACAACTATTATAACTGTTGTCTTTCATATTTTCCTAGGACCTCACATGATTCTTGAGCTCTTCTACATAGTGAAAGGAGAGTTTCAATACAACATCTTATTAGGACACCCTTGGATTAATTTCATGGGTTGTGTGTCATTCATCCCACATTGGTACATCAAATTTGAGCACGAAGGTTAGGTTGTTACCATACAAGCCAACTCAAACCCTTTCACATCATGCAACATGGTGTATCGACCTAATGACATTATCCTTACTCCACCTAATAAACCTTCCTCAATAATAAATGAGAACCCATCTTATTTTAATAATGAAGTATCCACCAGTTCTTCTATTCCTTCCACCCAAATCTCCACAATGGACCCTTTAGAATCAACCTTCCAATGTCTTTCATTGGGAGAATATCACCTTCTCACCCTTGATGTTTTCCATTCTCCTAGAGAGTATGGGAAACTTGATCACCAATGTAGCTATGACCCCAATATTAGAACCATTATTCTTTTCAAACCCTTAAATCATCAAACCAACTTCATATATGGAGGACTTGATAAACCCCTTCACACTTCTAACACCTCTTTTTCATCTTGACCATTCACTGCCGGCTTCTCCTATCTAGATAAACTATAATTTTCCAAAACATACCTCTATAGGTGTGCTTAAAAAGGATTCAGTCTAGGTCGGTATAAACACTGGCCATATGAGTTACTTCTAATCAAAACCTAAAAACATGGCCTTAGTTTTACACCACCTAAAAAACAAACCAACCCACCTCTCGTTAATGTCATTGAAAAGGGCATCCCATCCTCACCATCCACTCCACCATCAACAAATGAGGATTCCCATATCATCCCCCCTAATTTTTTTTCCCATTAACATGATCAACCTCAGACCCATGACTTATCAAAAGGATGGGGCAACCATAACCATCCCTATGACCCATCCTAAGATGATAGGAGATGACTCTCCTACCATTAATACAGTCTAATGTCAGGATGATGATTCCATTCTCACCTATCTTAGTTCCCTATATTCCTTTATCCACAAATCCCTATCTCTAAATATTTTAACCATGCTGAATGAATCCACCATGGGTATCGACTTGGGCACTTTAGATAACCCCTACATTGTCAAAATTGGCCAATTGCTAAATTTTAAGGAGCTTTAAGACTTCCCTTCCTTCTTATAAGACTACAACATAGTATTTTCTTGGTCTTATAGTGACATGCTAGGAATCGACCCCTCCATTGCTACCCAAAACATAGTCACCAACCATGATGCTAAGCCTATTAGAGAAAAACTTTAATGAATGCACCCTTGCATAGACCTTTTCATCAAAGACGAGATCTAACATCTCCTATCCATCAATTTCATTCAACCTATTACCTACCCTTAATGGGTCTCAAACATCATGCCTATAACCAAAGCCATAGGGGGACTATACATTTGTGTGGAATTTCATGACCTCAGTCTTGCTTGCCCAAAAGATGACATTTTTATACCAAGCATTAACCAGTTAGTTGATATTACAACTAACCATGAGATGTTATCTCTCATGGATATATTATTGGGTTATAATTAGATCCTAATTGCCCTTAAATATTAACATAAAACCACCTTTATCACCCCATGGAGGACCTTCTACTATAGGGTCATGTCTTTTGGATTAAAAAATGTGGGTATAACCTACCAATGTCCCATGAACTACATATTCCATGACCTTATCCTCAAAATCATCAAAGACTATGTTGATTCCCTCCTTGGAAAATCCAAACATTGTAAAGATCATTTAGCCATTCTCAAGATTATCTTTGAGCGACTCATCCATTACCATGTCTACCTTAACCCCAAGAAGTGTATTTTTGTAGTCTTGTTAGGAAAAATCCTTGGATTTATCATCTCCATTTTGGGAATCAAAGTATATCATACCAAAATCAAATCAATTCTCAACATGCTTCTTCCAATCAACCTCAAACAACTCTATAGTTTGCAGGGGAAGCTCTAATCCATTCATCACTTTATTTCCTAGATCTTAGACTAGTACCAACCCTTCTACCACCTTTTGAAAAAGGATGTATCTTTTGAGTGGGAAAATTACTATCCAAAGGCCTTTGATTCAATAAAAAGATACCTTTGGTCTCCACCTATCCTCACCCCTCCCAAAGATGATCAACCTTTTTACCTCTATATCTCTGCCACTGACCACTCCTTAGTGACAATGCTTGTTTAACATGATGAACAACGTAAAGAGAAATCCATATACTACATTATTCACATGATTTTAGAGTATAAAACTTGGTATAACCATATCAAGAAACTTTACTTAGCCTCAATCTTTGTGGCCACCAAAGTTCACCACTACCTTCTCAACCACAAGACTTATGTCATAACCAACACTAACCCAATCAAGTATATGCACTCCAAGCCATACCAAACCAAATGTATGAACAAGTGAATCATGATTTTAGTTGAGTTTGAACTTGAGTTTATTCAATAATATTCAATTAAATGGAAATTCATTGCTAATCAATTAGCTGATGTACCATTAGTAGGTAATAAACCTCCTCTTGAGTTTCCATATGAGTCCATTACAACCCTCTCTCAGGTAAAATTCACCTATCAAGTGACAAGGTTATTTGATGGATAAAAGTGTAAACATGGTGGGGGAACTAGAATTATCCATATCCCCCTTCATGATGAACCTTTTCCTTTATCCTTCAAGCTAGATTTTGAATGTACCAACAATATGGTTGCGTATGAAGCCCTAATAGTAGGCCTTCAACTATGTTAGCCTTAAGAGTCAAAATGATCAACATTTTTGGTGACTTTAAACTAGTGGTTAATCAAATAAATGGCTCTTACCAGTGCAATAATGATGTTTTTTAATAGTATAAACAATTAGATGATGTACTCTTAGCCTCATTTGAACACTACCATATCCAAACCATCCTATGATCTACAAATAAGTTTATTGATACCATGGCTTCCCTCACCTATTAGATCCCATATTCACCCAATAAATCTAATATATATATCATTATCCATAGACTCACTCATCCATATTATGCCAAATCAAACTCTCCCACCATCTTCAATGTGGAGGAGACCCAACCTGACCTTTGGTATCAATAGATCTTCAACTATCTTAACCTTTCCATCATTCCTATTGACACATAGATTCACCCTATGAGAAGAGGTTTCCTAGGACTCTAATCCAAGTGGAAAAATTGGGACATCTCACTTGTTGTGGGTGAGCAAAATTGTGAGATAAACTTCTAGATAAGGGCTAGCTCCCTTTGATGTATCATTCAAGCACATATTCCTACTACTAACATTTTGGGAGGTTGAAAAGAGTTAAGAATAGAATTAAAAGTAATAATAATCTAAGAAGGTTATACACCAAATATTTTATCAACTCACACTCTTTTAAATACACTTGAAACTAAGAACAACTTATATAAACACTTCACTCAATATTAACTCTCTCTCCCACACCAATACTTCAACATGGGGTCTATGAGATATCATAGGTTAAGAAAGACTTAAGAAATAGGCATCCTAGGATACTATATTGAATGAGCTATTTAATACACCTAACACCTCTTTTGATACTTATTGTTGACCTACAAGAAAGAGAACATAACACACTAGGTAATAGTAGGAATAGTATGTGAAGGTAAATAAACATCACACTTGCACAAGACTAAACACTATCATTTACACTTAATTAATTATTTGAATGAGGTAAGAAACTTATATTAATTTATTTCAAGGTAAAATTTTGGTAGGGATTCACCATGCCCAAGTGGAGTCATCCATACAATAGCCAAAAGGCCTAAATTTATAGCATCTAGAGGAAGAGAGAGAGAAGAGAAGTTGAAAAGGCACAAGGGTCATCAAGTGAATATCATATACACATGAATAAGAGAGAAGGATGGGTGATATGATACATTTAATAGGTGTATAATTTTATGAAAAAATTCATAAAGATAGTGAAAAGTGTCACAAAACTACCATTTTGTCATAAGAAACTGCCCACCTGAGTTGCCTTCTAAAACTACCCCTATCCCTATATATGGCTAGGTATAATGGTTGGGATATACAAGAGGGGTTAAAAAAATTCCCCACATGCATTGGATTGACCTCTTACCATCCATATTCTTGTGGACATGCAAAATCATCCTTAGTAGTTTCAAAAAGTTGCTTTTCCATGCACCTCCTCCACTTGACATTCAAAACTCCTCAATTTTCATAAATGATCTATGAAAAAGAGTGTATGAAACTTGTAAAAGGATATCATATCATAATTTTCAAGAAAAAACCTTTAAAAGGCTTTCCTAATTGCTTTTGACCATTTTTCACAAGTGTTCACTAGTTGGCTCATTGGATTGGCTGAAAGTGAGAGTCTAGTTGGGAAAATTAGATTTTGATTCATGAGATGAGTTGAATTTTTGGAGTTATCTAAAGTGTAAATCTTCCTCCCTATTTTTTTTCACCTTCTAAATCCTTTTGTAGCTTGAATAACACTCAAAATGGCTAAAACAAGCCCTATTTTCACCTGCTCGATATAATTACATACAAAAAAAACACATGTGTGGGATATTATAAGAGTCCTATACAACTTATAGGTGGTTTCATGGCCATCCCCTTTCATCTAGATGCTTAAAATTCTCTATCTCTCCAATCAAGTCACTATGAAGGTTTTGTAAGGGTTTTGAGTGACCTATACTCTTAACCTTTGTTCATAAAGGTCAAAAATTTAACCTCCCTCAAAATGACACTAAAGTCTCCTCAAGGACCCTCCATAACATATCCAAATGGATCAGGGTCCCATGCAAATATCCATGAAAGATATGAATGATGGAAGTTGACCTTCAAATGGCTTTCATGCTCTTTGTGAGGGTTTGAGTATGTCTGGAGTTAGAGATGGATTATATTGGAGTTTACTAGCCAAAAAAAAGATTCATCACATGTAATAATATCATATAAACATTTTAAAATCATTTATAGAGCTCAACAAGAGCCAAAAATGCAAGCTACCAATATTTTGGAACAAGAGCCATGCCTTGCTAATAGGCCTATTTGTGTTTTGTGAACCAAAAAATGATAATTATAAGCATAAATTAATTAAAATAGAATTAAAACATAATATTAACTAATTTTATCATCACACAAAACATTATATTACCTAGATAAGGCTAGAAATTGAAGTGACATCTCATTTGGGGTGGGGTTTGCATGTTTTCTCACTAGGTTTGCCTGCAGACCTCCTTGTCTAGATCATTTACCTGGGATCCAAAACTTCTAGGTTGGTTCCTCATGTACCTATATATGTCCCTCAAATTTAAAAACTTCACTAGTTTATTATATTAACCTCTGGTTCACTATCTAACTCCTTTTCCAAAAATTACTTTTCTCTTGCATGAGAGGACTGACCTACCTTTGAGACAAAATAAAGGGTATTAGGCATATTTATTTGGGAAAGGTGAGTATTTTTTGAGATAAATTAGTTTATTATTATCACTTTTACCAAATTGTTTCATCATATTCCAATTTTAAGTGGTCAAACCAAATCAACTTTGCTAAACATGGGGTCAAAACCCTGTTTCTTGCATATTTTTGCCTAAACCTCCATGCTATTTTCATGCCAATATTTCACTAAATAATTTTTATCATACTAATTAAAATATTTTGTATTTTTTTTTTGAAAACTTGTTTGCTAATGAAACCCTTCACTTGTCCCTTGCAATAAGGTTCTCCAAACCTACCTGTACGGAATAAGACAAACTTTGCATAGGTGAATGGTTCTTTGTGCATGGAAGGGTGTTTTAGGAATGTAATATAAATAATTTTGTCATGAGGAATCCTAATTTAATTGATTTAAACTCAAATTTTATTGCTAAGGCACCAAACCCTCATAGGCTCCTCCCTTGCTTATGCCCCTGTTTGACTGTGACAGTGGGCAGGGGATCTCTTCTTTGTTGCCTTTATAGTATCATGTTGACCAAGGTTTATAAACATCATATAGTCCCTATTTTACTCAAACTCATATTAAACTATGAGCCATTCTTATAAACCTATCCTCTTTTCCTATTAGGCCCTCCAATTTCTCACTATCCTCTTGGATTGAGACAGTCCCAAGACCCTGCCTATAGGTTGCTAAGATGAGTTTTTCTTCTCAAAAGTCCATTATTTTTTTTGTTTGTATCTCTATACACTCAATTTTGGTCATTTTTCCTGATTACATGCTCCAATTGAGCTCCAATGACCTCAATTTACCTTTAACTGAGACCAACTCCCAAATAGGCTATAGGTGTGCATATTCTCCTTGGCTATAGGTCTTCAAGGTGGGATTTTTAACCTTCAAAGTGTGAAAACCTTGCCTTGTTTCCCTAGAATTACACCTTATTAATTTAAAATACTTGTATGTTTTAATTTATCATAACAACCACTTTATTCCTGATCGAGACAAGACCCCTGGCTGTGTATCCATGTTTTCCTTGGCTGTAGGTGCATGTTCAAGCCTGTAGGTTTCATGGAGCATTTGAATTATGTTTATAAGTGTATGGAGCATATTTATATTGAATTTAGTTTTGTGAGGCCTAAAAATAGGTTATATTTACATCATGTATTATTTATCACCATCTCTTTTTTACAATTCATTGAAGCCTTGCCTCCACTACCTCTCTGCCTTGTGTACAGATAGGGGATGGTCTAAAAGGTCCTTTGACACAGTTATCCTTTCTCTTATGAAATTAGTGCCTATAGTTGCTTGTTATAACCTTTGAAATTATTTATCCCTACTATAAATGTCTATAAATTCCTCCTATGGTGCAAGTATCAACCTTTTCTTGGAAATCTTGTAGACATCACTATCTAATTTTAGTGATTTCTTGACAACTTAGAGAGGCTCAAATTTCACCTTCCACTTAGAATCTGGCTGCCAAATTTGGCATGGTTGTACTAGGTAAATAGGAATACAAATAAAAAATAATTAAAGTGGTGAAGGCATATTATAACATATCAAACATTAGTCTATGAAAACCTTAGGACCTCTATTTTCTACATTTGGGAACTGAGAGTCCAAAATGGTCAACTCTCCTTTTGGAGTGAACAATCCACTTGTAGGAGCCTTTAGACCCTCCTAACATAGAAAAAAGGGATAATGGATATGCTAGGTAATAATCATGACTTCCAACATGTTCTCCAACTCTCTCATATTTGTACAACCTCCATGAAACAAGCACCAACTTGATTGAAAATGAGAAGACAACAAAGTGTATATGGGCAATATGGTTTTGTAAAGGTGATAGTTGGACCTCCCACAAGATTATTTCATGAAATAAATATTCATACATGAATATAAATCACATTATCACTTCTATGAAGCTCCTTGGACGTTGGAAAACTCAAGACCTGCACCCAACTCTGTAAACTTGGAAAACAAGCACCATTTGAGATATCCTTCACAAGAAATGAAAAGTGAAATGTTAGATGTTGTAAATATCATGGAGAGAGATTTATTACAGCATAAAATATCCCCAAAATCACATAGCTTGATGAAACTCGAAAAGTCATAAACAAATGCATAATAACACCCCTCTTGTATGTAATTCGATAAAAAGCTGTTTAAATTGTTAGCAATGGTTCATAAAGTATAATACACAAATATAAGATTTATTGCCATTAAATTGAAGTGTAATAAGATTATTATCCACCCCCAAGACCATTATTCTTGAATCCACCTGTACGACCCAATGTGAGTGTTTGAACTTGACCTTCATTTGCATGCCAAGAGGGAAATGAAGAAAATTGAGTTTCAGATGCAATTTTTTGTTAAAAAAATGAAAAAAAAACATGGATATGGCCTATAGGGAGGTGAAGGGTCACACCAACACGTTTTAAAAGTGGCACACTTCCCAAGGAGTTGTACAAGTGTCTTTTTCTCGCTCTTTGGTCAAGAAAACTACCCTTTTCTAAACAACCTACCATTTATTTAGTTATTTCAGATTCATAAATACTTATAATAACACATGGGGGATGAAATAAACATTTTTAACTTGTGCAAATGCCAAGAAAAATATACAAAACATTAAATGCACTTTAAATGACCTCTAAATGACCCAAACATGATAAATAAACCTAGGGGACTAATAAACAAAGGTAACATAACATGAAATGACATTAATTGACCCTTGAAACACCTTATAACATCCATTTAAACCCCTATAGACCCAAAAACTCAATTTTTTTCCTATTGGTGCTCTAGTTTGACTAGAAAGTCAAACTTGGTCAATAATTCCTTCTGGTCTTTCTAAGATTGCTCGAAGAACATTTATCCAGAGTACCTCATGTTATACCATTATAAGAGGAATTATTTATAAATTTGGCTTTAATGGTATCCTCTTTTATTGCCTACGTAGTCATGAAGCCTCTCATGCTATCAGGGAAATGTATGATGGGATTTGTGGGGGACACTTTAGTGGCCTAGCCATCGCTAAATGCATCCTTCATTTTGGCTATTACTAGCCTAACCTTAACCAAGAATACTATAATAATGTGAAAAAGTGTGATAAGTGTCAACAACATGCCAATTTACATCATGCACTTAGCCACAGTCTTCACGTATCTATAAAATTTTGGCCCTTCTCACAATGAAGTCTAGACCTTATTGATGAAATTAACTCCCATTCTTCATAGTAACATCATTCTATCATCACTGTGACTGAATATTTTATTAAATGGGTAGAGGCTATTCCTCTTATCTCAACCAAAGCCAAAAATATTATCGACTTTATTAACCATCACATCATCTATCATTTTGGCATTCCTCATAAAATCATCATTGACAATGGTAAATCCTTCAAAAATAAATGAGTCCAAGGTCTTTGTGACATATTTAGAATCAAGTTAAGTTTCTCTTTCACCCTATTGTCCTCAAGTAAATGGATAGGTGGAAGCCTCTAACAAAACTCTCAACAACATGCTAACTAAAATGGTTAACACATCTGGTTAAGATTGGCATTTACATATCCCCTTCACCTTATGGGCATATCATACTAGCATTTGAAACCTTATGGGTGCTACCGCCTTATCTCTAGTTTTTGGAGCAGAGGTTGTCTTGCCTCCCGAAGTCCAAATTTCCTCTCTTCACATATCCTTGCAAGACCTTGTATCTAAGAGTGACTATCATCAAGAACATTTAGCCTAGCTTGAGCTACTTGATGAACATCATTTAGCAGCACTCACCCATATTCATGTCTATCAATAATGCATCAAACGTGCCTATAATAAACACCTTAAAGTGTGAGAATTCAATATTAGAGACCTCTTCCTAAAGGAAAATCAACATGTCACTAATATGGATAACAGTAAGCAAGGTAAATTTTATTTCAATTAGCTTGGACCTTATATCATAATGTATAAATACAACTCAAGAGCTTATCATTTATCTTCTTTTGAGGGAAACCCAGAGCCTAAGCCCCTTAATGCTTTGCATCTGTGCCCTTTATTTTTTTAAAAAGGATAAAACTCACCCTTTGTCTAACTTAAACTCATCCATTACTTCCAAATCACATTTATCTCCCTATTTTAGGGGAAACTAATTAAAACTAAATCATGTGATTATCCATCACAATCATAGCCTAATCTTGATCAATGGGTACCATGACTCTACCCATGGCATGATTCTCATAGTTCTTTCTACCCCTTTCTTAGGATGGATTCCCATGGTCATCATCACCTAAATCTCATTAACACCTACTCAATCTTATTGTGATTTTATTTTTTCATTCATAAAAGGAGACCCTTTGAGCCTATATCAACAAGTCTATGTCAAACAAAATTAAAAGCAAAGTCATAACCAAAAATAGTCATGGGTCATTTATAGCATTCATAGACTACTCCCTTGAAGGACAACTACTGAAAACATATCAAAATTTCTCAAGTGAGGTACACTTCTCCCTTAAAGGATAAATACTTAAAGTATTAAAAAAAGCACATAAGCTTAGACCACTCCCTTGAAGGATGGCTGAGTAAAGCATTTGTCAAATCATAGAAATTTATTGGAAGATTCTTGCATTGATCAGCTTCCCCAATCCTCCCAAGCAACAAAAAAATAATAAAATACCTATTTTCAAACATAAAAAAAGTAAAATAATTTTGAAAGCCGAAATCGACTCTCAAAAAGCAAAATAATTTTGAAAGCCATAATCATCTCTCATTAGTAGACTTCCCGCATCGATCAATCTACACCCTATATGACATGGAATTATTTATACTGACTCTTTGTTAAACTCTAAAAGAGGAATTCTAGTCTGACATGAAGGTTCCATCTTCATCCATCTCCCCTTTATATACTATAAGTAAGGGATTTATGAGCTTACTTGACATAATGTGATCAAGACACCTTTTTAACCAACTAATGCACGCTAATGTGAATCATTCAAAGGGCTTACGTTCCTTAAGCCAATTGAGATTTAGTTTGTTTTAGTCCTTTACAATGAAGAAGCATTGTTCCCTCTTCTTAGCCTCTCATACTGGTTGATGAATTCACTTAGATGTTTGTATCTTGATTATCTTCTCTTTCTCACATCTGGTTTTATTATTCAACTTACTTTCTATGTTTCACTTTAATTTAAACAAAATGACCATAATCATAACCAAATCACATATCATAATCAATATCATCATCAAAATCCACAACAAAATCATAATGTCAACATCATAACATCATCATCATATCATGAACAAAAACATACATCATTAGCATAAACCATATCCATGAGCATAATTTTATCTATCAACATCATATTAACATCCATGCACAAACAACAATAAACCATTTTCCACCACATGTCTAAATCTAAATGAGGAAGCATATACTCATTAAATTTCAGCATGAACACCATATTATATCAATGACATAAACATGATCATCTTAAACATAAAATCAAATCATCATGTCCATACATAACATCATCAAGAACAATCACCATAAATGTCATAAATATCATCCTAATCATCTTCAAATATCACTTTCTCATCATAATCACAAGAGATATCATCAAATTTATAACCAAACATTATCATAAACATGAATAAAGAGACATATCATCACATGCCTCGCTAGGTGAGTCCACATTCACATTATCATGAGCATAACCATAATAAAAAATACTCAACATAAACATCATTTACATCAATCACAAACCATAAATGAGGATCATACCTATATATCATAGTCTATAACCATAATTATCATCATGTGTATAAAAAAATACATATCTCTCTCTAAAATATACATCTCATTGCATCGGTTCGTAGGCTGGTATAAAAAGTCATATACATAATAAGTATAATTCTCCTAAACAAACTAAGAACTTGAGGCACCACTACCTTCTAGTGTACCACTCCCCCTAGAGCTTATCCTCTTGTACCTACCTAGCCACCTGTAGATGTGGCCCACTAACCTGGTGTTGTTGTACCTATACTACCTACAATCCCAACCTTGTACTCACCCCATTGGAGCTCATCTAGAAAATGCCTAAACACTATGGCCTCATAATATCATAGCTCCTCCATAGTCACTATGTATCTCTACATAGGGATAGTCCCTACTAGTGCCACCATTTTTGGTACTCCACCCCTTATCTACCACTGAGAATCTCTCTCCTATGTCACTAACACTAGTGTAGCTTGGACCTAATCTCTCTCACCTATGATAGTAGCTAATTAACCCTACACTGCTATCAGTGATGCCTGTAAAGCTAACAAAAAATATTATGCCATGGCTATTACTGCTTAGGCCTAGTCCCTTTGACCAATCACTATTTACATATCTAAGGAAACCCCTATCCTTATGCCTATTAACCACCTCCACCAACTGGGTTAACATCCATAGCATGTCGACTACTATCATCACCACCAATATGAGCTATAACATATAGTGCATGGTACCATGTAGGGTAACCATCCACAATGCCTACAAAATCTATCTATAGCCTCATTGGGAGCTCTTCACTATGAATAAAAATATGTACTAGCTATGGGGTGAGTAGTAGTAACTCTGTATCCTCCCTCCTATACCTCAAAAACACCCTTGGGATACCATGTACATAATTGAACTATCACTACACTCTATCAAAAGGTGTCATCTCTATCTCACCATGCCTACTACCATAGATCAATCGATAGATATAAAGGGACAGTGTGTGTCAAGTATAGTGCACCCATCTTAGAAACCTAAAATATGGTCTCAAAACCACATCTCCAACAACCAAGGTATCTAGTAAGTCCCTAAACTAGTCTATATCATGAACCCCTCCACCTGGTCCTAACAGGGCAAAATCATCTCTCTACCTCATAAATCCTAATTAAAATGCCATCTGAGCAAACCCCTCCCATAATAGCCCCATTAGTTGTAGCACCTAGATGTGCTCATATGCCTAGTAATATAAAACAAACCTCACATTGATACCACACCTCATATGGGCTTATAATCCTTATAGCTCCCTACAAATCTGAACCAACAACAGAAGTGCCCACACAAAAACTATGTGACCTAGAAACGTCTCCACCAATACCCCTATAAACAAATAAGGGAATGTCCCACTGATCAAATCTAGTATGATAAATCATGAGACTATTATCACCATCATCATCATCATCAATTGCCTATCATCTTTAGCCTTTTGGTATAACAAATTATAGCCAAACCCTCCTGCATGCCAACTTGTAAAATTTTATGTCATACCCATATAATAGCTCCATAAAATCATCACGCTCTTCCCTCTCAATATGATAAATCATCTCACCCTATGTGGGTAGCCATGTAATCCTATGGATATCCTCTGGTAAGATGGTCATCTCACTTGTAGGTAGCATGAAGGTGTTAGTGGCTGGATCCCATCTCTTGATGAGTGCCACTATCATCACCATATCCCATGGCACATGTTGTTAATACATCATAGCATCAAGGCCAACCTCCTCAATATATCCCTAATCATCTACAGTCATACCTCGATGAATCTTAGCAAAGATCTGAGGCACTCAATCTCGCATCTAGATTCACTCCCATGCCTGTAATGTTTGATAGTAAACAAACTTAGTTCTCTATACTATTTTTTCCTATGAACTCTACCTATTCTACCTACCTCATCCACCATTTAACTCACAAACATTTAACCTATCTTATCTAAAACCTAAACAATCACCCTTTTTGCCTAAAATACCTAACCCTAATCTTAACTACTACCTATCTTCCTATGTCATTTAACTATCTCCCACACCTTTGTACCTAAACCTTAACTATTCATACCCTTACCTATTAACAACATCACCTTCACCTTAACCCTCAAAATTAACCTTGACTTGATTTTTTCAAACATTACCTTAAAACTCTATTTTTTAAACCTTTTTTCAAAAACAAATCCACCTCTTATCGATCACCAATGGTTATGGTGATCACCGACGGTCAGGTGACCAACCATCAATGGTTATCGACCATCAAAGGTTAGATATGATCCCAATCGAAAATTGATTTGGGTTCCACCAATCCCTCAACCATTCATTAGATCAACAACCAACAAGCTAAGTATTTATTTTCAATCATTCAGTTACTTTGTTTCTATTTCTCAATCAACCCAACCAAAACCCATATCTCATAATTGCATTCTATAACCCAACCAAATATCCTTTTCTTGACTAGACCCAACCCATAGTAATCACTGATAATCACTCTAACATCTGATGGTTTATCCAAATTGTTGATGGTTACCTTAACCACTGATGGTCACCCCAACCATCGATGGTCACTGTGTGACAAAATAACAAGATATTTTCACCCACCAGACCTCAATCAAATCCCAATTGTAGACCCTCTGCCTAACCAAAAAACCCTACCTTATTTTAGAACTACACTTAAGCTATTTAGTATTAATATTGACCCACTTATCACTATAAGTAGTCAACTTCATCTATTCTTTTATCAAAAACTTCTTGTACTTAATTTTAGTATCTTCAATGTGTGTGTAACATATTAGGTTTTTCTACCATACCCTTCTTGCATTTATTTTTCTCTTCCTTCCAAGAACATAAACAAAATTTCTTTGAAACACCTACTACCCCTTACAATCCACCTGCACCAAACACTAATTAATTGCACTTATAAATTAAGAAATTAAGGAAAGAAAGGGATAAGTTATAAGAAAATATTAGACAACATAAAATAGTGGAATTTCAAAGAATTACTCCTCACCAAAATAATCCTACAAACCAACAATAACTAGATAAGTTGCTGACTCCATATTCCTTTCTTGCATCTCTAATCATTTGAGATTTATTAGTCCAAAATTGTTTACTTAGTGACAAGGATAGTCTTTCAATTATCCCTAAATTGGTGGAAGATAACTTGAACCTAATATATGAACCTATTTCTAACCTTGAATTATAGTGGAATAGGTCTCCCATGAAGGTATTTGGCATTGTCAAGAACCTAAAACTTACCCTCCATTCTTACCCCAAACATTCAGTTATAGAGGACCTTATTGTAGCAAATTTGTTACATCAATTTGCTATGTGTTTGGCTAGTGATTTTATAGCTAAGGTTGAGGGGTATTTGTTCAAAGACTTATCTCATTTGGTATGGAAACTTGAACATGGTGTAGAAGTGAAAATCAAGTCTAAGTCACTCTCTAAATTCCACATTTATCCTTACACTCAAACCACTTTAAAGGTAGATTGCCTTCACCCTCATTCTCCAAAGTAATATGATTATGTCCAAGATCCTATGCCTACTAAAGAGACTAAATTGATCCCAATATGGAAGCCTTCATGGGCCAAAGACCCAAAATTCATCATACCCACCCTTGAAAAGAAGAATAAGGAAGGAAGAATAGGTATGAAATCTATTTTAAGGAGCCTCTCAAGTTCTCCAAACACACCTATTAGTCCTTCATTTGATGTTACTCAAGTGCCTGCTACCGCTCTCCACATCCTTCCTCAATCCCATGAGCTTCCCAAGAAATCATTCAAGATATCTAGTTGGATGGATACCCTTGCAAATATCAAACAACCTAATGATGTCTATTGCCCAACCCCCCTCCTCTCTTAAAGAGAAACCAAGTAGATCAAAGTCTAAATATGAATATCAAAGTATGGTGGATAAAATATCAAGGTTGGTAGATGAAGGAGAATTTCTTCAAAATAGTGATAGTGTTATAGTTACGGCTAAGAATTAAGAGAACTTTGGAGAGGACACTTTTAGTGTCTATAAAGAAGAGATTCAGATTGGGACTCCTTTTCATCCTAGTAGGTCAGGTTTAGAACATAAGAATTTTAATGATGAGTGGCAGCTACAAGATCATAATGTTGGCGCTGATTTAAAAGAAACAAAAGATAATCCTTTCATAAGAGAAAAACTAGATGGCAACCTTCATCATAATTTTATTGAGGTTGAGATCAAGGATCCATTAGAAGATTAGTATTAGAGTTCTTAAGTGAAATAGAATAACTTAGCAAGGCAAACTTGAGTGAAGTGATAATACAATAGGTTGAAATCCTAAGTAAATAAGGTAATGTGAGTCAAGAAGTGTCAATACAAGAAGAGATTTTATTTCATTGGATTGATGAGTTGTCACCCTCCACTGGGGATGAAGAGGAGCAAATGTTAGCTAATCAAGAACCTTATGATGACCTTGTCAAAGTAAAGGAGGTGATTAGTCAACTTGTTGACTTATAGATAGTTAGTAGAAGTAGAAATGAACATTGTGATTTGTCCATTGATCATTAGGAGACATCATTTTGGGAGTATTTATAAAATCTATACTTGAAGTTAGACACCCCACCTTTACACCAATCAAAGCTTGAAGAGAAATAACTTGATAAGGATGATTGGGTAAATAATCATCTTGAATTTAAGGAGTAAAATCAGTTATAACCCCTAACTAAAGAGGATATGAAGTTTATGATTCAACATAGAAAGATTTGGGGAAGAATATGATTGGGTTATTAATCCTCATGCTCAACCCATGTACCTAGGAATGAATCCAGATAGTCTTTTCACTCTTCTAAGTGACCAAGAGAGTGATAGCTAAAGATGAAGGATGTCACACATTGGTCAAAGTCTGATTGCACATAAATCATCAAAGGATGGATCCACATCATGGTGCCACAATGATCAGAGAACATTCCCATTTGATCCTAGGGGAATGAAGTCTAGGTTATGTTAGTTTTGTAGTAGTTAGATTCTTTATCCAAATAAGTGCTTTGCACAAGTTGTAAGTAGTGTATTTTAATCTAATTTCCTTGCCATTTTTGTTCTTAACTATTAGGTCTATTTCTTAGTTTTAGGTTTATTTTATTTTCTTGTGTGTATGGGTCTTATTTTTGTTACAAGTTAGTTAGGTGCCAAAGGTACATATTAGTTTGAAAGTTCAAGGAGTTATCATGTTATGTTTCTTTTTTGAATCACCTTGTCATGAAAGTGTCTGGGTTCCTTTGATCAATAGGTTGGTTACCCATTAGAGTCACCAAAATGTTGACATTTTAGCCTTAAAGGCCAAATATCAACCTCCTACATCAAAAACTTTTAGTGATCATCTTCCTAGCTTGCTCTTGATTACTCCCTGCATGGTCATGTATTCCTTGTCCTGGTGAGAGTCTTATAATCCTTATTAAGATTTATAAGGTGTGTCATGGTCTTATGTTTAAATCCATGCTATCATGAGTCTCTTGAAGTCATTAGGATGATATGTTAGGTGTCATAGTGTCTTAGAATGAGAGATATCATTGTCAAGAGGTCTTGAAGATCCAATGGGTACTTAGGTATGTTTTGAGGATTATAGTGGTATTTTGGTAATGTGAGGATGTTTAAAATTATTTGAGGCTATAATATGAGTACCATGATGTATTTAAGTCATTTCACATGACATACCCACCTAAAGTCCATTTGATCCCCTTTATGATCCCTCAAACCACCTTATGAGCTTATGTCACCTTTAGAAGACTTTAGAAAAGAGGGGATATTTTAATTAATTATATTGAAATAAGGTATTAAAAGGGGGATTATCCATGCCATATACTACCCACATATTCTTCATGCCACATAAATTCCCTTTATGGGCCACCCACACCCTCTTCACTAAGCTAAGTGGGTCACACATGGCAATGTTTTTACCTTTCCACTTCTCCTTGCATTTATCCTTCTTGGAAATAGATTTTAAAATCATTCTTCCCTCCTTATAACCCTAAAATGATGTTGAAATAGCTTAAAAATTGAAAAGATAGTGAAAATCAAAGGTATTGAGGGATTATTCTGCACTTGTATAGATTGTATTGTACAACAAAAGATTAGAGGTTGAAATTCAGCTCATGACTGATGTCCTTACAAGTTTTCAGGTCAAATGGATTCCATTCAAGCCCAAAACCAATATGTACATCTTCAATCCTTCTTTTCAAGCTTGGACATCTCCTCAAGTTCTTGATTGTATCATACAAGAGAGACAAATTCAAGGTCCTAGATTTTGGCCATGAGAAATAGACTCAACCAAATTCCAATAATGAGCAATTGTTTGAAGATTGGTCTCCCAATATTTATGAACCTTTCTTAAGAAGTTAAGGAATGTGTTTGTACCGATCATCTGCATAGGCCATTTTCAAGGAGATGGTTTTCATGAAATTTTGATTGGTTTTCTCAATCTAATACCTTATGATGTTGTATCAGGTCTTATAGGATACCTACATGGAAATTTCAACATTTGTCTCACATGTCTGAGCATATAAGAATGGAAAACCTTCAAGTCTAACCTCTGTGTGCATCTTGTAGGAAAAATGTGTAATGAATTGGAGTTTTCATGTCTTTTCAGGAGTTTAAATCTATGTTTTGAAGTTTTTAGAGGTGACTCTATGATTATAATTCCTTATCACTTAAATTGAAGATGTTGAGTTGTGGAGCTAAAAGCTTCACTGTTGAGCTCTTGTGGAGGTTGCTAGACTTAACCAGTAACCGGCATTGCCAGTATCGCTGACATTAGTTAGGTGTGGACCAGAAGCTACCGACATCGGTTAGGGATTGGCCGACATCGGTCATATGCAGACTGACAGCAGCCAACATCGGTCACCTGTGTGTGTGTGTGCATGCATTTCTATAATTAGACTTGTCTAATTTTAGGAGGTCTGAGTGTTTGCAGGTGAAGACTAATTTAAGTCTTGGGTCTGTGTTTCTAATTATTGTATGCCTTGGATCCTATTTAAGAGACCCATGGGGCATGTATTGTAATGAAGTTGTAAGTAAGATCAATTAGATTTGCAAGGTGTGTAAGATCATGAAGATCTGTTGAAGTAATTGGTTGAGAGAGAGAGAGAACTCTTGAGAGAAATAGTGTACACCTAAGAGGTGTGGGAAGAGTGTGATTTCTTCATTTTATTTTGGAAGAGTTTTAATAGAGATTGGTTGTTTCTCATATCTCTTCTTATTTGCTATTTCTGATTTTTAGTTACTTATTGCTTCTAGTTCAATTCCGTGTTTAGTTGCTTATACAAAAGTAATCAATTGTACTCGGTAGTTCCTAACAAGTAGTATCAGAGCTTGGTTCACTAACAGCTGGTATAGAGTAGGTTAGTGGTTGTTGATTATAGGTTCACTCACAAGGGTTTCTGTTTGAGTGGGAGCAAAATAATGGTAGAAAAAAGTAAGCTAAGAATGGAGAAATTCAATGGCAAGAATTATCAATTATGGAGGATGCAGATAAAGGATTATCTGTATCAGAAAGATCTATTTTTACCATTGGGTGGGGTTGCATGTAAGCCCACAGATATGCAAGATGAAGAATGGAATGTTCTTGATAGAAAGGCTCTTGGATCTATAAGGTTGAGCCTGGCATCTTCTATGGTTTCTAATTTATCATAGGCAAAGACAATGGTAGAGTTAATGGATACTCTGGCAAACTTATATGAAAAACCCTCAGCTTCAAATAAGGTATATCTTATGAAGCAATTATTTAGTTTGCAAATGCAGGAAGGTGGATCTGTATATAGTCATCTTAATGATTTCCATGAAATTGTAAATCAATTAAATTCAGTCAAAATAGTTTTTGATGATGAAGTTAAGGCTCTCTTGATCTTATGTTCTTTACCTGAAAGCTGGCACAGCTTGGTAATGGCGGTAAGTAATACTGCATCTAGTTCAAATATCTTGAAAGTTGAAGATGTTGTTAGTGTAATTTTGAATGAAGAAATTTGCAGGAAAAGCATAGGTGAAACATCAGGTAATGCTTTAAGTATTGAAAGCAGGGGAAGGCAAAGAGAGAAGGGCAAGCATGGGAAATCAAGGTCAAAGATGGGAAGGAGATCCAAATCCAAAACTAGTAGAATAACCTGCTAGAATTGTGGAAAGAAAGGATATGCAAAGAAAGACTGTTGGTTGAAGGATAACAAAGAAAATCAGCATGAAGGTAATAAAGAAGCAAATGTTGTAGGTATTGTTGCATAGGATGCTCTTATATTTTCTTTGGATAGTCAAGTAGAATCATGGGTTTTAGATTCTGGTGCTTCTTTTCATGCAACCCCAAATAGAGAATTTTTCAATGATTATGTCCGTGGAGACTTTGGAAAAGTTTATTTAGGGGATGGTGAGCCTTGTCAAATTGTTGGCAAAGGAAAAGTGCAGCTTAAATTGCATAATGGAAACACATGGGTGTTGAAAGATGTCATGCATGTACCCATCTTGAAGAGGAATCTAATTTCTACACGAAATTTGGGTGATGAGGGTTGCACAATTACTCTCACAGCAGAATCTTGGAAAGTTTCCAAGGGTGCACTTGTATTAGCAAGAGGTAAAAGAGTAGGTACTCTTTATCTGTGTAATTGTATTACTGATTATTCTCCTTCTGTTTTATCTACTTCAGATGTAGATGCAAAGATGTGGCACTATAGGCTTGGTCACATGAGTGAGAAGGGAATGAATATTCTTAAGTCAAAAGGTAATCTTTTAGATTTGAAATGCATAGATCTAGATTTCTATGAGCATTGTGTTTTTGGAAAATAGAAGAAAGTAAAGTTTCTCAAGATTGGGTCAACAAAGAAGTACAGGTTGGAGCTTGTTCACACAGATGTCTAGGGACCAGCTCAGGTAACTTCTATTGGAGGATCACAGTATTATGTTTCTTTCATTGATGATGCTACAAGAAAGGTATGGGTTTATTGCATAAAGAGGAAATTTGATGTTTTTGACACATTTAAGAATGGAAAGCTTTGGTTGAGAATGAAACAGGTTTGAGATTGAAGTGCCTTAGATCTGACAATGGTGGTGAGTACTGCAGCAATAAATTCAATAGTTACTATTCTATGAGTGGAATATGTAGGGAAAGGATGGTTCCAAGGACACCTCAGCAAAATGGAGTTGCTGAAAGGATGAATAGAACAATTATGGAGTGTGCACAGAGTATGAGGTTGCATGCTGGTTTGCCCTTAAATTTTTGGGCAGAAGTTATGGATACTGTAGTGTACTTGATTAACAGAGGACCTTCTACTACTCTGGATGGTGGAATACCAAAAGAGGCTTGGACAGGTAAAAAGGTAGATCTTTCAATTCTCAGAGTTTTTAGTTCTGAAGCTTTTGTGCACATTGATAAAGAAAATAGAAAGAAGCTAGATGCTAAATCCATGTGGTGCACTTTCATTGGTTATGGCTTTGGAGATTTTGGATTCTAGTTGTGGAATTTAGAAACTAAAAAAATTATTAGAAGCCGTGATGTAGTTTTCAATGAGAAGGTGATGTACAGTGATCAGCTCAAGAGGTTGAATAATTCTGAGCAGGGCAATCTTGATTTGGATGAGGTAATGATCCAAAATGAGCTCGCAGGTAAAAATCATCAGTCACAAGAAAACACAGGCACCGACGTCAGTCAAGCAAGAACTAACATCGATCAGACAGGAATAGATGTTAGTCAGATAGTAACCGATGTTAGTTAGGATGGAACTGACGTCGGTCAGATAGAACCGACGTCAGTTGGCTACAGACAGAAAGATGACTGAGATTGGTCACTGATAGAACAGAATTTGGATGGATAACAAGTTGTGGATGAGTCTCAAACACCCATAAGGAGGACTGTAAGGGTAAGTAAACCTCCAATTCATTATTCCCCTTCTTTATACTACATGTTGCTAACTGATGGCGGAGAACTAGAAAGTTTTGATGAGGCAATATGGGTAGAATCTAGGAAACAGTGAGAGCATGGCATGAATGAGGAAATTGATTCTTTAGTAGAGAACCAAATGTGGGATTTGGTTGAGTTGCCAGCCAGAAAGAAAGCACTAAAAAACAAATGGGTATACAGGTTAAAGGAAGGAGAGAATGGACAAATGAGACATAAGGCCAGGTTGGTAGTAAAGGGATTTGCATAGAAACCAGGTATTGACTTTGGTGAAATTTTTTCTCCTATAGTAAAGATGACTTCTATTCAGACTGTATTGTCTTTAGTTGCTATTGAGGATTTGCATCTTGAGTAGATTGATGTTAAGATAACATTTCTTCATGGAGATTTGGATGAAGAGATATAAATGGAACAACTGGAAGGTTTTGAGGTCACAGGTAAGGAGAAACTTGTGTGCAGGTTGAAGAAAAGCTTATATGGTCTTAAGCAAGCTCTAAGACAATGGTATTTAAGGTTTGACAGGTTTATGATAGAGCATGGCTTTAGTAAATGTCAATTTGACCATTGTGTTTATTTTACCAGATTGGATAATGGTCATTATATTATCTTGTTGTTGTATGTGGATGATATGCTTGTTGCAGGTTCACACATGCAGGAAATTACTAAGCTAAAGGTAAAATTAGCTCACACATTTGCCATGAAGGATTTGGGAGCAGTAAATAAAATCCTTGGCATGAGTATTAAGAGAGACAGGAAAAATCACAGGCTAATTTTGTCTCAAGAGGATTATGTGAATAAGGTGTTGGAGATGTTCTATATGCAGGATGCAAAATTGGTAAGCACACCTATGGTTGGACACTTCAAGTTGAGCATATAACAGTGTCTTAAATCACATGATGAGGTTGAGTACACGAGCAAAGTTCCATATGCTTCAGCAGTTGGGAGCTTCATGTATGCTATGGTATGTACCAGACCTGATATTGCCTAAGCAGTGGGAGTTGTTAGCAGTTTATGGCCAATCCAGAAAAGGAACACTGGAAAGTAGTTCAGTGGATTCTCAGATATCTGAGAGGGACTAGTAATAGGTATTTATGCTATGCAGGGTCAAGCACTTCTCTACATGGGTATGCAGATTTAGATATGGCAGGTGACTTAGATGGCAGGAGAAGCACCACAAGATATGTGTTCACTGTTGGTGGAACGGTGGTTAATTGGATTTCAAAGTTGCAGAAGGTTGTTGCCTTGTCTACTACAGAGGTAGAATACATTGTAGTCACAGAGGCTAGCAAAGAAATGATATGGATGACTCGGTTCATGGAAGAGTTGGGAAAGGAGCAAGAGAGTTTCAAATTGTACAGTGATAGTCAAAGTGCAATTCATTTGGCAAAGAATTCAGCCTTTCATTCAAGAACCAAACATATACAGCTTAGGTACCACTTCATTTGACATGTATTGGAGGATGGACAGTTAAAGCTAGAAAAGATCCATATGGATAAGAACCCTGCAAATATGTTAATAAAGCCGGTAACAAAGGAGAAGTTGAGTCTTCATTCAAATTTTGTTGGTCTTCAAGATTGATCTTGAAGATGGAGATGCAAACCAAAGAAACAAGACAGAGGATGTTGCTGTACAGGTACAGGTGCAGCTGTTTATCTCCAAGTGGGAGATTGTTGAGTTGTGGAGCTAAAAGCTTCACTATTGAGCTCTTGTGGAGGTTGCTGGACTTAACCAGTAATGAACATTAGTAGTATCACTGACATCATTGAGGCGTGGACCAGAAGCTACCGACATCATTCAGGGATCGGCCGATGTTGGTCATATGTAGACTGACAGCGACCAACGTCGGTCACCTGTGTGTGTGCATGCATTTGCATGCGCTTCCAGAATTAGACTTGTCTAATTTTAGGAGGTCTGAGTGTTTACATGTGAAGACTAATTTAAGTCTTGGTTCTGTGTTTCTAATTATTGTATGCCTTAGATCCTATTTAAGAGACCCATGGGGCATGTATTGTAATGAAGTTGTAAGTAAGATCAATTAGATCTGCAAGGTGTGTAAGATCAAGAAGATCTGCTGAAGTAATTGGTTGAGAGAGAGAGAAATCTTGAGAGAAATACTGTACACCTAAGAGGTGTGGGAAGAGTGTGATTTCTTCATTGTATTCTGGAAGAGTTTTAATAGAGATTGGTTGTTTCTCATATCTCTTCTTATTTGCTATTTCTGATTTCTAGTTACTTATTGCTTTTGGTTCAATTTCATGTTTAGTTGCTTATACAAAAGTAATCAATTGTACTCGGTAGTTCCTAACAGAAGATTCTAATATCCCTTTCCACCTTATATGATCTCAAAGAAAGAAGATTTATGCATAAGGGAAGGTCACTTTACAATAGACTACGTGTATAACTATTAATGGAAGTTGTAGACTTCAAAAGTAGCTCAAAAACATTGGAAAAGGTGTTAGGATGATGGTAGAACATTTTCATGTTGTTCAAATCAAGCTTATCCACCTTATCATTAGCCTTAAGGGGCCTAGAAATCATCTCCTTCACCTCTAAACATGCTCAATCCCCTTTTTTCAAAGTTCAAGGTTTCTTTATGTAAATTAAGGTTTCATGAAGTTTTTAGGGTTTCATCTTGAGGCCTTTTATGTTGTGTATTGACCTCCAAATATCCATGATTGGATTAAAAGTAGGTATAAGTTTCTCCATATACATGAAGTTGGTACTAAATGGAGTCTTGTAATCCATTTCATACCATAATCCATATCACTATTATCCCATTCACCATCACTATCTTTATATGGTGTATTCCCATGTTTTCATATTATCATTTCCTTGTCACTCCATGTTCATACTTCGCCCACCCATACACCCTCCATTCTATGTCTAAAAAATGATGGTAAACTTCTATACTCCATTAAACCTTCAAAAGGATGAAATCATGAAGTGCTGAGACGTTTTGGTCATATACCTAATCAAAAGAATGAAATTAGAGCTAAAACCAACCTTCATATGGCCTACTATAGCAGGACATTTAGAAGATATCTTGGAGACCATTTAAGGGGTATGGGAATCTAATGTGGACTTAATGAGTAGTCATCTTGGAAGACAAATGATGATGCAAACTTAGAGACAAAAAAGAAATTAAAATGGCTTAAATTCACTGTTGTCCATCACAAGCCTCATAAGCACATATAGCTAGTTGGTTAGTCTGGGCTTGGTCTATAGGGAAAGGTCTAACAGAGGTTAAGTAGGAGGTTGCATTTCATGAGATTATAGGGATGCTTATGGGGGATTGAGATGTTAATTAATGCTCAAGAATCCCTAACATACATAAGTATGAGACCTTTGGATCTCTAAAGAAGGCCTAATGTAACATGATGGACACATATAATTACATCATAATCATAGATATAAACATCATGTTAAGGGTAAGATACAGAAGGTTACAGGAGATATGTTTGAAACCACTATGTGCAATCAGGAGTAGGGGGTAAGGAATCCTTCATAAGGATATTAAGTAGTATATAAATATAGATGTGATTCCTATGTGATAAAATAGTCATTTTAAGATGCATAAGGACACCTACAGTCAACCCTTCTAGACTAACTATAACAAGGTCCTTTAAAAACACTGTATGGGTTAGTTAAGACATAAGAGATTAACAAAAGTTCAAAAAGAGGTGTGTCCAAATAGTAAATGGTGATATGGGATTCTCCACATGTGATGGATCCAAACACCATGTAGACCATCTCTCTTTATATAACCTTGATGATTAACCCCTGTGGATATTCGTACTAGCAGATGGTCACATGTGACATTACTAAGGCATGATGGGTGTCTTCATCTTGCATGATCCAAAAAGAAACAATCAAACACAATGTAGAAAAAAATTCATGATAATAGGGGGAGTAACACTTGATAGTCATCTTCACTCATCCAAGAAGGCATAAAAGACACTTATAAAATAGTTATAGTAGACTTGATAATTCAATTAAGTTGTTTCAATTAACTCAAAGGCCAAACCAAGTTTAGAAGTATGGGTTGCTCAAGTCTCATTTATTAGTAGGTATTAGTCACAGGTGAGGTATCGACATCACTTAAATCCCACCATTAATGAGATATAATTAGAAAAGATATATACAAGGTTTTAAGTGAAACATAATTAATTAACCCCATGAGAGCATTCATATGCATTGGGTACCAGCTTAGTTGTAGAGATTGGAAGTTGACATAGTGGGAGGGAAGATGAGTTAAAAAAATACTTCTAAAAAAAAACCACACTCCAAGAGGTCTAAGATATTTAGTTTTGACAAGGTTTAACCCCTACAGTTAGAGGGCAAAGAGCAACACCTACAGGTAGACAATGAAGGAAGATATAACATTGTTAAGTTGTGGGCATTCTAGGACCATTGATGAGGGTTGAATAAATGTGATAAGACATAATAAAATTTAATGCAGATATCCTCAATTCATCCAATGAGTTTACAACTTAGGGAACCCTTAGCAAGCATGTTTGCAGACCCCTAGGGTTAGTTTAAACCTCCAATCTCCAAACCCTGAATATGTAATTTGATACTTAGAAGGGGAAATCACTCCATATAGCTACATGGTATGATGAAAAAAGGTAGAAGACATACATATAAAATATTTTAATAATGTTTAGTCATAAAATCACCCATAGTAGGCTTAAACACTCAAATTTCCATGTACAATCATATAGTTGCAGACAAGGTGAAGCTAGTTTAGGCCAAAATTGTCATTTGAGGGCTTTATAGGCCTAGCAAAGTGTTAAAAATTGGAAGAGAGAATATTTGTGAGAGTTAAATGGCATACATATCATTATATTGGTTAGAAAAATAGTGGGTATACCCATTTTGTATCTTGGACCAATATATGTTTGGGCAAGCAGTTAAGGGACTAAACAAGTAGAATTGGGATTTGGGAGGTCAACAAGATAGTTTGGAGCCCATATAAGGTTTTGAAAAAATGGGGAGTGATGTTTGAGGATAATAAAAACTCCTAAAATGGTTTAACATGTTGTTCCACAGTCATATGTCATTGAAGGCAAGCCAAACAAGCACGATTTAGGCCTATTTATGAACCACACTATCACATCAAGGCTCTTTCAAACATATATAGTAGGTTGTACATTTAGGTGTAGAGACATGAATATGTTTGGGAAATGATAGAAGGGTTTACATATGGATAAAAGTGTATAAGGATTAGAAAAAACTCAAAACCTTACTCTAAAGACTCAACCATGCATACAAGCAGTTTGAGGACTAACATTAGACGATCACCCACTCCACCTCAAGAGGTTTCTAAGAAAATGATCTTAGTATGTTTTAGGCACCCATGTATACTTTTAATCCATGATATATTGATTAGGATTGGGAGGCCAAAATTGATAAACAAATGTTAAGAACATAGGCAATCAGAAATGGCTTGCAAACTACCCTAGGGTCACCTTTATTTACTCATATATTTGTCCATCATTTGCATGGACTCTTAGCCATTCATGGAAGCTAGGAAGGTCTATTACATAGATATTCATGGCCTTTATTTTGGACTTGGATTTCCATACTATATAAACCATCCTTAAGACCCCTAGACAATCATAACCTCCCTAAGACCCTAACAGACCCAGTCTTAGAAAAATTGATATTTTAATACCTTAATACCTAGGGATGGTTTGAATATCTCATGGGAAAAAAATAAAACTCAAAGGGGATCCACCTAATGGTACTTGACTATATATAAATTATATGAAACCTTAAAAAATAGGCTATTTTATAGGGATTTGAGCATAATGAAGGGTGTTTAGCAATTCTTGATGATTCCAATTCTTGGAATGGCAAGTTTGAGACTTATTTCAACTCCTCAAAGTTTAACATGCTCAAGGATTCAACCTTAGAGCTATCTACAAGGGGATTCAAAACTTGTCTACCAGTGCATGAGGAAGATGGACCAGTCAGCTTAGAGAAGTCAAATTTCAAGTTCCTAATGTCTTTTTAACCCTATGTCATGGTTAGAAATTATGTTTCAAGCATGGATCACACTCATACATAGGTTTATAATCTTTGTTGTAGGTATAAAATGGATGACAAGTTTCAAATACTTAGGTAATTAGGTATAATAGGCCTAATTGGCCATAAAGGAAGGTCAGGTTGGCATTGAAAGGTTAGTGGAATGGGTCAAATAAAAGGTGACACACTTGGTAACTAAATCTTAAAGGAAATTTAATGTTCATTTCATGGTTGTGATAGAGAAATGAGATAGTTTCCTTGACCTTTTCAACTTGCTCTAAAGGAGTATGGGCTACTACATGACTATGGTGGCCTAATTCATATTATAACTACCATATGGAGCATGATGGACTATTCTAGGCATGGTCAAGCCTTAGACAAAGTGTAACTAAAGTTGAATCAGCCTCCCTGACCTATTTTCCAATGCCAATGCCTCATCTAAGGAGCATTCAAGGAGGTCTAATACATGAAGTATCTAAAAGGGGTTTATTTAACTATTTTGAGTGGACTTGGTCATTGATGACCCCATTATTAACTCTCCTATGCCATTCTCCCCTTCTCTCTCATCCTATTATTCTATATATTCAAGGTTTTTTTCCTTCGATTGTATCCCTTGGGCTGGTATCAGGACACTCTACTATAATTTGTACTTATACAACTCTTGAATGATGCATAGAGCATCTTGCAGCCTCTTCATGGTTTAGAATTTATGTGTTTATGCTTGTTTTGATATGCAACAATGGCATGGCTTTCCCTTTTGAAATTCCAAGTCATACCTAAGTCTTAAAAATATTCTTGGTAGGTTGTCTAGTGTGTTATAAGGTGGATAACTTAGGTTTGAAGTGTCAATTAGATTAAAAGTGCCTTTAACCAAGCCTTATGCTCTTGAAATTCTCCCTTCAATCATTCCACTAACATCTAAATGAAATATTGATGTTCAAAAATCATTGTAGATATTCTCTTAGCTCTATGCATTATTTTTTAGTGTGTTGAGAGTCTAAGCTTATGAGTGGATAGAATGATATCAGGTGCATCACCACACCTAGAATAGGTTTTCATTCATGTATTTTCTCTACCCTTTCCATCCTAACATGTCTAGGTTCTAAAAGATCATTCAAATGAAAAAATCTGGGGAATGAGCCCCATCAACAATCTAGAGGTCTAGCCCAACATTAGGTAACCCATAATCTAGGGACATTCCCATGTTAGCTTAGGTTTGGGGATCAGGACATGAAGACTCCTATCCTTAGAAATGGTGTAAAATAGAGTCTATAATAGCCTCCTTAAGGTTAGATGTGTCATATATAGTTTGTTATTCATCTACTACCTTGATCATAGTTGAATCCATGTGTTCCTCATCATCTTAGAGGTCTACAAGCTTGGTGTTTGATTCTGTATGTTGGGTTGATTATAATTTACCTAGCTATCCTTTGAATACCAATTTATTTTTCATAGATTCAACTAGAGGCATAAGAGTCTATTTTTACTTCTTTGAAACCTAGGGCTGGGGTTGTTGTTGTATTGATTTCAACTACTATGTACCACTTTATTCTATATGTCTTATCAATCTAGAGTGTACCCTGATTGAAGATGTGCAAAGCATACCCTATATCCAATTGATACAATTCGATATTATCAGAGTGTGGGTGACTCTAAAGTGATAAGAACCTCTAGAGAGGGATAGCTCCCTTAAGATTTATCTATTAAAATTGATGTACTGTTATTTTTGGGGTGAAAAGGGGAAGAAGGAAGCTGTAGGTAAATCTTATTTGATGGGGTGATACACGTCAATGGTTATTTATCCTCTAAAATATATTGAAAATAAGGCACACATATAAACCAATAATAATTATTTAGATTACTCCTAAACATAAATATTTTAGATGAAGGATTGAAAAGATTTTGGGTTACAAAATTTTATTTCTATCTCTTCAAATGACCTGTAGAGGATGAGATTTGAAAAAATAGGTGAGGAAAGGACCAAAAAGAAGGGGATAAAATACCACTTATATATTGGTACACAATCTAAATACACTCTATTATATATATAAACTCATATGCAAACAAAAATCTCTTCTTTATTGATATATGATGCCAAAAATACAGTTTCTTCTCAGCTCCAAGAATTATGAAAAATTGCTTGAAAAAGCCAATATATATGTCTCCTAACCTAAATATAGCCAATGTGGAATTGATTTTTTATAAGGAATAGTTTTGGTTAGTTAACCAAGGACTTTATCATTTTACAATATTTAATTAACTCCTTAAAATATCTTCAAACTCCCCAAAATATGTATGGTCTTCAATCTTGGCGTAGAAAAGAGGTGGTGGGCCCATATTTGATAAGTCAATACTTTGATTGAAATTATACATTATCCTTTGATGTATTAACTCAATCTTAAAGTGATTTTTAAGTGTTTGAAATCTTTGAATGATAAGATAACAAAGGAAGATGCTTGAACATGTCAATTAATTAATTGAAGTGTAAGATTAGTCAACTCCAAGATAGACTTCACTTGCATGAAAAGAGACTTTTTAAGGATGAAAAGGGAATGATATATTCATGTAATAGTATATATGAAGAATTTAAAATCAATTTTAATTCCTTGACAACCAGTTCAATGCCAATCTCAAGCTTGACCATTTGATCAAATAGGTCTATTAGG
Organism: Torreya grandis; assembly: GCA_037957365.1. Classification (NCBI taxonomy): domain Eukaryota; kingdom Viridiplantae; phylum Streptophyta; class Pinopsida; order Cupressales; family Taxaceae; genus Torreya; species Torreya grandis. The sequence continues at coordinate 657,985 of JARHVA010002212.1, forward strand.
CCAAAAAGGCCTAAAGGCTAGTTTGTGCATCTGGACACCATGAAACCTATAAAAAGAAGACAATAAACCTTAAAAAACAATTAATTATACCTTTAAAAACTTTAATTATCACTATATATATGATTTTGATGAGAAAACTCTTGCCATTCAGTCAACAGGGTTGACTAGGTCTATTTTGCTCTATTTTCTAGTAGACTAGCCATTTTGATTGAGATGATAGGGACACTTTCAAGATGATTTATGATAAAATGAAGATTTTAATATAAATAAAAAGTATTAGGATTCAATCTCCATTTATTATATTTCATTTAACTACTCTGCATTTCATTTTACATGTTTTTTCCACAAAAAACATGATTTTTACCCTCATCCATACAAATCCATATATAAAATTTGCATTTATGGAACCCTATCTAATTTTAGTTGAAATTTTAAATTTTTTTTAGGTTTATCCATGAATATTTGATATCAAAAAAATCCACATTTCTCAAAACTAGTTTTTTAGGGATTTAGGAGGGTTTTAAAGCCGAATCTTCAAAATGACGATTCACAAAGTACAGAGCTCCAAGTATTAAAATATTACTATTTATGTGTATAAAATTTACCCCTTAACATCCCTAAAAATATTGGGTTTCCATGCAAAATATATGAAAATTTACCATGTAAATGAAATTTACTTGTGGGGATTTGACTGCATTTTGGGCTGCCTATGCTCTTAGCGATTGTTCATAAATAAAATAACTTAAAATTATCTAAAATTTTCTTTAATTATAATTAAATATGGGTACTAAAAATATAATAAGATAATTTGGGCAAAATCCACATGTGGTGAACAATACGAGCATCTGAACAAGAGGCTTGGAAAGGTGTTTAGAATTGTAAAAAGTGAAAAACTTAACCAAGATGAAAATAACTCTTCCCCTACCTCCAAAATCCTTAAATAATCATCATATTACCTGTAAGATGCTATCAAAACACTCTAAAATCATATTTTTCTTGAAAAGTTAAAAATTGCCTTTTTGTCCTACGTGTCTATTTGCCTAAACAAGCCTATATGAGCATGGTTTGCATAAAATTTGGAGTTTTAAAACTCTTTAGAGGTATTATTATTATTTAAAAACATCATCCCATGCTTTTCAAACTGTTAATTGGACATAGAAACCCATGTAACACTCTAGAATGATGTATGCTCCAATGGTGATCTCAAACATAATGGCTGAGGTCTGAGACAAAATAGAAAGTATCTACACTCATAAAATGGACATGAAATTTTTAAAAAATATTCCTCAACTCATGATGACACTATATACTAAATTTGGGGGAAAAATTCCACCTATAGCTCTTAGAATCCTCAAGTTTCCTTCAAATTCGACCCTATGCAAGGGTTGTTTGCATTTTTGATTGAGTTTTAGTGTTTTGGAGGTGATTTAAATAAGTTTGGATTTTATACAGATTAAAATAATATAAAATATCACATTATTCCCTTCAATAGTTTGAAAAGAACCTCTACCCTTGTTTTAAGCATGTCAAGACCTCCAATAAGGCATTTAGGCTTCTCAAATGATTGTGATATGCTGTTGTAAGTGTATATTAATCAAATTGAGAATGTTTAGTGGAAATATAATCCTCAATAGGTGATTTTAGACTAATTATACCAATTTATATCTCTCTATATACCTCTTTAAAGCAAATTGACTACTTTCAAGCTTTTAAGGCCTTGGATTGTGTATAGTCTGTATAATGGCATGTGGATGCATGTGGTAAGGTGATCCAATTGTAACCATAATTTTGAGAGAACCCCTCATCCTCACTTAATTTTCATCAACATTATCCATTTGAAACACTATTTTGGGACAAGAAACCCCTCACCAGGCCATTATATTGGAAAACTCCTTCATTAGATGACTGCAAGCTCTTTACTTGGCAAGTTCAAGGCCTTTAGATTTTAGGTGACTGTAATACCCTATTTATAACCTTATTTAATAAACCCATTCATCTATATAATCATCAATTTTTCTTTCTTTAAGGTTTTTCTTGAACATGAAACCCTTTAGGACTATGTCTCTGTGCTCACTAACAAACCACTCCAAACACCTCAACCGTTGACTGTAGGTATGCTAATTTATTGTAGTTGTAGGTTTTAAAAGTGTTTGGAGTATCTAATTTTTCTTATAGACTCATGATTAAGTTATTCATCATACCTTATTCCTTCATTAAAAACCAATCTCCTTTCTGAATGAATATTTGACTATGTTAAGTAACCTATAGCTCTCATGCTTAGTTGTCTTTTAGGTGATTTTCAGGAGTATGACTGTATGGTAATATAGTGGGATGTAGGTTTCTATATTGAAAATGGTTGTTTTTTTCACTTTATTACCTTCAAAAATATTAAATGATCTTCATTTTTCACAAAACCTCAATAAGTCAAAACCCTCAATCACCTCTTTGTCATGACCTAGGGTTTCCAATTGATTCATCCCAACTACCATGGTTGTAGGTACCCTTTTGAATTGATTTTAGCCTTAAAGACCTTAATATTCTATTGTCTTAGAAACCTTATAGCCTCCTTTATGATATTTTTACCTCACTAAGTCATTTTATGTTTCCATGAGTCTATTTGCATCATAAGATATCACCAAAACCCTCTTATGAATAAACTATCTTTTGCTAAGTTTGACTGTGACTGTAGGTGCAATCTTAAGCCTGCTATAGGTCAACATATAGAATGACTTTAGGTGTAAATTAGTGTGAAAATACTTCATTAAAACCTATTATTCCTTTCTTCTTTCTCATTCACGAAGAATTTACTCTCAAAATGAAGCATATCCTTGCTAATTTACACTCACTTCTTTAAGTAATTAAGAGTCCAATTTATAACCAAAAGATCTCTCTACAAGGCACAGACCTACAGGTGCCTTTTAGGGCTATAGCTAATCATGAAACCTGATATAGAAAACTATATATGCTATAGGGTAATATAGGTTAGCACTTAGAAATGAAGATCACTTCCTTGTGATTCTTATTTACCTCATGAAGTCCTCCTTGACACTTAGACTTGAAGGGTTTTACATTTCTTGGTGATAACCTCCATAGCTCTCCTTGATGACCAAAAACCTTCCAACTTGGTTGTAGGTTTATTAGGTACTATAGGTGCTCATTAGATATTTGATATCCATATTACGACTTCCAACTATGAATGAAATCATAGCATGAATCAAGAGCTACCCCAATTAGCTCTTGTCAACCTCATCACACCAAGGGCTGAAGATCACTTCAAAACTCAGTTATAAAGAGTCAACCCCTTGCCATAGGTGCTGACTGTATAATTGTTTGAATTGAGATACAAAACAACCTTTAGATGATGGCATAAGCCTTTGGTAAGTCTTGGTATGATCAACATGAATTTGAAGGGCAAATGAACACATGTCACTTAGAGGATATCTTTTACAAACTCTTTCCTTATTTCCCCTACATTTGAATCCTCTTTTATGCATATTGAGAGATTGTATGGATTGATTTCAAGTTTAGGTCTCAAAAAACCTTGACAAACACAAGTACCATGTTTTGATCTTTAGGATGTTGTTTCAACAAACTTCAAAACCTCTTTCCTTGAGTTTTATACCTTATAAGCCTTTCCAAGGGCATAATCCATATTCTTTGTTGTATGTGTACTAAGGGATTGGCTATAGGTGTAATTTATAAGATGATTGACTGTATATTAGGTTTAAAAAAATCTACTAGCATGCTTTGACCTGAGTGAAATCCACCTCTCACCTTAGATACCCCAAACCATCAAGAAAATTCTCAAGATGAACCACTATCTATATCCATGTACATACTAACTTGAAGATGTGACTTTAACCTTATGTGGCTGTAGATGATGATCTTGTCAGTGTACAGACTGATTTTGATGCTTGATTAACCTTCAAACTCCTTTTTCATGTTTTGATGGCCTTCGGTACCCTTTATAAGAGTTTTTTAATCTTCGAGACCTTGAAATAAAAAAGTTTCCATTCTTGAGCTGAGATAGCCTTGAGAAACATACTTTGACTACATACCTCTATTATAGGTCATGATTTATGACTGTACTATGTCCTTTAGTGGCTTGCACCCTCTTCTCATGCTTGATGGTTTCTCTAGCCCTTGTTCTCCGATGATGATCTATGAGATGAAGGAGAAATGAGGGGTGGGATGAATGGATAAGTGAATGAAAACATGAGAATGGAGATGGAAAAAGTGAAAACATAGTGAAAAAGGGAAGAGTAGGATAGTGAGGTGGGGTGGGTGAGGTGGATATGATGAAAGAGAATGAAGGAGTATGCTAGAACCAAGGTAAGGAGTGTCATATAACCACAAACATATGGACACCATAATATCACCACTTGGAAACCATTGGAGGAGTTTTTATAGATTGAAAATGAACCTTAGTTTTCCCAAAAAGCCTCAAAATATGCAAAAATTCCTTAATGAATGCTAAATGAGCATTATTGGCCATGAAACAAGAATAATGTCTAAACATTTATGCATGTAAATCATGAAAACTATATATAAACCCTACAAAACACAAATTCTTGATAATTTGAGGCTGCCTCTTCGCATGACCATACAATTTATTTTTGGATCTCATTCTACACTGCAAATTGACTGGTTGAGTTTATGACCTTTATTTGACCTTGAATTGTATAAATAAAACCATAAATATGCCATGTAAAGGGAGAAATAGTTCCCAAAATCTTGGTACAATATGAATTTCCCTAAAACTCTACCTAGGTGAGGAGAAAATAAAGAAAATTGGTTGCCTCCCTGGTTATAAGGTAGTAAAATTTGACTTGACTTCAACTGAATGGTTCATGAGCTTGGATAATCCAATTGAGGTGCCACATAGACCATCATTAATACCTATGAGTCTACTTTCTTCACCCCAAATTTGATATTTTTACCCTTCCTCAGTAGTTTGTACCACTCCCAAACCTATAAGTTCTTCCTTTTGTGTAAACTAAGCAAGTGCTAATAGAAGATTGGTTTTGGGCTTGTATGGCCATGAATAGCTATGAAACTCCTACTAAAGCATTATCATGTCCTATTGAGCATATCCCTTACCCTAAATTATATGGAATATGTATAGATTATGTACTTCTCTTGCAAAATGGATGAAAAAGAGTCTTTTCTTTCCTTATAAAAGGGAATCAAATCTTCCACCAATTAACATAGAAGTATTTAGAAGTATGACATGCAAAAATCATGCAAAAATACAATTTTTGACCTTTTTTCATGTTTTAAAATTGCAAATTTGGCACGTGGGAGGGGTTTTGGGGCCTTTTTGGCTTAATTAACATATCAAATGACCTTTTTAAAGTTTGAAACTTCAAAATAAAGCTATTTTCACATTTTTGAATATGTTAAAAGCCTTTTTGAAATGACAATGACCCATGTTTAGTCCATTTTGACATGTTTTACTCAAAAATTGTATTTTTGAAATATAATTCCCCTATTTAATGAACTACAAAGGGGTCAGGACTAGATTTTTGAAAGTTTCAAATGATAAGGGTAGTAATTTGACCTTGAAAGGCCAAATTACTAATAATTTTGGAAACTTTTAGGGGTTGACTAGCCTGCTAGTCAAAAGGACTCAAAAACTTTGGGAAGGATAGATTAGGACAAACACTAAAATTAGGAAAGATTTCAAACCAAGATATAATAGGAGAAACAAACATGTGCACATGTGTACTTAGAGGAAAGGACAATAACAACTGGAAAGGAAAAAAAAAACTATTGAAAGCATGTGCAGAACTGCACTTAGAGCAATGAAACTATGACTATGTACAAAGGAGTGACTCTCTTAATAGTAGTATTTGAGAAACATCTCATTTACGAGAATGGGAATCTCTTCTCCATTCAATATAGATAAATGAAAACCATTATTCTTATTACAATAAATGATAATATAAGGTCCACTCTAAAGGCTATCAAATTTGGAGTGCTTACTTGGCTTTGCATGCTCTTCATCCCATTTGAGTACTATGTCTCGATGAAATATTTTTGATGAATCTATTTTGTCAAATGTATTCTTGAATTTCTTATAATTTGACCACATGGTGTGCATAGCATCATCTCTTGTCTCCTACAATTCTCTTAGTTTATTCATTTTGACTTCCATTGCATCACTTTCTAGAAGCTCTAGTTGGTGTGCAAACTCCAAAGCTGGAAGCTCCAATGAGATAGGAAGCCTTACTTATATTATATAAAATAATAGATAAGGTTAATGACCAATGGCCTTCTTGGGGGTGATCCTATCAGCCCATAAATTAGTCTTCAATTTAGTATGCCAAGTTCTCTGATTATCTTGCATTTTTCTTTTGATGATCTAAATGAAGTTCTTGTTAGTGGACTCAACTAGTCCATTAACCTATGGATAGTAATTTAATGAAGATGTAAATAAATAACATGGTCAAGAGACCACTCACATAAATTTTCACTACTTAATTCCAAAGCATTATCTGATATTATAGTAGAAGGTGCTCCAAAATGGGTGAGTAAAATCTCATAGAATTCAAGCACAGAGTTCTCATTTGCCTCCTTCAAAGGCACTGCTTCTACCCACCTGGTGAAATAGTATATAGATATCAAGACCCACTTATGACCAGGACTAGATGGAGGATGAATCATGCCAATTAAATCTAAACCCAATTGCATGAATGGTTGCTCAACTTGAATTGGTTTTAGTGACATAACAGCTAGTCTCTGTTTCCCTACAAACATTGCACACTTTATACATTTATTAACCTATGCATGTGAATATATAAATAAATTTGGCCAAAAATAACCATATCTTATGAATTTTTTATCTGTGATCTTGGATAAAAAATGACCTCTAGAAGGACTATCATGAAATTGCTCAAAAAACTTGTCAAATTGACTAGTTTCAACACACCTTAAAAACATACCTTCAATGTATTTTTAAAAAAGCACTCTATTAATAAAAATGTATGATACTGATTGCATCTTTAAGTTTTATCCTTGTGATGCATTCAAACACCTTGGGCACTCTCCATTTTGAAGAAATCTAGCAATGTTTTATGTCCAGCTTGTAGGAGGTGTATTTTCAGCTTCATGTCGAGTGTCTTGAATTGTCAAAATTGTCTTTTTTCCTTCTTTCAAATATTAAACAAGATGTTCACATAATATTTTTCCTCAAACCAAATTTTTAACCTTGGCTTAAATTTCATATTACATGCACTTACTGACCAATCCAACTCTCTTTTCGCTCAAATCTCTGTTGAGAATGAAATCTTTCACACTTGGATGAGCAACCATTAATATAATCTTATTATTTGAAACCAAATGTATAATTTTTTAAAAAAATCTTATAAAAAAAATTACATGTTTTTATAAAAAAATAATACCTCTCTTCATAACCATCTAAAGCTTGACTAAATAAAGCAATAGGTTGTTCCAAACTTTCATCATTCTGTTACATAAGCATGGCTGAAATAGTACTAGAAATAGAGAAAGCATACAAGAAGAAATCCTTACTGAAATCTAGATTGAGAAAATTAGGAGCTTGGTTGATTGCTTCCTTGATATATTCAAAAATCTTTTTACCTTATTTACTCTAAGTAAACTCTTAATGTTTATTTAACATTTGAGTAAGTGGCCTTACTAGTTCTGCAAAATTAGGAATAAATCTTTTGATAAAGTTTATCTTACCTAAGAAGCTCTATAATCCTTTCTTTTTTTTAGGTAATGATATAGAAAAGATTGCCTCTATCCTCTATATATCAATGGAAAGACCATATTTAGACACCACATGCCCAAGAAATCTCCCCTCATGCACAAAAAAAATGCATTTCTTTGGATTTAATGAGACTCTAAATTGTCTATATCTATAAAAAATAATTCTCAAGTGTGTTAATGATCATCAAGATTCTTAGAATAAAATGTAATGTCATCAAGATAGACTAAAAAAAATTCACTCTAAAGACCATGAAAATCAACATGCACTGCCCTTTAGAAGGTGGATTCAGCATTGGAGAGTCCAAAAGGCATTTTCTTATAAGCAAAAGTACCCCATTTGGTGGTGAAATTTATTTTATTTTGGTTTTTCTCTTTCACCAATATCTAGTTATATCCTAAGTACCCATATAGTAAATAAAACCTCTATTAACCTACTACCCTCTACAAGATTTGATCCATGGAAGGAAGTGGATAGTGGTCTTTCAGTGATACTCTATTCAAATCGCTGAAATCTACACATAACCTTATCTCTCCATTCTTCTTCCTTATTGGTACAAGATTTGCTACACATTTTGGATGATTTATAGGAAAAATAATACTTGATTAAATCATCTTTGTAAGCTCTTTCTTCATGAGAATATCAACCTTGGGGTTGATAAACCTTTGCTTTTATCTTACAAGTTTTGCATCTTGTTCCAGTTCAATGCTATGTTGTGCTAATCTAGGATCAAAAAATTTCAAATCATGGTATTTACAAGAAAATAAATACATGAACTCTTTGCATAGAGAAATAAAATCTACTCTCTTAGAATCAATATTAACTTTACCCAGCTTGAGTAGCTTACCTTCAGTTATGATAATTTGTTCACAGTGCTCTTTCCTTGAAGAAATACTCACCTTGTCCTTCCTTAGATGATTATATTAATTAAATATGCCTTCTAAAGTCACCAGAATTTATGCATCTTATTTGATTCAATTGCACAAACTGATTTCCATATTGATCCTATAATTTATCATGATTTCTTTGGTAAAACTCTACCTCATTCTATAGAAAATATTCTATTTGCTTAGCAGAGTCAAACACTTGTCAACTTAAAAGATTATTTGGGACTAAATGTATGCATAAAACCTTGATTTGGGTTTGATTTTTATTGTTCTTAATTTGATTCAGAATATCATATTATGATCTTATGGCAGCAAGTCTATCTACATGTTGATTTACTCCTCTAGGAATGGAGCGAATGTCAAATGTATAGAAATATTCCATGAGATCCCAAACTCTATGTTTCTAAGTCCTAAAAATAAGATTATTTTCTGCACTTAAACCTCTAACTTGTTGGACTACCAACTCACTGTCACCTTTCACCTACAAGAGCTTAATATCCCTCTTTTTAGCCCTCTAGAGACCATAAATAAGAGCTTTATATTTTATAGTATTATAAGTAAAACTAAACTAGAATATAATATAAGAATAATACCTTTGATTTTTTTGTATAACCAACATTACATGAGCCCCACTTCCATTCTTTGTTCTAGATCCATAAAAACATAGATTCTAAACTCCTTGATCTTGCATTGAGCTAGTGAGACTAGGCAACAAGTCACCCTCTTTGTGCATATAGTAGAATAAGAAAAAACATCTTCAATACTTTTATAGGGGTCATGTCTATGATTTTAAGCAACCAAATCATCTAGGAGAAGATCTGGTATACCCTCAAGAGGCTTAGAAGGCTCTTGATCAATGATGTTATCATCTTCTTCTAAAATACTGTAATTCACATGGCATATTTGGAATATATGGTTCAAGGTGAAATATGGAAATAGGCTCATATAATAGTAATGTTGGTTCCATACCTATTTTTAAAATCTATGTATGACCAATCTGAGGAAAGGTAACCTCTTATTTTGGTAGTGAAATCTTTGGATAGGCACAGTGCAAAATATGGAGGTAGATCAACAATAACAACATCCTATAAAATGGTAAAATTTGGACAAGCAACAAGTATAATTTTTAGATCTTTAAACACACATACAGTCTTGGTAGGAGACCCATCTAATTTTAAGACACATTTCTCATGGGGTTCATACTACAATCCTAACTTATCAACTATTGATTTGGGCATGAAAGAGGTACTAGCCCCACTGTCTATCATACAATTGTGAACTACATAATTGCCAATGATAATATAAAGGTAAAATGGAGGAGGTTTAGTCACCTTAAGATTTTGAGGCTCAAAATTTAGATTATAATTAGTTAGAACAACACTTTTATCTTTTCTTTTCAAGTGGTCTATCAGGGATACTGAGCTTTGAAAGCTCCTCTTGCAAATACTCCTTTTATCCTAGGATTAACAGTGGATCCCACATTGAAATTGATACTAAAGTTTTCTTCATATGATCCACAATACTAAGTGGAGAAGTGACTACCCTTGATTTTAATTTAGGAACATAAAGGTCTCCCAAATGTTGTGTGAATTGAGGTATGTAAGGCTCTTTTACGTTCTTATCTTTTGGATCTTGAGCTTGCTGATTTGAACTTTTCTAAGATAGATCTTGTGTAGTCATCTTTTATTGTGGTCGAGAAGAATAAGGGGCTATCTTATTAGGACCTGAACCTTCACCAATTTCTCTTTTCTTGGTCTAGTATGGGCTGTAATTGAATTATCAATATTAGGTAAATCTTGACTTTGATTGGCAACCAAGTGCTCAAAATAATTCTCACCTTCCTGGAAGTTCACAAATGTAGTTTTAGTAGGTGCCTTACCACTACATTTTCCTTGTTGATTTGGAACTTCAGATTTTGTGAATGAAAGAATTTATCCATGAGAAAGAGAAGCTTCCTTATTCTAAGAAGGTGACTGGTCTTTAAATGAAGGAGAATTAAACTCTGTTGCATAAAATATTGATGAGAGATCTCACCAGTTGGAGCCATTACCATGTTGTTTGCTTGATCTCATTGATTTTTCCATTGTCCTTCTTGAGCATAATTTATTTGAGTTGGAAAAATAGCTCTAGAATTACTTGGAGTATTAGGATTATACTACCTTGATTGAGAATTCTGCCCTTGTCCTTTCTGATTGGATTGATAGGATGGCATATTGGACTAATAATTCTTATTAGTATTTTGATATGGCATGTATGGTGGAGCTTGTTTCCTCTCCATTGCAACCAAATTGTTAGTCTGATCCTTAAGAAAACTCTCTATCTTACCCAATCTATCAGTTTTATCACCTTCTATTTGATGGAACTTTGATGACTCTAGAATTGGAGAATAGTTGGAGTAGGAGGATGGATCTCTAAAAAAAGAGGCATTAGTGGCATTGGAGATAAATCACCTACTTGTATAAGGAAATTTTAATCCTTAATTAATACTTCAAAAGCTTCAGATAAAGTGTTCCCTCCCATGGATTGGATCATGATAGCCACATCTAAATTAAGAGCCTTTAGATAGTACAAAAAAGTATAGTTAGATGTAGGCTTGATCACTACAAGAATTATGTCCCAAGTCTTTTGGAATTTGTAGTTGAAATCCACCATGAATTCATGATTGAATCTCTTAATTGTTTTAAGCTACTCCATAAGTGAAAGATGATCACTTTTGTCTTCAAAATATTTGCACAAAAATTCTCCAAAGTCATCCTAGTTATTGATTGATGCAGGAGCCAAACCTCTATACCACTGAAGTGTTTTCCATTTGAAACAAGTCAATAACCTCATTAATTTTTTTTCATATGTCACATGATGCATTGAAAAAATATTAGAAAAATCTACAATATGTTCTATAGGGGTGTTTGGATTTTCTCTTGTAAAATAAAGAAGATCCTTTAGAACAGAAACTGTAATATCATCCCATTGAGTGAGATTGAGAAGACTACCACCATTGATTGAAACAAAAGCCTATCTTTTAGGAATATCCATTTGAGGTATATTATTTAAAATACTGTTTATATGAATAATATTGGCTTGAATAGGAGGATTTTGTGTAATAATAGGGGAAACAAAAGGTGTAGGATTTGGATTTGGCCGAGAGGCTTTCTTCTTCTTTGCTGATTGGAAAGATAATTCAGAGAAATTTATTTCTTTCCCTTTTGAAAAGGACCTTGTGATAACTCTTGGTGGTAAGAAAATTATACAAATATAAAAATAAAAATCTAGAAATGAATAATATATTCAGATAATAATTCAAAAGTGTGAATAAGTGGTCCCACTGGGTGTGTTAGAAATTGTTATCAATATGGAATGCACCTTACTTGAAGATGTGCAAAGAAAACCCTCTCTCCAAATGATACATTTAGATATTTCTTAGAGTATGGGTGACTATGAAGTGAGAAGAAACTCTAGAGAGGGTTGGCTTCCTTAAGATTTATCTATTACAATTGATCTACTATTATTTTTGGGGTGAACAGGGGAAGAAGGAAGCTGAAAGAAAATCCTATCTAATGGGGTGATGTACCTGAATGATTGTTTATCCTCTAAAGTTTATTTAAAATAAGGCACACATATAAACCAATAATAATTATTTATATTACTCCTAAACATAAATATTTTATATGAAGGCTTGAGAATATTTTAGGTTGTAAAATTCTATTTCTATCTCTTCAAATGACTTGTAGAGGATGATATTTGAAACAAAAGGTGAGGAAAGGACCTTTAATAAGGGGATAAAATCCCACTTATGTTGGTAAATAATATAAATACACTTAATTATCTATATAAACTCATATTCAAACAAAAAACTCTTCTTTATTGATGTATGATGCCAAAAATGTAATTTCTATTTAGTTCCAGGAATTATGAAAAATGGCTTGAAAAATCCAATATATATGTCTCAAAACCTAACTATAGCCAATGTGGCATTAATTTTTCATAAGGAATAGTATTGGTTAGTTAACCAAATACTTTATCCTTTTAAAATATTAAATCAACTCCTTAAAATATCTTCAAACTCCCCAAAACATGCATGGTCTTTGATCTTGGCATAGAAAGTAAGTGGTGGCCCCATATTTGACAAGTCAATCCTTTGCATGAAACTATACATCAAAATTTTATGTCTTAAATCAATATTTAAGTGATTTTAAATTTATTGAAATATTTTAATGACAAGATAACAAAGGAAGATGCATGAACATGTCAATTAAATAACTGAAGTGTAAGATTAGTCAACTCCAAGATAGACTTCACTAGCATGAAAAGAGATTTGATTAAAAGTGCATAATATATTAATGTAAAATTATATATTAATGTTTAAACTCAATTTAAAATCCTTGACAACCAATTCAATGCCAATCTCAAGCTTGACCATTTGATCAAATAAGCCTATTAGGCCAAAAATTCCTAAAGGCTAATCTATGCATCTAGACACCATGAAACATAAAAAAAGAAGCCATGAAAAATTTAAAAACAATTAATTAGACTTTTAAAAAAAAATTCTTATCACTAGATGTGTGATTTGGATGAGAAAACTCTCACCATTTAGTCAACAGGGTTGACTAGGTCTATTTTGCTCTATTTTCTAGCAGATTAGCCATTTTGATTGAGCTGGTAAGGACACTTATGGGATTATTTATGATAAAATTAAGATTTTAGGACAAATAAAAAGTGTTAGGGTTTGATCTCCATTGATTATATTTTATTGATCTACTCTACATTTCATTTTACATGCTTTTTTTATAAAAAACATGATTTATGCCCTCATTCATATAGATCCATACATAAAATTGGTATTTATGGAATCCTATCTAAGTTCAATTGAAGATTTGATGTTTTTTAGGTTGATATATGATTATTTGATATTAATAAAATCCACTTTTCTCAAAATTGATTTTTAGGGGTTTAGGAGGGGTTTAAAGCTGAATCTTCAAAATGATGATTTATAAAGTATAGACCTCCAAATATTTAAATATTTATATTTATTTGTTGAAAATTTACCCCCATAATATCCCTAAAAATATTGGGTTTTCATGGAAAACATGTGAAAATTTACCACGTAAATGAAATTTGCTTGTGGGGATTTGACTACATTCTAGGTTGCCTATGCTCTTAGCGATTGTTCATAAATCACAACCCCTAAAATTATATAAATTATTCATTAATTATAATTAGATATGGTTACTCAAAACATACTAATATTATTTGGCCAAACTCCATATGTGGTGAATAATATGAGCATCTGAACAAGAGGCTTAGAAAGGTGTCTAGAACTGTAAAAAATGAAAAACTTCACCAGGATGAAAATAAATCTTCCCCTACCTCCCAAGTCCTAAAAAAATAATCATGGGACCTTGACCATTCTATAAAAACACTCTAAAAACACATTTTTCTTGAAAATTCAAAAAATGCCTTTTTGGCCTACATACCTATTTGTCTACATAAGCATGTATGAGCATGGTTTACAAAAAATTTGGAGTTGTGATACACTTTAAATGTCTTATTATGATGTAAAAACACCATCACATTATTTTAAAACTTTTACTTTGACTTATAAACCCATGTAGCACTCCATAATGATGCTTGCTCTAATGGTGATCTCATACGGATAGGTTGAGGTAAGAGACAAAAAAAAAGTATATACAATCATCCAATGGATTTTTTTTTAATAATGTTCATCAACTCATGATGACCCTGTGTACAAAATTTGGGGGAAAATTTCTATTTTTAGCTCTCAGAATCCTCAATTTTCCTTTAAATTTGACCCCTATACAAGGACTATCTACATTTTTGACTGAGTTTCAATGTTTTGGAGGTGATTTCAAGATGTTTATATGTTTTACAGATAAAAATCATCTCAAATATCACATTATTCCCTTAAAGAGTTTGAAAACAACCCCTACCCTTTTTTTAAGCATGTCAAGACCTCCAATAAGGCATTTAGGCTTCTCAAATGATTGTGATATGCTGTTGAAAGTGTATATTGATCAAATTGAGCATGTTTAGTGGAAATATAATCCTCAATATGTGATTGTAAACTAATTATACAAGTTTATATCTCCCCATATATCTCCTTCCAATCAAATTGACTAGTTTCAAGCTTTTAAGGCCTTGGATTGTGCATTGTCTGTATAATGGCCTATGGATGCATGTGGTAAGGTGATCCAATTGTAACCATGATTTTGAGAAAAACCATCATCCTCCATTAATTTTGATAAAAATTATCCATTTGACACACTATCCTAGGATAAAAAACCCTTCACCAAGCCATTTTATCAAAAAATTCCTTCATTGGATGATTACAGGCTCTTTACTTGGCAAGTTGAAGGCCTTTAGATTTTAGGTGAATATATTAACCTATTTGGAACCTTATTTAATAAACCCATTCTTGGATATAATCATAAATTTTTCTTTCTTGAAGGGTTTTCTTGAACATGAAACCCTATAGGACTCTATCTCTGTGCTCACTAACAAACAACTCCAAACACCTCAACCCTTGATTGTAGGTATGTTAATTTATTGTAGTTGTAGGTTTGAAAAGTGTTTGGAGTATCTAATTTTTCTTCTAGACTCATGACTAAGTTAGTCATCATACCTTATTCCTTCCTTGAAAACCAATCTCCTTTCCAAATGAAGATTTGACTGTGTTAATTAACTTGTAGCTCTCATGCTTGGATGTCTTTTAGGTGATTTTCATGAGTATGAATGCAGGGTAATATAGTGGGTTGTAGGTTTCTAGATTGAAAATGTTTGTTTTTTTCACTTTACAACCTTCAAAACTATTAAATGGTCCTCATTTTTCATAAAACCTCCACAAGTCAAAACCCTCAATCAGTGCTTTGTCATGACCTAGGGTTTCTAATTGATTCATCCCTACTACCATGGGTGTAAGTACCCTTTTGAATTGACTATAGCCTTCAAAACATTACTATTGTGTTGTACTATAAATCTTGTAGCCTATTTTATGATATTTTGACCTCACTAAGTCATTTTATGTTTCCATGAGTCTATTTGCATCATAAGATATCACCAAAACCCTCCTTTGAATAAACTCTCTTTTGTTAAGCTTGACTATGACTGTAAGTGCAATCCTAAGGCTATGTAAGTCAACATATAGGATGACTGTAAGTGTAATTCACTGTGTAAATCCTTCATTGAAACCTATTATGTCTTCCCTCTTTCTCACTCATGGAGAATTTACTCTAAAAAAGAAGCATATCCTTGATAATTTATACTCACTTCTTTAAGCATCTAAGAGTCCAATTTATAACCAAACGGTCTCCCTAAAAATCACAAGCATGTAGGTGCTTTTTATGGCTATAGGTGATCATGAGGCCTGATATAAAAAATTATAGATGCTATAGGGTAATTTTAATCATATAAAATGCAAAATTTGGTTACTTGATTATGGCTAATGACACCCAATCGATAGGTCCTCCTGTTTGCTTACACAACCCTTTTAGGCTCTTCTTTCACTAATTCCAAGTCATCCATAATGTTCTAGACTTAACCGCAACTCTTTCAAGCCTAGATCCACCCCCCTAGGTCTCATTCCCTCTGAACAATAACACCTAAGTTGGACAAGAGAGTTGAAACCCAAGGTGTCAAATTTTTAATGTTATTGTCCAATTGAAAAATAAGTTCTAACATTCATTTTTTCCTAGATCCTTATCCTAATTCATGTCAGCCTAATACAAATTCATTTAACCCACTATCATTAAATCCCTTATAAAAAGCAAGAATACAAGCAAGACTACTCAGACACTTTTCCCTATTCTCTACAAACAACCATCCAATAATATTTAAAGCTTATTCAAAACTTTACACCAATCCCTAGTCATTCCAAGTATACTTAGTTTCACATTTACTTACATTTTCATCACACTATTACACCATGTACTTCAATTAGAGAAATACATATAGCTTGATCCCTCCTAAGAGTATTGGTATGTAGGTATTGTGCCCACACATGGGGTGTGAAGTGCATCTAGTGTATCCTTTACACGCTAACCCCTTTTTCTTATTTTCTAAAGGTCTATTTAATTTCATAAAAGATACAAACACAAAAAGAATCAGGTCTACAAGGAGTTCCATTGACAGTGAGTATCTAAAATTTGGTACATAGGCTCCCACAGATATAGTGAATAATACCCAAAAAAATCATATCTCTATGAGTAGTTTGGATAATAAAGGCAAGACTAGGACTACAATGTCAGATAGTAGGGTGTCTTGTTTTCAACAATCTTATCCAACCAAGAAAAAAACTCCATAGCTTAGTTTGTGATAGTGTCCTAGTCTTGTTCCTTCAGTATCAGACTCTGTCTCAATCGTAACAACCTAAAATAAGCTAAGTCATATTTTCTCTCACTTATTACTATTTTAAAAAAGGTAAAAATACAATTTGTTTACACAAATCAGTGGCTTAATTATTGCATATTATTTACTAATTTATTAATCTCTGACCAGTTTATTATTTAGGAATTAAACATCTAATTTCCCAAAAATAACAAAACATTTGGTGAACCTGACTTACTTCAAATTTTGCATAAAAACCCTAGGGTAAATTCCTAGCTAATTTTTCATATTAATTTTTGAATTATTTTATTGAATATTAAAATTATAAATTCCTCTCAAATTTGGAAATTTTGTAGTAAATTTTAAAATAAATTTATTTCAAACCCTAGTTGCATCAACTAGCTCCTAGTAATTTTTCAATCATTTTCTAAAATTTTAGTTGCTTAGTAAAATTAGAAAATCACTTCAAATTACAAAAATTCATAGTAATTTTCAAAAAATTATTTTCCTCAAAACCCTAGTTGAATCTATTAGGTCCCATTAAATCAAGCATTTCCCCATCAAATTGTAAATTTTATCTTGTATATTTAACTCAAAAATTCAATTTAAAATTCAAAAATTCATAGTATTTTGCAAAAATATTTTTGAAAAATCCCTAGTTACATGTACTAGCTCCTATTTTGCTTCTTGAGGTATCACCTTACATGTTTTCCAATTCAATATCCTTTTTGCACAAATTTCAATTCACTATTTTTAGGACCTTGAATTTATTATATTCAATACTTTCCCTTTCTAGCACACTGCCTATTAACACTTATTACAAAACATTTAAACACATTTCAAGTTGTTTTCCTACTTTAACAATGGCCCACTATATCAGTTTTGATGAAACTGATAAAAGAGAACTCCAAGAACTCTTAATCAAACATCTATATATGCAAGATGACATGCTTATAATTCTACAAGAGGAACAAAAAAAAGTGAACAATGGTTAATATTCTCAAACCACAGAGCAACTAGTTGAAATTTACATTACGGGGGTAACTATGTCTCAACAACCTCCTATAGTAGCCCAACTTGCCTCTATGCCACCAATTACAACTAGTACATCCCTTTCTCTTGATGTGGAAGCCCTTGTGCAAGATATAATATCTCTTCAATCCAAGGTGCTACATATTGAGAAAGGTACCACTAGACCTATGCAGGCTTTGGATTATTTTGCTCTTCT
Source organism: Torreya grandis (assembly GCA_037957365.1). NCBI lineage: Eukaryota > Viridiplantae > Streptophyta > Pinopsida > Cupressales > Taxaceae > Torreya > Torreya grandis. The sequence continues at coordinate 676,169 of JARHVA010002212.1, forward strand.
GCATATACCATTGACATGTCACATTGCTTGTACATCCTTGCCACAAGGTTTTGTTCAACGTAAGCTTACTCTTTATGATGTCAAGGGTGATTTAGAGACACATTTGAGATATTTTCATGTAGTATTCTTGGATTATGTACCAAATGACTGGATATTTACCTAGCTATTTTGATGAAGTTTAAAGGATTATGATTTACAATGGTTTTATAGTCTACCGAATCAGTTGATCAATGCATTCAATCCTTTAGCTGACATGTTCCTAACACATTTTAGTATCAACATTGTTGATAAGGTTTTTTATGCACAAATTGCATAATAGAAACATAAATCAAATGAACATCTCACAGACTATGTGCTTTGATATAAGACCATCTTGGCTAAGATGACTAGCCCCATGGTAGATCAAGAGTTACATGATATTTTAAATAGAGGCTTCTACCAACATTTCATGAATCTATTATATTCAAAATATTCTCTTCCTTCACTAAATTATGTCATAAATTAAAGGAAAGAGAAGTGAAACTCATTTTAATGGGAAAAATCATGTATAGAAGCATTCTCGAAACAAAAAACAAGAGTAATAGAAAAGTCCCATACAAGTTAAAAGTCTATGATAAAAATAATCAGAATCAACCAATAGTCAATGCGGCTTCAGATCCCCCTCAACATGTGGTTTTATCAACACCTCTTCAGTGTGCATTTACCAGTCTACCATTTTCTCTAGATAGAGTTTTATAGTAGTTATTAGAATGTAAAATAATTTCTCTCCCTCCTATTTTGGAAGTTTACCTAGAAAAACCTCTTCCATGGGGATATGATCAACAAGAATTTTGTGATTTTTATAGGGCACCAAGCCACACTATAAACAGATGCATCAATTTGAGACATAAGATATAGGACTTGATAGATGACAACCTACTTGATCTTGGCACTTAAATTGAGCCTCCACATGCTAAGCCAACACAAGATAAAGCTTTGAAAATATTCTCAAATCCATTACCATAGCATTCCATGCAAGAGAAAGGAGACACATCAGGTGTTCACCACACATACCATGCACATCCTCCACCAATTACATACCAGGCACCTTCAGTTGAATCACATCCTTTGAGTGGTATGATAGGTGTGTGTGAGTCTAGGGTTACAACTAGACCTTTGATATCTTTCCCAAATCAAGATATATTTTAGGATAATTTATATTATAATGCACTCTTTATCAGAGCACATATTCATAATCATCCCTTTCACAATGTTCTCATCGATAATGGTTCTAGTGTCAACATGTGCACCATTACATTATTACAACATTTGGGATATTTAGAGTAGGATATCACTCTAAAAAATATAGTTATTAATAAATTAATTAGGCACACACAAAGTTCATTGGGTGATATTATACTTCCTTTATAGATTGGTCCAACACATGTGACCACACATTTCACTATAGTTCCCAGTGTAGGAGTTTTTGATATGTTACTTGGTCACCCATGGATTTAGAAAATTTGAGCAATACCATTTACAATTTATAGATGCATGAAATTAATTCATGTTAATTATGTTATTGTAGCTAGTGGAGTTTCATATGAGTTACCATTTCCTACTTCAGAGCAGTCTCTTTTGTAGTCACCAGTTCGAACTTCTACAATAGTTTTAATTTTCCCACTAGTTACAGTTCTTCCCTCGTATAGATTCAAACATAGTTAAGGCATCCATCTCTAGTTTAGAGGATTACTACACCTCTACTACTTTAAGACTATAGATATCTTCTAGATATAGTATTTGCACCTAGATCAGTGTCATTGAGATCTCATGCTTTTACACATAGATTAGATATTCATAGAGATTATCCTACTTCTAGATAGGTCCCTGAAAGCCCTACAATTGCATCTACTTCTCAAAGTTATAGAGGGACCACATAATCAATTTTTAATTTAGAGATTTTAGAACATATAAAATGCATATAGATTATAGAATCATAGTCTCATCCTTTCCACCATGCTTTATGATTATGCACGATATCATTGTTCGATACGAGACACCATGATAGAGAATCTCACCTAAGACTCATCAGTTAGTATCATTTCTTCTTAGTCTTTCTTGTACATAGTTCAAAATATCAAAAAAATTTATATGCAAAAACACAAAAACATTTTGATTTTATGCATCATCCATGCTTTACATGAATACTACTATGCTAGGACTTGTGATCTAGGAATTTGACTCAAGAGAGGATGGTTATTATGGTGTTAGTTTCAAAATGAAAAAAAATGAAATAAACACTGTAATAACATAACATCTCTAAGCCTAGACAATAGGGAGATGTTGTTAACTATCATGAATGAAAAACATAACTAAAATTTATAAAAAATCTTTCTTTTACCTCCCTTGGATGCTCCAAAATGCTTGTTGTAGTGGCTTGCTCAGTTTGTGGTCATGAAGTCTTCATCAAAGGAGGCTGGCTATCTCCTCTTCTCCTTGGTACCTTTGGCTTATGGCTTAGATTGGATTGAAATAAATTTGGCCTGGTAACACTAGTAACAATGGATTATTGAAGATATTTGTGCATTATAACTTTGCACCAAAATAGCTTGAATGTAATGTTGTGAGGCCTCCTATTTATAGATTTTTGCAAATGTCTAGAATCAACCTAAACCGTCCATCTCAAGATTGAGATGTGTGGTTGAGGATTAATTCAATTTTTGGAATTAATTTTTAATTATCCTCATCATGACATTGGAATAAGGGGAAATTAAGAGGCATGGAGGGCATCATGGAAGGCATTGATGAGGCATGGGAGGCATGAATCCTGATACTTGTGGCCTTTATGGCCTAGGGATGTCTTACAAAGAAATAAGGTCACTTGATGATGTAGATATTATATATTCATTTTTAAAAACAAGTATTCAACAAGTTTCCATGGAATTATTAATTAGGCCTTGATTTGGGTTAATTAGCTCTTAAGCATGATTAAGCACTTTATGCACAAATTACTCAAATTATTCAGAATGCCTTATTATTGGTCCAAAATTTGAATGGATTGGAATTGGAAGGTGATGTCAAATGTGTTGGAACCGTATTCCCATTTAGGATGCTTCCAAAATCAAATAACAAAGGCACATGTCTTGTGCAAAATATTTGATAGAGAAGAGCAATCCAAAGCACCTAGATGTAAATTTGGCATTTTGACTTAGAATGATCTGATCAAAGTTAGATAACCCATAAATTGCATTGCCCTATTTAGGGCTAACATATCTAAAATATACACTTGAATATGTTAGTTTCACATCATTTAGCATATTTTAGTGTTTTAAGGCTAAATTATGCATTTTAGGTGGAAATTAGCCAAAAGCTTGATTGGAGGTTATTAGTGGCCAGATTTAGGTGTCTACAATTTGCACCTGTTTAGAAAGGAATTTCAAGCTATAAGCATAGTAACATCTTCTCAAATATTGAAATGGTCATGTATGCACAAGTAGGCTGGAAAACGGTCCCTCGAAAAGAAATAAGTGAAATGAGGGGACCAAAGAAAGGAAAGATGATGGGGTGAAAACACAATGATATTAAAAAAATAGTTAAAATCATTGAGAATACAAGTGGGATGATATACAATGGTTTTCCCAAAGGTGTTTATAAGCATTGTACCCCGATAGTGGCAACACGGTATGATAACACAATGATTTTCCCAAAGGTAATTATAATTATTGAGAAGAAGGAGCTTCCCCCGTTAGGATAGACAAATAAGATAACAACATGCCCTTGTATGGGAAAAAAATTAAAGTGGTGACAACACAATTATTTTCCCAAAGGTGGTTATAATCATTGAAAAATGCAGGTGGGATGGTGTGAAATTATTTACCTAGAGACAGTTATAATCACTAGACCCTGATTATGGCAAACATGATAAACTTGGCTAAGGATGATGATAACTTAACACAATGGGTAATGCTGAATTAGAACAACCTATTAGTAAGGAGATGCTCATCCAAACTAATAAATGTTGAAATTCTTTCATGGTTAATTACTCTTTTTGGGATATGATTGGGAGTGAATCAAGATGTTGATGCTAAAGAGATGCCACTATTGCTGAATAGACATCTTAAAGCTGAGCTTTGTTATAGCATGTGATGGTAGGCTTCATGATAGAACACTATAAAGACATGGCCAAAATCTGCATGAAGATTGACTCCCATAATCCAATACTCAATAAAAAATAATGCATCAATGATAGAAACCATGATGACAATGTAAACATATGAATAGGTATGGATTCAAGTATAAGTGTGGGCAAGGAATCACCCAATGAACATATATAAACTGAATCAAGGAAATAATGTTGAAAGCAAACAAATAGATAGATAAATAAACAAAAATAAGTAGAAATAAACACAATATAAATCCTATGAACATTGCCCCTAGAAAATAGGTGATAACTTAACAAATGAATAAAGTGGGGGAATAAAATAAAAGTAAGGGGGTGGGCGAGCTATCTCTATATGCACTAGGCAAGTGGATGCTGCCTACATAGTTCTATGAATGTGATATCCAATAAAAAACTTCAAGCTAAATGTAGTTCTCCTAGGGAATGGGAAGAATGTGATAACTAAGGAAAAAAAACATAATGGATGTGATCGAAGAATAGGAATGGTCTTACAAAATGACAAGTGCATGAGAGAAAAAGGCTAAAAAGGATGGGGAAACTAAGTGACAAGTGATTATCTTGTAACTTAGTATGGGTTCCCAAAATCCTTAAGGAAAAAAAGTGGTCAATGTTTTTGTTCTTTTCTAATGATTTTTTAAATGTTTTTGGAAGTGTTTTAGAGTGTCTCAACTCAATTGAGAATAAAGAGACACTAAATAGTTCAAGCTCACAAAATGAGAAGAGTTTAAACTAAGGTTGCTCACAAAATGGCAAGAATGTAGTTTAGGTTGCTCATAAAATAACAAGAGTGTGGCTTAGGTTACTCAAAAAATGGTGAGAGCATGGCTTAGGTTGCTCTCAAAATAGTGAGAGCGTGGTCTTAAGTTGCTTGCAAAATGGCAAGAACATGGCTTAGGTTACTCACAAAATGATGAGAGCATGGTCTTAAGTTGCTTACAAAATGGTGAGAGCATGGCTTAAGTTGTTGAGCTGACCTCAGAAAGTATTGAGAACTACCTACATAGTCCCAGAGTAGGACCTCAAGTCACTATAGTTTTGCCCTTACAACAGAAGAAATTGACTATTGTAGTAGTCAATTCAAACAAAACAAGCACAGTTGGTAAAAAGGCATAGTATGACATAGGAAGTGGTAAGTTAGTAAATTAAGACTTAATGTTGCCCCTAGTTTGCACATAGGTTATTATAACTAGGACATAATGACATAGATCAAGGGTATTAATTTTCCCAAAGGTAGTTATCATTAGTAGCAAGATCAGTGGTAAGAAAGAATAATAAATGAAGGATGTAACTATCGAAACTTATATCACATTATCCCAAAATATGATCACTGTCTGAAGTACTTGAACTAACTAATGAAACTAATTAGATACCTTTATGATAAAAATGTGTAATGAATGACAAAAACTAAGGCCAAATGGGCTAGGATTTAGAACACACTAGGTTGGTAGGTCAGAAATGGAAAGTGGAATGGCAAAGAGGATGGATAAGGATGGTATTTGTATAAAGAAGAATAGTGATAAAATAACATAATTAAAATGGTTCGTATAAATAATACACCTTAGCATTCAAGCATATTACCACTTGAGATGAATAATATTCATCAGCTCTAGAAGTTCATCTCCATATGGTGTGGTAAGCCTGTATGCTCCTGATCCATAATCTATAGTGATGATGAAAGGCCCTATCTAGTTTGGTTTTAATTTTCCTTTATGCTTTTTCTCAGCTGTGGTATTCTTTTTGTTTTTTGTAAGAACAAGATCACTGAGTTTAAATATTCTATACTTAACACATTGATTATAGTGGCCTTTGAGTTAGTTCTGATATACTTGAAGATTATTGAGCATGGATTTGCATTTCTCATCTAGTAGGTCTAGCTCTTGCAGGTGAGCTACTCAATAGTCATGATCATCTAGGACATGCTTGAAAGAGATGCGTAGTGAAGGCAATTCGACTTCAATGGGAAGGATGGCTTGAGTACCATAAAAGAGTGAGTAAGGAGTGGCTCTTGTGGGGGTATGATGATTGGTATGGTATACCCAAAGGGTTGGGAATATCTAGAGGTGCCAATCATGATCGAAATCATTAACAATCTTTTTTAGAATATTGACAATGGTTTTGTTAGATGCCTCAACTTGGCCATTACCTTGAGGATAATATGTTGTAGAGAAATGTTATGTGATGTTATATTTAGTACATAGCTGGTCTACATCTTTGTTCTTGAATGATCCTCCATTATTAGATATAATGTCAAAAGGGATGTTGTAGTGGCAGATGAGATGGTTGAAGATGAATTTGGAAATTTGTTTTCTAGTCACGTGAGGGATATAGCTTTAACCTACTTAGTGAAATATTTGGTGGTGGTAAAGATATGTTTATGGCTATCAGATGAAGTGGGGTTAATCTTCCCAATGAGGTCAAGTCCCCATGTAGAAAATGGCCATGGTGTCAACATTAGTTTCATAGTTTTTTCTATGGGATGAATCAGATTAGCATGCCATTTACATTTGTCACACCTTTTTACATATGCAGTGGCACCTGCGTCCATTATGGGCCAATAGTAACCAGTACATAAGAGCTTTTTGGATAGGACTACCCTATTAGAATGGGCTCCACATAATCCTTTGTGAACTTTTATTAACACTAATGTAGACTCTATTGAAGTTAAACAATGAAATAGAGTTCCATCAAAACTATGATGGTAAAGGGTGGATCCACATAAAGTATAACAACTTGATGAATGAAGGATATGGTTTGTTTTTTAGAGATATTAGGTGGTATAAATTGGTCATAAAGGTATTTTTTTATGTCTGAGTACCAGATAGAATTAAGACCAAAAATATCACAAATCATGGCAATGATTGAAGGTTCATATGCTGGTGCTGACAAATTATCAATGAGGAATTGATACTCTCTAGCTTTATCTATTTGTCAAATCAAAGAACCAATCATAGCAATAAAATCTATAGTTCTATTACTAGCCCTTGGTATGTGCTCAAACTAAATGTTGGTAATTTATTATTTAAGAGTGTCGACCATGGCTTTATATGGAACTAGCTTATCATCTTTGGTCTAAAAATGTTCTGTAACCTGATTGATGATTAATTGAGAATCACCATAAACTTGGATATGAGATATATTATAATAAAATACTTGTCAAATTCTAAAAACAAGTGCTTCATACTTGGCCATGTTGTTTATACAAGGAAAATTGATTTTGAATGATTTAGGGATTAGATCTCCATGTGGTGTAGTAAATAATAGGCCTACCCCCAATCTATATACAGTGAATGAACCATCAAAATATAGCTTTCAAGGCTACTCCTCAAGGGGTGTGTTAATGATGGTCATGATAGATTCATCAAGAAATTAAAATGTGAGTGGTTGGGTGTCTATGAGAGGTGCTTCAACAAATTGATCTGCAAGAACTTATCCCTTGATTACCTTCTAATTGACATACTCTATGTCAAACTCACTGAGAAGCATGATCCATTTAGCCATTCTACCTTGTAAATATGTTTTGGATAGTAGATACTTGAGTGGATATACTTTTGAAATGATCATGGTCTTATTGTTTAACATATAATGGCACAATTTTTGAGCTATGAAAACCATGTCTAGACAAGCTTTTTCAATAGGTGCATAGTTATGCTCATATGTAACCAAGGTATGGCTTAGGTAGTATACAACATGTTCTTTTCCATTGTCATCATGATGAGCTAAGAGTGCCCTCAGAGCATGGTCAGTAGCTGATAGGTATAACAAGAATGGCTTTCTTGGCATAAGAGGTAATAAAATAGGCAGATTAATAAGATAGTCTTTGAGTTGTTGAAAATCTATTTGGAAATGATCATCCCAGTGAAATGTAACTCCTTTATTTAAAAGATATATAAATGGATGACACTTATATAATAATTAAGAGATTAAGTGTTGGATTGAATGGATCTTACTCTACAAACTATGGAGTTATTTTAAATTGGTTGGTAGTAGCATCTCAGTTATATCATGGACTTTAGCTGGATCAACTTTAATACCTCTATGAGATACGATGAATCCAATTAATTTTCCTGAATTTACACCAAACACACATTTCTTTAGATTAAGTATAACTTTGTACTCCCATAATATTTCAAACATCTTATGCAATACTGCTAGATGGTCGGCCCTGATTTTGGATTTTCCTAATATGTCATTGACATAGTCTTCAAAAATAGCATGCATCATATCATGGAATATGATGGTCATGGCCCTTTGATATATGGATCCAACATTTTTAAGGCCAAATGGAATTACCTAATAACAAAATATTCTCCATGGAGTGGTGAACACTATTTTATGTTGATCTTCTAGCATGATTCTTATCTGATTGTATCTTGAAAAGCCATCGATGAGTGAAAGCATTTCATAACCTACCATGGAATCAATGATCATGTCAATATTAGGCAAAAAGCTTTGTCGATGTCTTAAAAATTAGTAAAAATTATAATTCCTTCAAGATTTTTCTAACAAGTACCACATTAGAGATCCATTCTGAGTAATCAATGAATTAGATACATCCTGCTTCTAAGAGTTTTTTCAAATCTTTCTTTACCAATACTATAATTTGAGGATGAATCTTATGTAACTTTTATTTTACCAATTTGGCATTAGGATTAAACACAAGGTGGTGTATAACCATGGTGGGGTCCAAACCTAGCGTGCCAAAATAAGCCCATGTAAAGATATCTACAAATTCTCTCAATAGATCTATAAAGATGTCACAATCCTCCTCAGTGAGGGATGCACCTAATTTTATTTATTTCAAGTCTGATGGAGTCCAGATGTTTACCTCTATTATATATTTGACTAGAAGGGTTAAACCATCTTCTAGGATATTAAGAAATGACTTGAACTATTGGATTATGTCAGGGTCCTCCATTAGGACTTGCTCTTCAACTTCTTCTAGGCATGATGAATCTGAGTCCCCTAATGGGAGATCTAGTTATGTGACAAAAATAGTCAAAATTTTTTGAAGAATTTGATCAAATAATTATTGTTGCTTAAATTTGAACTTGGATCCATAGGAAAATTTGTCGTTGGTGGTCCCCTAATCTAAATTTGAAAAATAATGAACATCCTCATCTAATGGCACCTAAAATAGGTTTTCACCACTAGATTGGCCTTTATATTTACTTTTTTCTTGGTTAAAAAGTGCCTCAAAGAGGTTTTCACTTTGGGACCTCAATGTTTTACTTATTTATTTTTGGATAAGGGTGTTTACTCGCTCTCCAAAATAGGTTGCAGGAACCAAAGTGATTGAGAATCTTGATTTGTGATCTCCCAATGGAACATTGTCTCTAAGGCCTAAGAAATCACAAAATGCTTCATCATTTTGAAACTGATAAATTAATAGACTAGATTCTTGTTGGTCCTAATTTATCATTTGGGGATAATATAGTGGTAATGGGTTGTGATGAATGGCTAGGGTAAGGGTAAAAATGGCATTGTTATCAAACAAATTCATTTTAACTAGGTCATCAAAGGTGAGGCTATGATCAGACTTTACTTCACTGTCAACATCATCATCACTAGTTGTTAGTGATAAAGTTTGAATAAGATATGTGGGGTCACCCCCAAACAGTTTAAATCTAATTCCATAAGGTCTTTCATACTTAGTCATGAAAATTGGCTCGATGGTTCATTGTTGATTTGGTCTGAGGCCTCTTCCTTCATAATTATGATGCTCTATTATCCTATTGGGAATAAGATACTTTGAATTTTTATAACAATCAGCCTGGTTGTCATTGTATAACTATGATTCATCCCCTTTAAGAGGGTCAATTTTTAGGTTATATGTTGGTACAAATGTGATAGGTCCTTTATCTTTGCTTTTTTGTTATCAATGCATATGTTGGGTGACTTTAGGTCACCCAAAGGTTTTTGGATTATGAAGAAGATTAGAAATATGAAATGTATCATGGGTCACATACTCTCCTAGTATATTATCTAAAATGGTGATATTATTAGAAGCTTCAGGAGGCAGCATGTGGGAAAGGGAATTCAAGGTATTATGATCTATACAATTATCTAGTGATGGATCAATAAGTATAGCCTTTCCTTTATCCTATCTAGAACTTGGATTCATATCGTATTGATAATTATAGATTTGAAATTTGGCCTCAAGATGCTTGTAGTGTTCATATGGGTGTAAATCTCTTAGAATATTCACTTCCATCCCTAAGTGGGAAAACTTGATACATTGGTGCAGTGTTGACAGGACTGCATGAATCTCATGCAACCAAGGCCTACCTAAAAGTATATTGTAGGATAACTCCAAATCAATCATATGGGAAAGTGTATCATGGGTCAAAGGCCCAATGGTAACTGACAAACTAATGGTGCCTTATGATTCTCTTTCCTAATTATCATAGGATTTGATAGTTATTATTTCTAGCTAGAGATCTATTATTATGTACCCAAGAAGCTTGATGAGATTTAGAGACATTATATTGAGGATAGATCCATTGTATATAAGGACATGCTTTAATTTATACCATCTTATATAAAATTCTATGTATAATGGATTATTATGAAGCAGGTCAAGGGAAGACATATCACTTTGGTTGAATGTTACTTGTTGGGCTGGAGCCAGGTGTCTAACTAAAGCTTAGAATTTATCAAGGGATATGTCACTAGCAATAGTGGATTGGGTAAAAAACTCATTCAAGATGTTATTTTGGATTATTGATGTTCGTAACAAATCTAAAATAGAAATTTGTGCTGGTGTCTTTTGTAATTATTTCATAATATCAAACTTGTTATCTTGGTCAGTAGTGAATGGTTTATTTCAAGGTTGAATGGTTGATTGGATGATAGGCAAAGTGGTAGATGGTTGTGGGCTTGGGATAGTAATCTTTGACCTTTGAGTTGTGATTGCACAGTCAATATTAAATACTAGACCATTATTGATAACCACTGTTAGAAATGGTGTGGAACCAGATAGGACAAATCTCAGTTGCCAGTGCACTTGCATGTGGTCACATGGCAAGTATGAGTTATCACTATAAGATCCATAAGTGGAAGTCCTAGTTTTCTAGTTTTCCTATATGCACTCCCAGGTCAAAGAAAGATTATCCATGTAATTTGGCTGAATATTTTTATTTAGCAATAATCTAGGTTGATTAGTGCTTGGTCTGGGATTAATGGAGATGATATTAATGCTACCCCCTATAATATGACTTGCAACCCTATTGTATTCATGTGCAATGACATGGTAGGTTTGTTGGTTTTTACCATTTTGACCTTGGTTTTGCCCATTATTTTGTCATTGTGGATTCTATTACTGATTTTGTTGATTTTGTTGGTTTGACCTTTGATTTTGATATCATTGATTTTGTTGTTGCACTCATTGTTATTGTTGTTGTTGCTAATTATTTTGTTGTTACTAATTGTTATATCAGGGAAAGGGGTTTTGATAAATCCCAATATTTTGATTGGAAGTGGAAGCACTATTATCCAATGTTATCTCCCCATTCTCCAACATATTCTCAATTAAATGATTGATTTAGACACATCTTCATAGATTATGCCCATTGACCTGATGGTAGTCATAGAATTCATTTTCATGGTACCAATAAGGATAAGGAATGCCTTGTAGATAATGCTTTGGTATAGGCCAACTAATCAAATTAGTGGCAAAAAGCTTGCAAAATATAGATTCAATAAGATCTCTTAGGTCACTAAAGACATAATGTGCAAGCACGGTTCTCTTAGGAGGAGGGGTTTACAATGGTAAATGTTGTATAGGTTTTGGTTGTTGTGCTTGTAGTATTAGTTAGAGAGGTTGTTGGGTAAGAGTAGATGAAAAGGTGGTGTGGATGATGTTTTCATAGTTTGGACATGATGATATTTGGTTACCCCATCTCCCAAAACATTTATATTATAGTTGAATTACTTTGATCTTTCTTGGTTATTGGCCTATGCCAGTTGCATTACTTGCGTTTGAATATGATGTTGTTGTTGGCCATTTCCTTGATTGGTAGAATTAAGTTTGATGACTCCTTTATTAATGAGTGCCAACTCGATCAACAAATCTTTATTAATGATCTCTTTGAATTTTTGTGCACATTGCAGTTTTAGATGTTAAGCTATCTCACTATGAAATTTTTTAGTAAACATAATGACTACTTATTTATCTAGTAAACTATGGGTGAAATAGCTTGTAAGGGATCCCCATCACTGTAAATAACTTACAAAACTCTCCATAGCTTTTTGATTTGCTTGTGTTAGGTCCACTAATGAAATATCATGTTTGATATTACAAGAAAAGAGCTACACAATTTTATTAGAAAGATCATCAAATTTTGTTATTGAATTCTTGGGAAACTTCAAAAACCACTCCAAGGCTTGTCCATCCAAGCTCCTTAGAAACAAAACTAAAAGGTATATGTCACTATATGCCACTAGATAACATGTAACAAAGAATTCAGTCAAATGGGCCATAGGGTCACCTTTTCCTTTTTATTTGTTGAATTTGGGTGGTTCATATCCTAGAGGAAATGGTATCTACAAATACTCCATGTTGAATGGATAGGAACACATGTCATCCAATTTGAGCTTTTTAGTCTACTTCCTCACTTGAATAGCAACAATTGCATCCTTGATCTGTTGCAATTCTTGGGATAGGAAACTAGAAGGGATATTGGTTTATGGGAGAAAATTGGTTTGGGTAGATAGTTGGAAGGTCACAAGTGGGACATTTTGACCAGGGTATGATGGAGATACATGTTGGGGTATATTGGTTGGGTTGGGAAATGGACTAGGAATACACATACATGGATTAGGATGTACTTAAAGTTGCATATTTGGCTACATGATATTCTAGTTTGGGTTGGTGATAAAGGTTTGAATTGAAGGATTTTGTGGTTGGGATAGAGGGATATAACTATATTGTGCCTACTATGGTTTAAAATGGACATGTTGTTGACTAATTGAACCTTGTTGTGGAGTGGGAACTTGTGAACCAAGACCCTATCTTTGAATTTGTGGCACATTTTGAACCAATGGTTGTCTAGTAGGTATTTAAGAAATGTGGGGACCTCCTTGTTTCATGAATCCCTATGGAGAAGTGAAAATAGGTTGTAGATTCAACATCTATTACTGACTAATATTTGCACATTGTTGACTAGTCATTACTTGGTTTTGAATTGGCATATTAGTCTATGACTGAAAAGGTATGTTCATCATTACCTAGTGAGGTGGTACATTAACTACCCCTAATTAAGGTGGAAATGTATTTGTCCTCTATTATGTTGATACACTAGACTATGTTTACTGTTGTGGAATACTACTCACTACTTGTTGAGGGGAAGTAGGATTCATCACATTATATCATTGAAGTGTGACATTAGATGTTGTTTGATTACCTAACCCCATAGGTTATATACTTAAGGAAGTAGCCAGGTAAGGATAGGGTGTATAAACTCCTATTCCTTAGTATGATGATTTACTCATGGGATTAATTATAGGCACATGTTGTTGACTAGTTATTTGTGTGTTAGTATCACTTTGATTAAGATTGGACGCTATTTACACATTGTCCACTATGTTTGGTTTATTATTTTGTGTAGAGGTTGAAAACACTTCTTCAATAATGGGCATATGCATCAAGTTATCTAGCAAAGTAGTTTGTACAAATGGGTCAGAACGTAGATTCTTTTGTCTATTTAACTCTATCAATAGTCTTGTTGAAGGAACTAGGTTAATGAGAGGCTTAATCACCATGTTCATTTGATTAAAATCATGTGCTAAATTCAATTATATTTGGTATGCTATTTGTATTTGGTTAAAGTGATCTTCTATGATATTTTTTTCTCAATTGGATTTATTAGGGTCTTGATATGTTGTTTGGAATAGATCCATAGGATTGCTAGAAGGACCTTGTTGATCATAAATGACATTGTAGGGCACTCTTACTAGACTTGGTAAATTTTCATGGGTGAAGTCTGCTAAAAACTTGGCCCTTATCTCTATGGCTCTAACTAAAATCTCATCTTTATTCTCTAACAAATGTTGCTCAAACAAAAATGGATCATTCATAGAAGTTGTATTGGTAGAATATGACTATTGAAGAATTGGCTCATCTACTATTGGTATTGTAGCTAGGTATTGCATGGTTTGTTCTTGGTCCTGTTCTGAATAAGGTGGTGTGTTAGCCAAATATTTAGCTAATAGGTATACATTTTGGGATCCATAGTCAATGTTTTTATGACAAAAGGTCAAAGAGATATACAAACTCTAAAAAAGATAGAATCTAAAACAAATGATGCCTTCAACTTGGTCTAGATTTGTCAAAAGGATCAAAAGGCTTATGTAAAGATTTGTGAGAAAAAAATCTAGCATAAAGTATCTAAAATTTCACTATTCACACAAAGATAAGAAAGTAAATGGACTAAAAATCAAAATACCAAACTCTAAGGTAAAAGTGTTTCAAATCAGTCTAATCTAGGAATTTAAAAGTTGCTAGGGATTTTAGCTAAATGCAATGTCAAAAGCTAGGCTCAAACAAGGCATGTGATAGGACTCTTGGCTAAACGATGTCAAAATCTAGACTTTGAAAATAGATGAAAGTTTTAATATAATGGATTTGAAACACTTCTAACAAACACTAGGCATTTGATTCTTGGTCATGCACTTGATCAACTAGGTATAAAGTATGAAACAAAAGGCACTTTAGCAATAATTTATTTTCTCATAAATAATGGTATAAAATTTGGTTCTTTTGATAAATAGGCTAGAAAAAGGTGAATAGTATAATTGTGCTTTAGACAAAGGATCACAAAAGTGCACTTGGATTGGCCTAAAAACGTAAGAACAAACTTGAAATTCTATGTAAGATGGTCCATGAAACAATATTTGAAGTGTTTTGGGTAGCATAATGATGATATAATTCCCAAAAGGTGTGACAAAAAAAGTTTATTTCAAAAATTCTCTAAGGCAAAGACAATTTTCCACAATTTTGATAGCATAACACTAATTTTCTTGACTCAAAATGTTGTGGTATATAGACTCAAAGTGAAAGTTTTTAGCACAAAATGGCTTAAGTCTATCAAGTGAGGACAATGATTATGACTCTTAAATGGCCTTCAACCTAAATTGGAAATTAAACCTAAGTTCCCTCAAGTTTGATGCAAATGGTGAACCCACTTAACACATCAACTCTATAAACTTATAAAGCTGCAATTATGAATTTAGATTATAAGTGCAGGACTTAAACAAATTTGATAAATGTCTAGACTCAATTGGGTAGCATAACTATGCCAAAGTGAATGATATGACTCTCAAGCTTTTGATGAACTTTTGAACAAGGCAAATTGATGATCTCACGTGTGCAGAATAACACCTCTTTGTTCAAAGGAAAATTTGGACTATGTGTTTGGTTTTGGATTGTTTATTTACACCAAGTTTTGACTCCAAGAAAGAATTTAATCGAGGATAAGACCAACTAATTAATCTCCCTTAGATCCTAAACTTAACAAGGTTGCTTGGTATTGTTGGAATCCATCAATATACATCATTTGAGAGGATTTTAAGTGTTCATCCAAAAATAAATGTGCATTATATATTAGGATTTTTAAACCCCCCTTCTCTCAAATGATAGTACTATGACATAGACCTTGAAATACACCTTTCACCAATAATACTTCCATGACAAGTGGGGATTCATCTAAAATCTAACAAGTTTCTGAACAATCTAGGAGAATCAATTCCATAATGTCTTTTGCATCAAACAATGTAAAATAAAAGCTTAGATTTTGGGTCCATATCACTTGACTTTTTTCAAAAAGGTATAGTCCTTTTTGTAACCACTACATCCTACTATTCGCTCAGTGTAGTGTGATGTCCAAAGTGCCACTATTTCCCATGTGCAACTCCAAAGGATTCAAATGAAGTTAATGCCGAGAGATGAAACCTTAGGTCAAAGCTTTCCTAAAAAACTTGTGGGAGGTGATAAATTCCCCCTCATAAGCCAAGATGTATAAAAAATAAATAAATCATGAAAGTAGAAAGACTTTAGGGTCATTTTCAAGGTCACCCAAAATTTGGCAAGTTTTTGGGGAGTGCTTTAGGTGATATTCTTTCTAAGCCTTGGATTAGTCTACTTGCAATAGGAATGGTGCTTTTGATTCTAAGGGTTCCCTATAGGGGACAAATGGAAGAGCGTACATGCAACATTCCCCTTTTTTCCAAAAAAAAAATTGATTAAACAACTACTGCAAACAAGAATTGACAAGTGTGTTCAATTTTAAGCCCAAAATGAAATATTTGGTGGTGTTCATTTGAACCTTTGGTCTTAGTTGCAAACATTGAAAACATTCAACAGAAACATCTAAATTATTTGTTAAACACCCAAAACAAGGTTCCTAATTGATTTTTAAGCATGCAAAGGTGATTTAAACATGTTTTGAGCAAATGTTAAGCTTGGTCCTATAGCAAAAATGTTAGCATGTCCTTTAACTTTGAAGCTCTTTTGAGTTTGAAACAATGAACTTTAAAAAAGTAGCTTTCAGGTCTATGTTTTTAGAAAAACATAGTGGCCGATGTCAGTTATTACCACTAACATTAGTTACTCTAACTAACCAAGATTTAATTGATGTTGGTTAAGTCAAGGAACTAATGTCAGTATTTCCTGTCAATGTTGGTTACTATGTAAAATCATGGCAAACAAAAATGGAAATATAAAGTTATAAAATCAATTTGTAAGAGTTTTAAGGGCTCAAATAAATATTTTAGAGTTGAAAAAGGATCTCTTTCAGGTGTGAGATACATCTGGTCCCATCAGTCATGCCATTATGTGATCTAGGAATTTGAATCAACAGAGGATGGTTAGTATGATGTTAGTTTCAAAATGAAAACAAAATGAAATAAGCACACTAATAACATAACATGTATAGGCCTAGACACTAGGGAGACCTTAGTTAAAAATCATGAATGAAACACACAAACTAAATGCAAAATAAATATTTCTTTGACCTCCCTTAAATGCTCCAAAATGCTCGTTGTAGTGGCTTGCTCAGCTTGTGCTCATGAAGTCTTCATCAAAGGAGGCTTCGCTATGTCCTCTTATCCTTATCACCTTTGGCTCGTGGCTTGGCTTAGCTTAGAATCAATTTGGCATGGTAACACTAGTAGTAATGGCTTCTTGAAGATATTTATGCATTATAAATTTGCACCAAAATAGCTTGGAAATGATGTTGTAAGGCCTCCTATTTATAGATTTTTACAAATGTTTAGAGTCAACCTGAACCATCCATCTCAAGATTGAGATGTGTGGTAGAGGATTAATTAAATTTTTGGAATTAAGTTTGTAATTATCCTCATCATGACATTGGAATAAGGGGCAATTAAGAGGCATGGAGGGCATCATGGAAGGAATTAATGAGGCATGGGAGACATGAATCTTGATATTTATAACCTTTATGGCTTAGGGATGTCTTCCCAAGAACTAAGGTCACCTGATGATGTAGATATTACATATTCATTTTTAAAAACAAGTATTCAATAAGTTTCCATGGAATTATTAACTAGGCCTTGATTTGGGTTAATTAATTCTTAAGCATGATTAAGCACTTTGTGCACAAATTACTCAAATTGATCAGAATGCCTTATTATTGGTCCAAAATTTGACTAGATTGGAATTGGAAGGTGATGTCAGATGCATTAGAACTATATTCCCATTTAGGATGTTACCAAAAAAAATAACAAAGGCACATGTCTTGTGCAAAATATTTGATAGGGAAGAGCAATCCAGAACACCCATGTGCAAATTTAACATTTTGACTCAAAATGATTTGATCAAAGTTAGCTAGCCCATAAATTGCATTGCCCCATTTAGGGATACTCTAGCCAAAATCTACACTTGAATATGTCAAATTCACATCATTTAGCATGTTTTAGTGTTTTTAGGCCAAATTTTGCATTTTAAGTGGAAATTAGCCAAAAGCTTGATTAGAGGTTATTGGTGGCCATATTTAGGTGTCTATAGGACTTACATTTGATATTTCATGCTATTGTTTGTCAATTTATCTACATTACCATGCTTCACTTGATCTCCTTTGAGTGTGTGTAGTGACATCTAGATCCTTGACTACTTCACTCTACCCATCGAGGGGGCATCTTAATTTTATATTTGAGACACACATAGATATATATACCCACTAGGGGCATCTTATACATGACTACACCATCCAAGTTATGTTATTCTTAGACTACACACTCTACATTATCATGTTATTATATATTACTTACTAGATTATATATCAACATTTCATTAGTATCTAGCACTTGTATATCTCTTTAGCATATACTTAGTCTTGTACTAACATGTCTTGCATACTTTCAATCTTGATTTGATTAGTTAGATGTGATTCTATCTTTCCAATTATTACATGATTTCCCTTCTTGCTTAGCATAGCTTTTTGGATTACATTTCTAATTCATGCTTGTCTCCTGTGTGTGCCTTGGGACATTTGCCAATGTCTTTTGCTTCTATTCATGCACATGTACCTTTGGATATTTGCCAATATCCCTTGATTATACTCTTCCATCTACCTGTGGCCCTTGTGCCAATTTTGTTTGTTTCAATTATATGTGTATGTAGAATTTGAACATGCCTTGTATGCTTGTCTTCTACTTTGAGAGACATGTGCCAATGTCCCTTTTTTACTTGGCCCCTTGGTGAATTTTGTATGATTCTTACTTATTTTTCCATATGTTTTTTGCTTAATTACATTTTTTATTTTTGCAATGCCATGATCCATATCATGCATTTTTATTGCTTTCTTAGATGCCATGATGGACATCATGCTCCATCCCTCTTTGAAAACAAAAAACTAACCTTTCTAGTTCTAATTCAATACATTACACATGTTATTAAATTTGTATATCTATCTAGGCAAAACTTTGTTGATCTAACAATCTCTCAGTACAAATATTGCTATATCTCAAGATATTTTGTTGATTATCATTGCTATATCATGTATATTTTTAGCTTAACACACTTGTAGGGATTCTTATTCTGAGGGTAGTTATTATAGGGTAATTATTCTTACCCTCAAAAGAGGAAAAAATAAATAGGGGTTTTGTCATAGAGATCAGAGCTCCTAAGTGGTCTAAATATCAATTTTGAGAACACTCAAAATAGAATCCAAACATTAAATCAGGGAAAATAGACTAGGTAAACATCAAAGAATCTAAAATAGTCATCATATTTGACCTTTGACAATAATGCCAAAGTTGGAATATAATCCCAGATAATAGGGTGTCCTATTTTTGGTGTTCCTATCCAAATAATAGAAAAATTAGTTTTTGAAGAAACAAATAGAAATATGAGTTCAATCATAGGTTTGTCAATACAACATAGTCTAAATTTAGCATATTTTAGTACAATTTTTGCTCAGAGAATCTAGATATAGGGGGCATCATGTGTAACATGATGGATCTCATTTCTAGTTTTAGATTAGGTAGTTGATATAACTTCCAGATCAGAATACATGTTCCATACACCAGTTATTGGGGGCAATGTGTGTGGCACATTGGTCCTCCCCTTTTTTTGAGTTCAGGTTATCTTTCAAACATTTCTCAGTAGTTGCATGCCTTAATTCATATGTAAGTGGTTGGCATCTTTTTCAAGTTTGGATTTTATACAAGCTTAACTTCTTGAGTAATTGTGTTCCCAAGTTGGCTTCTATATAAGCCTATTACATGAGTTTTAGAGTGGATCTCATACAAGCCTAGTCTCCATATTTTTGAAGTGGCCAAGAGTGGTCTAGTTTCCAGCATACATTTGACTATCCATGCCATAATTTTTAGATTATAGTACATTCATGGGCTTTAGGATCCATCTCATATAACATCTATTCTATACTGATATTACTTCATAGCTTCACTTCACAGGGCAATGATGGAGCCAAAGGTCTAGCTAGCCTTTGTATTCTTAAGCCACCTATTTAGAGGGATTGGACACATAGTTCAAACATAGATTGACCCATGAATGATTCATTAGTTTTAATTCATAGGAAATGATGGAGCCAAAGGGTCTACATTTTCATTCTTGAGCCACTTCTAGGTAATTGATCACTTAGCTCCATTCATGATATAAATTTTGATACAACACACACCAAACATAATCCAACATCATAACAGGTTTTTTATTAGTTTGCATACCCAATGAGGTGTATTCATTCCTTTCTCTTACTCTCTCTCTTACCTAGATTTTGTACGCTCTTATTTTAAAAATAGCATATCTAATAATAACTATTCTACTTTATGTTTTTCATTGTAGATTTACACTTCATATCATTCTCTCTTTATGCACATCTAACATCACATAACTTTGTGAACTTCACCTTCATAGGTAAGTTCAGGTATGCTTTATTTTTCTATTTTTCCTTTATCTTAGTATTTCACTTTGTTTCATCATTAGATTAAATGGGGGACAAATGTAGTCATATAAAATGTGAAATTTGATTACTTGAGTATGGTTAATGACACCCAATCCATATGTCCTCCTACTTGCTTGCATAACCCTTTTGGGCTCTTCTTTCACTGATTCCCAGTCATCCATAGCCTTCCAAACTTAACCCTTTAAAACATAAGTAGCTCTCTTAGGCCCAGATCCATCCCATAAGGTCTCATTCCCTCCATATAATAGTGTCTAAGTTGGACAGGAACACTAAAACCTAGGGTGTCCAATTTTCAATGCTATTGTCCAAGTGAAAAATAGGTTCTAACAATCATTTTATTATGGATCCTTATCCTAATAAATGTCATCCTAGTGTGAATTAATTTAACCCATGATCATTAAGTCCCATACAAAAGGCCATTCAAAGTCCATTTAGAAGGGTTGACACTTATTTACAAGAGAGAAGTAAGAATACAAGTAAGACTACTCAAGAACTCTTCCCTATTCTCTACATATAACCATCCAATAGTATTTCAAGCTTATTAAAACCTTTACACCAGCCTCTAGTCATTTCAAGTACACCCAATTTTTAATTTACTTGCATTTTCATCACACTATTACACCAAGCACTTTAATGGGAGAACTACATATAGATTGATCCCTTCTCAGAGTATTGGTATATAAGAAGCTTGCCCATACATGGGGTGTGAAGTA
Source organism: Torreya grandis (assembly GCA_037957365.1). NCBI lineage: Eukaryota > Viridiplantae > Streptophyta > Pinopsida > Cupressales > Taxaceae > Torreya > Torreya grandis. The sequence goes on from JARHVA010002212.1 coordinate 697,480, forward strand.
CATCCAATGTATCCTTTACACACTAACCCCTTTTTATTATTTTCCAAAGTTTTATTTAATTTCATAAAAGACACAAGCACATGAAGAATAAGATCTACAAGGAGTTCTATTGATAGTGATGAACTAAAATTTGGTACAGAGGCTCACACATGCTACAAACAAAACCCAAAAAAATCATATCTCTATGAGAAGTTTGGACAATAAAAATAATACTAGGACTACAACAGTAAACAATAGGGTGTCCTATTATTATTGGTCCTATCTAACCAAGAAACAAACTCTAGATCTCAGTTTGTGATAGTGTCCCAGTCATGTTCCTCTAATATCTAGCTTTGTCTTAGCTATAAGAGCCCTGAATAAGCTAAGTCATATTTTCTCTCACTTATTACTAATTTTAGAAAAGATAAAAATAAAATTTGTTTACATAAATTAGTGGCTTAATTATTGTATATTATTTACTAATTTATTAATCTCAGACCCATTTATTATTTTAAAATTAAACATCTAATTTTACAAAAATAAAAAAATAGTAATATAGGTTAGTAGTTAAAAATGAAGATCAATTCCTTGTGATTCTTATTTACCTCATATATTCCTCCTTGACACTTGGAATTGTAGGCTTTTATATTGCTTGGTGATAACCCCATAGTTCTCCTTAATGACCAAAAACCTTCCAACTTGGTTGTAGGGTTCTTAGGTTCTATAGGTGCTCATTAGATATTTGATAGCCATCTTATGAATTATAACTATGAATGAAATCATATAATGAATCAATAGCTACCCGAATTATCTCTAATCAAGTTCATCACACCAAGGGCTTAAGATCAATTCAAAACTTAGTTATAAAGAGAGTCAACCCCCTACCCTAGGTGTTGAATATATAATTATTTGAATTGAGATAACAAACAACCCTGAGATGATGGCATAAGCCTTTGGTAAGTCTTGGTATGATCAACATGAATTTTAAGGGCAAATGAACAAATGTCACTTAGAGGATATCTTTTACAAACTCTTTCCTTATTGCCTCTAAATTTGAATCCTCTTTTATGCATATTGATAGCTTGTATGGACTATGTTCATTTTTAGGTCTCAAGAAACCTTGAAAAACATAAGTACCATGTTTTTATCCTTAGGATGCTATTTTAAAAAACTTCAAAACATTTTTCCTTGAGGTTTATGCCTTCTAGGTCTTTCCAAGGGCCTAATCCATCTTCTTTATTGTATGTGTACTGAGGGATTGGCTATAGGTGTATATTTCTAAGATGATTGACTGTATATTATCTTTGAAAAATATTTGATAGCATGGTTTTACCTAATTTAAGTCCACTTCTCACCTTAGATACCCCAAACCATCAAGAAACTTCTCAAGATGAACCATTGTCTATATCCATGTACATACTAGCTTGAAGATGTGCCTTTAGCCTTATGTGGTTGTAGATGATGATCTTGTTAGTGTATAGATTGAGTTTTATGCTTGATTGGCCTTAAAAATCATTTTTCATGCTTTGATGGCCTTCTTTAGCCTTGATATAAGTTTCTTTATCTTCAAGACCTTGAAATCAAAAAGTTTTCATTCTTGAGCCAAGATGGCCTTGATAATCATATTTTGATTGTATACCTATGTTGTAGGTCATCATTTATAACTATACTATGTCCTTGAGTGGCCTATACCCTATTATCATGATTTATGGTTTCTATAGCCCTTGTTATTCTATGATAATCTATGAGATGAAGGAAAAATGAGGGGTGGGATGAATGGAGAAGTGAATGAAAACATGAGAGTGGAGATGGAAAAAAAGTGAAAATACAGTGAAAAAGGGTAGAGTAGGATAGTGAGGTGGGGTGGGTGAGGTGGAGGTGATGTAAGATCATGATGGAGTATGATAAAACTAAGGTAAGCCACTTGGAATCCATTGGAGGATTTTTTAGAGATTGAAAATGAACCTTAGTTTTCCCAAAAAACCTCAAAATATGCAAAAATTCCTTAAATAATGCTAAATAGGCCTTTTGGAGACACCTCTAGAGCATTTAAATGAGCATTATTGGCCATGAAAAAAGAAGAATATCTGATAATTTACGCATGTAAATCATGAAAACTTTATGTAAACCCTGCAAAACATAAGTTCTTGACAATTTGAGGCTGCCTCCTCCCATGACCATATAATTCATTTTTGGAGCTCATACTACATTGTAGATTGGTTAGATGAGTTTGTGACCTTTGTTTTACCTTTAATTAGATGAATAATACCTAAAGGATTCCATGGAAAGGGAGAACAAGTCCCCAAGATCCTAGTACAATTTGAATTTCCTTGAAACTCTGCCTAGGTGAGGAGAAAATGAGGAAAATTGGTTGCTTCCTAGTTACAAGGTAGCAAAATTTGACCGAAGTTAAATTAAATGGTTAATTATCTTTGAGAATCCAATTAAGGTGCTAATTGGACCATAAATAATCCTTTTGAGTCTACTTTATTCACCCCAAATTTGAGAGCTATACCCTTCCTCAGTAGTTTATACCACTCCCAAACCTATAGGTTGGTCCTTTTGTGCAAATTGGGCAAGTGCTAATAAAAGACTAGTTTTGGGAATGTATGGCCATGAATAGCCATGAAAATCACTTAATAATTATCATGTCCTATTCAACATAACCCTTTCCCTGGATTGTATGGAATCCATATGGATTCTATTCTTCTCTTATAAAATGGATGAAAAAGAGTCTTTTCTTCCCTTATAAAAGGAAATAAAAATTTTGATCACTTAAAATAGAAGTATTTAGAAGTATAATGTTCCAAGTTATGAAAAAATATAATTTTTTACCTTTTTCCATGTTTTAAAATTGTAAATTTGGCATGTGGGAGAGGTTTTGGGGCCTTTTTGGCTTAATTAGCATATCAAATGACCTTTTAAAAGTTTGAAACTTTAAAATAAAGCTATTTTCACATTTTTGAATATGTTAAAATCCTTTTTGAAATGACAACGACCCATTTTTAATCTATTTTTGACATTTTTTGATCAAAAATTGCATTTTTAGACTACAATTCCTTGATTTGACTGCAAAGGGGTAAGGACTGGGTTTTTGAAAGTTTTGAATGCTAAGGGTAGTAATTTGACCTTGATAGGCAAAATTAATAACAATAGGTTCACCGATAGACACCATCCTTTCTCATATTATTTGTGATGGTTTGGTAGAGGGGTGTGTGCATGGTCATCCGAACAAGATCAATGTAGGACTACCTTCTTTAGGAAAATCCACCATCTACATGGCTAAGGATCCTATGGTTGAATCTATTGAAAATATATCAACCTCCAACTTTCATTGAGTTGTTTCTTTTCCTACAATACCAAAAAAAATAGAATGAGGTTGTTAAGTAATATCAATGCAAAGGTATTTTCTTACTTGATTTATCACTTGCCAAGTGCACATTGCTTTCCAAAAGAATAACTTATTTTCTTCCTCTTTATCATATACTTATTTTCTAATATCTTCCAACCATTGATTGGAGCACTTCTTATTCTTCTACCCCTAACATAGGTAGATTTCACTTAACAACTATCCTTAGAACCATAAGATTCTTGATCTATGACTTTTGTTGATGGGTTATTTTATTTGGTGGTGGTGGTGAGTCAATGTGCATAGGTTCTTTCCTCTTGCCTTTATCTTATTATGATAGAGCTTGTGACTGTGATGGTTGTGATGGTTAAGCATGTGGTTACATTGGTTTTTGTAGTGGTGCTTGATTTTATTCTACTTGTTGCACCTCTAGAGAAATGGATTATAATGATGGAACCAACCTCACAACTAAGGATTTTTTCTTATCCACTTCAACCTTCACTTCAACCATTGAAATAAAAATGGCATCAAGGTTACAGTTGGAGTAGCCAACTCATGAACCTTGATTTGAATACCATTATGTAATTTGGTGACTGAAGCATGTTGTCCCAAATATTGTATTACATCTTGTGGGATCCTAGTGTGTGTTTAGATCAAGTCTAAGATTTCATTTCATCATGTGTTAAATGACCCTAATTTCTAATAATTCTACCCTATTTTGGTCTATGTGATATTTACAATGGTATTAATAGGCTAAAGTTCTGTAGTTACATTGACTAGCCCTAATAAAGATTTCCACTATTTGAAACACAATAAAATAACAAAAAATTAGGACTAAAATGTCGTGTGCTTCCTACAAGTACCTTTTCTATGTTGGTGGTGATCTTAGCTGCCAAAAACTTAGGATAATTGAAGTCATCCTGTAGCTTTGTCATGTAATAACAAATATCAATTACACCTCTTATTACTTATTTCACTTGTTTAGTGGTTTGAAAAAATATTTTTGTGATGCGTTATACCATGATGCATAATGAAGCATCCTCAATTGATTCAATGAGTGTTCCTCACTCTATCTTTGAGGTATATTTTTCCTAGATATACAAATAGATTGGTGGAGTTTTAAAATTATAAGGGAAGAGAGATTTGGCACAATTGGGAAGGCTGGTGGCTCATGCCATTGTGTTTTTAGTGATATAAATTATAACATCTTGATCTAAATAGATATGCCCTTGATTGTAATGACTTAGTAAATCCATCATGACCTCATCTAACTACCCAAATGTAGGTAGCTTAAGCAATCTTTTAGTGTTAGAGCCTCACATTGGATGTTGAAGTGTGAGGGATCCTGCTTATGATGCTCCTTGAGTATCCTAGGTGTAGACACCTACATTTCATTTAATGTTGAAATATACCTAAATCTATGAATATTTCTTTTTAAATTAATAAATCACATTTCTTCCCAAATTCAAATAACTGAATAATTTAACATATTGAATAAATCAATTATGAACCCTTAAATCCTTATTTTAAATAATAAAATATGGATTTTCCACCTATTTAAAACATCTCCCACATTTTTCTCCCTTATCCCATCAAATCCAAAAAATTATCCACCTCTTATGACTCAGCCCCTGAGTTGTCAAGCAAATTAACTTAGTCTTGCTGAGTCAGTTAACCAACCCTATGCTTTTTTAAGCCATTTTGAAAAGGTCTTCATCCTCACGAGTGAGGAATCATTAGCCACCATTGATCATTTAGATCATTTAAAAATTCTAAATGATCCTCCACCATTGGATTTTTCTCCAAAAATCTATAAATAAGCTTGTAAATATCTATTTTCAACCATCACAAAATCTAGAGATCACAATCCCAATCAATAAATTAGAGCTCTTACACATAATTAAATCAAAGCAAATAAAATTGGATCAAAGAATTACTTTTGCACCAAAACTCTACCCATTCTCTCTTTACATTGGAGGAGTGAGCACCACATATTTGAAAGAGGAAATCAAATATATATTGCAACGGAGAAATCTTGTGCATTCAAAGTGTAAAATTTATGATTGTTGTTTTCTTTGTTTGTTGCTATAGCATAGTTTAATTTTAGCTTATATTAAAATTAGTTTACTTTCTTTGCATATCTAAATTTATTTCATATATTTTCCACCTAACACAAATCAAACTATGTACATAGATCCATATGGTTCTAATCATATTGTCACCATAAGTAAAGCTTTTATTCCACCAACATCATTTTCTAATACTCATATATACCAAAATACATTCACTAGTCAAAACCCAATCCAGTCAAGTCAAAATACCTACCATCCAAATCAATATTCTAATTCCTATAGCCATGAAAATCAACCTTTATATAATAATAAAAATCAATCATTTGATTTTGAATCTAGTTCACCCCAAAACTCAAATTTGAACTTCACCAATCATCACACATCCACAAATCCAACAAACTAATTCTTATAAAATTAATCCACTTCTTCAACACCATTTATTACTAGTAAATATAAAATCTTTCCACAATAATATCATTCTATCACTAGTAATCCTTCATTCTAATAATATTTACCATCCACTAATTATAATTCTAGCATCCCTCATCTCACCAACCAAGAGATGGCAGACACTGAATACATTATAAATAACCCACATTTATTCATATTTGAAAATCCAACTTCACATATATGTCAAGATGTCCCTTCGGAGCCAAATCATGCCATTTCATGTCCAAATCAAAATGATAACCTTTCATCCATTATCCACCAATCAACATTTTTTGATGAAATACCCATTTTTGATAAACATCCAATATTAAAACAAACACCATCTAATCCACCTATCAAAATATCATATTCTTTCAAAACAACACCAAAAAATCCACATTTTTTAAAGGATCTTCATCCCAGATCCAACATTTCTAAAAGAGCAGCAAAAAATAAATATGGTACTAAAGCACTTTAGTAGGATTTTCTAATGGCCACATCTAAACCAAGGTCAAATATATTATCCAAATTTGATATTCACTTTTTTTTGGGATTAAGAGAAATTTCAATGTCCACTTTGGTCTCAACTATAGTTTTAGTAGTATAAAAATTTGCAAATGATAGTGACAATGTTATAAGTAAGGAAGAATCCTCATCCATCATCAATACAAATCCTATTAGTGACATCAAAGTAATTTGCTTAATTTCCATCAACATTATCCTTCCTTTTCCTATGAAAATTATGCTACCTACACATGCCAACTAAAATCCACAAAAAAATATGTCGTTGGACTTATGGAAACTTATCAATTATAACATCTATAAACATCTATTATATCATCCCATTTGGAGAGGCGCTACTCCACCAACCATTACTTAAATATCCAAAAAATGAACAAAGAATACCCATAGATGAATGACTTTATTGCTTGAGGATAATCATACCAAAAACATTACAAACACCAATTCCATTAGGAAAGAAACCAAAAGGAATGATATCCTAGTCATATTACAAGAAATAATTTTAACTCCCATGTTACATACTTATTATGCCAAACTAGAAAGATGGCATTAAAATGAGTTGGATAATGACTTTGAGATTAATTTTGAATAACATCATAGTTGGTTTGAATATTCTAGATTCACTAAGGTATTGAGAATAGTCAACATAAATTTATCCTATTTTAAATTTTGTAGCATTTGGTGGTTAGTTAACAATGGTTGGGTGAGGGATATTAGATTTTATACATATGAAGAACTTATTAGTCCTAGATGATTAATACTTTTTAAAAATATATCTTGTAATCCTTATCAATAAAGACATCCAAATTCCATGATGGTTAGATGAACCATTAGAAGATTTCTAGAGTTCAACTTTACTATCAAACACATTAACCTAGGTCTCTTTGATAATATTATTTTTCCAAGGAAAACCAAATTTACTACTGAAATTTATCAAAGAAACTTATATTTGGACATCTTCATTCATCAAGGATTCCCCAATCAAGAGAGAATTTCTAGGTGGTTTGCTAGTAGCACTTGATGGTCTCAATAACTCATCCTGGTCAAGTGATCTTTAGAGTCAACAATAGAACTAAAATAGAAATAGATGAAGAAATCTAATTAGAACATTAATGACTATTTAGAGTTGGCATGGGGTAAAAAACTAAACAATAAGGGAACTTATTCATCTTGTAACCTTTTATTAGGTACATATGCCAAAAAATCATAAAAATCCTAAAGTCATAAAAAATAATAAAAACAAAAAAAAAAAGTATGTCATTGTTTATCAGTCCCTTGGCACTTTGGGGCACCTTGTTTCCATTAGTATTGTGTTCATAGTAATACATTTTACTGCCATGTTAGTTTCATCTTGTATATCATATGCTATGTTTAGTTGTCTGTTAGCATAACATAGATGTTTCAAATTTCAGCTTGTCATATCATTTTAATATTATCATACCACTATATTATCTCATAAAAGACATTTTCAAAGTTAGTGTTACATTGTTTCTTATGTTAATTATTATGAGTAGAGTAAATCTTTTCCCTACATCTATTTGCTAAACTTACAAAATACTAGACCACGGTCTTGTTTATAATATCACCTATGATAGAGTCTCCTTTTAAAAAGTTCCATTTTTTAAAGAAGAAAACATTAAAGCATGATACAAGAATAAATTGGGTAATTTACTTATCTATCTTGGTCTTCAGTGATAAACCCTTGCATCTTACTAGTTGCATGGGGCCATAGTTAGGGGGTCTAATTTTCCCACATAAGCAAAACATCCTTATTTCAGAATTTATCAAAATAAAAATCCATCTCTCTCCCTTTGTTGATCTTTAGTGTTGAGTCTTTGCATCTTACTAGTTGCATAAGATTAACACTGGGGAGAGATATCCTTACTTGCCTATTTATAGTCTTTGGTGATAAGCCCATGTGTTTGCCTATTCACATGAGACTTCATATTGGGGGTCATGAAGAAAATAAAATCAAAATGATGATCAAATAAATATTTATTCAAGTGGCTTGTTTACATGTATATGCTATAAGGGAAATACTTTATCCCATTAACCGATTCTGTCAATGCTAGTTCTCTCTAGACACATATAATAAATCTAGTATTTTTGTGAGTTTAGTAAGATGCACACTTTCACTTTTTCTCATATCATTTTAGTCACAATAATTTATTATACATAATTTTTTATTGATTATATTCACGATTAATTCTTTTCACTCTTTTGCTGCAAATTGAACATATATTTTATGAATACAAAATAATTGGAATCATTCCTCACACAAGAAATGATCAATACATCAATAAAGTCTTGTATATACCCATTACGTTGCTTCATTTTCTTTCAAAATTTGCAACATGCATAAACCATTATCTATAATTACCCCAATTGCTTGGGGGTATCATCCTTCAGTCATCCATTATATATTTCTAAGTGTGTCATTTTGTCAATTGTTAGTCGTTTATCCTATATCATGTTAAAGTTTGAGGTTGATATTGATTTTATGTAAACACACATTCTTGCTCATGATTGAGGAAAACCTCTTGAACCTTATTTTAAAAAAAAAACCAAATATAAATATAAAACAATAAAAATACCAAAAAATTCATACATCACAAAATACAAAAAAAATGAGCATTCTAAACACATCAACTTTAAAAACACAACTATATTTCACTTCATTTGCTTTTTATAAGGTGGATCATTCATGAATAATTTTCATAAAAACACTTAATATGTTTCATCAATCATCCACTTTCTCATCACTTCCCATATTGGGAGAACTACATCTGTCCTGATATCCACACATAGACTTTGTCTAAAGTGGATAATGTAGGCAATGCTTAGAGACATGGGGTCTATAAAGTTAGCTTAGCCACTACCTTCCCTATCATCCATTCCCCCAACATTGGATTAGCTTATCCTTCAGATTGTCCCTCACTTGTTCAGTTATTAGCCTCGCTCTTGGGTACAATTGTTTAGTCTTTTCCTTGTTACCACTTTTACTTTTCAAAATTTTCAATTTATTTGTTTTTATCTTGTTTATTTTCTATCCCTAGCCATTTACTTGGTTATTTTTATCTCTTTTTTTATATTTAGCCATTAAGTTATTTATTCTCACTTTATTTTTATCTCTAGCCATTTCAATTGTTAATTTTCTATCTTAGATTGAATGTGTTCAATTTTATGTTACTTTTTGTGTGTCATTCATCTTTACAATTATTTTTAATACAAAATTATCATTTTATTTCAATCATTTAGAATACATATATTTGCATCAACATTTTGTGTGTATTTTAATCACATAGCTTAATCTTTTATTTTTGACATCTTTTTACTTATTATTTTTTATGTGTTATCAATATTATTTTGTGAAATGAACATACAGTATGGTCATGACTATATCATGACATACTTTGATAAAAACAAATTCTATTCTTTTCTTTTTTTCAAAATGTTTAAAACATCAAAATTCATCATGATTATTCAATATCATTGTTGGTACTGTGTTTTATGCTATATTAAAATTAGGTTGCTCAAAATACTCCAAATTTTATTAGAAATCCAATGTAAATAATAGAAATGAAAACTATGCAGCAATGTCACATTCTACATCCATGCACATTATCTAATCATATGTCAGTCGTGCATCCATAATAACTATGATGAAAAATAATAAGATTAATACATGCTAAACCAAAATGCAGGAAGTATAATTAGTGATACCATCTACCCATACATATATCCATCAAATCCATGTAAACCAATAAGTAATCCATCAATGTCCACAGTCCATAGTATAAATCATCATCATCATGATCATAATATATATATATGTATGTATGTATGTATAATTAGTGATACCATCTACCCATACATATATCCATCAAATCCATGTAAACCAATAAGTAATCCATCAATGTCCACAATCCATAGTACAAATCATCATCATCATCATCATATATATATATATATATATATATATATATATATATATATATATATATATATATATATATTTATATCAAATGTGCCTATACAAAAGGTACATATCTCTCTCTCTATACACACACACACACACACACACACACACACACACACACACACACACACACACACACACACACACACACACACACATCAATGAAATCCATTTATCATGATATCCCATATATCTATGTCTCATCTTATCCATCAGATGGAGTATCTAGCCTCAGGATTATATATCCATACCATGGTGTACCCCATGGTGGACTCATCACACATGGAACCTACCCTAATGATCTCTATGACACCACTAGTTGCATAGATCTAGTAGATGTTGATTGTCTCATAGAATACTCTTTAAATGATGCTACCCTCTAGTCCCATGGGATAACCCCCTCATATAAACTCATGTAATATGTATCCTATTCCATATCTCACATCACCATATCCAAAGTAACTAGTTGTTCTTCTCCAACTAACTACACTCTAGCCTCTACAAGCTCAATTTGAGATATGTCCCTTTCTTATCTATAATGATGTATTAGAGTTGTGTAGTCTAGTATCTATTTCTCTACATCATGGGTAACCAATTTTGTAACCACGACATCCTCATCCATCCCATCAAAAATACCCTATAACCTATCTACCTCATCCTATAGTCACCTAATCTCTATAGTCTGATCCCCTATACCATAAACTATACCTTATAATCTAGCTACCTCCTAGTGCAATCCATCCATCTCTCTATTCTGAGCCCTTATCTCCTCTTAGATTCTATAAATAAGTGTTTGGTCCTCTACAGATCTCAAATCCTATGAAGAGCTAATAACATCCCCTCTCTCTACCTATGTAACCTATGCTACTCTCATAGTAGTATCATGTCTTGTATCCTCTTTATTATCTACCTTTATTAATAGAATTTCTCTTTTAATCCTCTGATCTATATCAACATCCATATCAACCCCTACCTCTCACAAAATATCAATATCCTCCACATCCATGATCTGCACACCATGAAGATAACTAACATCTCTATCCCATCCTCTACCTCATATTCATGGTCATGATCATCCTCTATCACCTATAACATCCTTCCTAATATGGGATCTAAAACTTGTACCTCATGACTACCTACTCAAGCTAGCCACTAATCTCTACCTCCATGTCCATAGTGGTGTGTATGGCATCATCAATCTCAATTGTCTCTATTGAGTCCACCAATTTACATATCCATCAACCACTCTTGTGTCAATAACATCTCTCCTATCACTCCATCTCATAATCTATAAATGTGTCCAAATATGGTTAAAAATATTTGGATCAATCATCATACCCCATTTTGGTCTCTCCCACACTGAATGAGCAAATATGTGTGGACCAACTAGTATATGTTACACCACATCAAACTTCTCATCACCTTGTCTGGGTTATATCTCTCTATAGTGTACACATGTCTCCCAATGATGTATCAAGGGGACATCATATAGTCCATATAAATCTATTCATGAAGCCACTGCCACACAATCTCTTTATATGGTCTCTAGATGATCTGGTCATCACCTAGCTCATCAACCACCATATTGTAAAAATCTATATCACAAAAATGTGGTCTCTATATCCCAATAATCACATGTCATGAATATGACAAAGTCTCATCCTCCTCCCATGTGCTCAGATGCCTAAACAACCTCTCAATCATAATGTGCTCCCAACACCAAACCTATAGTAATGTAGAAGACCCTATCTCTACCTGAATTGAATAAAAGAAATGATGTAAATCATGGTATAGATGTGCTAAAATGCATGGACCCCATGCAAACCTCTCTCCCATATCCATCATATCCCCAATAACATCTAACAAACCAATAAGAAATAGTATCCCACTTTTATCAGGAAGAAAAATTCCATTGACAATAACCATGAGTACAATAGTCAAGGAATCCATATCTAAATCTATGTAATAGTCTATGTCGATCTCACTTATAACAACCAAGATCAAGCCATCACCAAAAATATGGTATAATGTCACATCTTGAGGACCCTATCACCAATAAACAAGGCTATGTTGTATTGAGATACCCAAAATTTGATACACATCCTCAAGTGTAATGGTCATCTCCCCATTCAACAAGTGAAATGTGCTTGTCTCACTATGCCACCTCTTCGCTACTACTATTAATAGAGATCTATCAGCTTGAACCTATAACATCTATGCAATTAAGATAAATCACTTGCCTCTAGAATGCCAAAATCATACTCATTTATGATAGCTATGCGCACCATAACTATAGATATCTACTCCCATATCATCATCACTAGTAATACCTCCTATAAATCAATAACATTAGCATTTTATTAGTTTTCAATCCACATTATGTTCTTCATTTACTTTACCATCTAAATTCTTAATCATAACAAACAACAAAATCAACTAAAAAAACATCTTCATTCATTACAAAATCGCTTCTGACTTTCATGAAATCGCTCTTAGATTTTGAAATTTTATTGCTAACATTTTGTTAACAAAAACACTACTAAATTTAATGAAATCACTTTGCACTATGATGATTTTGATTCAATGTTTAGTGATTTAATTTCCACCCATAACAGTGAAGTTTTAAATCCATCTGAAACAAAATTGCTACCCAATTTAATGAATACACCTCATGGTTTAGCAAAATCAATGTTTACCCTAATGAAATTATTAAAAATGATGCCAAAATCACCATTTTCAAAACAATGATTTTTCTTTCTTAAATTTTAAACCCTAATAAATAATAAAAAATAACAAAAATTTCAAAATCTAAGTGACTTATTGGAGGATCACTCCTCTCAGGTCTCTAAAAATATCTCACTCTCTCTGCTTAGTGCTTATGGTGTGGAACACCATCCATTTTTCCTCACAAAGCTTAGATAAAATATCTCACACCACAATTCTTACCCAGTAACCTTAAAAATTGATTTGCACAAATGATTTTATAAAGCATCATTTCTCCTACTTATATTTTCCTATCTTACCAACTAATTACCCCCTATCCAACCCATTATTTAATTAATCTAAACCATTCAAGCAACATTAAATTAATCTATTTTAAATTTGTATTCAAAATCTTGTAATCATCTATCAATGTAAACTCAACCAAAAGCATTTGTAAACTCAATATATTTTATCCATTTATAGATCCATAGTTTGTTATTGATTTGATATATCATTCTCATACCTGCTTAATTGACCCCTGCATCATTAGAAATAATAATAAGTGTGTAGTCTTCGAATGGTTAAAATATTGTTTTTCAAATCCATACTCTAAGTTTTAATTAACTAGGGGTAACCTTTTTACGCCATAACCATCTTAAAAAATTAACATCATTTCAGACATACATTGATTTATCATTTTTCCACACCATTTTATCCAGTTTTTCTTTTCATCAGTTATGAGCATTTATTCATTTTATCACACAAACCCTCGAGGGGGCATCATCACACTCATTTTCATTCATTTGGGGATTTTTTTTCCTTTTTCTATCATCAACACTCTACTTCTACTATTCATTTAAATAGTATTGCTTCACAACACTATTTCAAATAAGGGTGAATATAAACACCTAAATTTCATTTAGTATCAAATACACCTAAATATATTAATAATTCTTCTTAAATTAAAAAAACACATTTCCTCCCAAATTCAAATAATTGAATAATTCAACATATCTTTAAATCCTTATTTTAAATAATAGAATCTAGATTTTTCACCTATTCAAAATATCTCCCACATTTTTCTCCCTCATCCCAACCAAATCTAAAAACTTCTCCACCTCTTATGACTCATCCCTTGAGTTTTCAAGAAAATTGACTTAGTCTTGCTGAGTTAGCTAACCAACTTCATGCTTTTCTCAACCATTTTAAAAAGGTCTTCATCCTCATGGGTGAGGACTCATTATCTAGTATTTATCATTTAGAGCATTGAAACAATCCAAATGATCCTCCACTGTTGGATTCTTCTCCAAACATTTATAAATAAGCTTATAAATCTCCATTTCTAACCATCACAAAATCTAGAGATCATAATCAAAATAAAAAAATCAAAGCTCTTACATACAAACAAATCAAACCAAATAAAAGTGAATCAAAGACTTCCTTTTGCACCAAAAAACTACCTATTCTCTCTTTGTATTGGAGGAGTGAGCATCACATATTTGAAAGAGCAAATTGAATATATATCACAATGGAAAAATCTTGTGCATTCAAAGCGTAAAGTTTGTGATTGTTATTTTCTTTGTTTTTTGCTTTAACATAGTTGAATTTTTTCTTAGATTAGAATTAGTTTACTTTCTTTACATATCTATATTTAGTTCATATGTTTGGTAAAAAGAGTAGTTTCTGATGTGTCTATAAAATCTAATAGATCCAGATCATTATATTTAGTTTTTTGAATACCTAACTCAATCCCCAATTTCTCTTTTTGTGCATCTAATAGCATAATCAACAATTGAACTCTTTTTATGGCTTGATCGGTGGTCTAGAATGAATGATTTCTTTGCTTAGTTATGATTTAGTTTGAAATCTATTAATGATTAGGTATTATGAAAGTAGATCATAGAAGGCTCTTGTTAGTTAAAGTCTATAATGTTTTGGCATTATCCATACCCTATTCTTATATAGATGTTAGTGCCCAATTTTATGTCACTACCTATTTTAAATGCATTGACTGCTTGTGCACAAATGTTCCTTTTTCAATTAATATTACTTATTATAAGTTACCTTGATAGGGATGTTTTGTGCTTAGAATCTTTAATTTAATTCTTTGGTAGTTATTATATGTGAGTAGTTGTCCTTTTGTTTAATAAATTTGCCTTATAAATCCACTTATCCATTTACTACTAAATCTAATTCAAAAAAGGTGAAATCTTTTTGAAACACCACATCGTTAATGATTTGACCTGACTATTGGCCTTTTTTTTGTTGTACCTATATTGTCACCACCTTCTTGGACTTAATGTCAATGCTCAATGTAGTTGCAGCTAATTGTATTCTATGAGCTATCTTTGGAATGTGATCAGACCCTATGATGATAATTGCTTCATGGTGGTTATGGTGTGTTTCACTACAAAAAACATGATATACAAACATTCTAACCTAAGAAAATAAAACAAAAACACATAACAATAAATAAAATCATAACTACATGGTGCTACTTAGCACCGACTCAATTTTTTTTATTTAAATGAATAATAGTGATTAAAGATGATATGGCTTAAGCGTATAACCATTTATATGTCCTAATAATATGGTTTCTTTTATATATTTCAACACTATGGTATCTTGAGGTGATACTTCATGAATAATGTAAGGTCCTTTCCATCTAAAGCGTAGCTTTCCTAGAAATGCTTTAAATATGCTCTCATAAAGCAATACCATTTGTTCTAGGTAAAATTACCTAGGTTATAAGTTATGTTCATGTCAAGATTTATAAATATACTTGTTAATTTATTGTATCCAATGTGCCCTTTGTCTATTTTATTCCATCTTTATGAAATCCATAAGCCTTGCTTTTAATGAGTCTTGATCTCCTAATCTCATAACCATCATAATGTACAGACTAAGAACAATATAATCTTTAAGTATTATTGCCTCAAGGCCAC
The DNA here is from genome assembly GCA_037957365.1 of Torreya grandis. Lineage (NCBI taxonomy): Eukaryota > Viridiplantae > Streptophyta > Pinopsida > Cupressales > Taxaceae > Torreya > Torreya grandis. The sequence goes on from JARHVA010002212.1 coordinate 713,458, forward strand.
ATACCAATTGAAATGGGGTGAACCCTATATCTCTCTTGTAATGTGTTCTATAGGACCATAGAATCATAGGAATTTGGTATCCCCAATCATCCATTTGAAAATTATAATTTTTTTAACATCTTCCCAAATACTTTATTAGACACTTCTACCTGTCCATTTGCCTATAGATGGTAAGCCATACTTTTAAGGTGTGATATCATGAACTCTTGAGTGAGAGTATTGAAATTAATATTTAATAAATGTGTGCCTCTATCACTTACCAACTTAACTAGACATCAAAACCTTGTGATGATGTTTTCATATAAAATTTTGATAGCATCTTTCACATAACAGCTTAGAGTGGCAACAAATTCCACCCATTTGGTTAAATAATCTATCATAGTAATAATATATAAATATAGCATGATTGTGCTTACTTAGAGGAGTTATAGGTCTAACAAAGTCAATTCCCCAATATTTAAAGGACTATTCAACAAGCATGGGTACCAAAGGCATTTCATCTTGCTGGTTTGGCTTGCTCATTCATTGATAAATGTCACAAGATTTAGCAACTTTGTGCACATCCTAATATAACATAGGGCACCAAATACCACTATTTAGTATTTTCCTTATAGTGGCTTATCCTAAAAAATGACCCTCTATAATTCCTTGATGAGCCTCTTAAAGAATCTATCGTCACTTGTGCTCTAGAGCTACTTTACTCAATACATAATTTTTGCCAAGTTTGTACAAGAATCCATTAATAAAGTTATATGGTATAACTCGGGTGACTATTTGTTTCTTATAATAGTCAGTGTAGTACATAGTAAAAATTCCCTATTCTAATAAATTGTCAATATATTTCCTTGTTATCAAGAACTATATCATTTATAAATAAATGTGCATCTTGGGATTCATCTTGAAGTTTCTCTAGTTCCTCCCCATTGTGAAGTCTATTCAGGTGATCTGGCCCCAAATTCTCTCAACCTTACTTAACATTAATCCATAATTTAAATTCTTGAAAGAGCATTAACCACCTTAATATCTGTCATCCCAACATTGGCTTATTAATAGTGTATTACAATGGATGGTGATCTTTGAAGAACTCAAAAGAAGTAGCCAATAAGTAATACTAAATTTTTTGGAGTACAAACACCATGGTTAGTGCTTATCTCTATGTAGTTATGTAATCCTTTTCTATAGCTGATAATTTCTTACTAGCAAAATGTATCGGGTAGTCCAACCCATCTTCAACTAGTTATGCTAAGATAATTCCTACTATAATGCCAGAAGCATCCACATATATGTGGAATGGATTATTCTAGTTAGGAAACACTAAGATTAGTGTTGTAACCAATCTTTAATTTAACTTAATGAATGTTGTTTAACATTTTGGTGTCCATTTAATTTTGGTATCCTTGCATAATAATTTATCCATGGATGCAGATATATCTACATTCCATTTTATAAACTTTTAATAATATACCACATGACCAAGGAATGTGTGGACTTTAGTTGAGTTAGTATAAGGTGGCATTCCTACTATAACAATAATTTTAGCTAGGTTAACCAAAATACTATCACTACACACAACATGGCCCAAAAAGACACTAAAAGGTACAAAGAATAAACACTTCTTTAAATTTAAAGCAATGCACAAAGCCCAACATCACTCCAACATCAATCTTAATTTTGACAAGTATTATTTAAATAGAGAGAAGACAGACCAATCATCCAAATAAATTTCCAAGAAATCATGAATGAAATATTTGATGTATTTACCATAGCTATAGGAAATACATCAGGTGCATTATTTAAACCAGATGGAATTACCTTACATATAAATGATCCCCATTTAGTAGTGAAGGTGGTCTTAGCCTAATCCTCCTTTGAAATTATAATTTGGTGATATCTACTTAAGCCATTTGTAAAAGAATATACTTCATGCCCAACAATGGATTCAAAGACTTCATCTCTAAAAGGAATTGGAAATGGATCATTAACACAAACATAATTGAGTGTGTGGTAGTCCCCACACACTTGAATTTCTCTTATTTTCTTAGGTTGAACAACCATGGGACTCACCCACTTTGCATTGTCCACTAGATAAATGATTTTAGATTATTGTATTCAATCAAGTTCAACCTTTACTTTGATTTTCATATTAGTATTGAGTTTTTAAGGTCACTTTTTAATAGGGCATGCATAATTTTTTAGTTCTAAGTATATTTATCCTAAAGATGGATATATGCATTTTACCTTCAAGAATTTTCTTGAAAACACATCTTGATAATCCCTTAACATCTGCAAGGCCTTATAAATTTTATATTGTCCCTAATAATCTACCACTGTTGAAAGCTTAGGAGCTAAATCTATCCTAATATTTATTTTAATATTTCACAAAGGTTCCTAATATATATTGCCTGATCCACTAAGCAAAGTATCTTGTAAAATACACTTACTTTCACATTGTAAAATGTTGATGTTACACAATTTTTCCTCTTCCACTTGCTTTGTGCTTTATGCTAGTTTGGGTTTATCTTCACGTTGTGGATCAAATAAACCTTCTAGATTGAGATCTCCATCATTGTCATTGTTACTTGATTCTATAAGATCATTAATTATTCTATTACATGGATGAACAAGAAATTATTATTTTTGGTTGGCTTTGTAATTACATAATGCGAGATATAAATCTTGCATAGCCTCCTAATGAGATGATGATTCGACTATAATTTCTAAATATTCTACTCATCCATGACATATTTTTTTTTTAATTTTATGTAAGGCATTATGTACTAAAGGATTATGATCTTGAAACACAAATTTTTGAATGAAATCTTGCTAAATTTGTGACCAATGTTTGGTTTCCATTCTATGCTCTTGATGCATATACCAAGCTATTGGTCGAGGTGTTAGTGTGTGTCTAAATATGTGAACCTAATATCATGGTTCTACTCCTTGTGTGGCCCATATATCCACACATTGATGGATGTGTAATTATAGGAATTGACCTTATTTAAATAAAGGCCATTATGATTTGACACTAGTTGGTAGATGAAACCTTGCATGAAATATTTCACATGCTTCCTCCCACTATATTTCTGAGTTTCTATGTATTGCCCACCATGTCACAATAGTTTCTTTCAATGCATAGCTAAGTGCACTGAATCATTGATCCACCTTTGATACATGGTGTTCAAGTCTCAATATGAATGGATTGGGATCTTATATCACAAAATATTTAGGTATCTAGCATTTTGTAACAAACTCCATGTGCAAAGGTCATAAATCATTATCCATGTTATATCAATTTAAGATGTGCACATTTGAGTCTCCACTTATGGATGATATAGATTCCCAAAGTAGAATACCTTATAGAATTGGTTTAGTATAGTCTATCATAGTTATACTAGTATTATACAATAAATATACTTCATATCTTATTGGAGATTGCACTAAAGGAAAAACACAATCTTAGATGTGAACCTACCTAATCTAAGACTTTGTTATAATAGGTTTTAATGCTAGTCATTATTCTTGCTGCATAGTATGTGGTTTCTAATCTTGATAATTCATAGACCATATCCCATTATTCCTTTCATCTATCCCAACTTTAAACTAACTATTATCCCCATAGGCCTAAGGAGACTGGCTCTTTTAGGATGATATATGGCTTTTTCTTAGAATTATTTAGGGGTATGACCATTATTTTATCTTTTTGATGTACTCTTAACTAATATCACATAGTAGTGATGGTCATTTGGCCATTTGAGGCCCATTTCTTACCGATTAAGGTAGAGTAATGAGTCTATGCTATCTTCATGTTGATGACCTCAAATTCCCCTCATAATTTCAACTCAACAACTTTAATTTCAACATATTCTAACCTACCAATGGGTTTGACTCTATCATAATCTGCCAAACTCAATGTTACTAAACTATAGCTTAGAGTTGGTCAACCATGGGCTTCCTATGTTGACTAGGGAATCATATTGATTGTGATTTTGAATCAAATATTGCATTTGGAATTTGATGCCCAACAAAATCAATATCCATTCATGAATCCACATCCCAAGGCTTCTTGGTCTTGAGATACTAAACTACTTTATTGGTCCTTATTTATCCTTGTTATGCACACTCCAGAAGATTGTGTATGAGATTAGTGATGTTTTGAGATATATCTTCATTACACAATGTAATGAGTATTTTCATAAGATATGTTTTGAGATATATCCTAATTGATTGCTTTACAATTGGTATTTATTGAGATGTAATTGTGAAGATGTTCTTCGTAATATTTTGTTTTAATTCTTGAAAAGTTTGGTAGCTTGTCTCATCATGATTTTTAGATTTAAAAAAATTACAGTACATGTTGTGTGAAATTTGTATATATTTTTGGAGAAGTTGGCACTTAGACATAGAATTTCTAACTACCTTGCAGATTTTACAAAATTATATTTTATTTGTTGGACAATTATTTCTATGGTGTTCTTCTCAGCCACATTCTATGTACCATAATCCTAACTTAGGCTTATAATTTTCATGTATCTCATTTATCTTCCTCATAAAATCATCTAACTTAGCTTCTACTTTTGATTTTACTGATGGAAGATCTATGTAATTTTCTATTTATTCTACCCGTATGGTAGCAGATCAAGCATCAACCTTGGTGGAGAACTAGGATTGCGCAATAGTGAACCTTATTCTTGGACATAGACCCTCTATGAACCAAGTTTACTTGTCTTTGTATCATAAAATAAAATCACTTTTGTTCATCACATTAGAAAACATGTGATCATATTCTCCAACTATTTCTTCATATTTTTGTTGAATTACCTTTAGGTCTTGAACGACTTGATTGAAACATTTTTACCTTAAATTTTGTTACTAAAAAAAATTTAACTTGTGTGAGGTCAAGGGAATTTAAATTTATTTTAAAAAAGAACTCCAAGGCATGTCTTACCAAATCCCTACAATTTTTCACTTCTTCACATCATTCGATGTTACCCTTTTTACAATCCATTTCATTTTGTAGGTTACCAACTATTATTTGGGGTCTGTAGACCCATCATGTGGCATTAAAGGCATAAACATACCTGGATTAAGTTTCATAGTTAGTAAGTTGGTATTTATTACTATAGATGTGTAAATACTAGCAACTGTGACTAGTGGTGATTGTGCACTTGTTATTATGATGTTAGATGACTGTGTAGTGCTCATTGCAAGTACAAGTTGCTACACACTAACATTTTGAGGAGTAAAAATAAATATTTCTTCTTGTAACTTCTTTGTTTCTAATGACTGATTGGTTTTTACATTGAGATTTCTAAACTTGTCAATAAAAGAATCAAACCAACCTAAATCCACTTCTCTTTCTGTACATTTTCTTCCTTCAATAAATAGTGGTTTGGGGGATGCATACCCTTGAAATCAATGAATTTTATCTCTAACTTCTTCTAACTTTGAACTTGAACCTATAATATTATTGCCTTTAATTTTAACATTTTCCCAGTAACTTTCCTTCCTTGTTCTAGTTAAAAACCCTTCTCTTAACTATGATCTACCTCTATTCCCTAACTATTCTACCTCTGCATCACTACTTGCATCATCTTCTTCCTCATCGGGCCATTTCTCATATTCCACACACCCTTTTCTTTTAGAAATTTCCACATCTTTTCTTAGAAACCTCTCTTCTCTATTATATTTTCCTTGTATTTCTCTAGCTCTAACACTTTTTTCTCTATTCCAAGTCCTATTCATAGTTAATTATGGGTATTTTGTCTTATTCCACCTTCTTTGTTGTTGTAGTTCCATTTCTAGTCCTAGAATTTTATTCTCTCTAAAAGTCTTTTCACCATATATTTTTTGGGTTTAGGTTTAAGTTCCTTTTACTCAGCTCTTTTTCATTGAATTATTCTTGCATGTAAACCCATGGTGCCTGAAATGAATACTCCATGTTGGCTAGAGTAGGAACCATGGCCTTTTCCACAACCAAAATCTTTATCATCAAATGGAATTGCTATAAAAATTTCTCTCTAATTCCTTAGATAAACCAATCTTACACAATCTCAAAAGCTACATATTCCTGTACTATGAGATCAATAATATAGCCATCAATTATAGTCTTTATCTAATAATCTATTGATCAAGACCAATTGGTGTCTAGGTTACGTAGTCTTTCTAATTTTGCCTCGGTCAAGACTATAATTTTTGTTCTCCTCAAACTAAAGCAATAGTTTTATAATCTAGCTAGCCACACAGTTAACAATCTAGGTAATTCGTATCAAAAAAATCATAAATTTTACCATCGATATGCTCTTGGATAATCTCCTCTATAGTTTTTTTGACACTCTGTGCTTCTTATTCTACAAATTTCTAGTTTCTCTCATCTAACCATATGTTTAAATCTCTATTACCTAACAACCATATCATCATATTTCATCCAAATAGATTTCACGCTCATCACACCAATGTTAGTTGAGGTTCCTATAAATACTCTATAACATCTTAATTATAGGGATAACTTGTACAATAGAGAGTAATAATGGGCACATAAGAGACTACAATATTACATACCATCTATGATATACAAAGATACACCTAAAGAATAAGAACTCAGATGCTAATAGAAGACAAAACATAACCAACATATCATTTGATAATAAATTAAATTAAAAAAAAGTACGCATTGCATTTTAAACATATATAAAAGAAGATTAGAAAAAAATACAATAAGATGACTCTATTAATCTCTATCAAAACTTTGAAACCATATTCAATTACATCCAAGTGTTATATATAGTATTTTATAATCTATTGTCTCTTCACATTCCAACCTTTCAAGATATAAAAGTAAATACTCTTTGCATTTTTCTATTACCTGATTAGGCTTACAAGGTCGAATACATAAAAACATTATACAAAATACAAAATCATATACTTCAAACATGTGCCCTTTTATTATACTTCATGATTTTACCATGTTGCATTCTTCATCCAACAAAAAAAACAAAAAAAAAAAAGATTAAACAAAAACCTAACCACATAACCATTAGAGTGATAGATGTTATTAGCAGAGTGATAGAGATTAAAGGTAGTAATGCTTAAACCTATAACCATTTATTCATCCTAGTAGTATGGTTGCCTACAGATCTTTTAACATTATATTACCCTATTATGAAACTTCATGTATAATATAGAGTTATTTCCATCTAATGCACAATTTTCCTAGGAATGCCTTAAACTTATGATCATATAGCAATACTATTTTCCCTATATATAATTATTTAGATCATAAGTTGCGATAATGCCATGCCTTCTGACTTGAGTTATGTATCTCTTGTGTCCATAGTGCCCTTTGTCAAATTTTCTCCTTTTTAACCAAGTCTAATAACCTTTGCTTCAGAGAATCATGATCACCAAGCCTTATAATTATTGTAATGCATAAACTCAAAACTATATACTCCATAGGAATTAATGTTTTAATACCATAAACAAGTTGAAATAGAGTGAAACTTATGGTGCACTTATAATTTAATATGTATGCCCAAAGAACTGTAGGAATATGATCCTACCAATCATCTCTTTTCACATTACAAATATTTGTTAGCATTTTCCCCAATACCTTATTTGATACTTCAACCTACCCATTAGCTTGGGGATGATAAGACATGATTTTATGGTATGATATCATAAATTATTTAGTGAGAGTTTTAATATTATTATTAGAGGTACAATAACTGAGAAGGGGGGTTGAATCAATGATTCAAGATATTTTAAACTTCAATTGTAATCTTTTCAAACTTTTAATCAATGACCACAAAAATTCATAAAGCATTGAATATGTTCATAACAAAGAATAATAACTATGATGCAAGATCACACACATAACACAAGATCTACATGAGGAAACCTCTTTGGGAATAAAACCCACTCTTAAGCCTGCAACACATGGACTAATTTTCCTATAAGATGATCACAAACATCAGACCTTTTTGTGAAATACCCACTTCAAAAGGAATACCCACCCTTAATTATGAATAATCACCCACTTGTTCTAGATGTTGATAACCCACACAACACCTTATGAAATCAAAAATTCCAAAACTCTGATTTTATTTCAATCTGATTGGAGAAACAATGTATAACACCTATCTTTCAACTCATCACACACACTCAAACTTGCTCATACAAGCAATGCATCCAAACACCCCTTTTGGATCACTCTAGGCTTATTCACTCATCCTCAATCTACTCTATACTTCAATCCATCCATTGATCACACTCCCTCTAATATATTTCCTTCATCTTCATCTTCTTCTCTCTAAACAAATTCACATCCAAGTCTAGAAACCATTACCTTCATATCCACTCATTATAGAGTCTTCATGAATATCAACTTCTAAGTCAGCCACAATACTTGCCTTAATCCTTAGGACTTATATCATGCTAACACATAGCTCAATACCATCCTCACAGGTCAATAGAGCATATATGGGTCACACTTGAGCTGCTACACCTTTCAATTAGGCCTTAGTAACCCTTATAGGTCTCATGGAGACCTATTTCCCCTTTAGCATTTCATAAAGAAAATTAATAACATAAGATCAATTTTAAATACATGGGTTTACTCCATATGACCTCTAATATATCTTCAAATTATTAAACTCACCAAAACACTCTTCTACTAAAACACAATTTACTCAAACAACAGTCATGTACACATTAACACCATGAACGAATAAATAGTCAACTTTAAAGCTCAATATATACAACTTTACAAATATTCAAACCTTTTAATAAACTTTAATGGATGTACCTTGAATTCCTCTTCTACTTTTATTTTCACACCACCATAAAATTTGTCTTAAATAAAAATATATAGCTCAAAAACTACAGACTAGTTTTCCTTCATTAATTTGAATATTAAAATTCCAATGGTCACTATGTAAAAAAAAGTCTAACACTTTTCATCATCTCATGTCCCCTAGAAATTTTGAATAAATACGCTCCATTTATATCCTTGTGAGATTCCTATCTTTAACTCTTTAATACTTGCCATCGATATTTGACATAAGCATCTAGGATTAAGACACTTGACACCCTCACATGCCTTTTGAGCACCTTGCTCCATTCAGTTAACATATTTGTGCCACTTGGAAGTCCCACATGCAATCTTGACTATTTAACTTTAAACCTCACCATTGATCTCTATCTTTATAATTTAGTGTGCACCATTATATATTTTGAATTCTCATCATATATTTCTTGACTATTTGACCCCAAACTTCAACATAATTAAACTTGGTGGTCTCTGGTCCATTATAGTCTACTAGAGCAACTTTGAAGATTTATATCTTGAACTAGAAAACACTTCAAGACTCCAAATCTTTATATTACCTTCCTAGAACTATATATAATATCTCCATGAAAATATTTGACCAATGTTGACTTTCTTATTACTTGCACAAAATGCACAAACTTGTTGGATCACTCATATTTGTATGATGTGTAGTGATGGCCAGACTTCTCTTAAGCTAGAATATGAATGTTCCTCTTTCCAAATGGTCAAATGACACCACAATTTCACCAAGACACTTATGGATGCCTCACAACTTCTTCTTTTCCCTTATAGACCTATACATGTTCCATATCTCTCTAAGTTATCAAACACAACTTCTTTGTCATTCATGCACTAATACCACATATTCTCTTTTATATCAATGACCATGCTCAACAATCTCCCCTTTTATCATTGATACAAAACACCTTCAAAATGAATTCATACTCATTTGAACTTATTCATTCTGATTTTCTCCCCCTTTGACATTAATGATAAAGGGTCTCTTCCTCAATAGGCCAACAATCATTCCTTAACAACATGTATGCAGTCAAATACTATTTATGATACTCAAGATACATACTTTCAAACATATGAATCAATTTCTCCCCCTTTGACATGTACCAATATAAATTTGGACTTCTATGATCTTTGGACCTGACAAACATTAAGAGGGATTCCCCCTAACATTATGCACATCTCTTCAAGCCTCTCAAACTATCTGAGTTAGTTCCCCCTAACTCCATGATCTATTTGAAAAAGATCATCTTTAATAAGTCTTCTCAATGAACTAGGTCTACCAGCAACACTTCAAACACTATCAACACATGGCCAATAATCTTATGAATTCACCAAAATATCTCATATCTTTATTAGGTTAACTTAAAAAAATGAAGCACACATGAATAACTCTTATATGAATCTCATAGAAACAAAATAAGTGCCCTTTATCCTCTACAATTCATCATGGTTTAGAACCTTTTCAAAGCACTCTCATAGAACAATCTCATCTTTAGAACACTGTGAACTCCATGTCATACATAAATTATCATATACAAAACTCTGAGATCTTCTTCATGATATCAACAATATGACAACACATTCTCTTTCTACTCAAATGACCTTTTAATGATTCATTAACAAGGAGATGACTCCCAAGCTTTATATTAGATATTAAAATATGGCCTTTTTCAATGGTTTAGTCATAATTTTTGTAAGTTGTTATTTTTTAGACACACATTCCAATTTAATAATTTGATTACTTGTTCTCTTAAGAAATAATATCTAATAGGAATGTGCTTAGTTTTTGAGTGCATAACATAATTATTAGAGATACTAATTTCACTAGTATTATCATAATAGATAAGATAAGGTCCATTTTGTCTTACCTTATAATCTTCCAAGTTTTGTTTCATCAACGTTACTTTAGTACAATAGGAAGCAACAACTATATATTCAGTTTCTATAGTTGATAGAGTTATAGAGAATTGCTTCTTGCTTAGCCAAGACACCAAACATTCACCCATGAAGAAGACACCACCACTGGTACTCCTCTTATCATCTACACATCCTACCCAATCTCCATTAGTATATGTCTTTATAGTAAATTATGTACTCCTTAGATACCATAAACCATATTCTATTTTTCTCTTGAGATATCTTAAGTTCCTTTTGTCTATTTTCAAGTGAGATTCTCTGAGATCAGCTTGAAACCTTCCTACAAGGCCCACTACTTGCATGATATCAAGCCTAGAAGCAATAGAGTATAAGAGATTTAAAATCATGGATAAATATATATAAAGTTTGATCAAATTTTGGTGAGTTATCTTGTTTACTTAACTTGCATCTAGTGATCATTGGAGTACTCATTGTCTTATAATCCTACATATCAAACTTTCTTAGCATATCTTTGATGTATTTTGCCTATGAAATGAATATCCCTTCATTAATTTGGTTAATTTTTAATACTAAGAAGAAATAAAGTTATCCCAGCATTGACATTTCAAACTCAACATTCATAGCATCTCAAAACTCTCTACTCATGTTGTCATTGTCAGAACCAAATATTATGTCATCAACATAGAATACTACTATTAATTGATGAGTGTCTATATTTATATATAAATTACTATCAACTATCCCTCTCTTGAAGCCTTAGATCGATAGATACTTGTCTAATCTCTCATACCAAGCTTTAAGAGCTTCTTTAAGACCATATAAAGCCTTCTTTAGTTTAAAAACATAGTCCTGATTACTTGTCATTGAAAAACCTTCAGGTGGCTTAATATAAACTTCTTCATCTAATTTTCCATTTAAAAATGCATATTTCACATCCATTTGGTAAACTTTGAAACCTTTAAATCTTGCATGTGATATAAAGAGTCCAATTGCTTCCATTCTTGTCATAGGAGCAAATGTCTCATCAAAATCTATCCCTTCAACTTAAGCATATCTTTTACACACTAATCTAGCCTTATTTCTTGTGACCTTGCCTTTTTAATTCATCTTGTTTATGAAAACTCACTTAGTTCCTATCACTTATTTATGTTTTGGCCTAGGGACCAACTCCCATGTTTCATTTTTTACTATTTGATCAAATTCCTCCTCTATGGTAAATGTCCAATTGTCATCTTTACTAGCTTCTAAGAAAGTTTTAGGTTCAATATTGGATAACAAAGTTGTGTTTTGTTTATTTTGATTGATCAACCTTCTCCTTCTGGTCTATAAATTAACATTAACATCTCCAATAACTTGGGAAACTAGATGATCCTTCTATATTCTCCTAGAAAGGGCTTTATTATCTTGTCTTGCTTCTTCCTCTTCAAAATATAATTGATTAGGTATGCTTTCATTGTTTTAAATAATATTCTTAGTAGTGTTAGTTATCTATAAGCTAGGATTTTTGATGTCACTTGCCTCTTCAATTATCACATTAGAGTTTTCAATAACTTTGTGGAGTCTCTTATTGAAACATCTATAAGCTATGGAGGAATAACCCAAGAAGATGCCCTCATCAAATCTTGAGTCAAATTTTCCAAGATTTTATACATTCCTCTTGATAAAACACTTGCTACCAAACACTCTAAAGTGTTTGACATTATCTACCCTATTTTTCCATAGCTCATATGGAGTGTTATCACCATTTTATCTAACTTGGCATCTATTTAAGATATAAATAGATGTATTGGCAACCTCTTCCCAAAAACCATCTAAAACTTTGGAATCTTGAAGCATGGTTCTAGTCATCTCTTGGATAGTTCTATTTTCCCTCTCAACTACCCCATTCTGTTGGGGTGTCCTAGTAACAAAATATTATCTTCTAATTCTTTGTTCATCACAAAAGTCATCAAACTCATAAGACTAGAATTCTCCTCTTTTATCTAATCTTACACACTTGATTTTTGATCCTTTTTAATTTTCAACAAGAGCTTTGAATGCTTAAATTTTTTCAAAAGCTTTGTAATTTATCTTTAAGAAAAAATATCCAAGTCATTCTAGTGAATTCATCAATTAATAACATAAAGTAGCTATTACCTTAAATGCCTTGAGTTCTTATAGGTCCAAAAAGGTCTATGTGGATCAACTCTAATGGTACTATGGTGTAGTGATCCTAATATTTGTATCTTATTTTGACTTGATTTCTAAGAAGGCATGACTTGTAAAGAGTATGATAAATCTTAGTGATCTTAGGCCTATGCCTCACTAATCCTTTTGAACCAGTCTTTACCAAATTATCAAAGTTCAGATGTCCAAGTCTTCTATGCCAAATCTATCTTTCTTATAATTGATTCATGAATCACTTTTATTTATTAGATTCATGTAACACATATAAGTTATTATCTATCCTATTAATTCTTACAACTAATTTTATAGACTTGGAAATTCTCACTTCACACCCTTTGTCATGAAAAGTCACAACATTTCCTTGTTTACACATTTGGCTAACATATAGAATATTATGTTTCAAACCTTTTACATATAGAACATTTTTAGTTCTAATATGACCATTATCCAAACTTATAGAGCCTTTCCCAACTATGCTACCAGAGTTGTTGCCACCAAGCCTTATTGAACCTGAATTGTGTTTTTTGAGAGAAATAAACTTACTCTTATCTCCTATCATATGACTTGAGTGTTAGAACATAACTATCTACTAAGAGGGGGGTGAATCAATATATTGATTAATATTAGTCCTTTAATACTTTTAATGCAAATTAAAAATTATATGCAAAGATCACACACACACAAATATACACAACACTCAGTGTATGTGGAAAACCAATATGGTAAAAACCATGGTGAGAATAACTAATAAAATCTAGTGTTCTAATCCAGTCTCACAATAAAAACCTCACTAGTTAAATTGTTTAAGGGCACTAACCCTAAGGAGAGACCAATCCCCTGATATAAGAGCACCTAATCTAAGAAACACCTACTCCCTAACTAAACACCAACTCAGCTCTTCTGATGGAACCTACCAATTAGATTTATTATGGAGCTACAAATCTAGATTATAAAATTGATTCAAAAATGAATCTAGTTCTATGTTATAGACCTATTCTATAACTACACATACTCTGAACTTCATCTCTCTTTTTCTCTACCTCTCTACCCCTCAATTATACTTAATTCCACACTCTATTCCACACTTTGTGTGTATTCTAGATGACATATATATATTAGGTCTCACATCTTCTTTGTATTCACACTTGGTCATTAACACATCAAACTCCATTCTTTGACTCAATTCATATTTCTTTAATGACAGGTTTCCTACTTCTTGAATTCACACACCACCACCATAAGTATCTATATTTTACTATATTTAGCATATATCAGGCTCTATCTTTGATACACATGCCTTTTTCAAAATTTAGATAGATTATAATGATATATATTGTTCTTTGTGTCATAAAATGTATCTTACGTATATGTTCCATCACTTGACCATTGAGATGAACATATCGTTAAATACTAACCATTGATATTAATTTTTGCACCATGATCCAATGATCCTCATTCAATTGTCCTGACTTTAAAATGCAACCATTAGATCAATATTATGCACTCTGTTATATCTTTACAATCTTTAATGTTTCAACTTTAAAATGCATCTATTGGATCTTTGATTTGAGCTCCCATGTGCCATTAGATCTTCAAAATTAGCATGAAATTAAACTTTGTTTATCATTAAACATCAACACCTAGAACTCTTGCATGCCTTATGATCATTTTACTATCAGTCCTTACACTTGTGACACTTGGCATCCTCACATGCCTTATGATTATTATTAGTCCCCATGCTTGTGACACTTGATATCCTCACATCCCTTATGCACATTATTAGTCCCCATGTTTGTGACACTTGGAATCCTCATGTGTCTTTTGCACATTGTTAGTCCCTATGCTTGTGACACTTATAATCTTTGCATTGATCATTGACTATTTAACTATGAATCACAGCGTAGATCTACTGTTCAAGCTCTATGATTATGAAACATGTCAACAATGTGTTTATTCTTAGTTTTTTTGACTAATTGAATTTGCTATGCGTCATTAGATATTCATCATGTGATTAAATGCTAACCATTGATCAAGCTCAAATAAATCTTAGGTTGAACACTTAGGAATATTAAAGTCTTTAATCACTACTCTAAGTTGGTAATTTCTAGGTTGAAGGGGCTAGTTGCACAATGACTAGGAAGGATTAAGTTGTAACTTAAGTGACTGGTTCTCACCTATACCTAGTCAACATAAAAATAGAACTGCCTGTGGATTCTATGACTAAAAACCATAGGGTTTGATTGAAAAACCCTAGTAATGGTTGAGAACTAAAATAAATCATTTTTGGGCTCATTTATCTTCATCTAAACCTATGGACCATACATATGAGATGTACTTGAAAAACCCATAATGGATCTTCTATCAATTGTTCTACAAATGGTCCAAAAATAGTCTCTATAAAATCATGGCAACTTTATATGACAATATTGCAACTTATATTGTGCAATTATAAAACATGTTCTTCTCTCCATCAATCCTGCCTGATCCTCTAACATCAATGACATCCATAATGCCAAAAATATCTCTTTTGACATCAATGACAATTATATTTCCAATAATCTCCCCCTTTGTCATTGATGGCACAATAAATGCTTTGATTTTGTAATGCATGCTCTTCTCTTTCTCTGGCATTGACTGTACTTGTAGTGCTTGTATTAGATTTTGATGAGTGTGAGCTGAGGCTTTTCATACCAAATTTTCTCCCCCTTAGGAAATGAAACATTTTCCAAAACTCAACTTGGATAATTTACAAAACATAACTTAAACATATGATCTGGATAAACATAAAACATTTGGCAAACTTTTACAGAGAACATTTGCACTTTTTCTCCCCCTTTGACATCAATGGCAAAGGGACTCCAACTTTCTCACTATTTGTCCAAAATTTTCTCCCCCTTTATTAGATAAAGGAGTTTTTCCAAGAATTTGGAACCATCAACTCATTAGAAATTTGTAAAAATATGCATACCTGATTTGCCTTTTCTCTCTTCTTTTAGGGATTAACAAAGCTTTTGTGATCCTCCCCTAGACTCATGCCCTATTACTAGGATCTAGTGATGTGATGTAGGAGCCACCACTCTCAATAACTATCTCAGATACTCAAATTTCTCCTTGGGAGGAGGTTTTGTGAATATGTCTACAATTTGATCATGTGTTGGCACATATTCCATTATGACCTCTTGATTTGTAACATTTTATCTTAAGAAGTGATACTTGATTGATATGTCCTTATTTTTGAAATGCATCACTAAATTAATTGATATATTAATAGCACTTGAACTATCACAAAGAATAGAAATATGTGATTTGTATTCTACCTTGACGTATTTGAGTGTTTGCTTCATCCAAAAGACTTGAATGCAACATGCCACTATTGCCACATACTCTAATTTTGCTATAGAAAGAGTAACTAACTCTTGAGTTTTACTCAACCATAAAACATGTTTATTTCCAAAGAAAAATGCACCACTACTAGTGCTTCTTCTATCATCCACACTTCCTTCCCAATCAATATTTATATATGCTATCAAAGTGAAATCTTCACCTTTAGGATACCATAGGCCATAATCAATTGTACTCTTGATATATTTAAAGATTCTTTTCACTGCATTGAAATGTGATTCTTTAAGAGAAACTTGAAATCTTGTAAACATGCACACTACTTGCATGATATCAGGTCTTGATGTATTTAGGTATAAAAATCTACCTATCATTGATCTATACAAAGTCTAATTTGGATGAAGGGACTCATCCTTTTTTCTCAGCTTATAACCAATTATCATGGGAGTAGCTACTGGTTTGTTATCTTCCATTCCAAACTTCTTGAGTATTTCTTTAACATACTTGGATTAGGATATAAATATACCTTCATTATTTTGTGCTATTTGTAGACCAAGGAATAAATAAATTTCTCCAAGCATAGATATATCAAACTCATTTTGTATTTGAGTAGAAAATTCTTTGCACATTTTGTTGTTGCTACCACCAAAAATGATATCATCTACATATACAACAATAATTAACATGTTTACCTTCTAATTTAAAGTAAAAATTATTGTATACACATCCTTTATTTAATCCTTTTTATTATAGGTACTGGTCTAATATTGAATACCATGCTCTTGGTTCTTGTTTTATACCATACATAGGTTTCTTCAATCTATAAACATAATCTTCTTCTTTTGACATTTGAAAACATTTAGGTTGTTGAATGCAAACTTCCTCTTCTAGGTTCCCATTCAAGAAAGTAGACTTAACATCCGTTTGATAGACTTTAAATTTATTATAAATAGAGAATTCTAGAAACATTCTTTATCATTCTTATGGCTTCCAATCTAGCAACTAGAACAAATGTTTCCTCAAAATCTATGCCTTCAACTTGTGCATATCCTTTGCACACTAGTTTGGCCTAATTACTTATAATTGTTCCATCCTCATTGAGTTTATTTCAAAAGACCCACTTTGTACCTATTAAATTATTGTTTGAAGGTCTTGGAACTAATTCTTAGGTTTTGTTCTTCTCAATTTGGCTTAGTTTTTATTCCATGTCTTTTAGCCAATTTTCATCCTTGTTAGCTTTAACATAGTTCTTAGGCTCAATTTCAGATATTAGAGCAAAACTTATTTGCTCCTTGTTCATTAAAAATCCTCTCCTTGTATGAACTCCTTCATTTTTATTACCAATGATCTTATCTATAGGATGATCCTTTTGAACAAATCTTACAAGTGGTTTTTCATTTACTTTCTCAAGCTTTTCATTAGATACTTCCTCTTCACACTCTGATTCATCTTCATAGATGTCTCTGTCAAGTTTAACATGTTTCAAGCCTTTTTCAACCTTTTTTTGTATATTTATAAATGGTTTTGAAGGGACCATACCCTATTATAAAAAGGCTCAAAATCTAGATGTAGAAAATAAAATTAGTGGTTGGAAAGAGGGGTCCACTCCCCAATACAAAAGATCAAGATCAAGAAAGACTTGGAAGCCCAATAGCAGAAAAATCAATTGTTAAGAGTATGACACCAAAAAAACAAAACAATAGTAGTTAAATAATAAAAATACAACAATAATCCAGTAAAAAGATAGCAGAAATCTAGTGACTATGAGAAAATAGTCCAAAAAGATGTCTTCACTTGAGTAACTTGTTTAAATTCTTTTGAAGGTTTTTTAAAGCATTAAAAATAACCAAAGCCATGGTCTATGATAGATTAGACATGTCAATGGTGCTTATAACATGTGTCTTAGTTGAACCACTGCTCTAAATGAATTTGTGAATGTTGCCCAACGTGCAGATTTGTCAAACTTGGAGTTTTAGGAACTCCACAAAGGCTTTGAGCATGGCCAAGAAGTCAATCTGCCTATTTTTGATCTGATCAAAGCTTCCTTCTAGAGTTATTAGATTCCTAAAAACTTCTTCCACTTTATATTCATCAAGTGAAAGGGTATCCCCCATCTTTCTCTTGCCAGTGCTCTTCTTCAGATGCTTAGCCTCCTTATTGAGAGCACTAACCTTGCCTTCCAGATTGGCCAATTTATCCTTGAAATAAGGAGAAGGATCAGTACCCTTATCAAATTAATATCTCAACAAAAATAATTTCTTTTCCCACCAAATCAATAGGCTCCTTCTCTTTAGTACTTCTAAGAACCATTTTTGGGGAGGGAGGATTCGGAAGCAAGAAATTGGGGTTCATAGAGCGAATCCTATGCTTAGAAGAGGATTCAGGAGGTAGTAATGGTCAGGGAGGAGCATTCATCGAGATTAAATTATAATTTTGATGCAAAATGAGGATGACTCTTTAATGTAAGGGAAGGGGTCTTTTGTGATTTTGAACCTTAAGGATGGAGGCTTCCATGGATTAAAGGATATGGTAAGGGAAATTAACAGTGGGTCCTTTATGGAAGTGGTTTACAAGAATAAGATGGTGTAAAGGGAGGGTGTTATACCTACTTTCAAGAGTGATATATCTCACAATCATTTTATAAATCTCATGGAAAGGGTTATCTAGAGAATAATGCACAATACTTGCTTTGGCATAGGTAAGTGCCCTAACATTAGAACCCTCCAAAAGCCTCTTTTCTTCCTCTTTGTCAATATTTCCCCTATAGAATTTGATGACATTTGAGATGAGACCCATAACCAAAGTAATGAGTTTCTCAGTTATGGGGAAATATTTGCCATGATATTTGAACCTTCTATTTTTCTAGTTGGTGGTGAAGGAGCCAGAGATGTGCCAGCCATGCCCTTTCATTTTTTCTAGGAATTTGGTGAAACCACCAACATTGACCACTTTACACACATCATCCTTGCTTTTCTAGCTAGGGTCAAACTTGGGATTAATTTGGTAAGGTTCTCCTCCCAATAACAAGTATGCACCTAATTAATAGCATTAAAACTAATTATCATAGCTTTGGTAAATTGCCTAACCAGGAGCTCAATAAAATGAATGTTGAAAGGATCTTGAAGGATCTATGTGAGATCACTATAATATTTATCACAAACATGCATGAACATTATTAACATACAACAAGGAATCATAAAAATAAGCCACTTTTCCCTCCCATTAAGGGCCATATATTCCCTAATTACTAGCTCTTTGCTTTTCTCAAATAATGAGATCAATTGTATTATTGGGAATTTGATTATGAATGTGCCACACTTGTAAAAGATCATAGTTAACACCTAGGTTAGTAAAATAATCTGCCACTAATTTCCCTTCTCTATAGGTATGAGTGATGCTATGAAGAGGAGTGGTGATGAAAATGTTGGAATCTTCTAAAATAAAGTCTCTAATAGACTAACTTACTAGAGAGACCTTGTTAAGGCAATTAATAATATTCAATGAGTCCCCTTCAATGATTAAATTGGTGATGTTTTAATCTCTGGCAAGTCTAATGCCCCATAAAGCTGCTAATGCCTCAACATAATGGTTGGATTTGATGCCCATAGGTATAACATAAGTACCATAAGCCTTATTCAACCTTGACATTAATAATCTCTACAATTTTTTGTATCCTTTTATTATAGCATATGTAGGGTTTACTTTGAGTGAAATAACCAACCAATATTCCTTCATCACATCTTGATTCAAAGCTTCCCAAGTTATCTTTTTTTCTTCTGATGTATCATTTTCTACAAAACACTATAAAATAATTAATAGAGGTAGGTTTTCCATACCATATTTCATAGGGGGTTTTATCACTGTTTACCCTTAGTTAAACTCTATCCAAGATATATACTATTGTTTGTACTACTTCTCTCTAGTATCAATCAAGTAACTTGGACTGTTTTAGCATTATTCAAGCCATCTCCTTGACTATTTTATTTTTTATTTCAACAAATCCATTATACTTTAGAGTACTACCTTTTGATTCCATGCTTCTCATAGTACTCTATTAAATCATTTGAGGTGAATTCTCCACCTCTATTAGATCTTAAGCATTTTTTTCATCCAATCTCATCCTCTACCATGGCCCTTAATATTTTGAATCTTTCAAATGCCTGAGACTTATCATTCAAAACGGTTACCCATGTAATTTTTGAGTAATCATATATTAGCAACATGAAGTATATTTCTCATTTAAATCCTCTTGTCTTAGTAAGACCACACAGATTAATATGAACTAATTCTAAAGGCTTTGTAGTTGCATACTCGGTTTGAAATTTGACCCTTGTTTATTTGCCTTGCTAACATTATTTGCAAGTAGTGTCTATAGGTTTGGTCAACTTAGGTATGTGTCTAACACACTTATTTGAGCTCAATTTTACTAGATTATCAAAGTTGACATGACCCATTCTTCTATGCCATAACCAACTCTCATTAATCTTTCCTATTAGACAATTATTACCATTCACTTCACTAAGATTATAGATATTGCTTTCAATTATTTTTCCTTCAGTAACTAATATTCTAGATATCCTTGTATTATAGCCTTTTGCATTAAATGTGACCTTATATCCATTGTCACACATTTGAGGGACTATTTTAGATAATTTAGACTTGTATACAGTCCAACTAAAAAACAAATACCAATAATACGCTTATATTATTCAAAATTTTATAATTTTAAATTTTATCCAATCTAATAAATGAGGAATGGATCCAAATTATTACCATACTCTTTATGTGAAACTTATGTAGAACCCAAAAACTATTCATTTTTAAATATCATCTCCCATCCAATTTAGGGACATAAGTCTATATTATCTGAAATAGTCTTTTTTGGCTGACACTTAGTAGATTATGTTTCAATCCTTCAACATAAAGGACATCACGTGTAGGTATTTTCCATCTATGTTTAAGGTTTCTTTACCATGGAATTTTAATACAGTATTATCTCCCAAGATGATAGATCCTTCCTTACATTTACTTAGTTTGATGAACTTGCTCTTGTCACTAGTCATATGTTTTGAGAAAACACTATCTATTGCCCGCAATTTCTGCTCCTTGACATGATGTGTAATTTGAGTAATCATAGATTATGTAACTTTTTGATCTCACTTTCCACACATCCTTAGGTTTCTTATTTGTCTTATTTTTCCTTTTTTTAGAGACTTGTGAACCTTTATTCAAACTAGGAGGCATGCTTTTATTTTTACTTTGTATTTCTATCTTACAAAGTTTGTTCTACATTGTTTAGCTATGTGACCAAAATTATTGAAATTATAACATATTACATTTGTATATAACAAGGGAGGAAATGATTTTTTTCTTATAAAGTTTTTTAACCTTTTAGGTAAAACCCTAAATTCACTATCCCTATGACCAAATTGATTACAGGTATAATAATAACCATATAAAAATGAAGAATACTTGGTCATAGCATTTCTTTATGCAGGATGAGGAGGTCTTTTTAACTCTAGATTCTTTAAGTCACTCACCCTTATGTAATCATTTGCATCAGCTACCTTTATGTTCTACATCTTCATTGAGTTTGTAGAGATTTACTCATTATTCTTCTTCTTTTCTTTAGGATTATTTTCTCCTTCAGCTTTCTTCACATCAATAGTGCTTGTGTCTATCTTTGTATTTCTATAGGCATTCTTACAAGATTTTTCATTCTTTGTTCTTGATTCTCCTTGTAATTTGAAGTTGTCATATAAGTTTGCAGATGTACTAGTTATGGGATTGTTCCCTTTTTCAAAACCAAGAATAAATTTCTCTTTTGATGGCTTTTTTGAGTTGATCAATTCATCAAGAATTTCAGAACCTCCTTTTAGCTTTAGACATTTATCTATTTGTTCTTTAGCTTTTTCAATTTCTTTTCTCAAAGTCACTATTTTTGCTTCTAACTTCATGCATTCATTAGATTTAGATTGTAGTTAAAATTTTACTACATATTATATTCTTTTAGCCACTTCAACTTATTTCTTTAGGTTAACTATTATTTGATCAGATTTTTTAAGACTTTTGGATACTTTTTCAATCTCCTTTTGTGCCTGATTCTTCTACTTTGAGTTCTCTTTTCTTAGCTTTTCAATTTCATCTAGAGCACAAATGATTTCACCCTCTAGATACACTTATCCTTCCTCTTCTTCATATGAGTCTTCAACTTCTTCTTTTTCTTGATCCATAGAAGTTGATTCTAATGTCAGGAATAGGAGTTCATTTCCCTCAGCCACAAAGGCACAATCATAGTTAGCATCTGAACTATTACTATCATCCAATGAATCACTATATTCTCTTGTGTACAAGCCCTTCTTATTTTTAAAGAAGTTATTCTTATTGGAGTAGTGAGGTTTCATATTTTTACTATCCTTTTCTTGCTCAGTATTATCCTTTTTGTTATAAGGGCATTTAGCAGCAAAATGTCATACCCTACCACAATTAAGGAATTTAAAGGGTAACTCACCTTTGTATTTTCCAAACCCTCTTATTAATTTTTTGAAAAAATTGGCTTCTTATTCATCAGTCTCATTAGATATGGATGTAGGTGTTTATGATTTTACTTTTTTGGATGTTTTGAATGCATCTTCTCTGTTGAAAGTATTTGCTTCTCCCATTTTCATCTCATAGGCTATGAAGGTTCTATGCAACTCATCTACAATGAGCTTATCTATATCTCTTACTTAATCTATTACAAATATTTTAGAATCATACTTAGATGGCAGATATATTAGTACATTTTTGATAATGACTAAATCTTTCATCTCTTCTTTAACGCCTTTGATTGCATTGACTATTTTATATACTTTGAGGAGTTAGTTTACAATTTTCTCTTCTTCATTCATTTTAAAATTTTAAAACTTGCCTCTGTATATTTATATCTTGGCTTGTTTTACCTTATCATCACCTTCATAGATGATCTTCAACTTATTCCAGACATCATGTGTAGTTTGATAATGCATTACTTCAACAAATTCTAAGTTAGATAATCCACAAAGGATAACATTCTTTACCTTGGCATTGATCTCATATGCTTTCTTGGTCACCTGATTAGTAGGAGTTATAGTAGGTATTTTATATCCATTTACAATAGACATCCATACATCAAACCCTAATGAATATAAATATACTTCCATTCTAATACTCTAAAATGCATAATTTTATCCATCAAAGAGTGATGCTTTTTTGTAGGAAGAGCCATCTTGACTAGCCATTTGTGTTCACCATCAAAGATCTACCTAAGATGATTAAGTTTCTTATAAGGAACTTGGGATTTGATACCAATTGTTAGAACATAACTATCTACTAAGAGGGGGGTGAATGAGTAGATTGATTAATATTAATCATTTAATAATTTTAATGCAAATTAAAAAGTATATGCAAAGATCACGCAGAAAAATAGAAACAACACTTACTATACATAGAAAGCCCAATATTGAAAAAACCATAGTGAGAATAGATGCTAGAATCTATTATTCTAATCCATCCTCACAATCAAAACCTCACTGGTTACAATGTTTAAGGGTACCAACCCTAAGGAGACACCAGTCCCCTAATTTAAGAGCACCTACTCTAAGAAAGCACCTAATCCCTAACTGAGCATTGACTCAGCTTTTTTGATGGCACATACCAATCAAATCTATTATGGAGATAAAAATCCATATTAAAAAATTGATTAAAAAATGAATCTAGTTGTATGTTACAGACCTATTTTATAACTACTCATACTCTGCATTTCATTTCTCTTCCTCTCTCTTTTTATTTGCCTCTCTACCCCTCAATTCAACTTCATTCCACACTTTATTACACACTTCATGTGTATTTTAGATCACACACACACACACACACACACACACACACACACACACACACACACACACACACACACACACACACACACACACACACACACACACACACACACACACACACACACATGTATTATATCTATATCTTATATCTTCTTTGTGTTCACACATGGTTGTTAACACATCATGTTCCATTCTTGGACTCAGTTCATATTTATTTAATAATAGGTTTCTTGCTTCTTGAATTCACACACTACCACCATAATTCTCTATATTTTACTATATTTAGCATATATCAAGATCTAGATTTGATACACATTCCCTTTTTCACAATTTGGATTGATTACAGTGATCTATATCACTCTTTGTGTCATAAAATGTAGCTTACCTATATGTTTCATCACTTGATCGTTGAGATGAACATATCTTTAAATATTGACCATTAATATTAATTTTCATGCCATGATCAGATGATCCTCATTCAATTATCCTAAATTTAAAATGCAACTATTAAATCAATATCAAGTACTCTATTAGATATTTATGAGCTTTTGATATTTAATGTTTCAAATTTAAAATGCATCTATTATATATTTGATTTGAGCTCCCACATGCCATTATATCTTCAAAAGTAGCACACCATTTACCTCTATTTATCATTAAATATCAACACTTGATACTCTTGCATGCATTTTAAGCACTTTACTATCAGTCCCCATGCTTATGACACTTGGCATCTTCATGTGCCTTTTACACATTATCAGTCCCTATACTTATGACACTTGGCATCCTCACATGCCTTATGCATAGTATCAATCCCCATGCTTGTGATAATTAGAATCATTTCATGCCTTATGTACATTTTCAGTCCTTATGCTAATGACACTTAGCATCCTCACATTGATAATTGACTATTTTACTTTGACTGTATTGTAGATCTACTGCTCAAGCTCTATTATCGTGACACATGTCATCAATGTATCCATTCTCAAGTTTTTTGACTTATTGACTTTGTTTCATGTTGTTCGATCTTTATTATGTGATTAAGCACTTACCATTGATCAAGCTTGAACAAATCTTAAGTTGAGGACTTAGGAGTATTAAAGTCTTTAATCACTACTCCAAGTCAGTAATTGTTAGGTCAAAGTGGCCAGTTTCACAATGATGAGGAAGGCTTAAGTTCTAACTTAAGTGACCGATTCCATCCTATATCTAGTCAACATAAAAATATAACTACCTATGAACTCCATGACTAAAACCCATAGGGTTTTACTGAGAAATCCTAGTAATGGTTGAGATCTAAAATAAATCATTTCTAAGCTCATTTCTCTTTATCTAAACCTATAGACCATACATAAGAGATGTAATTGAAAAACCCATACTAGATCTTCTATCAATTGCTCTGCAAATGGTCCAAAAATGGTCTTTGTAAAAGCATGACAATTTTATATGAGAATATTACAAATTATACTATGCATTTCTAAAATGTGATCTTCTCTCTATCAATCCTGCCTAAACCTTTGACATCAATGACATCCATAATTCCAACAATATCCATTTTAACATCAATGAAAATCATATTGCCAACATTGAACATCCACTATTTATGTACCATTTCTTGTTTTCATCCTCTTGAGTATGTAAGGTAGTTTGTACAAACATGAATTTTTCCTTTAAGTCTTGATCCTTCTTTCTTTGAATCTTGGTTTTGTCTATATTGAACCATTTTATGGTGTCAATAACTTGAAATTCCTTTTTCAAAAAGTCCCTTTTATAATACTTGGCTATATTTACTATTGATTGTAGTTATAGTAGAGAACCTCATTTATTATCCTTAGAGAGTAGGTATAGTCCTTATATCTATGACCATATTCATTACAAGTATAATAGTGTCCATTGAAAACCTAACTATAACTATTCATGTTATTCACCCCTTTTGTTTTATCATCAATACCCCAAGACATCTCATCCATAGATTCTTTTGTAGATCTAGATTTCTACTTGTCTTTAGATAAAAGTGCATCAATATAAGTCATAGCTTTACCTTTGAATTGATCCATTCTTTGATTCATATTTGTATCAACCATAACTTGAATTTTTTTGACTATTTCTTCCATTATTTCTATTTATGTCTTCACACTATCAATGCTTGCAACCATCTCATGACATATAGAGGAAGTTAGGTCTGAATTTTTTCTCCCTTTCATGTTATTTAATCTTTCAAACTTTTATTTTAGACATTAATTTTCTTTCCTTGAATATTTGAGCTATGGTAAAGCACATATTAATTCATGTTAAAGAAAAACCTTAGCCTCTTGGTCTTTCATTTTACCTATGATCACCTTCAAGCAGTTAAACTTGTAATAAAGGTCCTACTCAGATACCAATTATTGGAGGTAAAATCATTGGGGGCTGAATCAATGATTCAAGATATTTCAAACTTCAATTTTAATCCTTTAAAACTCTTAATCAATGACCATAATAATTCATAAGAATTTAAGATGTTCATAACAAATAATAAGAAAGATGATGCAAGATCACACACATAAGACAATATATGCATGAAAAACCCTCTTGGGGAATAAAACCCAGTCTCAATCCTATAAACACATGGATTAATGGTCCTATAAGATGATCACAAATATGAGACCTTTTAGTGAAGCACCCACTTCACAAGGAACACCCACCCCTAAGTATGAACATGCACCCACTTGTTCTAGATGTTGATCACCCAAACAACACCTTATGAAATCAACAACTCCAAAACTCTAATTGCATTTCAATCTGATTATATAAATAATGTACAACACCTTTATTTAACCTAACACACACACACTCAAACTTGCTCATACAAGAAATTAATCCAAACACCCCTTTTGTATCACTCTAGTCTTATTTTCTCATCCTCAATTTGATATTTACTTTAGTTCATCCGTTGAGCACACTCCCTTTGATCTCTTTCCTTCATATTTATCTTATTCTCTCTCTACATGTTTACATCCAAGTCTGGAAACCATTGCCTTGGTCTCCACTCTTTATAGAGTCTTCATGAATATCAGCTTCTAGGTCAACCATAATACTTTATTTAACCCTTAAGAATTATATCATGCTAACACATAGCTCAATACCATCCTCATAGGTTGGCTATAGCATCTATGGGTCACACTTAAGCTGCTACACCTTTCAATTAGGCCTTAGTATCCCTGATAAGTCTCATGGAGACCTATTACCCCTTTAACACTTCATCAAGAAAATTAAGAATATAATATAACTTTAAAATACATGGGTCCACTCCATATGACCTCTAAGACATATTCAAATTATTACTCATGCCAAAACACTCTTCTACTAAAGCACAATTTTCTAAAACAATAGTCTTGTACATAGTAACACCATGAATGAATAAATAGTCAACTTTGAATCTTAATATATACAACTTTACAAACATTCAAACATTCTAATAAAATTTTATGGATGTATCTTGAAGTCCTCCTCAACTTTGATTTTTACACCACCATAAAATTCATCTTGGATAAAAATATATAGCTCAAAAACTACAAACTAGTTTTCCTTCATTAATTTGAATATTCCATTTCCAATGATCACTGTGTAAAAAAAAATCTGACACTTGTCATCATATTATGTCCCCTATAAATTTTGAAAAAATACACTCTGTCGATCTCTTCATGATATTCCTATCTTTAACTCTTTAATACTCATCATTGATTTTTAACATAAACATCCACGATTAAGACACTTGGCACCCTCATGTGCCTTCTATGCACCCTGCTCCATGCAGTTAATATGCTTGCACCACTTGGTAGTCCCACATGAAATATTAAATATTTAACTTTGAACCATACCATTGATCTCTATCTATGAAATATAATGCACACCACTAGATCTTTTGAATTCTCATCGTAGATCTATCTTGACTATTTAACCCCAGACTTCAACATAGTTAAACTTGATGGCCTTTGGTCTATCACAGTCTGCTAGAGAAATTTTGAAGATTTATATCTTGAACTAGAAAACACTTCAAGACTCAAAATATTTAGAGTAACTTCTTGGCACTATAAACAATATCTCCATGAAAATATTTGACCAATGTTGAATTTTTGATTACCTACATAAAATGCTTAAAATGTATGGATCACTCATATCTGCATGACATGCAATGATAGTCTAGATTATTTTAAACTAGATTTTTTAGAAGTACAATCACTAAGGGGGGAATGAATCAGTGAGACAAAATAATATAAATTCAATTTCAATCCTTTAAAACTCATAATTAATTACCACAAGCATTTCATGAAGCACACATATCATTCATAACAATCAATAAGAGAGACAATGCAAGATCAAGCACATAACACATGACATATGTGGGAAACCCTCTTGGGGGAAAACCCCATTGGAACCTATAATTGGAATAATATATTATAATAATAAGAACCAATTTAGACCAGTTGTAACTGATCAAAGAACTACCATCCCTTATTTTAGTGAGATTGCAATCCCATAAGGAGCTACTACACTTGTCTAGTTGAGTAGCGACAACAAATAGATCTTTATAAAGTTTAACATTGAAATGAGTTTGTAAAACTATAAATGTTGAGCATCCATAACAACACCTATGAATAACTCCACCTTTGAACTGATGTCTTTAACACCTGATGATAGACCTCTGATTATCATTCTTCACCTTCTCAACAATAACTCTATCACCACATCAACCACATGACCAAATGGTCACACACATAGACCTAATTATACTATGATCAAAAAACCATAGCATACTTACTCTCCTTTTCCTCTCAACACTTCACTATAAACCACACACACAATCCACTCTCACATCAAGAAACCATCATCTTTGGTTTCACTATTTATAGAGCATACATTATTATCAACACCTTGGTCAGCCATTAGGCATGAATTAACCATTAAATAATATCTAAAATCAAGACATGGATCAAAAATAATATTCATAGGTCAGCCATAGC
Source organism: Torreya grandis (assembly GCA_037957365.1). Taxonomy (NCBI): domain Eukaryota; kingdom Viridiplantae; phylum Streptophyta; class Pinopsida; order Cupressales; family Taxaceae; genus Torreya; species Torreya grandis. The sequence goes on from JARHVA010002212.1 coordinate 742,542, forward strand.
ATCTATGGGTCATCCTTAAGCAGTTACACCTTTCAATTAGGCCGTTATAGCTCTTATAGGTCTCATGGAAACCTATTCACCCATTTAACACTTCAAAAAGTAAAACAAGAACATAGGACCAATTAAAAATGCATAGGTCCAATCCACATGACCCCTTAAAATTACTCAAATGATCACCATCAACTTTTCTCACATCTGTGTATGCTCAAATAACTCAAACACAGACCTTGTTCATAAAGACACCATGAACAAACACATAGTCAAATTATTAAGCATTGTTCATACTTAAGATAGATTAATCATACCTATAAAATACATATAGATTATTTTCATGGATTATAAAACACTCTCTAATATATAAGTAATCATTAAACATTGAAACAACATCAACATAAGCTTAATTACCTTTCTCAGGTTATTTCTAGAACATGCACAAACACATAGTCAACTTTGAACCTTCATATCTTTGAATGTACAAAATTTAAGATATTTAAATATATATTTATATATGTGTCTTGTATTCCTATAAAAATAAACTTTTTACACCATGATTAAATTCATCCTAGATCAAAAGTTATAGCTAAAATATAGAACACTAGTTTTTCCTTTATTAAATTCAAATATTTGAATTCAAACGATCACAGTTAAACCTTGGATAATATACTAGCATCTCATGTCCTTGATAATTAGATTAATCATGAACCATAAATATTTTTTGAAATTTAACTCGTAGTTTAATAATTATCATATGTCAAAATTCAAATAGTTGACCTCATCTCGTGCAATCTTGACCATGTATGTTCCATCGATCTCTTTGAGATTGTCCTTGCTTTAACAATGATAGACAACTATCACTTTGACCTCTTGAATTTAATGCACATAATTTATATAAATTATTATTAAAATACACTCACCATTTATCCTTGTAATAATCTTGATCTTTATTTCTTCTCAATGTTAAACATTAAACACTTGGCACCATCTGGCTGCATCTTGACATCTTGGAATAAACATGCTTCATTGATTCTTTTGTAAGGAAATCGATCTTTAATTAGTTTAAGCATCAAACACTTTGACCCACTTGAATTAATTTTAACAATATATATTGATTTATGAAATCCTTGAACCATTGGATCTCCATCTAGTCATGATCTTTAATATCATGCAAAAATGATTATGGGGACCATTGCCTATCTGCTCGAAAAGCCAACTTTGGACCTCAATAACTTTTATTGCACTTAGAAGAATGATATAAAATTTGGACCATATGATATCTCACATAAGATAATCCAACTATATATCAATCTAATTTTGTAACCCTTATATGTGCAAGATATAATGTTATTAATATGTTCACTAAGATATTTATGCCACAGAGCTAATAATGTCAAGAAATGTCTAAAAGGCCAACTTTACACATGTATATCTTTTGATTCACTTCATTTCATGATCTAAAATTTAGCACAAATAAAATAGGAATAAAAATAAACAAATTCATATGATCATTTTCTCCTCACACCTTCACTTGAAAAATATAACAACATGAAATGCCTATTCAACTTTTCTTACCACATTGCAAATTTGGCTAAGTATGGGGAAACACTATCAAACTACCTGGGAGACTCACTTTGCACTTGCATATATTATGTTTCACTTCTTCGCATGACCTAAAATTTAGAACATATTAACTAGGAACAAATTTTATCATAACCATATGACCAACTCCGCCTTACTCATCCAAAAATGGCAATGGTGATGTCAGCAAACTACCTACTCAGATTTTCTGCCACTAGACCCAAAATGTCTAGATGAAAATAATGATCAACCATATGAAATAAATTCATGAACATAAGCACTAAAATAATTATTGAACTCAAATAGGACCCATTACACATTCTTAAATCACCATACTCATCCCTAAACATCTTCAACCATGTTGAAACTGAAGATCAACCAAACATACTTCAAGCATACTAGGACAAGCATATTGCACACTTTGTCATTGTCACTTAGAATATAAAGGCACTTAATCTACTCAATTGGAAACCTACATGAAATCATCATGAAATAATTGAAAACTATCAAATAATCTCCCCCTTTGTCATTAATGTCAACACCCATCATGAAATAATATACAATTTAGCTTCCTTCTCTCTCTTCAAGCACTCTCACAATAGTAATCTTCTCCCCCCCTTTGACATTATGATAAAGTGGGAACCAAATAATATAAAGGACCTAAAAAAACCATCAATATGAGAGGATCATCTTATAAATATGATACAAAGTCCACCTTACCTTAAGCTTACCTCTTCTTGCCTTGATTATTTCCTCTTACTCCATGCGAGCACTCTTTTCAACCAAGCACTGTAAACAATGAAGAAAGAACATGCAAAACACTAAAATTTGATGAAAATCCCCATAAAATTTTTGATCCACTTCACATATTGAGCATCTTTATATCTCCACACACCATGAAGAACCACCACACAGACTTACTAGCCTCTTCTCTTAAGTCACCTTAGAGACCACCAAAAGAACTCTATGCCACTCACCGAATAGGAAACATGTTCTCAACCAGCCTAATAAATATTATTTTAAAAATTCATGCCTTTATATTTTGGATAAACTAAGCAAAAAACATCACATCTTCATTATTGTGCCTATTTGTACTCCTTCTAACCCTACCTAGAACTTGCAGAGCCCATAACTTTTAGTAGATGCACCTTCAAGGCTTGAAACTTCATATCTTGAGAAATATCATATGTCCCATCAAGCACACCAATTTTAATTACCTATATCATCCTCTAAAACATAATTCCTTCACAAACCTACTAGCTAATTAAGCCTCCATTTTGACAAAAACTTAAATAAATTAAAATTTGTAAACATTTAGATCTTTGTGAAGCTTGATTTGAAAATATATTTAGCCCATTCAACCTATTAAAAATATTCAAATCTCAACTCATAAGGCACACCACTTTTATATCAGAGCCCAAAACCCTAGAACTTAAAATAAATATAGTCAACAAACACCTTCTAGTCAATGTCCACCTATGAAACTTCTTACACATTTGAGACAATCATCAAACACCTTTGTACCAAGATTTGAGCTTCCATAAATTTAGGAACCTTGACTTCCTATAACCCATTTTATGCCTATTTGTCTTTAAGCCAAAACTTTATGAGCATCAAACTCTTCTTGACATTGCATAAATCTTATTAAGCCAGTTGAAAACACCCATTCTAACCCTATAGACACTACATACACAACAACAATTGATTTTCCACTGAAAGGATTCTCTTAAGAAGAATAGACAAAGACATCCTACTTCACAATGTCCTAGAAGAATGTGAAATTAGGAGTTGCCCACAACTCCTTATATTCTTTCTCCTCCTTGGTCATCTAAAACTTGTTGTTATTCTTCTTCTTGTTAGGCTTAAGAGAAGAAAAATGCTCAACCACTACAACATTCTCCTTTTATTCTAGGATTGGATTGATAATACATAAAGACAACATAGATTCATGACATACCTTTTTATCTAAAGAATCTTCCTTGTAGCTTGTAACCTCATCACTAGCTATTGATAATTGATGTTCTTTGAATGATAATTGATAAAAAACAACATGATGTTCACTTGGATCCATACACACCTCAAAAATAGCCTCAACTAATACTTTGGTCTTCTCCTTGAGCTTGGTCTTTTCATTCTCAACATGAACAAATAATGAGACCCCTTGGCACTCTTCAAATTTTTAAGTATTCTCCATCATATCAAATAGATTACTTGGATTTGAAGACACAGCATGAATCATACTTACCACCTTTGGTTTACATGAGTTAACTTGCCTTCTTTTTTTCACTCTAAGAGCCTGATTTAACCTATTTTGACTTGTAGGCCTTTTTGTGAAAAATCTAACAATGTGACCAATATTTTCACGTTTGTAGCAAATAATAATCCTTGATGGAAACATAGTTTGTCTTACCTTGTTTGGATAGAAACATGTAATGTGTCTTATGTCATGATAAATGAAATAACATCCTCCTTTTGAAGAAGACTCACCTTGTCTAACCTTATGTGGACAATGGTTTGCAAAGTGTCCCACATCAAGATAATTGAAGTACTTAACTTTGTTCACACTTTTTGACTGATAACCCTCATCATAGTTACATACAAACTCATTTCTAACAAGTCTCTTAAACTCTCTAGCTTTATGCCCAAATTGATTACATGTGTAATAGTAACCATTGAAACTTGCATACCTCATGTCATTTGGCTATTCGATCTGATTTGTCTTCATTATACCAACACCTTCATTCTTTTTTTGATGATTTATCTTTAAATTATGATTATCCTTGTTCACTTTAGTCTTCATCTTATTTTGAGTTACATTCTCTAGTTATTCTTTATATCCAAGACCATTTTTATGATAATATCCTTCCTAAACAAGTTAGCAAATAAATGTAAATACATGAAATAAACTATGAAAATTAGCAATATATAACTCAAATAAGCAAAATTAAATTACAATTTTTAAATTGGAGAATCACTAGCCTCTTCAAATGGAAAACCTCCTTTGAGCAAGCTTAATACAATAAATTCATGGATGCCTTCATTGGCCTAAACACTTATTATATACTAAGTCTAATCTAAGCAACTAGTACTTCCCATGAATGTGGGATAAAAAAAATGCTCACATGATGACTTAAAAAACATATATATCCATAAAAACTATTATACTAAAAAAGTAAATATAAGGGGTAATACAGGTTCCTAACATCCCCTCAGAAAAATCTTTGTCCTCAAAGCTTCAAATGTGGAAATTGGTACTGAATTTGAAATAGTGGTTACCATGTGGCATCCTCTAGTTGCATTCTATGCCACTGAATGAAAACCTTAGTGATGTAATAGGAGTAAATTTTGCATGTGTATCTATCTAGGATTTCCTCTAGCTTAAGAAGGATATATCCCTCATTATCAAGCTCTAGGAAAATAATCTTTAATTTGATGTTTATGCTAAGAATTTTTTTAAGATAAGAGACATGAAATATTGGGTGAACTCGAGAAGGTGGGAGCTCCAAATTATAAGAAATTGAACCAATATTATGGAGAACCTTATAGGTCCCATAGAACTTGGGAGATAGATTATGACTCCCTTTGAGTTTTAGGGAGGATTGATTGTATGGATGCAGGTGAAGAAAAAATATATCACCTACTTGAAAAGTGTACTCAACATGATGTTGATCAACTTGTTGTTTACTTAAATTTTTTGCCATATGAAGATTATCCCATAGGGTGCTAAGGATCTAATCTTGGGTTTGGATAATCATGTCGATGATTTGAACTAATAAACTATTGGGGGTATATGAAAGGATCACTGGTAGTGTTTGACCATAGATTACTTCATATGGAGTCATTTTAGTTGAGGTGTGGTAGGAGGTATTGTACCACCATTCAGCAAGGGGAAGTCACTTTCACCACTGATGTTGTTGTTCTGAGGTGAATAATGAAGTAACGTTTCCAAGCATTTATTGACAATTTTAGTCTAGCCATCTATTTTTGGATGATACCTAGAACTCATCTTCAATTGGGTGCTAGTGCATTGAAATAGTTCTATCCAAAAATAGATGGTGAAGGTTACATCATGATCTGAGACAATGGATGAAGGAATGCCATGAAGATGGAAAATTTGGTCCAAGAAAATTTGTGTAATTATAGAGGAAATATAGGGGTGGTTGAGGGCACAAAAATGATTATATTTGGAGAGGTGATCAATCATAACCAAGATCACTATTTTTCCTCTAGATTTAGGGATCCCTTCAATGAAATCCATATAAATATCTATCCAAATCCTAGTATGGACGGGTAAGGGTTTGAGAAACCTAGGGAGAGTGTTGTTTCACCCTTGTTGCATTGGAAGGTGTCACATTAAACCACCATCTATTGAATTGCCTTTTTCATTCCCTTCTAAAAGAAGTTGCATTATGCCCATTCATAAGTTTTGAGAAACCTTGAGTGTTCTATGGATGGAGAAGAATATAGTTCATAGAAGATAGCCTACTAAAGATCTATGCTCTGGGGAAGCACAAAATGACCCTTGTATTGTAGAGAAATACCATCCCAAGAATAATGTGACACAATAAAGGGGTTAGAGGCTAACTATTGAATGATTTGAGATAATGAGGATTCATTGACATACACCTGCTATAAAGTGTCCAGCCAATTTAGAATAGGCATGGAAATAGCTAAAAGGGAAGCTTGGTCCACAAATATGTGATATAGAGCATCAACCACAATATTATCCTTACCCTTCTTGTAAGTGATCTCATAGTCATAACCCATGAGTTTGTTGACCCATTTATGTTGTGATGGGGTGAAGGCCCATTATTCTAGGAAATATTTTAGACTCTAGTGATCATTTTTGATGCAAAAATGATTCCCTAGTAGGTATGGCCACCACTTATGTACTATATGCAAAATGGCCATTATTTCATTCTCATAAGTAGATGGTGCTAAATTATTGTCAAAAATATCTTTGCTGATGAATGCAATGGAGCATCCTTCTTGGAGGTGAACAACACCAATTCCATTACCATAAGAATCACTCTTGATAATGAAGGTCTTGGCAACATATAGAATAACTAGAATAGGTGTAGTACACATAGCTTATTTCAATTATTCAAATGCACACTCAGTAGCTTATGTCCATGTAAAATCATCCTTTTTCAACATAGATATCAATGGAGCTAAAATCTTCAAACTTATGATAGTATCTAGTTAGCACTAAAAAAACATGAAGGCTCTTGAGTGTCTGAGGATGAGGCCAATTTGTCATGGCAGTTATTTTTTAAGGATCCACCTAAACCCCTTGGGTTGAAACAATATGCTTGAGATACTCCACTTAATCTTGGCCAATATCTCATTTGAACTATTTTTCATAAAGATGATGGTCAAAGAGAAGTTATAGTGTGAGATCCAAATGTTAGAGATGCTTAGACCATGTTTTATTATAGATGAGGATGTCATTAAAGAAGACTAGAATGAATTTACATATGTAGGTCTAGAATATTTTAATCATCAATGCCTATAATGTTGAAGGAGAGTTAATGAGGCCAAAGGGCATGATGAGAAACTCATTGTGGCCATCATGCATGCAAAAATATATCTTAGGAATATCATCCTCATGAAGCTAGATTTGGTGATATCTAGAGTAGAGATCTAACTTAGATAAAAAATGAGTGCCATGAAGCTCATAAATAACATGGATTAGGAAATTATCCTTGATGGTGATGTGATGAAGTGAATGAAAGTCAATGCAAAGGTGTCATGACCCATATTTTTTCCAAACAAGGAGAACTAGGGAAGAATATTGGTTGGTACTAGGGTGAATAATGTCTTACTTCAGTAAGTCTCAAATGAGGATCTCGATCTCAGTCTTTTGTAAAAATGGGTAGTAGTAGGGCTTGATGTTAGGAGGAAGGATTCTAGGAAGGAGATGAATACGGTGGTCCTTTAGCCATGAAAGTGGAAATCCCACTGGTTTGGCAAAGACACATGCATACTTATGCAAAATGATTTGTAGATTATAAGGAGGAGTGGAGACTATTGATTGTTGCATTTGAATGGAATGGAGCTGGGAAATGACATCATATGAATTCTTCTTAAGAAGATTTTCCATGTGATGTGAACTGATGATGCTAAGGGACCTTGGTTTTAAGACTTTAAATGTGTGTTTTTGCCTATTATCTAAATGCTACAGCCAAAGTTGAAAAAAATCCTCTAAAATGGGTCCAAGTGTGTGTAACCATTGGGTTCCCAAAATAACATCACATCTATCTAAGGGCAAGGTAAACATGTTAGAGCATAATTTATAATCTCCAATAGAGATACACACACTTCAACACTTACCTTTTAAAGTTAATTTATCCATATTGGCAATCACAACTTCAAATTTGGAGTAAGGATAAACAAAACAATCAACTTATTTGGTGATCTGAGGGTCAATGAAGTTATGAGTGATACTAGAATCAATGAGTATTGTGAGATAAAACTTCTTTAAGTAACCCCTAAATCACATGGTTTTTAGGGTGGTGACTCTTACCAAGGCATGGAGAGAGATCTCTAGTTGTTATTCCTAAGAAGTAGATTCCAAAATCCGCTGAGCTTCTTTCAGATCATCTATTATATCTTGAACATCTTCCCAATATTTAATTTTGGGTGGAGGGTCTACATCCCATAGGTAGAGTTTTTTCTCAACACTTTGATGTCCCTGAGTGAATTTTTCATAATAATTATAACATAGTCCTTTTTCTCTATGGGCTCATTTCTCTGCTTCATTCAAATTCTTGATAGGAGTGGTTTTGGGGGATAGCATTATTTGAGATCATTATGGAGTTGTATTTTTGAATGGAGAAAAAATGGATTTGAATCATTACTGAGTTGTGATCTTGTCTTTTGACAATTTATCTAACCCTAAGGCTTTTATCATCATGTTGGGATAGAAAATTTTGACCTCAAATCGAATTGTATCCTTAAGTCCACTAATAAAGCAAATCTTCAAGAATTCATTAGCTAATCCTTTTGTGTGATTGTCTAGTTTTTGAAATTTTATTTGATATTATCTCATGGTTCTTATTTGGTGAAGTTTACTGAGTGCTCTCATGAAGTCATCAAAATCACTAGGACCAAACTATTAAAAAATGAGGGTAAAAAAATCAATCCATCTTGGCTCATAATGAGCCTTAGTATACCAATGATACCATTGAAGGGCTTTAAGTTCCAAGTGAAAGGATACAAGCACAACCTTGTTAGCATCAAAAGTATTATGCAGACTAAAATATTGTTCTACTCGATAGATCCATTTAGTTGGATCTACACCATAGAATCAAGGAAAATCAAGCTTCAACCCACAAAAATTGCTAGAAGAAGAAAATTTGGTGTCAGAAGATGACTCTAGATTTTGTCTATTGTTTAAGGTGGTATGTTGAAGACTGAGGCCGAGAAGTTTTTCATCAAGATATTTGATGTGTGTCTTGAGGGTGACAATTTTATCTTCCATGTTTTTTGCTCCTTTTTGGTTTACTACCATGACTGAAATAAGAGATTTTTTTTTACAATGGGTAGGAAACTAGAGTTAAGACACATTTATTAAGGGAAGTTTATGATTTGGGCAAATTCAGAAGGGGTAAAGGTACTTTTACTTATTTTTTTGCACAGTGGGAGTAAGATTGATGAAGGTGAGGGAAATTTAAGAAGTGAAAATGGAAAAATTAGAAAATTTATCAAATAAGGACAAAGGAGGAAAAATGGGGATGAACATTATGGAAATTTTGAAGCAAATGGAAAAAAAATAGAAGTTATGGTAAAACCCCCCAAAAGGAAAAATTGACATTTATGAGAATTAGGAGTGGAATTAGGATATGGGACCTCAATGAAGAAAACATGAAGAATGGAATTTTAGGTGTCCAGATAAAGTTTGAGGATCAATAGGGCTACATAAGGAGAGATATGGAAATATTTTTTTTGTTTTTGGTTTCTATTTTCTATCAAATGTCTGGCTGCAAGTTCTTTAAGAGTCTTCTAATACTCTACTGATAATTTTTTGAAGATTTTTTAGTTTCTAGTTACTGTCAACTATCTGAATGCAAGTCCTCTAAGAGTCTTCTGATACTCTGCTAATGGATTGATTGATAGTTTGCTGGGAATATTCTAAAACTAATATAAATGGGCCCCAAGTTTTAATGACTACCTAAAGTCTTAAAGATATCTCTAGCCACCAATGTCTTCTAAATGAGTATCACTCTCCAAAAAAAATTGGCCATAAATTTACCTCTAAGCAACAGCTCTTGGTTTTTCTCATGGATGGGAACTACTTAATCAAGAAGGGGTCATCACCCATTTCAATAGTAGGTCCTCTCAATGGGCTAGTTAATTTGGGGTTCTTGTCGCACTCCTCATAATGAGTTTTACGGATTTCAATTAAGCACTTCCCATAGTTATGTAGACATGTTTTTACCCTGATCTGAAATAGGTTATTGTGACATAAAAAATTACTTAAATGAATTATGCAACATAATAGAGTTAATACTTTCTAAAAAAATTAGCCCTGAAAAGTTTTCTAATACCAGATGAGAATATCCTTCTTGAAAAATCTATCAGATAATTTCAAATACACAAAATAAACTATGAAAATTATCAATATATTAATTCAAATAAGTAGAACTAAATTACAATGGCTGAATTCTAGAACTATTAGCCTTTTCGAGGGGGGAACCTCTTTTGATCAAGCTTAATATAATAAATTTGTGGATGCCTTCATTGGCCTCAACACATACTTATATACCAAGTCTAATCTAAGCTACTAGTACTTGCCATGAATTTAGGATAAAACAAAATGCTCATAGGATGACTTACAAAGCATATGTGTCCATAACAACTATTATACTAATAAATTAAAGAGAAGGGGTAGCACATGTTCCTAACATTCTATCACTTGCATGCTTTTAATCATTCAAAATATTGTCTAGATCACTTGATCTCTTTTCAAATCTCACAAATGACTTCACCTTACTAGATGTCTTCTCTAACTTAGATTTCAAAGATTCATTTTTAAAAACATACTTTGAACATTCATTTTCTTTGACTTTTAAACTTGTAGACATAATTTCCAATTGACAACTGAGATACTTGACCATATCTTCATACTCCTTGGTGTCTTAATTCATTCTTGCTTCAAACACACTAAATTTATCCTCATAGTCTTTGAGTTTATATTTCATCTTCTTATTGATCTTCTTTTCACAAGCATTTGTCAAAGATATCTCATTGTCCACCTCATCTTCATCATAATCTAAATCACTCCAAGTAGACTCTTTTTGATGTGATAAACTTCCTTCCTTATCCATGAATAGGGATTCATCTTCAACAAGACCATCATATTCATGATCATACTCTGAGTAACTATCTTTACTCTCATCTGATGGGATGTAATATTCTTTGGTTAGAGACTCTTGTTGTTCTTGAAGGACTTCTTGTTGTTATACTTTATGAATCATTTCTTCCTATACATCTTGTTGTTTTCATCTTGATTTCACCATGATCTTCATCATCATTATTTTCATGCTCATGAGGGCACTTATGAGTAAAGTGCCCTATCTCTCCATAGTTGAAATATTTGAAGGGTAGTTTACCCTTATACTTCCCTGAGTCTATTTTCAATTTATTTTTAAATAAAAAAATCAATTCATCCTCATCAATATTATAAATGTCATCCTCTCTAGTTTTATTACATTGAAACTTCTTCTTTGGCTTCATTTGTATCTTGAATGTTATTTCCTTCTTTGGTGGTATATCACCATTTACTCTCATCTCATAGGCAGTAAGGGTGTCATGCAATTGATCCATATTTAACTAAGTAATATCATGACTTTATTCTATAGTAAATACTTTTGGATCAAACTTGAGAGATATAGACCTTAATAACTTTTTGAATATAGTAGCTTCTTCAAGGTTCTCTCCAATACCTCTTATGATGTTCATAATCTCATCAACTCTATGTAGAAAAGATGCCACAAAATCTTCTTCCTTCATCTTGAGATTTTTAAATTGCCTTCTATAAGTATGCAACTTAATAAGCTTAACCTTTTAATCTCCTTCATAAATTATCTTCATTTTGTCTCATATCTCTTTATTGAACTTACAATGGATTGCCTTGTTGATCTTTTTTTTTGTAAGAACACAAGTAATGGCATGTTGAGTTGTGGAGCTAAAAGCTTCACCAATGAGCTACATAGTAACCGGCATCGGCAGAATCAGTCAGAACCAACTGACATCAGTTAGGGGTCGACCAACATCGGTCAAAACCATTCGACATCGATTAGGGGTCGGCTGGCATCGGTCATCTTAAGACTGACATCGAACTTCTGTGCATTTCCAAAATTAGACAGTGTTTCTAATTTTAGGAGAAAAACTAGTTTGCATGTAAAGACTAAAATTAGTCTTGAGTCTATTTTTCTAATTATTATTTGCTTCTCAATCCTATTTAAGAGACCCATGGGGTAGTCTTGTAATGTGTGTGTGCAAGATCAATTAGATCTATGGGGTAGCAAGATCAAGAAGATCTGCAACACAGAAGGGGTGAGCAAGATCAATTAGATCTGCAAGGTGCAAGATCAAGAAGATCTGTGGGTGTGTAAGATCAATTAGATCTGCAAGGTGCAAGATCAAGAAGATCTACTGAAGACAACTCAATTGTTGAGTTGGTTGTAATTGAGAGAGAGAGAACTCTTGAAGGAGAATTACTGTACATCTAAGAGGTGTGAGGAAGAGAGAGATTTCTTCATTGTATTTCCTTCTGGAAGAGTTTAATACATATTGTATTGTTTCTTGTATCTCATATTCTTTGTTGTTTCTGATTTCTAGTTACTTATTACTTCTGGTTTAATTCTATGTTTAGTTGCTTATATAAAAGTAATCAATTGTATTCTAAGATCTTGACAAGTGGTATCAGAGCTATGTGTATACACTAAAAATTGGTATTAAAGCACAGGTTTCATAGTAGGTTAGTGTTTGTTGATTACAAAATTCACTCACAGGGGTTTCTGATTGAGTGGGAGTAAAGCAATGGCAGAAAAAAGTAAACTAAGAATGGAGAAATTCAATGGCAAGAATTATCAATTATGGAGGATGTAGATTGAAGATTATCTGTATTAGAAAGATCTGTACTTACCGTTGGGTGGGGTTTTAAGTAAGCCCACATATATGAAAGATGAAGAATGGAATGTTATTGATAGAAAGGCTCTTGGATCTATAAGGTTGAGCCTAGCATCTTCTGTGATTTCCAACTTATCATAGGTAAAGACAATGGTAGAGTTAATGGATACTTTGGCAAATTTATATGAAAAACCCTCAGCTTTGAATAAGGTATATCTTATGAAGCAATTATTTAATTTGCAAATGCAAGAAGGTGGATCTGTATATAGTCATCTTAATGACTTCCATACAATTGTAAATCAATTAATTTTAGTCAAAATAGTTTTTGATGATGAAATTAAGGCTCTCTTAATCTTATGCTCTTTACCTAAAAGTTGGCATAGTTTGGTAATGGCAGTTAGTAATACTGCGTCTACTTCAAATATCTTGAAAGTTGATGATGTTGTTTGTGTAATCTTGAATAAAGAAATTTGTAGGAAAAGCACAAGGGAAACATTAGGTAATGATTTAAGTGTTGAAAGCAGGGGATGGAAAAGAGAGAAGGGCAAGCAAGGGAAATCAAGGTCAAAGATGGGAAGTAGATCCAAATCTAGAAATGGAAGTATAACCTGCTGGAATTGTGGAAAGAAAGGGCATGCAAAGAAAGATTGTTGGTTGAAAGAAAATCAGCATGAAAGTAATAAAGAAGCAAATAATGTAGGTATTGTTGCATAGGATGCTCTTATATTTTCCTTGGATAAAGTAGAATCTTGGGTTTTAGATTCTGGTGCCTCTTTCCATGTAACCCCAAATAGAGAATTTTTCAATGATTATGTCCATGGAGACTTTGAAAATGTTTATTTATGGGATGATGAGCCTTGTCAAATTATTGGCAAAGGAAAAGTGCAGCTGAAATTGTAGAATGGCAACACATGGGTGTTGAAGGATGTCATGCATGTACCCATCTTGAAGAGGAATCTGATTTCTATAAGAAAGTTGGGTGATGAGGGTCGCACAGTAACTCTCACAACTGAATCTTGGAAAGTTTCCAAGGGTGCACTTGTATTAGCAAGAGGTAAGAGAGTAGGTACACTTTATCTATCTACTTGTATTAATGATTATTCTCCTTCTATTTTATCTACTTCAGATGTAGATGCAAAGTTGTGGCACTATAGGCTTGGTCACATGAGTGAGAAGGGAATGGATGTTCTTAAGTCAAAAGGTAAGCTTTTAGATTTGAAAAGCATAGATCTAGATTTCTGTGAGCATTGTATTTTTGGAAAATAGAAGAAAGTGAGGTTTCTTAAAATTGGGTCAACAAAGAAGAAGCACAAGTTGGAGCTTGTTCACACAGACGTGTGGGGACCAGCTCAGGTAGCTTCTATTGGAGGATCACAATATTATGTTTCTTTCATTGATGATGCTACAATAAAGGTATAGGTTTATTGCATAAAGAGAAAATCTAATGTTTTTGACACATTTAAGAATTGGAAATCCTTGGTTTTTAATGAGAAAGTGATGTACAGTGATCAGCTCAAGAGGTTGAATAATATTGAGCAGGGCAATCTTGATTTGGATGAGGTTATGATCCAAAATGAGCTTGCGGGTAAAAATCATCACTCACAAGAAAACATAGAGACTAACATCAATCGAGTATAGATTAATGTTGGCCAGGTGGACACCGATGTTAATCAGGTGGACACCAACGTTGACCAGGTGGAATCAACATCAATTGGGTGTAGACCGACGTCAGTCAGAGATGACCAAAATCGGTCACTGTCAGAAGGAAATTTGGGCAGACACCAAGCTGTCAATGAGTCTCAAATGCCCATAAGGAGGTCTGAAAGGGTAAGTAAGCCTCTAATTCATTATTCCCCTTCTTTATACTACTTGTTTCTCACTGATGGTGGAGAACCATAAAGTTTTGATGAGGTAATGTAGGTAGAATCTAGGAAACAGTGGGAGCATGGCATGAATGAAAAAATTGATTCCTTGGAAGAGAACCATATGTGGGATTTGGTTGAGTTTCCAACTGAAAAGAAAGCACTGAAAAAAATAGGTTTATAAGTTAAATAAAGGAGAGAATGGATAGATGAGACATAAGGTCAAGTTGGTATGTACCAGACCAGATATTACCCAAGCAGTGGGAGTTGTCAGCAAGTTTATGGCCAATCTAGGAAAGGAACACTGGAAAGTAGTTTAGTGGATTCTTAGATATCTGAGAGGGACCACCAGTAGGCATTTATGTTATGGAGGGTCAAACACTTCTCTACATGGGTATGTAGATTTGGATATGGCAGGTGACTTGGATGGCAGGAGAAGCACCACAGGATATGTGTTCACTATAGGTAGAACGACGGTTAGCTGGATTTCAAAGTTATAGAAGGTTGTTGCCTTGTCTACTACAGAGGTAGAATACATTGTAGTCACAGAGGCTAGCAAGGAAATGATATGGATGACTCAGTTCATGGAAGAGTTGGGAAAGGAGCAAGAGAGTTGCAGATTGTACAGTGATAGTCAAAGTGCAATTCATTTGGAAAAGAATTCAGCCTTTCATTCAAGAACCAAACATATACAACTTAGGTGCCACTTCATTAGACAGGTATTAGAGGATGGACAGTTGAAGCTAGAAAAGATTCATACAGATGAGAACCCTGCTAATATGTTAACAAAGCCGGTAACAAAGGAAAAGTTGAATCTTCATTCAACTTTTATTGGTCTTCAAGATTGAACTTGAAGATAGAGAAACAAGCTAGAGAAACAAGCTAGAGGATGTTGGTATATAGGTATAGGTGCAGTTATTTATCTCCAAGTGGGAGATTATTGAGTTATGGAGCTAAAAGCTTCACCAATGAGCTACATAGTAACTGGCATTAGTAAAATCGATCAGAACCAACTGACATCAGTTAGGGGTCGATCGGCACCGGTCAGCATCGGTCAGATCCAACCGACATCAGTTAGAGGTCGATCGGCATTGGTCATCTTAAGACCGACATCAGACTTTTGTGCATTTCTAGAATTAGACAGTGTTTCTAATTTTAGGAGAACAGCTAGTTTGCATGTAAAGACTAAAATTAGTCTTGAGTCTATTTTTCTAATTATTATTTGCTTCTCAATCTTATTTAAGAGACCCATGGGGTATTCTTGTAATGTGTGTGTGCAAGATCAATTATATCTATGGGGTAACAAGATCAAGAAGATCTGAAACATAAAAGGGGTGAAAAAGATCAATTAGATCTACAAGGTGCAAGATCAAGAAGATCTGCGGGTGTGTAAGATCAATTAGATCTGTAAGGTGCAAGATCAAGAAGATCTACTGAAGATAACTCAATTATTGAGTTGGTTGTAATTGAGAGAGAGAGAAATTTTGAAGGAGAATTACTGTAGATCTGAGAGGTGTGAGGAAGAGAGATATTTCTTCATTGTATTTCCTTCTGGAAGAGTTTAATACATATTGTATTGTTTCTCGTATCTCCTATTCTTTGTTGTTTCTGATTTTTAGTTACTTATTACTTTTGGTTTAATTCTATGTTTAGTTTCTTATACAAAAGTAATCAATTGTATTCTAAGATCTTGAAAAGTGGTATCAGAGCTATGTGTATACACTAACATGGCATTCATTACTTTAGAATTATTCTCAAACAACTTCTTGCCTGTAGCACTAGATGGAGTAGTAGTAGGAGCAACATAACCATCCACAATATATTTACATACGTAAAACCATAGGGGCATAATGTATGTCCTCATCCTTTCACTCCAAAAATCATAATTCTATCCATTGAACATCAATGCTTGCTTAGTACATAAACCTCTTTGATGACTACCCATATTGTGCCCTGTATAACCTTGAAGATGTCAAGTCTTTACCAAAGGACTTGTTATGATACCAGTTTTTAGAGGTACAATCATTGAGAGGGGGGTAAATTACTGAGCCCAAATAATCCAACTTCAACTTCAATATTTTTAAACTCTTAATTAATTATCAAAAGAATTTCATGAAGCACACATATCATTCATAACAATGAAAAATAAAGATAATGCGAGATCAAGCATATAACACATGACATATGTGGGAAATTATCTTAGGGAAGAAAACCCACTGGAACCTACAATTGGAATACTGCCCTCTAATAACAAGAACCAATTTAGACTAGCTATAACTGATCAAGGAACTACCATCCCTTATTTTAATGAGGTTACAATCCCATAAGGAGATACTACACCTATCTAGTTGAGTAGCCACAACAACTAGACATTTAGAAAGTTTCACCTTAAAAGGAGGATAAAAACCTCTATATGTTGATAAACCACAACAACACCTATGAAAAACTCCACCTTTAAACTGATGTCTTCAACACTTGATGATAGACCTCTAATTATCATTCTTCACCTTCTCAACAATAACTCTACCATCAGATCAACCACATGAACAAATGGTCATACACACATACCTCAATATTTTTTTCTCAAAAAACCATCTATTTAATACACTTACTCTCATTTACATCTCAAAACTTCACTCTAAACCACACACACAAACAATTCTCACATCAAGAAACCATCATCTTTGGTTTCACTATTTATAGAGCATACATGATTATCAACACCTAGGTCAACCATTAGGCATAACTTAACCCTTAAGTCATCTCTCAAATCAAGACACAACTCAAAAAAAATCTTCATAGGTCGGCCATAGCATCTATAGGTCACCCTTAAGCAGTTACACATTTCAATTAGGCCCTTGTAGCTCTTATAGGTCTCACAGAGACCTATTCACCCATTTAGCACTTCATCAAGTAAAAAGAACATAGGAACACTTAGAAATGCATATTTCCACTCCACATGAACCCTTGTACTTCTTCAAATTATCAAAATCAACTCTACGCACCTATACATATGCTCAAACAACTCAAACATAGACCTTGTTCATAAGGACACCATGAACAAACACATAGTCAAATTATTAAGCATTGTTCATACTCAAAATAAATTTATCACACCTCTAAAATCCATATAGATTATCTTCATGGAGTCTAAAACAATATCCAATAAATAATTCATCATGAAACATCGAAACAACATCAATACAAGCTCAATTACCCTTCTCAAGTTATTTACAGAACATGTATGAAGACATAGTCAAATTTTAACCTTCATAACCTTGACTATACACACTTTTAGATATTTAAATTTAAATTTATATATTATCCTTGGATTCCTATACAAAATTTATTTTTACACCATGAGAAATTTCATCTTGGATCAAAAGTTATAGTGAAAATATAGAGAACTAGTTTTTCCTTTGTTAAATTCAAATATTTGTTCAAATGGTCATAGTTAAACTTCAGACAATATACTATCATCTCATGTCCTTGATACTTAGATTAATCATAAACCATTAATATTCTTTTAAATTTAACTCATAGTGTGCCAATGCCCAAATGTTAAACTTCAAACATTTGACCTCATCTCATGTAATCTTGCAATCTTGACCACATACGCTCCATCGATCTCTTTGAGATTGTCCTTACTTTAATAGTGATAGAAAACTATCACATTGATCCTTAGAAAAATATTTATATTTACTCTACTCAATTTTAAACATCAAACACTTATCACCATCTTGCTACATCATATCATCTTGGAATAAACACACTCCATCGATCTTTTTGTAAGGAGTTCGATCTTTACTCAGTTGAAGCATCAAACACTTTGACCCATTTGACTTACTGCACACCATAGATATAGATGTATGAACTCCCATGAACCATTATATCTCCATCTAGTCCTAATCTTTAACATCATGCAAAAATGACTATGGGGACCATTACTTATTTGCCTAAAAATCCAACTTTGGACCTTAATAACTTTTGTTGTGCTTAGATGCATGATCTAAAATTTGAACCATATGATCTCATCACATAGGAGAATCCAACCATATATCAATATATCATTAGAAACTTTTTATGTGAAATATATAATGATATTTAATCTTCTCACTTAGATTTTTCTACCACAAAGCCATTAGTGTCAAGAACTATTTGGAAGGCCAAGTTTGTACATGCATATCTTTTGATGCACTTCATTGCATGATTTTAAATTTAGTGAAAATAAACTAGGCATAAAATTGAAAAAAACCCATATGATCATTTTTTACTTGTACCTTCACGCATGAAAAATATAATAACATCAAAATTCGTACTCAATTTTTCTTGCCACATTGAAAATTTGGCTAAGTATGGGAAAAGAATGTTGAATTGTCTGGGAGCCCAATTTTGCACTTGCATATCTTATGTTGAAATTCATTTCATGACCTAAAATTTAGTGCATATCAACTGAGTATAAATTTTATCACAACCATATGACCAACTCCCCTTGAATCATCCACACATGGTAATGGTGACATCAATAAACTACCTACTCAGATTTTCTACCACTAGACCTAAAATGTCTAGATGAAAACAATGATCAACCAGATGAAATCCAATCATGCACATAAGTACTCAAATCATTTTTGAATTCTAATAATAACCATTGCATATACATAAAACACCATACTCATCTCTAAACATCTCTAACCATTCCAAAATTGAAGATCAATCAAGCATACTTCAATCATACTAGGACAAGCACATTGCACACTTTGTCATTGTCACTCAGACTATTAAGGCACTTCATCCACTCACTTGGACACCTCTATGACATAATCATGACATAATTGAAAACTATCCAATAATAACATGCATGTTCTTCTTTTTAAATGGTTAAATGACACACCATAACTTCACCAAGACATCTATGGATGCCTCATAACTTCTTATTTGTCCTTACAGACATGCACATGTGCCATATCTCTCTAAGCTATCAAACACAACTTCTTTGTCATTTATGCACTAGTACCACACAATCTCTTTGAAATCAATGACAACCTAAGATATCAATTACCATGATAAAAAATTATTATTGAGAAAATGTGTTCCTCTATCACTAATGAGCTTGATTGGGAATTTAAACCTTGTGATGATATTTTCATATAGGAACTTGGCAAAGTCTTTCGCACCATAACTAGGGGTCATAGCTATTTTCACCCATTTGGTAAAGTAATTAGTTAGATTAATGATATAATGTGCATGAATTCACTTTTTATGAGGATCTATAGGCCTAATAAATTCAATTCCCCATTGTTTGAATGGTTGTTTTATAATTATGGGAACCAAAGGCATTTCATCATGTTGATTTGGATTTCCCAATCATTGGTAGACATCACAATGCTGAAATACTCTATCCTCATATTAAATTAAGTTGGGCCACTAAAAACCACTTTATAGGATTTTTATGAAATTGGCTTCACCTGTGAAGTGAACCCCTACAATTCCTTGATGAGTTTCATGAAGAAGTTGTGGTCATTCATTGTCTAATTCTATTTTGTGAAACACATCATCTCTACCCAGCTTGTACAAAAACCCATTAATGAGACTATATGGTATAGCTTAGGTGACCATTTACTTTTTCTCTCATTCCATATAGTACATAGGGAAAGTTATTTTCTCCAAGAAGTTGGAAATATCTTCCATATTATCTAGTATTATACCAACCCTAAATAAGTATGCATTTGGGGATTATATTCTATCTATTATAGATCCTCATGATTGTGTAACCTGTGCAGATGATCTGGTCCCATATTTTCTCAACTTAGCTTGACATTGATGTAGAATTGAAATTATTAAAATAGCATAGGTCACCAAGAAATTTATCCTCCTAACATTGGATTATTAACCAGATAGTGCAATGCTTGGTGATCCGTAAAGAATTCAAACAATGTAGCCAACAAGTCATACCATAATTTTTGTAGCATAAACACCATGGTTAATGCCTCTCTTTGTATTTGTATAGTTCTTTTCTGTAGCTGATAAATTTCTATTGGAAAAATATATGGGATGAGCTAACCCACCTTCACCTGGCTACACTAAAATAACTCCTACTATGATACTAAAAACATTTATATGTATGTGGAATGGATTATTATAATTAGGAAAAACAAGAATTGGTGTTGTTACCAACATTTATTTTATCTCAATGAATTTTAATTGTCATTATACTATCCACTCAAACCTTGTATATTTGTGTTTTAGTTTTTCCATAAGCATCAATATGGTTGTGTACCCTTTCATAAATTTCTTGCAGTATCTCATATGATCGAGACATGTGTGTAATTTTGTAGACTTGGTTGGAGGTGGTATCCATACTATCATAACAATATTATTTGGATCAACAAAAT
This sequence comes from Torreya grandis, assembly GCA_037957365.1. Taxonomy (NCBI): domain Eukaryota; kingdom Viridiplantae; phylum Streptophyta; class Pinopsida; order Cupressales; family Taxaceae; genus Torreya; species Torreya grandis. The sequence goes on from JARHVA010002212.1 coordinate 763,510, forward strand.
ACCATTGCTACTTATGACATGGCCCAATAGAACACCAAAAGGTGTAAAAAATAAACACTTATTTAAATTCAAAGCAATGTGCAAAGTGTGACACTGTTCTAGCATTAATTGTAGCTTAAATAGATGTTCCTTAAATAAATATAAAATAACACAATATCAAAATAAACTTCCAAAAATTCATGACTGAAGTCTTTGAATGCATTTAATACAACCCTAGAAAACCCTACTAGTGCATTATTTAGGCCAAAGGGTATTGTCTTATATGTGAATGATCCCCATTCAATTGCGAAGGTAGTCTTAGCCTGATCCTCCTTCATGATAGAAATATAATTATACCCACTGAAGACATCTATGAATGAGTACACTTCATACCAGACAACTAACTCAATGACTTTATCAATGAATGGTATTGGGAATGGGTTTTTAACATAGGCATTATTGAGTATGCAGTAGTCTCCACAAACTTGAATTTCCTCTATCTTATTTATTTTACATGACTATAGGGCTTATCCATTTTTATTTAGAACTAGATAAATAATTCTAGCTTCTTACATTTGATCCAGTTCATCTTTTGATTTGATCTTCATATTTGGATTGAGCTTGTATGGGCATTTTTTGATGTGCTGAGTGCACTCTTTAAACTCTATATCCATATCCCCCAAGGATGGATCCAGACATTTTACATTAAAAAATTGGTTATAAATACATCTTGATATTCTCAAAGTAATTATAAAGATTCTAAGATTATTTCTTGTCCCCATTAGTCACCCATAATCATAATATTAGGTAGGTCTTATATTTTAATGTTTCCCTCAATATTTTTCAAGGGTGATTGATATAATTTACTGGATCAACTTGGTAGAGCTTCTTGTAAGATGCACTTACATTACTAATGTGTAATGTTTATGTTGTGCAGTCTTTCTTCTTCAACTTACTCTACACTTTAAACTAGTTTTAGTTCAGTGTCACATTCAGGTTCAAAGAAACCTTATAGATCCATATCTTTGACACTATCACTAGACTCTATCAGTTTGTATGTTATTCTATTACATATTATTTGATTTAATTTTGTCTATTTTAAATTTAAAGGAAAATAATGAGAAGGATGGGGATAAGTGATTAGAATGAAACTATATTTGGTTTGCGTGTCATATCCAGATGTTGTCAGCACTCCTCTTTAGCTAGGGAGAACTACCTATAAATAAGAAAGCACTACCACAAGATGTTTGTTAGCAAATAAATGAGTGGGTTGCCAAGCTATGCACTTGTTCTAGGAAGTGTGAAACTTCCCTAGATATGACAGGCCACTTTTAAGAGGCAAAAAAATAATAAATAACTAAAAGAGAGGTAAATAGAGAGTAAAAGAGAGATAAAATTACTATTTTTAACATGTACGCAATAGAGAGTGATAGGGTGAAACTTAGATGCTTTGTTGGTGTTTTAGGATTTATCTAGGTAGTTTTCATAGAGGCTAAGGAATTGATAGTCACCGACATCGGTAGGTGTGTGACCAATGTCAGTTAAGCTATCAAGGTCAATAGTAAGGTGACCAATGTTGGTTAGGCTAAGGTCAGTAGGGGAAATAATTATCTAAGAGGTTGCAGAAGGATTTTTTGGGTCTAAGAAATGGTTTAGATCAAGTTAGAGAGGTTGAGAGAGTTAGGAGAGGGAGTTTATGGCTTGGTTAAGTCTGGCCAGAGGTTTGGTATATATGTAAGGGAAAACAAGTAAGGAATCTTTGTAACTCCCTCATGGCGGTACGATTAGAGCTACATAAAATAGTGTAGGGTAGATATAAAAAAGAAGAATAAATATTTAAATAACCTATAGTATCAATGATATACTTAGTTGTGAATGATAAGTGCTAGGTTGATAATCCCTATCAGGGAGTTCAAACCTGACTGCCTAAATAGAGAGAATAAGTGGGTGTTTTTGATACTCAAGAGCTCAATTGATGATGGTGATTGACTTACATAGAGTGATTGTAAGCTTGAATGTCAAAAATAGAATGTCAAGAGCTTGAATGAGAGTAAGAATTGATTTTCTTAATTTTTGTTAACCTAAACCAAAGGTTAGAGTTTAGCTTATATTACTGACACTAGTGATCCTACCGGTGTTGGTAGGTATCCCACCGACATTGGCCATGGGGTGACCGACATCGGTGACCTTAGAATAGGTAAACCTTTCTATTTTTGGCCTATTTTCTTTTGTGCATGCCAAGTGTGATACCCATTAAAAAATGGTAAAATAGGAGGTTAGTTATTTAAGAATTTAGTTTAGAAGGAGGAATACATCTTAGGTAGTTAGGATGAGGGGACTAGGTCTTGAGGTCACTCATTAGGGGAGAATTAGTCATAGGGCAAGGTGGCTAGGTAAGGTGGAAATAGGATTTTTTAATTAACTTAATTAAGTATTTTAAATTAACTAAATGTGTGAGGCATAAAAGTATGGGTTAGGGAGATTAATTATTATTATTATTATTATTATTATTATTAAAATGGGTTTAGGGGGGTTTCAACATAGGGAGTTATGCACATGTGTGTGAGGTAATGTTGGTGTCAATATTTACCCCTTTTTATCTTGTAATTTATACTAACATGTTGCAAGATAAAAAGATGAGTTAGATGCTCCAAGTATTAGATGAGGTATCCCCCCTTAAAATGGGAATTGATAGAGGAGAAATCAGGATTAGGTACCAATTTGATAGAAAGGTAATAAGGTGACTAGTGGAGAATTAAGTTTCATTGTGTTTAATGAGTTATACTTGAAAACATTAAGAATGGTAAGGTTAAGGAGGACTCAAATAGAAGTAATCAAAGCACAACTTGTAAGTGATAGCTGACAGGTTAAATCAATCAAAGTTATCACTCCGATGGTCAATGTGTCATAGGTATCTAAGGTAGGAAGTGCCCCTAGGAAACACAAAAGGGTTGAAAGTGATAGGATGGTCTTGGTTGTCATCTACAACACCTAAAATACACATGTGTGCATAATTAGCCAACTATAGCATAATAGCTTAAGTAGTCTAGACAAGAAATGCACACCTGGTGTAAAAGGCTCAATGAGCAAGGAAATATTCATGATCTCTAGGAATAGTTGTTGAGGGTAAAGATTTGAGTGATCTTCAATGTCATTTTGTTGTGGTTAGGGGAAATATATGTGATCTCTAGTTGCCCCAATGTATGGGTAAAGTTGTGTAAAGTTGGGTGTTTCTGTGTTGGAAAACATGTTTTGAAAGGTGCTAAAATCGATAATATGTACCGATATTAGTAAGATAAACTGATAACATCAACATAACTAGGGCAATGTTGCCAATGTTAGTAAGCGTAAGAACTCACATCAGCATGTTAGGTCAATATTGCCAACATCGGTGGTCAACCAAACCTGACAAAAAGGGGTTTGGCAGTTGACCAAACTCATTTGAAACTTTGTGATTAGAGAGAAGAAATAGGGCTTTGAGATGGAAGCATAAGGAGGGGACCCAATATGAGGCATAAGATCATAGGTGTTAGCAATGCCAACCAAGAGGAGACGATGAGATGAGGTAAGAGTCCAAACTACTTTTGATTTGGTTTTTTCAAGTTTTAGGTTAAATGAGAGGTAGATGTGTAGAAAATAGGATTGGGGGGGGTAAAAAATATGTTAGGGTATGTGTAGGATAAGTTAGGGTAATTTGAGGGTAGTTTTTTAGGGGAAATAGGTAGGTTAGGTTTGGGTTATTCAGTACTAGGGCTGAACCAATCACCAACATCAGTGAGATTGACTGACATCAGTAGATAGTTGACTAAAGTCAATTGACATGGCATCGAGGTCAACTAATGTTGGTTGACAAGACACTAAGGTCAATAGTGTGCTACTGACATCAATCATTACATAGGGAAATAAAGTGTTGACATCAGCATTAATGCCAATGTCAACTACTATTGAAAATAAATAGAGAAGAAAAAGGGTGATTTTTTAATCTCTAGTAGGAGTAGTCAACTAGCCTAATGGCCAAGCTAGCCTTAGAAGACATCGTGTCATCTAAGTGTTTCCTACATAGTTTGGTTTAGGGCATCATTCCAATGTAGCTCTCCTAAAACTTAGGAAAAATATCTAAAAGGTTGGTTATAGGGGATAAGGGTAAATTAATATAGTTGAGAGGTCTAGGTTTTTTAAATTTAGGTTATAGTGTCAAGAGTCAAGAATATAGGAAGTGAGGCCTAGAGTTGGAATAGGTAGGTAGGCCTGGGGTAGAGAGAGAGAGGTAGTGAAGCCTAGGTTAGTTAGTAAGGTGGGCTTATGGTTGAGCTAACCTCATAAGACCCCATATCGACTAAGTGATACCTACATAGCTCAGTTTAGGGCCTCAAACCAATGTAGTTCTCCTAATGAGAAGGGAAAAAGGTGGTGAGGGAGTAGATTAAAATGGATATGACCTAATTAATTTATGTATGGATGTAGGTGAAGATGGAGCTTACACTGTGAGGCCATCTATCGAGGTTATTGACATGCATAAGGAGAGATGTTACTCCTAATGAGTGAGATCATATGGTAGTTATAGGTTTGGGAAGATTATGATAATATTTTCATGTTACATAGGATGTGTTGCTAATGATAGCATTGATTGGGAGGTGGGATCATACCACCAACACCTTCTATCTACCAACTAGAGAGTTGACATTTACATAGGAGGATGTTTATAGGATTCTATGGCCACCACTCTAGGGTGAGAAGCTTTTTGCATGCTCAAGAAAAGAGCATGATATACATATGGTCAGTTTAAATGGGGAGAATGTTAGTGAGGTGATCTACCACTCTACAAGTTTTGCATATGAGCCACTCTACATGGATGATGAGAAGCAACATCGTCTGAGCATCCTAATGATGATTGGGATCAGAGTTTATGCATTACCCAATGTAGATGAAGGGAGATTTTTGATTGCTTTGACTGGTGTGCTTATGTAGATGATATATTAGTGGAGCATTTTTGCTTGGGGTCCAATATTTTTATCATAATTATATAGAGAGCTATGGGGTTTGAGGTTGTGTCAGTGATATAATTTATGTGTTAGCCATCTTTTATACTATTGGGCATATGAGCACATCATGGTGACATTACCACTAGGGCTACCTACTACTATTTTGGCTAGCTTCAAGGTTGGATTTAGATGATAAAGAGATGGGATGACACAAACTTGAGTGGATGATGTCATGCAAGACATCACCTATTATAGGTACATGATCAAGGGTCTGATCCCTATAGATATCATGTGGAGACTATATCTAACATATCTAGTCTTCAAGGGTAGGTAGAGAAACTTATTGGGTTACGAAGCTCAGTATGGGTCAGGGGGATATGGGTCAGTGAGCTAGAGATGGTACCTATGGCATGGGTCAGGAGATAGTTTGGTCTACTATAGGATATTCTGCCTGCCTTCCCTTGATATAGGAAGGATGACATAGAGGCACCTTTAACATTATCCAAAGAGACTGATGGGATAGATTTTGATGAGCTACCAATAGGGGTAGGTATTGGGGACCCAGGGTTTATAGCTACCTATACAACTTGGTGGGTAGGGTTGCATCCAATGGTGGGTAGGGTCTACTGTAGGATATTCTACATGCCTTCCTTTGATATAGGAGGGATGACATAGAGGCACCTTTACCATTACCCAAAGAGACTGATGGGCTAGATTTTGAGGAGCTACCAATAGGGGTAGGTGTTGGGGACCCATGGTGTATAACTACCTATATAGCTTGGTGGGTAGGGTTGCATCCAATGGTGGAGGCCAGGAGGCCACCAATAGATTTATAGGGGTTACTTAGGGAGAGATATGCATTGATATAGGTGTGATATATCATAGTATAGGCTCGAGATGTAGTGGTGTAGGTGGTGATATTGTAGGGTCAGATTAGGGCTCTACACAGTCAAGTTGTATCACTATAATGCTAGATGACTGTAGTGATAGTAGAGAGAGATAGTCTAAGAGTAGAAATAGGCCATGCCACTCTTCCTCCTCCACCACCATAAGGACTAGTATAGGCTAGACCATTATCAGGTGCCATGGGTCCTCCACAGACTATATTGATGGTGAGGTATTTGACTACCCTAGATGAGATTACTTACTATGAGAGGATGATTAGAGAGTTCTTGTAGATATTGAGATATTCAGAGTTTAGAGAGTAGGAGAGGTTGATGTCACATATGATAGCTTCTAGTTCACATCAATGCAGATGGATAGAGAGTGGTGATAATACTGCATCCTCACGACCTTAGGGAGAGCCTCGAGGACCCTGAGTATTAGTGTTTACCATTTATTGTTTATATATGTTATATGTATACTAGCCTGTGAGCCAAAGATGTAAGATGTACATTTTGAGAGAGATTTATGATGTTTTGATGATGTAAATGAGAAACATGTATTTGAGCACATATTTATATAAGAGATGTTGATTCACTACCATGTGTTTATTTGAGATGCATTGCTTATGATTATAATGTTGATATAGATGATGTTCATTTATTTTTATGTTAATTTGGATGTTAATGTTGATCATGTCATTTGATGTTAGACTAGCCTTCCCATTTATGTGATGGTATATGCCTATTTGATTGGTTAGCTTCATCTTAACATTTTTCCATATTTGTGATGGTGTATGCCTAAAATGAGTAGATTGAGTGGGTTAATTTATTTTAGCATTTTTCCATATTTGTGATGGTGTATACATAGAATAAATAGGTTGATTAGGTTAATGTTGGTGTGAAATTGTTTATGCATCTCAAATAGAGATATTGACATGTGTTGTGGATGGAAAAAATAAAAAGGCAGAATGCTCATGCATTGGCAAAGACCATAATTTAGAACATAAATAGGCTCAATAAAATGACACTGTTTCATGCCTTATATCTTTGAACCATTATGTTTGTTAGAGAAGCATCATGTTTACCTCATGTTAAGTGAGCTTCATAGTCCCTTGAAAGAGTATGAGGGGAAAAAAGGGGAGAATGAGGGAAAATGTTTAGATAGCATAACCCACCAAGTAGAAATGATATGTCCCTTTTGTGGGTGACCTGAGAGCTAATACAAGCAAGTCCATCACTTAAAGCTTTTTTTTTTGTGTAAGCTGATCAATGTGAGAAGCCTACAATGGGATTTTTTATAGGTTAAGTTCATGCAAAGAGGTGAAGATCCTTTTGCATTTGTTTTTCCCTTTGAGAACAAATCTTGGCTTAGCCATCCTTTAAGGGAGTGGTCTAAGCATTTTTTTTTAATTTTAATTTTAAATAGCTATCCTTCAAGGGAATAGTTTATTGATAATAGAAAAGGTAATTTACGTGGCTATCCTTCAAGGGAGCAGTCTATGTTGAAAAACATGACCTGAGATTTTATAAATTTTTCAAATATCCCATTTTTTTAAGAACTTTTAGTCATGGACAAGACTATAGAGACTTAGGAGTTTTCTACTACGAGGATAAACCAATACCACTATGTAAGTTATCTAATTGTATAGGAGTAAGGGTGAAAAGGAAGGGAAATGAATGTAATAGGGATGCTTAAGGGATGAGCTCAAGTTAAACATGAAGTAAAGTGATGTTGGTTTAACAAAAGAATGGCCATAAATACAAGGCATTTAAAGGCTTAGGTTCTAGCCTTCCTTCAAGAGAAGATAAGTGATAAGTTCCTAAACCATAATTATGAGTTATGATATAAGGTCCAAGCCACTTAGGAGAAAATTTACACCATTTGCTTTTCTCCATGTTTGTCACATGTTGATTTTGTTTTAAGGCAAGATCTATATTGAAATCTCACTCTTTGAGGTTTTTGTTATAATCATGTTTGATATGCTCTTGATAGATTTGGAGGTGGTTGAGGGCTATGAGATGATGCTCATTAAGAAATTCAAGTTGTGCCAAACATTCTTGGTGAAAGTCATCATTAGTAAGTATGTCATGTAGAGAAATGTGAAGAGAAGGAATTTGGACCTTAAGAGTCAAAAAAACCTCCATCCATTTACCAATGAAAAAGGCGTAGCAACCATCGGGGTTTGAATGTTAGTATGATAAGCCCATAAAGCAAAAATAATGTGTGTGTGCCAATCCTTGCTTGTATCATTGACTACCTTCATGAGAATTTTGGTCAAAGTTTTATTAGAAGCTTCTAATTATCCATTAGCTTGGGGATAGTATGGTGATGAGAAGCTTAATTTGATTTCAAATGCATCACAAAGACCTTGAATAGTCTATTTTTTGAAAGACTTGCCATTATCTATTATAATCTTTTGAGGTACACCAAAATGATAAATGATGTGGTGGTTAATGAAGTCAACAATTTTTTCAACTTTAGTGGAGATGAGAGGGATAACCTCAACCCACTTAGTCAAGTATTCAGTGCCAACAATGATAAATTGATGACAGAGTGATGAGTGAGGGTTAATATCTATGATTAGATCTAAGCCCCATTGGGAGAAGGGCCAAAAGTCTTTGTCAACTTACAATGCATGACTGGGAATGTGAAGAATGTTATCTTATTGTTGACACTTGATGCAATGTCGAATATAGTCATCATAGTTTTGATGAAGTGTGGGCCAATAATAGCCAAGTCAGATAATACATTTAGCGACTATGTGGCCATTGAAATGCCACCACAAATCCCATCATGGACTTCCTTAATAAAAAAGGAAGTCTCAATACTAGTTAAGAATATAAAGAGAAGACCATCAAAACTTTGCTTGTAGAGAAGTCCCCCTAGTATAGTATAATGAGTGGCACATTTTATGAAGGTTCATTTCCCATTATTAGAAATATCAAGAGGAGTAATAGAGAAGGAAAGATAATCTTTGAGTTATTTGTACCATAAGTCTTGTGGGTTGGTTGTTATATTTTTGACAAAGAGGATGTTAGTTGAGACATAGGAGGGTAATGTTAAGCGATGCATGATGACATATATTCTTGAAGAGGAGGATGAAGAAGGTATGTGTGAAGCAAGTGAATCCATTGTGTCAACAAACTTGTTTGTAGAGTGAGGAATAGTTTGTAAGAGATAAGAGTCAAATGATCCCAAGAGTGTATATACATGATGTTTATAACTTTATAGAATTTCATTTTTGTATAGGTAGGAACCATTAACTTGGTTAACCACTAGCTGAGAATCACCCAAAATGGTTATGGATTTGATACCCAAGAAAAGAGTTGTTTGAAGTCCTAGAATCAAAGCCTCATATTCAGCCATATTGTTAGTGCATTCAAAATCTAGTTTAAATGACAAAGGCATAGGCTCACTATCTAGAGAAATAAGTATGACCCCCACACCCCCACCATGTTAGAATTTATATCCATCAAAGAACATCATCATTTGATAGTATATGTCATCAGTGGAGAGTGTTACAATAGATTCATCAGGGAATTCAAGATTTGAAGGTTGATTGTTAGGTAAAGGGGAAACAAGTAAATGGTCCATGATTGTTTGCCCTTTAATATATTTTTATTCAATAAACTCTAAGTCAAATTTAGCAAGAAGCATAGGCTATCGAGCTACACTTTAGTTGTGATAAGGTTTGGAATGCATATATTTGAGAGGATCAGTATGGGTAACCACATAGGTTTTGTGATTTAGGATAAAATGGAAAAGATTAGAGGTAGAAAATACTAATGCAAGTCAAAGTTTTTTAGTATGGGTATATCAAGTCTCATAATCAATAAGTTTATGGATTATGTAATAAATTTCTTGCTCTCGATGTTGGTCATCTCATTGTGTAATCATAGCACCTAGAGAATGGTCTGTTGCATAGATGTATAGGTGAAAGGGCTGATTTTCCTTTGGTGTAATAAGAACTAGTGGGGAAAGGAGTTATTGTTTAAGTAAATCAAAGGCTTCCTATCAATCTATATTCTATTGGAAAGAAACATCATTTTTGAGGAGATGATGAAAGGGTTGGCAACGATCTGACAACTAGGAAATGAAGCATCAAATTGACTAAATTTTGCCTTGTAGGCTACATAGTTGTTTGATATTAGTAGGTGGAGGCATCTCTAGGATTACTCTAACCTTATCAAGATCAACCTTAATACCACAGAGAGAAATGATAAAACCTAAGAGTTTACCAAAAAGAACACCAAAGACACATTTCTTTGGGTTGAGTCGAATGTTATATTGGAGAAGATGAGTGAATATGGTTTTGAGAATTTTCAAGTGTTCTTGATGAAGTTTAGACTTGCCAAGTAAGTCATCCACATAATCTTCCATAATTTTGTGTAAGAGATCATGGAAAATGTAGGTCATGGCACGTTGGTAAGTTACACCAGCATTTTTTAGGCCAAAAGACATGACTTGATAATAGAAAGTCCCTCATGGGGTAACAAAAGTGGTCTTGTGTTGATCCTTAGGAGTAACCAAGATTTTATTATATATAAATAATCTATTCATAAGTGATATCATCTCATGGTCGACTGTTAGATCAACAAGTTAGTCAATACTAGGTAATGGAGAATCATCTTTTGGACAAGTGAGGTTTAAATCATGATAGTTGGTGCAAATATGGATTCTCTCAGTCACTTTTGTGATAGGAAAAATATTGGAAATCCATTGAAGGTAGTCAATGGGTTGGATAAAGTTAATAGAAAGAAGGTGTTGGATCTCTTCTTTGACAAGGAGAGTGATATGAGGATGCATTTTGCAAAGTTTCTACTTAACAAGTTTAGCATCTTGATGGGTGACAATATTATGGGTGATGATAGAGGGGTCAATACCAAGCATGTCATTATAATACCAAGTGAAAGATTTTCTATGGTCATTAAAAAATATGGCATAATCAACTTGCTCAGAGGACTCTAAAGATTGGTCAATCTTGAAGACGTGAGGGTTATCATGGGAGGGCAGGTTGATGTCAATAGTTGATTCATTTAACATAGCTTGGGTTTTGGATGGGAGTGATTATTGGATAAAAGAATCATCTGTACCCATGTAGGTGAGAATTGAATCATCATCATGACATTAAATAGTGTTAATAGTGGAAGAATCTTCATCAATTATTTTAGGATGAACAATAAGAAGGGACCTTATTTCCTTACCCTAACGATAGGTGAGAGGCCCTAAATAGACGGAATTTATTGAAATAAAAATAAAAATTAGGAGGTATATATACCTTTGATTCAGTAGGTGATGGTGGAGAAGGAGAGACTGGTTCTTTGACAATTGGTTCATGGAAGGTTTTAGTGAGTTTATTTAGTTCATTGTATCCCACCCCATGCCTCTTTTTGGCATTTTCAATGGTGTTGCTAGTAGGATATTCAATAGGTGTATGGACACCTTGTTCATAGTCACCCAAACCAAATCCTTTCTAGGCACACCTATATAAGTAAGTGTGAGTGAATCTAGGATTACTTAGGAAAAATAAGTCATAGGTAAATGGTTGTGGCAAAGAAGATGGATTGCTGACAGTGGGAGCTTGATCAATTCCCCCATATGTGAAATTGGTTCAAAGGTTAGGGCGGCCATAAGGGATGACCATACCAATATAGGGGTCATAATTTGGGTGAATGTAAATCCTTACATATTATTTTGGAGTACATAACATGTCAAGTTTCAAAAAATGATATTCACCAAGTCACAAACTTTGAAAGGTCTCCTTCATGGGATCTTTGTCAGGAATTTATGTTGCTGATATCTGTGTAATCACAGGAGTAGAGCTTATGGAAGCTTCAGAATCATCATGTGAGGAAGATGATGTTTTTAATGGGATGAGAACATCATTGTGACTATAGGTCATATTACTTGTTTTAAAAGGAGGTGGGTCAGTGAGTATAACATGTACTTGTCCATCATGCTCAAACTTGACACAATGGTGCAAAGTTGAGGGTACACATGCCATATCATGTATCCAAGGTCATCCAAGTAGTATGTTATATTATAACTCTCCTTCCACAACATAGAAGAGCTCAATAATTATGTGGGGACCTACATGAATATGTAAGACAATAGTGCCCACCATAGTAGCTGTAATATCATTAAAGGAATGGAGTACCACATTAGTTTGAGATATGTAATTATCAAGAAGGGCTAGAAATTTATAGGCATGGGTGAAAATAATATTAATACTATCTCCCCCATCTATCATAACTCTCTTGATATGAGTTTGATAAATATATGCAGTAATAAAAAGGGCAGAATCTTGATCTTTAGGGTGTTAAAGTGTAAATTTTAAATTATTGAAAGAAATCAAGGAGACAAAATTAAGGGAGCTGACCAAAGCTACAAGAGGTTGGGGATCATTTGATTGTACCTTAATTACTTACAAAGCACTAGTCAAATCTTGACAGTGTTGGGATGAGCTTTGGATTAACTCATACAAAGACTTCTTCATAGGAGTTTGGTGAAACTGCTTCACCATTGAGTTTTGAATAATGTTTGAAGATCTTGTTTTAAGAACACCCAAGATGAAAATCTTAGGGTTAGTAGGGGGAGTGTCTTTGGTGAAGGGATGGATCTAAGGTGTAGTGACCTTTTCCTTAGCTTTATCTTTTTGGTTTTGTGACCTTGTGGCCACTTTAACTGTGTTGATTTGAAAAGTTGGTGAAGGAGGTGGTAAAGGGGTTATAATGACATCTTTGGGATTGAGTTTTGGTGGAATAGTAAGAGGGACTGTAGATGCCAAAGGTGGAATAATAGGAAGGTTAATAGTAGTGTCATTGAAAAGGGTTTCAACATCAAAGTGTTGCTAAATAACCAATGTGTGGGATTTACAATTCTCAGTATCATGTCTAGGTGAATGATGATATAAACAAACTTATGTATCATCAAACCAAGATGGCTTAATTTCAAGAGGAATATAAGGCTTAATGGGATGAAGAGTTATTACCAAATATTGTAATAATTGATGTAAAAAAAAACTTTGGGAACCTGAAAGTGGGCTCACGCTTGTTATACTAGTGGGAGTGGGCACCTTCTATTTTGATGTTAGGAAGGTAATTTTATGTGGTGTCTTGTTTAGAGATGGTAGAGTTACATATTTTTCTATCAATTTCCTAGTGTCAGATGTGAGAGGTCTACCAGATGGAAAGGTAGGAGTGGAGGTAGCTTAACCTTTTTTTTTGGCTTGGTTAGATGATATTCTAGCTAAAGTAGAAGGATGCAGCCCCAAAATGGATGGTAAAGTTGAGGGTTGAAGAAGGGATTGGTGAGGTCTAGAAGACTTAACATTATTCTATGTTTTAGGGTGAGAAACTCCAACTTTTGGTTGAGGAGTCAAATATAGTTTCACCTATGGATGAATTAAATTAGAAATAGGGCATACACCTAAAGGCCTAATCTACTTTAATGTAATACATTCCTATGAGGATGTTGGTGAAAAACTCTAGCTTTGTCAAAAACCTTAGTGTAAAGTGTAGTAAGAGGATTGGTGGTAAAGGTTGACATTTATTATGTTGGATATGGAATTTTAAACTGGTCCCAAAATGCCGCATAGTAAAGTTTCATGGAGTTAAGAAATTCTAAACTTTTTACCAAACATGAGAAGGGTTTTGATGAATTTGACGTAGGCATTACAGTTACATTTTTATAAATCTGCAATGTTTGGAAAAGAGGGAAATTGTTTATTTTTGCTACTTCGAGCCAAAGATGAGAAAGAACCATAATGGGGTCTTCTTCGATAGAGATGGAAAAAGAGAATTGATCTACCATTGGTGGAGGGGAGGTAGGTGAAGTAGGTTCCTCAAGAGGGTAAAGCATAGGAATGATGTTCCCTTCAACATATGGGTGAGGCATGGGTAAAGTATGATCCTCCATAGGTAAAATAAGGGGTAAGAGTAGTGCAATTGGAGTAGGCACAATAGGTCTCTTGTCTATTATGGAAGTAGATGGTATGGAATCTTCTAGGTGCAAAGGTGAAGTGGGTGGGGTACCACTCTCTATAGGTGGAGGAAAAATAGGGGAAGAAGGTTCCTTAAGAGGGTATGATGTAGGAATGATGTTCCCTTCAACATGTGGTTGAGGAACTAGTAGGGTGTGGTCTTCAAGTGATAAGAGGATAGGTAATATTAGTGCAAATGGAATTGGGATTATAGGCTCTTCAAATGGAAAAAGGAGTGGAAAAGGAGGCTCTTCCTCTCAAGGGGGTGGAATGGGTAAAATAGGCTGTTCTAATTTAGGAGGAAGAATGGGAAAAATAGGTACCACTGAATGTGGGGGAGGATTTGATGAAATAGGTGTCTCCTGTTAAGGGGCATGTTGAACTGAAGATAAAGGAAAGACCATATTATTGCATGGATATTATGATCACTTGAGTTAGTTATGGATTGGACAATATTTTAGTTTGGTGAATGGTTAGGAAAAGGGTGTTTGAACATATCTATACTTTGATTGGGAGGTGTGTTAGGATTGTCCAAGACAAGCTCTTCTCTATCAAGTATATCTTAAACAATATTCTTGAGCATCTTTCAATTATTAGATTTGTGAACTTTAACTCGATGTTAATCGCAAAAATCATATTCCTTATACCAGGTTAGGATAATATGGGAAGGAGCTAACTATATAGGAAGTTTAATCTGAGGAAGGGTTATGACACCTTGCTATAATAGTTTCTCTAAAATGGATGTATATGATTCCCCAATAGGAGTATATTGTCTTTGTTCATACCATTTTTAGAATTGCTTATTCAAATTTTGAGAAGTCAAAGTATTCAATTTGTTTGTGGTTATGGAAGAGGTTGGCTTAACTACCACCACATTAGCAGAGTCTTTAGCCTTTTAGTTTGAGGGAGAGGTTTTAGAGGAGGAGGAGTCATTTGCCTTAGTATTGGGATTCTTATTATGTAACTTGACTTTGCCTTCATCAATAACGTGAACCTTGAGTTTTTTTATCATGGTAAAAGCTTCATCAAATGTGTAGAAAGTTTGTACCTAGAGTGTGGACAAGATGTGCTTAGCACATGCCCTTAAGAAAATCTCAATAAGATCATGTTTGGGTAAGGAGAAGGAGAGTTGATTGATCAAACTTCTCCAACGAGTGACAATATTAATAATAGATTCATTATCAAATTGTCTGATAGAATAAAGGTCTATTATAGAAACCTTCTTAGAAATGTTAATAGAGAAATGGTCTAGGAATATTTGTACAAGTTGGGTAAATGAGAAAAGAGAGTGCTAAGGTATAGAGATGTACCAATCTAAGGCAACACCTGAAAGAGACATAGGGAAAGTGTGAAGTAGTAACACATCATCATGTCCTATTAAATAAAAAGCATGTCTAATTACTCACAAGTGTTATTATAGGTCCTCTTTACTCTAAAAATGAGTAAATTTAGGGAGTTCCCATTGGCTTGGATAAGGGTGAATAGGCACAGAAGGGTGGATTGGCTCATTGCATATCTGATTATAAGATAGTACATTCTTTAAACTAGAAATGGATGTCTTTAAGTTAGACATCTTGTCCATTAGCATCTTAATGAGGTCTAGAGGGGGATTAGTTTGAGGGATTCCTCCTAAGTTATAGGGAAGCTAATAGGAAGTAGAGGGAGCATATGACATATCTTGCTAAGGTTGTGTCAAGGCAACATAAGGATAATAAGTCATAGGCTGAGGTGCAGAAAGAAAAGGGACTTGTCCTGTTGGGTTGGAAACTGTGCCTTGGTTGGTTGTTGTTACTACAAGTTGAATTATTAGCATGGTTGGACTAGATGAAGGGTGATTCATAAATTGGGTAATTATAGGTGTGAGGATAGATGGAATAGGTGCCACTAAATTTTGGAATGGGGTATGACTTGGTTGAACTGGTTGTGGTTGTTAAAGTAGGGATGTTACACCAATGTTTAGGTGGGATTGAGTGGTTAGAGATGCCACATTTTGGATATTGTTTATAGTTGGGTTAATTTTTGAAGTGGTGGTTTGGGTAACCATGGGAAAAATAGTGGATGAAACTAAAACTGAGGTTTTCTCCATCAAAGAGGTTGGCATACCATAGATTGGGTCACCCACAGAATTATAGGTTTGGCTCATAGCAAGGTAATGCTAAAAGGCTGCCATATTACGATTAAGAAATTTATCAAAATCTTAATCTCCCTCATGCACAATAGGAATTTGGTTAGGGCTAGAATTATGCTCTATATTTTAAGTATGCTCCATGACATAATCATAAGTAAGAGGGGAAGGTGGAAGTGGTTGTCAGCTTACGTAATCGATAAAATTTTTAGCCTAATCTTGTGTCAATACCATGCAAGAGGTAGTTTAAATAGTCTTAATACCCTTCATTTGAAACATAATAAAGAAAAACTAGGTTTGAATACAATGAAATGGGTTATTTTAGCTTGCTATTTGAGCAGTTGAAACTACACAGTCACCAATGTCAGTAGGGATGATTGATATTGGTAGGAAAATTTCACTAATGTTGGTGGAACAATCGATGTTGATAGGTAAATTCTATAGATACTGATAGTGTTAATTGATGTCGGTTACTGTGAAATCTTAGAAATGGAAAATTTGATGTTTTAAGAAATCAGAGGCTAAAAATAGGTAAAATAGTGGATGTAAAAGGTTTGTATAAGGAGAAATGACACTCAGAAAACCTTAGATAATAGGTTTTACAAACTGATCTTTAGAAATATAATTGAATTTGTGAATCAATAGAAAAGTGTCCTTACCAATGCAAAAAATATAGAAGGTAATTGAAAAGGAGAAAAAGAACATGCAACCAATAACTATTAAGTGCTAGAGATTAATTTTAGTCTCGTGTTGGCTTATGCCTTAATCATATAGTGAGAAGAGAATTTGGTTATCAAAGGCACTAGAAAAAAATCTAGAGTTGGTTTCAGGTTTGTTTTGGTACTCAAGAGGGAATCTATGTTAGACCAAGTATGTGGCTTGTTATAGGAGCTTGATCTCCACACTTCATGAACCTAGAGCTGAGCCAGGCCACTTAGCCAAAATATACCTTCTATCTAGAGATTATACTCCACCAGAGAATGGAGTGGGCTCTCCTCTTGGTGGTGAAATCCAAGTAGGATAGCTAGGTAGGGTAAGGTGATCTATCAAGTGATGAAATATTGATAGGCCTTTTCTCAGGTGAGTTTTGATGCTTGTTTATGTGAATGTGAATTGGTTGTGTAACATAGGCATACTATGATTTATTCAAAATTCTTATAATTAACTAGGTGATTTAATATTCAACAAGCAAACTATTAAATGCAGTAAGTTTTAAACCCAAATCTGAAATGTTGAGATTTAAATGAAAACAAAGAGGAAATAGGAATAAAATATGAATTTTAATATCCTAATGTGCATGTAAGAAGAATTAAAGAAAGGATTTTCTCTTTTTTTTTGTAAAAGAAAATGACAAATTATTTTTAGAGGCTAGGAGAAAAGAAAGAAGATATCAGTTTTAATTCCTTTTAAACAGAGAAATAAGATATTGACTTTTTGGTTTTTTAGAGAAAAGAGGAGGAAGAAGTATAAGAAATGAAATTTCACTATAATGCACCTATATGAATGTTTAAAATAAGAAATGAACCCAAGGAAAACTCCAGGGTCCCATCAGGCATGCCAAAAATGTTTGATTTAATTTTTTCTATTTTAAATTTAAAGGAAAATAGAGAGAAGGATGGGGATGAGTGATTAGAATGAACCCAAATTTGGTTTGCGCACTGTATCTAGATGTTGTGAGCACTCCTCTTTGGCTGGGGAGGACTCCCTGAAAATAAGAAAGAACTACCACAAGATGTTTATTAGCAAATAAATGAGTGGGATGTCAAGCTACGTGTTTGTTCTAAGAAGTGTGAAACTTCCCTAGAGATGATGGTTTACTTTTGAGAGGCAAAATAATAATAAATAACTAAAAGAGAGGTAAATAAAGAGTAAAATAGAGATAAAATTACCATTTTTAACAAATTGTATGCAACATAGAGTGACAAGGTGTAGATTAGATGTTTTGTTGGTATTTTAGAAGTTGTTTAGGTAGTTTTCATAGAGGCCAAGGAATTGATAGTCATCAACGTCGGTAGGTGTGTGACCAATGTCAGTTAGGCTACTGAGGTCGTTAGTAAGATGACTAATGTTGGTTAGGATATTGAGGTTAGTAGGGTTAATAATTATTTGAGAGGTTGTAAAAGGCTTTTCTAGGGCTGGGAAATGGTTTAGATCAGGTCAAAGAGGTTGAGAGAGTTAGGAGATGGAGTTTATGGCTTGGTTAAGTCTAATAAGAGGTTTAGTATGAATGTAAGGGGAAAAAATAAAGGAAACTTTGTAACTCCCTCATGGGGGTGCGATCAAAGGTGTGTAAAATAGTGCATGGTAGATATAAATAAATAGAAAAATAAATATTTAAACAATCTATAGTATCAATGAAATACTTAACTATGAATGATAAGTCCTAGGTTGATAATCCCTATCAGGGAGTTTAAACTTGAGTGCCTGAATAGAGAGAACAAATAGGTGTTGTTGGTCTTTAAGAACTCAGTTGCTAATGGTAATTGACTTACGTAGAGTGATTATAAGCCTGGATGTTGAAAATAAAATACCAAGATCTTGAATGAGAGTAAGAATTGATTTTCTTAATTTCTATTGACCTGAACCAAAGGTTGGAGTTTGGATTATATTTATAACATCAGTGATCCCACCTATGTTGATAGTTATCCCACCAACATCAACCATGGGGTGATCAACATCGACAGCCCTAGAATAGGTAAACCTTTCTATTTTTGGCCTATTTTCTATTATTGTGCATGCTAAGTGTGACACCCATTATAAAATGGTAAAAATAGGAGGTTAGGAAGGAAGTAGTTATTTAGGAATTTAGTTTGGATGGAGGAATAAGTCTTAGGTAATTAGGATGAGGGGACCATGTCTTGAGGTGACTCATCAAGGGAGAATTAGTCATAGGTCAAGGTGGCTAGGTAAGGTGGCAATATGAGTTTTTAATTAACTTAATTAAGTATTTTAAATTAACTAAATGTGTGAGGGGTAAAATTATGGGTTAGGGAGATTAATGTTTATTATAAAAATGGGGTTTGGGGGGTTTTGACATAGGGAGTTACACACGTGTGTGTAACATAATTTTTGTATGTACACATATCTTAATAAAAGCTTTTTCTTGTTGAATGGACATATAATTATGAATTATAAATTTAAATCCTACACTACTTCCTATTGAGATGATGATTAAACTATATTTTTTAACCCTTTTGCTCATCCATGACATAAAAATATTTTGAATTTTTGTAAGTTATTATGCACCAATGGATTATAATCTTTGAACACAAAAGTATGAGTGAATTCTTACTAAACTTGTGCCCAATGTTTGGTATCTCTCATGTGTTCTTAGTGCATATACTAGGTCATTGGTAGAGGTGATAATTTATGACTAAAAATGTGTACCCAATACTTTGGCTCTACTCCCTATGCATTCCATATATACACACACTAATGAATGAGAAACTTGGGGTATTGACCTTATTAGAATAAAGGACATTCTGATTTCATAGTAGCTAGTAGCTAGAATCTTGTACACAAAAATTCATATGCTTCCTCTCAATGAATTTCTAAATTTATGTGCACTACCCACCAAGTTGCAATAGTCCCTCTTAGTGCATAGTTGAGTGTGCTGACTCATTGATCCACCTTCAACATGTAGTGTTTAAGACTTAATATGAATGGATTAAGGTACTCTATCATAAAATATTGAGGTATCTAGAATTTAGTAGTGAACACCATGCATAAAGGCCTTATCTCATGATATCTCTAAGCCCAATTCAACATATGAGTATCCGACTCACCACTTATGGATGATGTTGTTTCCTAAGGTAGAATACCCTCTAGAGTAGGTTCTTTGTAATCCATCATTTTTGTACCTATATTATACAAGAAATGTACTTTATATTTTTCAGAGAGTGCACTCACTAAGAAACACATTATTCTATCTAAACCTACCTACCTGGAGAAATCATTATAATAAGGTTGTGCACTAGTCACTCTTCTTATTGTGTAGTGTGCAGTTTCCAAGAGTGATACTCTAGAGGCATCTATGTAGTTTCATTTAATCTACATTTACCTTAAAAAAAATTATCCCCATAGACATAAGGACAATCTAGTTTTTAGTATGATATATAGATTTTGATTAGACTAATTAAGGGATATGACCACTATCTTATCCCCTTGATGCACCTCCAACTAATTGTGCATGGTGTTAATGGTCATTTGGACATCATAGGCCCATTTATTACCAATTAAAGTAGGATAATGGGTCACTGATGTCTTCATATTAATGACCTCAAAATATCCATTCATATTGAGCTTGATTACTTTAATCTCAACATCCTCTAACCTTCCAATGGGCTCCTCCTTGCCATAATCTACCAGATTGAGATTAAATGGACTGTAGCTCAAGGTCAATCAACCAATGTCTTCCCAATTTGATCATATAACCATATTAACTATGATATAAAAATCAAACACTGCATTCAGAATCTCATATGTGGCCAAATAAATATCCATACAAGAACCAACATCCCAAGGTTTCTTAGTCTTAATATACCATACTACTTTGTCAATATGCTATTGAACATGTTGTGCATATTCTAGAATATTATATATGAGATTAGTTATGTTTTATGAAATATATTCATTACCTAGGGTGTTGAGTAACTTAAACAAGTTTGTCAGGGTAGTCGTAACACCCTCTTCTCTCATGATTCTTACAATTTGTCTATATATTTGAGCATCTAAGGCTATATTATCACCTTCAAAAGCTGATTGTTATTAGATCTCTTGTAAGACCTACACAGTTCGGTACACCAAATTATTTTTAGTAGCATGATTGAGATATTTATCCCATTGTAATTTTATAATCCCCTAACCTTGAGGTATTTATAATGGTGGTAAGCCTTATTTTTATATTTATTTCCCAATGACTACTTACATAAATTCATTCTCCTTTGGTTTTGCATTGATCACATTTAAATTATGCATTGGCCTCTCCTTCCTTTATTTCTCAAGCACTAGACAAAATTCCATTTGATGTTGAACTTCAACTTTGTAATATACATAGTATATTTTTTAATGTGAATTGATAAGGAAATTCCTTTCATAATGATTATATGCTTCACATAAATAACATTGCATAGGTGGTTAGGTTTACTGATTATCATTATTATGACCTCCTTGATATCCCCATCAATATCCTCCCCTATAACCTCATCTATATCCATCTCTATTTTTTTGGTATTCCCAACCTTATATTTGTTGTCTAACATAACCTCCTTATTGGTTTTGCTATGCATCATACCCCCCATATTGGTGGTGAGGAGAACTTAGATACCAATTTGATTTTTACTACTGAAGGTTTGTGTTGGTCCACAATTGATGATACTGATCAGAATATCAATATGATGGAGATGATGTATTATTCCAACTTACCAAACCTTATGGTTGACAATGGGGTGTTGAAGGCATCCATTTAAGACTACCTTAAGTCACATTTGTCATCTCCACTTTTGGTCTTGGAATCATTTGTTTCACAGTTGGTATTTGTTGTGCTACAATTGTGAAGACATTATTAGTAATATCTTCCTTCAACTCTTGTAGTTCTATATAATTATTTTCATCATGGCTAGTGGACTTTAAAAAATCACAAAACAAACCATTTGATTTTTATATGTAGTGTTGTAAAAGATGGAACTTGGAAGTCACATGCCCTAATACCCTGCATATCTCACAAAACTCATTATTAATCTTAAGACAATAATTTATATGATATCCTTCCCATACACACTTTATGTGACATAACTTAGTTTATACTTACATTTTTTGTGCATCTCACCCATTATTCTCAAGAATGCATATGCATTTTCCTCAACTTTGGAACTAGGTAGGGGAGTATCCATATAATCCTCTATTTACTCCACTCACAAAATAATAGATCGAGTGTCAACTTTGGTTAGGTACTAGGTTTGTACAATAACAAATCTAATTCTTGTCCATAGCCCTTATATAAACCATGCAACCATATATTTATCCTCTAGAATGAATTTAATTTTATTCATGATATCAAAAAATATTCAATCATATTCTATATTTCTTATAAATTTAAAATTTAACCTATGATAGTTCTACATTTGAATCTAACTTCTTCCCAAGAATTTTCCTTCCTAAGTCTAGATATAAACCCTTTCATTAACTACAATCTACCTCTACCTTCTAGCTACTCTACTGCTAGCTTACCATCTTCTTCCTACTACACTATCTCTAGATTTGCATCATTTTTGTTTATTTCTTTATCTTCATTGGACATTTCTACATACTCTATGCACTCTTTGATTCTTGCACTTTTCACATATTCTCTCAATATATTTTCATATTTAGCATCTTCTTTCCTCATCTTTCTAACTCTATCACTTTATTCGCTACCTCTAATCATATCCATAGTTAATTCTGTATTTCTTTTTTTGTTCTACCATTTTTGTTATCATAGTGCATGTTCTAATCCCATAATATTATTCTCACTCTGAGTCTTTTCACCTTCTATTTTATGGGATTACATTCAATTTTATTTTAATCAACTCCTCATCATTCAATTCTATCTTGCACACACCCCCATGGTACCTAAAAAAACTATTCTATGTTGGCTAGAGTAGGCACCATATCATTTTCCACAACCAACATCTTAATTAGAGTAGGTATCATTGTAAAATTCCCCCCTATTTCATTAGATAAATTGGTCTTGTGCAACTTCAAAATCTATGTATCCTTGTATTATGAACTTGGTAATATAACCATCAATTATAGTCCTCATCCAATAGTCTACTACTCGGGTCTAGTCTATCTATAGGTTGCACAGTCTAACTTCTATTTTATCCAAACTATAAACTATGTCCTCCTTAGGTTGAAGAAATAATATTCCATCCTAGATAGCCATGAGGCTAACAATCTAGGCAACTCACACCAAAATATTTCTTATATTTCACCATATATATGCTCTTAGATAATCTTCATTGTATTTATTCTGATCTCTTCGCTTCTTTTTTTACAAAATTTTAGATTCTCTCATCCAAATATATCTCTATATCCCTTTGTCTTGGCAACCATCTCAACATATTTCATCCAAATAAGCCTATGCTCAACATGCCATTGTTAGTAGAGGTTCCTAGAAAACTCTAAAACATGCTAATTATAAGGATAACTTGTGTAGTAGAGATAAAACATAAACAAAACCAATAATTCAAGCTTACAAAGCATTGATTAAAGATGGAAGTGTAATATTACAAAAAACACAAAAGTAACACATATAACAAGTGGTATAACCATAAATAATTTTAGATTTAAATGCAAACAAAGTACTCACTGCACACTGAACATAGATAAAATATTCTTAATAAAACCATAACAAAACTATTTAATTAATATATAACGCACATTATAACCATATTTCATTACATGCTAGCACTATATATAGAGCATTCTAGAATGTTGTCTCTTTAGATTCCAATCTTTTGATATGTCATAAGGAAAGACTCTTAATATTCTCTACTCTACTTCATATGCTTACAAGGTTACATACATCCAAAATAATATATAAAAGATAAAATCATATACTTTGTACATGTGTCCAGCCAACTATACTTTGTGATTTTGGTGACCTCAATCCATACCCAACCAAAAAAAAATTAAAAATGAAAATGAGTGAAAAATAACTAATAATTGAAAAAGTGGGTAGATATAAACCATTAGTCACACCACTAGTCACATCATGGTTTAAAATTGAAAAGGCATTTTTAAAGTAGAGAAAAAGTTAACATGGTATAAGTCCAATCACCAAATCAAACATAAACAATCCCATTATAAAGTTAAGAAAGATAACATGAAAATAAATGCAATGCAAAAAATCATGTAAATGGAGCTACTATACAAACAAGGGGAGGCAAGGAATCATCCATCTTGTCACAAGTAAATATGCATCATTAGGTAAAGGTTCTCACATTTTATTAATTTCTTATTTGCATTATGTGTTCTACATCTAGTTTTTCCCATATGCATGAGCCAAAGAGATGGCTAAATCAAACCATGGAAACTTGTCATGGGTTTTGCTCACCTATTACCTCTACCATTTGGAGATGAGGAAGGGGAAAATTAGGTGTAGCAAAGTCAACAAATTCAAAAGGGGAGAAACTTTAATATTTAGACCCACATCCATGACCCTCAAAATCATGATGGGATCTATATAAAATTTTAAGTTGCCCTAGTTATGACACAAGGTGCATTTCCCCAATGGCCAATGAGAGTTATGAGGTGTTCCACCTCTAGGGCCACCTTCTTTCATTCTATTTAAATATTCAATGTTACATTAGATAACACATTTTATCATGAAATAATATCAAAATATTAGCATAAAATTTTTCAAAAAATAAAACTTCATTTTGTCTTTCCAAAGTAAAAAATAAAAATCTTAAACAAAAATTATGTCAAATCTGCTTAAATTTTACATGAATCGTACATAATCCCAAGTAATCATGTAGAACGAAAATATTTTAGAATAAAAGGGTTTGAAAAAAGAGTAAATCCATATCCAAGATAGTTAAAAAGGGATCATTTAGAACTTGAAATGCCTATGTGCATGAACCTGTTACCAACCAAAAAGCCATGATAATTCAAGCACCAAGAACATTGAACATTTTTTGGTTCAACTATAGATTTTCAAGTGGTGATAAATCTCCTGACCCAAGGGGAGGGTAAAGATTTGATATTCCACATGTTTTGAGCTTCTCATGATGTAGATACTAAGGTGAGACCCAATTATAATCCAACTTGGTTTTATATCAAGTGAAGGGGATATCTACATCTTAATGTCAATCCTTCCATAAGAGAGAAGGAGATAATAAAAATTTGTGAAGATAATATGTGGAGATCCATGACTATTTAATTTTAAGATTCAAAGTCTCATCCATTAAGGTTTTATTTATTAGAGATAATGTGAATGCCCCTTTTTAATAATTTCAAGGTTTTAATTATGAGGGCTTTACTGATAGGATTTTAATTGTTTGTAAAAATTGGGGACAACCACAAAGAATGGTTGTTTATGGAGAGGCCATTTTTGATTTGGTTAACCACCCAAAAATTATAGTCTTTGCTGCTCTCCTAGGCTTTCCAAATTATTTTGGCCACAAAATTAAAAGTAATCTTAATAATGACAGAGGGTATAATAAGGATGCAACTTGGAATCCCTATCTAAGCTTGTCTAACATACATATTACTAGAGGAAATGTAGTATCTGAGGATAATTTTAAAATTCTCCTTGCCTTTGATGACACAAATAACCCAATTGACACATAAATTAATAATATGCTTATGAATATAAACAATTTGCATGTTCTCATATATTTTTTCCTACAATAAATATCTCAATACACATGGTATAAACCCCTATCTCTTTCAAAATTTACCAAAGGAAATCCCTCAAGAATTTTTCTATCATATTATAGTTAGCCTTAGAGGGAGCCCAATAAGGGAAGTCATTGATATGTGTGATATTAAGTATATTGGAGCAAATCTATAATTTATTAGCCAAGAAGAGAGGCTTAGTTATCCACAAGGATAGTTTTTCTCCACTATTTAGAGAACATATTTCCAAATATTAGCAAGGGAGGCATGGAAGGCAAAATGGACCCCTAGGAATTTGAACATTTTCCCATGTTGAATCCATTTATACTTAAATTGTTGAATCCAAGGAGGGCATGAGAGGAAAGATTGAATGTAACATTAAGTCTTATCCCATTAAATACTAGAATCTAAAGTTGATTAGAAATATCTAGTCACTCCATAATTTTTAAAGTGAAAGTCTCAAAAAGTGTTTAAAATTAGTTATTGAAAAAATGGTCATTCATGAGTTGTTGAGATAGATATTCAAGTAGAGGCATGCCTTTTAAAATGTCCTTAGAGGCATAATAGAAAGAAGACAACCAAAATGTTTATCAACAAGATTAAAAATATAAGGGTCAAGAGGAAAACCTTTTTTGATGGAGCAAAATAATCCCAATTGAGAAGATTGTTTACCTTTGATGGTAATGCAAGCAAAATCATCCTTAAAGAGCATGTCCAAAAAACTGGTGAAGTTTAGTACAAAACCAAGATCTTGAAGCATGGAAAGAATAAAATATCACTCAATTATTTCATAGGCTTTCTCAATGTCTATTTTCACAACCACAATCTATTTGGAGGTGCATGCACATTCCATCCTTTCTAAGACAATAAAATTATTATCCAAGATGTATATGCTCTTAATAAAAAATTTCTATTCAAGATTGACTATGAGGTGTATAAGGATTATAAGCCTAAAATAAATATATTTGGATATATGTTTTTAGAATACATTAGAAAAAAAAAAGATTTGTCTCAAATTAGATATGAACATTATATTTAAAACCTTGGGAATGAATTTAATATTTCCGTTGTTAATGTTATGGCCCAAAGAACCATTATAGAAGACTTTCAAGTAGAATTTGTAAAGGTTAGGCCCAATTATGTAACATAAATTTTTGTATAATTCATACAAAGAACCATCTAGGCATTGGGATTTACTGGTCATCTTGAGAAATGATTCATGCAACTCATTAATTGATCTATAATCGACATATAAATTCCATTGTACGATCCATGACCATGGATTTACTTTATTTTTGTGTTCTTAACAAACACTATGCTATTGAAACGACACTTAAATTCTCATACTCAATGGATTATACATCTTGATGACTACCATTTATACACACATTTTATTATGCAATCTTACACACGATCTCATATGTGCTTAATACATTACATATTATGATTCATACTCCAACCATGTTATTACTAGAACATGTGGCTACTCTGAAATCCAAAAAATAGTAGTGCACAATGATTATGTTGTTCTTAAACTTCATGAGATCATGAAAATAATTAATTTTTGTTGTTACAAATATTTCCATGCTTATGTTCATAAATTGAACTTATTTATTATGCCTTATGAAGTGTTTGAGATATTGAATTAGTTTTAGGAAATAAAATTAAGTGATAGTGAATCAAACACATAAGGAAATAAATGATAAACACAAATTACATTGGAGAAACATAATGTGGGAAAACATTATAAGAGGGAAGTCACAGTTTCTCATCTTCAGTATATTTTTTGTAGTTTTCCAAGATTACCACTTTCTTGAGGCCTTTAAGGAAACTAACATAAAAAAAAAACATCATACACTTTCAATTTATCTCTACAATACTTTTTGGATCACTTGATTACTCAACAAACTCAATTACTATCCTCAACCATCTTAGTTGTGTAGTCTCATAATTCAGTCTACATCAAGTATGGTCAACTAATTCGATTCATAATTTTAATTTTGGGTTAATTATGTTATCAATATGAGATACCTAAGCCACTATTCTCATTTTAACTAATAATTAACTTGAAACACACTTTTGTAACACTCTTTTTTAGTTGGTTAAATTGTTTAACCATTAATAGGGTTCAAGAATAGGTTGTGCCATCTTATGTTTTAAAAACAAATAGGTTTTGGTGTAGAGGGAAAAAAAACACATGGAAGTCACTAAAACTAAATTTTAATTACACATTTAGATTCCCCTCAATATGAGACACCTATTTTCATAGTGCTTACTTTTAAATAGTTTATGTTGTACACATATCTTGTTGAGATGTGATTTATGTATTATTGAGACATGAGATGTTATTGGTTACTTATGTTTGAGACAAATATTTTATATATTATATGATTATTTTGATTGATTACAAAATAATAATATATTTTTAGATTAGATGATTATTCTATTCATGGTGATGTTAGTTTGCTTACATCATTTTGGTTGTCATTATGATGTGTATTATTTTTATGCTACTAAAGCTATTTTTCTTAAGCATATATTTTATATACATATGATTAGATAATTAGTATTAGTTATTACTATTGAGATGTGTTGCCTTTTATATGTCGTGTGTATTTTTTTTATTGAGATCACTTGTATTATTACATTATACACCTTCATCTATCTAAGGTAGGTTATTTTATATGTGTAGTGTTTTGAAAGTGATAGGGAGGCCTATGAGATAAATAATACTAAACCAAGCATGAACACATCATTGATATAGTGGTGGCATGTTTACTTGACCCTTCTATGATCCAAACCACTCCTTGTATCTTTTGTGGACCCAGTTGGAAGTGTATACTTTCTTAACCCTCCTAGCACTATTCAACCCCTTGCATAATATTCACACCCATGCTTCTAAACCTTAGGAGTATTATTCACATTGTATTTCATTATTTAAGTATTTTTTAAGCCACTTAAGTGGTCCAATTTGACCCAAAACTCCAATGGAATGGAATAACCAACTTTGGAGGGTGACATAAACTAGTTTTTAGATATTTTATAAGTCCTTGGACCAATAGGGATGTTGGATAATATTTCTAGGATCCATAAAATACTTTTGAGGAAGCCCATATGCCCCTTTATGGCATGGGATAGTGGGTTCATTAATGAGGAATGTAATTACTTGCTTTTCCACATGGGATTGTAAGGTAAGCTATTATTAGGGTAGACATTTTAACCTTGAGCCAATGGATGAGAAGGTACACATGTCACTTTACCAATGGATTTGAGAAGAGAGAGTTTAGCCTATTTGAGGAAGTAAAGAGTTATGTGAGAGGACTTTTTTCATTTTGAAATTATGGAAAATTAGAAGTGAAAAAGAGAAAGAGAAAGAGAAATAATAATAAAATATTAGAGGAAGATCTTAGAGAAGGAGGAGGATACATATTTCTCAAGTCTTGTAGGTGGTATTCTTGAGTGGATTCAAGATGGGAGCCAAGGTAAGCTTCCATGCCCCAATTGCTTTACATTTTATTTATGTTATAATTATCTTTCCCCCTTACTAATATTTTATTTTTAAAGAGGTGTAAGGCCATTTGTATTACCCTCTTTCTTTTATTATATTTCCATTGTTTTGCCAATGGCCACCATGTGTATTTTTTAATGTTCATTTGGGCTTGGAGATGTAACCTCCCTCATAAATTGTTGGTTATTTTTATGCTTTTTTTATACCAAGATATAGGAGAACAAGGGTGAGGTATCACCACATTATTCTTATCCTTATTTTAGTTTTGTAAATACTTCATGGATACCTTTTCATTTGGTGTTTGATATTACATTTTATTTTTCATTGTATGCTTATGTGGAGTAGGAAGCCTCTCTTATGTAAACAAACTTGTGAGTCTCCTAGATGTGTGGCCTAGTGAGTGACCCTTAACAAACTTAGATATTATGACCACCTCTTTTATCAAATTTTACACTTTAACCCATGATGTGAATATGCTAGAAGTTGGGAGTTTAGGCTCAGGGGTGCCTATGATAGCCACTTGATGATTACAAATGGATGGGGGGTGAACCCCTCTTTCAGTTTGCCTTGTAGTTACTTGTGGAGTTAATTTAAAGACCAACTTGTTCAAGACTCTTGTATGGATTTTTTAATACATTATATTAGTTATTTATATCCATGTTATTGTAATTATTTATTTGAAAATATGCATATAAAAGAATCAAATTGTAATAGTCATTGGCAAATATAGTGATAATTCTCTACCTCTTACTTACCCTTCCTATGAATTTCATTGCACTATAAAAATAATTAATTGATTATTTATGTAAAAAATATATAATTTTAAATTTTGGTTAGACATATATTTATCTATATTTTTATAGTTATATTAAAATAAAAGTTATCTCTTTCCAAAAAAATTGAATTTCATTGATTTATGTGAAGCCAAGAAAGGATAGAAGCATTTGTATAATTTTTATGCACTTCAAATCATTAATTTTTTAAAAATATAATTATAATGTAAAATATTTTTAATGAAGGAATTAGTGTAATTTAAAGTACAATTTTAGGTCTTACATGTGAATTTATATGAATTTTTAAAGTTTCACTACAAAAAATCCTTATACTTCCTTTGTAATCTGCCCCCACTTCATCTAATTTATTCTCATGTAAAATAATGCTTGGGAAGAATTTGAACAATTTTAGATAAAAAAATTAGAAAATTATGAGATCATAACCATTTGTTTCATATTTTTTTCATTTCACAGATTTACCGATATGAATTTTTGAAAATGTCTACTCTATAGGTTATCTTCTTGAGCACACAAGTCCTTTTGAAGGGCACTAGCCTATTAGTATAGGGAAACTACCTTGAACCCAACAATAGTATCCTTTTAGAACCATGTACTATGAGGGTAAGCACCTAATGGGTTGGACATGCATTATCATGACTATAATATCTCATGGTTAGGGATAATTGTTCCATGTGAGTGTACTAGTGGTTTAGCTTCTAACATCATAGTTTATAAGCTAAGTGACTAGCTTAGATGCTAGTTGCCTATGCCATAGCCATATAATTTAGTTAAAAATAATCACTAATGTTATAAATTTCCTTTAAAATAATTTTATATTAATTTAAAATCAATTCTTTTACTATATGAAGTTTTTAAAACTTGCAACAAATTAAACTAGAAACCTAATGTAAACTTGGACATGAGATTGTATAACCATTTTGAGAAACTCAAAGACTAGGGGGTGGGGTGACCCAAAAAGGGAACCCCATCATGTTTTCATTCTCTTACACAAAAAATGATTTAAAAAGCTTTAAACAATGTATTTTTCCATAAATGACCTCATTCTTGAGTAA
The DNA here is from genome assembly GCA_037957365.1 of Torreya grandis. NCBI lineage: Eukaryota > Viridiplantae > Streptophyta > Pinopsida > Cupressales > Taxaceae > Torreya > Torreya grandis. The sequence continues at coordinate 794,197 of JARHVA010002212.1, forward strand.
AGGTGTTTTTTAACCTTTTGGGCTTGTGTATATTCTGGGAAGCCCCAAAATGGGTTGACCCCAAAATGGTGACAGGCCAAAAATAACATTTATGGAATGACAATGAAATATTAATTTCATGATTCAATTTCGTATGAAGCAAATCAAACATTATAAAGCCAAAATTGTGACTCTTGAGATACACCAAGCAGTCCATTCATATTCCCATGGGACTCTTTAGCTACACACAAGAAGATAAAATAAAATGAGAAACTACACCTAAGAATAAAGAAATATTATATAACTAATATTACATCCCTCCCTTAATATGCATAGGTTATTGTCAGACCAAGAATTCCTATGAAATTTTTAAATTTTTTTCGTCTAAGTGCCTTTGTTAGGATGTCTACCAGTTACTCTGTTATCAAGCAATGTTGCAACTTGACACTGATACCTTTCACATAATGTTGAATCAAATGAAATTTGGTATTGATGTGATTGGTTCAATCATGAAAGACTAGATTCTTTACCATATGGATTGTAGAATTGTTTTCAACCATGAGAGGTGTTGATGAAGCTTGTTTCTCCTACAAATCTGAAAGAACCCTTTTGAGCCATAAGATATCTCTAGTTACCTCTAAAGTGGACATATTTTCTACCTCTACTGAATAAATTATTGGAACTAATTACTTCTTGGATTTCTAACTAACAACTATTATTCCCAAATTCATTAGAAAACTTGAAGTGGACTTTCCATCTTCATGATCACTAGCATAGTCAGAATCTAATTACCCAACTAGTTTGAAGTCTCCTAAACTGGAGTATTTGAGCCCAAAATATTACATGCCTTTGAGATATGTAAGGACCCTTTTTGCTACTACCCAATGACTCTCCCTAGGTTTTTACATAAATCTTGAGAGGACACCAACTGCATATGATATATCTAGTTGAGTGGTAGTCACATAAATCAAACTTCCAATGAGTTGTCTATATTTAGTGGCATCAACCAAATATATTGAATCTTCAAATGTCAATTTGAGATTTTGTTCCATGGGTGTGCTAAGAGGCTTACAATATTCCATTCCAAACTTGCCCAGAATGTCACCAACATACTTTTTCTGAGTGATGAAGAAATACTTTGGTTTATGAATTACTTCAATACCCAAATAGTAATGAAGATAACCCAAATCAGTCATTTCAAAGCTTTTCATCAACTCTAATTTGAATTTTGCAGTGTACCATTCATTGTTCCTTGTGATGAGCAAATCATTAACATACACCACCACAAATACAACTATTTTTCAACTATTTTGATGAAAAGTGTTGCATCTTCAAACTTGAAATGTTTGAAGTTCATGTTCATGAGGTGCTCAACTAGTTTTTTGTACCATGTTTTAGGGGCTTAATTCAAACCATACAATAATTTTTCTAGTTTGCATGCCTTGTGCTCTTGTCCCTTTACTGAAAAACCATCGAGTTGTGTCATGTACATAGTTTTATTGAGGTATCCATTCATAAATGTAGTTTTGACATCCATTTGGTGAACTTTCCATCCATTGTGAGTTGTCAGGGCCAACATGGTCTGAATGCTAGTCCATTTTGCTATAGGTGTAAAGGTTTAATTGTAGTCAATTCCATATATTTGAGCATACCCCTTTGAGACAAGCCTTTCTTTGTGTTTGTCAAGTGAGCCATTTTCCTTGTATTTGTTGTGATAGACACACTTGTAGCTAATTAGTTTATAACCATATGGTGGATCAACTAGATTTCAAGTCCCATTTTTCACTAGTGAATTATACTCATCTCTTATTGATTTTCTCCAAGAGTCAAGCTTTTTATCTTGTTTGAAATTTGTTGGTTTTGAATAAAATTGAATATTGAGTTCCTCTTAAAAATCATCCAATGTGAGTTTTTCAATCATGTCCTAAATTTCATCAATAGAATTATCTGGTTGAGATGAGGTTGCATGTTCACTTTAAGTGCATATTTTACCAAATTCATTAGGTCTCACATCTTTCAGTGTTTGAGTGGCCCACTTAGGAATATTTTTCTATGTTGTAGGTGCTTTGAGTTTATCCTCTAAAGTTATTTCACTATCTACCATTTTTTTTTGTTGGCCCCTATTTAATATCTGATGAAGTTTCACTCTCTCCTTCAGGAGGATTTTCAAACTCATGTATGGGAGACAATATAAAATCAATAGATTCCCAACTTTGTGCCCCCCACTCATTATCTAGAACATTCAAATCACTCTCCTTATAGACATCAAACTTTGCATATTTGTCTAATTGGATCAATTTTTGATCAATATGCTCTTTTTCCTTTACAATTTCACAAAAGACAACTTCTATTGCAATAAGAAACTTATTCTCTTTCTCATCATATAACTTGAATGCCTTCAAGGAATTAGAATATCTCAAATGGATGCATTTTCAACTCCTATGGTCTAATTTGTTTCTCTTCTCCTTTAGAATCAATGCATAATAAGTAGATCCAAAAATCTAAAGATGTTACACTGAAGGGAAGTGACCACACCACATCTCATATGGAGTCTTTGATTAAAGAGCTATTGATGTTGATATGTTGTAAAGGTCTATTATTGTTTTAGATACTTCAACCCAAAAGTGTAGATTTACCCCATTTAAATACAACATTGCATGAACCATATTCATCATAGTTCTGTTCATTCTTTTGACTACTCCATTTTGTTGTGGAGTGTGAGGAATTGTGAGATGCTGTTTGATCTTATTTTGTTGAATATATGATTCAAAATTATTTTATATGAATTCACCACTATTATCTATCCTGAGTGTCTCAATGTGGGTTTGTGATTCATTTTCAATCATTGTTTAAAACTTCTTGAAAGTATCAAAATCTTTGGATTTCTTTTTCAGAAATTATATCGGTGTTATCCTACTATAGTGATCAATGAACAACATAGAGTACTTATCACTACCAATGAAGAGGATTGAAAGAGAATACAAGTCTAAATGAACAAGATGTAATTTTCTATCTAATTTTCATTGTGACTTTGGAAATGGTTCTCTTACATGTTTAGCCAAGATGTAGGCTTCACACTTCTCATCTAATTTTGTAGATAATGTAAGATGCCAATAACACCATTCTTTTGAAATACATGAATGTTATTACAGTGAGTGTGCCCAAATTGAACATGACACAACATGTTTAGAGACATTTCATCTTCCACAAGATGAGCATAATTCCTTGAATTTGATGGCTCACCCTTCAGTTTGAGTAGTTTCCCTTCCTCATATATAATCAAGATGACTATATTATCACTTTTTTTTCTTTAATTGTGACATCACCATTATCTATTAGAATGGAATGGCCTTGTTACCTTATGAGCACTAGAGATAATAAGTTTTTTTTCAGTTGAGGAAGGTAGAAAACATTCTCAAGTTTGTAGTCTAGAAGTCTTGGACACTTGAGTTGAATTGTACCTCTTCCTTGTGATTGTAGACTTGATCTATCTATGAGGTATACTAAGCCACAACTTTATTCAATGTACTCCTCAAAGAAGTCTTTTAAAAAATTCATTGTTGAGTGGCACTAGTATCAAGAACTCAATCATCATACCATGAGGAACTGATCGAGACACTATTTGATTCATCATCTATACTAGAAAACATTAGAAAATTGGGTTGAGTTTGACTCTTTTGACTATTGCTTTGAATTTACATCTTTATTTTTATGGTATGCTTCAATTTTCTCCCATGGAGTCCTACTTTGATGAGTCTCATGGCTAATTTTTATATCACAACATTCACAATAGAGGTTTTGTTTATCACTCTATTTTTTATTTTGACTATGATCTAGGAATTTGACTAAAAAGAGGATGGTTAGTATGGTGTTAGTTCTAAAATGAAAACAAGATGAAATAAATACACTAATAGCATAACATTTCTAGGCCTAGACACTAGGGAGAGCTTAGTTAACAAATACAAATGATAAGCACAACTAGAAAGCAAGGAATGAAAACACAAGAATTCCTTCACCTTCCTTGGATGCTCCAAATGCCTTTGTAGTAGTAATTTTCTCATCTTGTGCTTATGAAGTCTTCATCGAAGGAGGCTTGAATATCTCCTCTTCTCCTTGGCACCTTTGGCTTATGGCTTGGCTTGGCTTGGAAACAATTTGGCATTATTCCACTAGTTACTTGAAGCTTTTGGAATCAATCTTAAATTATAAATTTTCACTAATTAATCTTAGAAATGATGTTATGAGGCCCTCTATTTATAGATTTTTGGATTTGATCAGAATCAACCTCAACCATCCATCTCAAGATTAAGATGTGTGGTTGAAGATTAATTCAATTTTTGGAATTAAATTTATAATTATCCTCATCATGGCATTAGAATAAGGGCCATTTAAGAGGCATGGAGGGCATCATGGAAGGCATTGATGAGGCATGAAGGGCAAGAATCCTGATATTTGTGGCATTTATGGCCTAGGGATGTCTTCCTAAGAAATGAGGTCACTTGATGATGTAGATATTTAATATTCATTTCCAAAACAAATTATTCAACAAGTTTCCATGGAATTTTCGATTAGGCCTTGATTTAGGTTAATTATCTCTTAGGAATGATTAAGCACATTGTGCACAAATTACCCAAATTGATTAGAATGCCTTATTATTAGTCCTAAATTTGATTGGATTTAAATTATAAGTCCACATCAGATGCGTTGGAACCATATTACCATTTAGGATGTTACCAATAACAAATAACAAAGGCACAAGTCTTGTGTAAAAGATTTGATAAGAAAGAGTAGTCCAAAGCACATAGGTACAAAATTGGCATTTTGACTCAAAATGATTTGATCAAAGTTAGTTAGCCCATAAATTTCATTACCCCATTTAGTGATACCCTGGCCAAAATCAGAACTTAAAAATGCCATTTTCACATCATTTTACATGTTTTAGTATTTTTAGGCCAAATTGTCCATTTTAGGTGGAAATTAGACAAAATCTTGATTCGAGGTTATCGATGGCCAATTTTAGGTGTATATAGTTTTCCCCTATTTAGGAAGGCATTGCAAGATATAGGAAAAGCAATATCTTCTCAAATAATGAGAAATGGCATGTATGCCAAAAAGAAGATGATGGTTAAAAAGCAAAGCTCCAAATGGTTTTTGGGAAGCCTATAATGATGCCCCCTCGAGGGAGTGGTCATCAAATTTATTGATGGATGGTCTCTTGAAAATAAATAAGAAGAAAGGTGGAATTAACCCATGGTTGAGATTAATCCAAATGAGAAAATGTTTGCATGCATTGATGTAAAAAGATTACTAATTTTCCCAAAGGCAGTTATAATCAGGAGTAAGATTCAAAATAATGATTTGCCCATAGGCAGTTATAATCATTAAGAGGACCTAGGATAAATATGATTATGCTTTAGTTAGGGATGATTAGCAAGCCTAACTCAAGGATATAACCTAGAATATAGATTAAATATGAGTGGGTACATAGTGATGAAAGAGATGAATAGAAGAATAAGATTGATTAGTTTTAATGATTTAGTTGTACCGACCAATGAGGAGATGATCATCCTCATTAATAATGATATAACTAGAATGGCCAATGGGTTAATTTGATCAAGGATGGAATGGGAGGATCTGTGAAGGTGCCAAGGAGAAACTTCTATATCTCCATTGATTATAGACCTTCTTAAAGCTAATTTTTGTTGTATCATGTGATGGTAGGATTCATGATAGAACACCATGAAGACTTGGCCAAAATATGCATGAGTACTAACTACTAATCCAATAAACACTTGAAAATAATGCACTAATGATAGAAACCATGATGACAATGTTGACATATGAATATGGATAGATTCAAGAATAATGTGCTTGAAGAATCACCTAATGCATACATATAGACTGAGTCAAGGCAATAGTGTTAAAAACAAACAAACAAGAAAGTGAACAAATAAACAAATAGAAAAACAAACAAACAAACAACCTAAAATAAACAAACAAATAGAAAGCCTAAAAAATAAATAAAAAGTGAGCATCCTAATAATGACCATGCCCTAGTAAGGTGGATCGAGGATAACTGACTAGGCTTAGATAGGACAAATGTTTTTGGATTTTCAAATATTATAAATGTTTTTGGAATTTTGAGGTATCTTAACTCATTAGAGAATGACAAGATACCTTCTCATAAAATGATGAGAGCATTTGGCTTAAGTTTCTCACAAAATGGTGAGAGCGTATGGAAAGAGAGACTGAGGTGACCTCAACATGAATTTATCATGACCTACATAGTCCCAAAATGACCTCAAGTCACAGTAATTACATCCACACAAAAGGTAGGGAAAAACCAACTAGGTCCCAACAAGTTCTCAAATCTGGAAAATGGCCAGTCAAATGAAAATAATGATGGTAAAGTGATGTGACAATGCATGGTAAATAAATATTACCCCTAGTTTGCCCATAGGTGGTTATAAATAAGATACAATAACATAGGTAAATGATACTAATTTGCCCATAGGTAGTTATAATTAGTAACAAGACTGGTGAGACACTAATTTGCCCATAGGTGGTTATAATCAAACTCATAAAAACAAACATAGATAGGATGAAAGATATCTTGCCAAATCAATTGTCACACTACTTTCATAGATTGTCATTGAAGCATGGATTGGATTGATTATTGAAACTTGATTGGAATCCTCTCACAAAAAGTGCAAGAAGAACCAAAGTAACCAAGATTAAAAAAGGATTGGGTAGGATGGCTAAAAATAGGATTTGGTCTAGATAGGAATGAAATGATAGGATGGAATGGTCTTGATAAGGATAATGATGGTCTAGATAGATTGGATAAAATGGTAAGAGGATTGCCCCCAAGTGATGGGGTAAATGGCTGGGATCTATAATAATGGCAAATGGATATATATAACATGTTGTTCCTATTGAAGGGCAGATGCACGTCCTAATCAATAAATCATACCAATAAAATACTTGATCATGTTAATTTCTATCCCACACCTCATCTAAAAATTTGCTCTATCAAGAAATCAATGTAGAATTAGATTTTGAGAATGTTGTGATCTTTATTGGTCATTGTTTTTTATTCCTTCAAACATTGAGACAAGGTATTTTTGTAGCCTCTGTAAAAGAAAATGTCGCCATGGATGGTAAATAGGGATAAATAATGGATGGTAGGTTTGATTGTGAAATGGAATGGTTAATGATAATGGAATGAGGAAAGCGGGGGAACAAATGAAGATCATGACTTTCAGTCACATGTAATGTTGTTGATATTAGATTTGACATAATTTTGGTTGTGGTGGGGCCGAAGACTTTTTCTCTCAATAGGACCACCAAATTTTTCTATTGTTTGATCTTAAGAGTAGATACCATCTGATTAGGCTATAGATAGGAAGCTATTTTGATTTGATCTTTTATTTTGTCTTCATCTAATAGTGAATAACTTTTGTGCTCATCTATTGGTGCCTTAAAAGGTTTTCACCAATGAAGTTGTCTTGATTGTCTTGTAGCATATTTGAGAAGGTTTCACTAATGAACATTGGCTTTTAACTTTGATTTTATTCTAGCACTTCTAAAAAAGTTTCACTAGAAGATGCTGAGTTCTAACTTTAATTATCCCCTAGCACCTTTGGAAAGGTTTCACTAGGAGAGTGTTCTTCTGTTACATGAATGTTGTCTTGGCCTTATTGTTCTTCTTCAACTGCTATGTCACCATGGATGCAATTCAATGAAGTGTGATTCTATAGATCCAAATCAACATTTGTGAGAGATGGAATGTCAATAATATGGATATCTTGGTTGATGGTAATGGCCTGTGAAATGATAATGGAATAGGGAGAGGTTGCGTAATCCTTGTAGAAGATACTAGGATAACTTGTGTTGAAGCTAAAGTACTCATCCTCAAAAATTATAGGAAGATCACAAATGTATTGAAATTGATCTGCAAGGCATGCATAACTAATTTTGTATTAGCCATGAACATATTATTCTTTTGAATTTGATTCTAACTCAAGGGACTTTGAATCTGATGTTGAGACTGATGTTGATTCTAATTTTGATGTTAAATTTGATGTTGGTTCAAGAATAGAACATGAATATAATTCTAATTCTTCATCTGATGGGTACTCTATTACAATAATTTCTTGTTGAATATTTGGTTTTAGATAAGTAACAACCTATAATGTCATGATGGGCTTTACAAAAACTAGTTTCTCAAAGTGAGACTCCTCTAAGATGGGAAATAGGTCAAGAGACAACTCTTCAAAGATTGGCTTGTTAATAGGAGGCTCTTAAAAAATAGGTACATAGTCAAGGTAATGACTTGCCCAAAGATGGTTATAATCATTAAGAAGTGACTAAAAAAAGACTAACTCATCAGTGTGAGACTCCTAGACAACTATTATAGGATCAATAGACAATTCATCATAGGTTGACTTATCACAAGTGGTTGGTTCAATATAAATATCTTGGATTGGTTGGTTCTCTTGGACTTGGTTTCCAATGAGTTAGAAAATACCATTTTTAAACACAGCTTGGTCTTTGAGTGATTAAATCAGTTGAGGTTTGGATGGGATTGGTATTGGATGAGGAATGACTTATGGTTGGATAATGGTAGGGCATTGGGGAGCATGATTACTTGCATGAGCCAAAGGATGAAGTCCTAAAATGATAATGATATGGTGGTGTGGAACATGATTGCTTTCACAAGCCAAAGGACTAGGTCCTAGAATGATAATGGTATTCCTTGGATATTATGAATCTTGAAGATCATATAATCCAAAGGAGAGTTAGGGGTAGCTGATGATCAGATAACAAAAGGATGTCATGAAAATTGATTTCTTGCACAAGCAAAAGCATTTAAGTCTTCCTCATAAACCATAGCATCCCAGTCATGAGTTGGATCATAAGCTGGTTTTTGGCTGTGTTCCATATATTAATTATTGTAAAGAGGGTATGGATTTATTTCCCAAACAACATTATCTATAGTTGGGTCTTTAAAGTCCTCTTCATAAGCCTCTTCATACTAGTCAAAGTCTCGAGTTGGGTCGTAAGTTTCTTCATGACTTTGTTCCCATGAATGATTAATATGAGGTGAATAGAAACCTATCTCACAAACCATATTAGCATCATTGGGGTTTGACAAAATCCATAAAAGTCATTTTGTGTCACCATTATATCATAAATTATATTTTAAGTGACTCCACCATAAGTGTAGTAAGACATATCCATGTAAATGATGAAATCTCCAAAAATAAAAAGACTTAGAGTTCTACAGACTCTAAAAAACTATGTCCAAAGGATAAATGGTTCAAACTTGGTCTAACTTGGCTGAAAGTTGGAGCTGTATCTCCAATGTGTTTTGAAAGTGGAGTTGTATCTCAAAAATTATTTATGCTAATACTTGGCATAAAATAGCCTAACATCAAATGTCTAATGTCAAATGTCATATGCACAAAAGGTCAAGTGTTTGAATAAAAATTGGCATGTCAAAGGTCTAAGTCAAAGTGTTCCAAAGAAGGTCTAAACTAGGAAAGAGAAAAGTTTAGTTGCTAGGTCTTTTGTCCAAATAGAAAGTCAAAATCTAGGCTCAAACAAATAGGCATGCTAGGACTTTTAGCTAAATGATGTCAAAAGCTAGACTTGAAACAAAAGCTGATGTGATTTGTTTAATCTAACAACTTTAGAAATAACTTTGACATAGACCCAACACATGGAATCAAACATAAACAAGATCAATTGGCATAAGGCATAAGATAAAAGGATCTTTTAAAAAGGTTATGTTCTCCCAAATAAAGGCACAAACAATGATGAGGATAAACATTAAACAAACAAACCATTAATAGTTTTCAAATTTGGGTAATCGATTAACTAAAGTTATGCAACCCAAAAGAGAAATATCTATGTATCATCCCCATGAATTTAGGCTTAAATAAAAATCAATCAATGTTTGGATCTAAACTTAACAAGGCTAATTGAAAACTCAACATTGAAAACTATGATTTAACCAAACAAGCTAGACAAGATTGGACAACATGATTTCACAAGACTAAGGTCTAAAATGTATACACAAAGTGGTTTGAAACAAATGATTTTGATATAATGGTAAAAAAGTCTTGAAATAAATTGAATAGATTAACGACATAAGCATGATCGAATGATGTGGTCAATGTGTTTCTCTACGTTTTTGCTAATTACATTCAGAAGAAGAAGAAATTAAAGTTAAAGGTTAGGGGTTTGTACGTTACCCAGATTAAGTTGTACACCATATCCAAGCATTGTAGGAGCTCCTCTTTGGTTGTGGAGGAAAACACCTATAGATGAGAATAAGACTTAAACAAAGAAAATGTTAGAATAAGATAGGGTGGACTGCCAAGCTACGCGCTTGGTCCCGAAAGCGTAAAGCTCTGTGAGGGATGACAGTCCACTATTTAAGACAAAGAGATTTGTATAAAATGAAATGATAAAAGACTTACATAAATGAAAAGGCAGAATGTTGTGTACATGTTCCCTATAATCTGTGAGTCTCAGTAGGTTGGTCAGAGGTTGTGTCTAGTCTTTGGGCTGTTTAGATTGGTTTTTTGGTTTGCACAGTCACCGACGTTAGTTATGCTGCTGATGTCGATAGGTAAATAGTGCCGACATCGATTATACTGCCGATGTCGGTAGGGGTAATAGGTCTTTGGATGGGTTTTAGGGTATTTTTGTGATGGACAAAGGACTCTAGGAGTTGGGAGGTTTGTGCAGAGTTACGGGAAGGAGAATAGGGTCTGAGAAAGGGCAAAAGGTAGAGGGTAGGTGTGAGAATAGGGTAAGAGTTAGAGGAAGGCTTTTCAGCCCTTCCACAAAGGAAGTCGGGTTTCTTTTACAATATTAAAAAATAGTAAATAGAAACTAATTACCAAGTTACTCTAGAACTTTGAAATGGAGACCAGAAGAATACTTAGCTTTTTGGTGAAGACCCAAGGGTGTCAAGATGCTTATTCCTATTGCGGTTGATGTTGAAGACCTCGTACAATATTTTCAATCCAATGTCTAGAGTGACTTCTGTAGAGTTTTTGTAGCCTGGAGAGCAATAATCAAATTCTGCTACTTAGTCTCAGAGCGTGTGCATCGATATGCGAAGAGGTAGGGGCAACTCAAGATTAGAGTCTAGCTTATGTAATCAATGTCGGTGATCCCACTGGTGTCGACCGACAGTTGACCGACATCGGTAGCTAGAGAATGGGTAAAAGGGATATTTTTAGCCCTTTGCCGATTTCTCCATCTGCCAAGTGCATTTGCCATTGGAGAATGGTCAAAAGATGAGTTTATTAGGCACGAGAGTTAGTTAGGAGGTTAAGATGGAGTGAGAATAGGTCATGCTTTATATGACCTAGTCTCAGGGTGGCTCATAGGGTAAGAAATGGTCTTAGGGTGAGGTGTCCAAGGTGAGGTGTCTAGGTGAGGTCATTAATTTAAGTAATTTATTTTAAATTAATAAAGTGTGTAAGTGGTTAGAAGTGGACCAAGGGGGGTCGACACAATATTGGTGTCTACATTTGCCTCTTTTTGTCTTGTGGTTTGTCTTGACGAACTGCAAGACAAAAATAGATGTGGGTTGCCCCAGGTATGAGATGAGGTATTCCCCCTCAAAGTGGGAATCGAGAGAATTGAACCCAAAATCAAGTGCCATTTGATAGGTAATGGATGGGTATGGTGAAGTTGGAGTGTGAATGCTGCAATAGTTGAGATTGTGCGTATACCACTTCATGTGATAGGTAGGTCAAATTGTCACAGGTAAGGTCAAGGAGCACTAAAATCAAAGTAATTGGTCCCTAGCTTATTAGTGGTAGCTAATTGGGTTAAATGATCAAAGCTATAACTCCAATGGTTGAGGAGGACTAAAACCAAACTAGCCGGTCCCCAACTTATTAGTGGTAGCTGATTGGGTTAGATTGATCAAAGTTGTAGCTCGAATGGTCATTGTGTTCCAAGTATCTGAGCTAGGAAGTGCTCTTGGAAAACACAAAAATGTCATAGATATTGGGGATCAACTTGGTCACGATCCGACAATACGTGTGAGGGGCATAATGTGGGGTGCATACAATTTGCTAACTATTCATGAGGTAGCATATATGAAATCAAAATAACCAAGGCAAAGTTGTCTCAAAAGTGGTCATGGTCGAAGGAGATAGTCACGATCTCCAAGGTCATTGGTCGAGTTGAGCTGAGATATAAGTGATTTCAAGTATTGTTTGTTGTGGGTAAGGAGATGTATGTGATCTCTAATGTGCCCCATGAGAAGTCCAAGGTGACTTCTACAATGTCAGGGTTGGTTGTGTGGGCATGATTTTGGATTGGTTTAGATAGTTGGTCCATTAGGTAAATGAACTAATGAATGGCCGAGCTAACCTCAGAAGACCCCATGTCAATTGAGTGCTACTTACATAGCCCCTGTTTTAAGGGCCTTAGGCCAATGTAGTTCTCCCTAAAAGGGAAGAAGAGGGTAGGTTATGGATTTGGGTTTGATTTGGTTAAGTCATGGTTAAAGGTTATATAGTTGGTCCATCAGGTAGATGAATGAATGAATGGCCGAGCTAACCTCAAAAGACCCCATGTCAACTGAGTGTTACCTACATAGCCCCTGTTTTAAGGGCCTCAGGCCAATGTAGTTCTCCCCAAAAGGGAAGAAGAAGTCAAAGAGGTCGATAGTTGGTTTGGTTATATTTGAAATGATGAGTGTATGATGATGTTATAGCCTTTTCCATATTGTGTGATGGTGTATGCTATAACATAGGTTATGTGGTTTTTCATCCTTAGCAATTTTCTATATTAGTGATGGTGTATGCTAAAAATAAAATGAGTGTATTTATGCTTTAGCAAGTTTCCATATTGGTGATGGTATATGCTTGACATAGATTGTGTTTGGTTGATAGTTGTTTTGGTAATGTTTGAAATGATGAGTGTATGATGATGTTACAACCTTTTCCATATTGTGTGATGGTGTATGTTGTAACATAGGTTATGTGGTTTTTCATCCTTAGCAATTTTCCATATTGGTGATGGTGTATGCTAAAAATGAAATGAGATTATTTATGCTTCAGCAAGTTTCCATATTGGTGATGGTATATGCTTGACATAAATTGTGTATGGTTGATAGTTTCCATGTGTATTGTTTTCCATAGAAACTAATGTGAATGGGCTATGATAATTTATACAACACAAATTGGTATTTGTATTAAATAAATCATGAGGTTATGTTAGTGGTTGAGAAAATGTTTTGGTTGTGATTGTTAAGTTGTGGAGCTAAAATCTTCACCAGAGTGCTAATCAGGGAGTTACTGAGTGCAACCAGTAACCGACATCGACAGTATTTCCGACATCAGTTAGGCAGAGACTAGGGATCGGTCGACGTCAGTCAGGAGCAGACCGATAGAAACTAGCATCGGTCACTTGTGCGTGTGCATACAGTTGCATGTGTTTCCAAAACGTGTTTCCAGAATTAGACTCATCTAATTTAAGAGGTCCGAGAGTGTTTGCATGTTGAAGACTAATTTAAGTCTTGAGTCTGTGTTTCTAATTATTTTAATTAGAGGTCTAATTATTGTATGCATGGGATCCTATTTAAAGACCCATGAGGCATGTATTGTAATTAAGGCAAGTAAAGCATTGAAGCAAGAAAACAAGGTCAAAGGAGATCTATAAGGTGTAAGGTCAAGGAGATCAGCTGAAGCATTCAAGGAGGGGATAACAACTTAGGTTGTTGAGTTGGTTGTAGTTGAGCAAGAGAGAGAGGAAAGAAGAAGTGGCATCTTCTTTATTGTATTTTCTTCTGAAGATTATTGAATACAAGATTGTGTATTGTCTCTCAAATTCTTTGTTGTTTCAAGTTTCTAGTTACTTAATCATTCTGGTATAATTTTGTGTTTAATTGCTTATAAGAAAGGTAATCAATTGTGCTTCCTTGGAGGGGTTCCTAACAGTTGGTATCAGAGCTACAATTGCAGGGAGCAGGTTATTGTTTGATTACAGGTCATTCATAGGGGTTTATATTTGAGTGGGAGTATAGCAATGGTAGAAGAAAGTAAGCTACGAATGGAGAAGTATAATGGCAAGAATTATCAACTATAGAGGATGAAAATAGAAGATTATTTGTATCAAAAAGATTTGTACTTACCGTTGGGTGGGGCTGCATGCAAGCCCACAGATATGAAGGATGAAGAATGGGAGGTTCTTGATCAGAAGGCTCTGGGATCCATAAGGTTGAGCCTTGCATCATCTATGATTTCTAACTTATCACAGTGTAAGACAATGGAAGAGTTGATAGAATCTTTAAGAAATTTATATGAAAAGCCCTTAGCTTCAAATAAGGTATTTCTTATGAAGCAGTTATTTACTTTGCAAATGTAGGAAGGTGGATCAATACATACTCATCTTAGTGATTTCCATGGTTTGGTAAATCAGTTAGCTTTAGTCAATATTGTTTTTGATGATGAAGTAAAGGCTCTCTTAATTTTATGCTCTTTACCTAAAAGTTGGGATAGTTTGGTAATGGCAGTAAGTAATACTGTGTCTGCTTCTAAAATATTAAAAGTTGATGATGTGGTTGGTGTAATCTTGAATGAAGAAATACTCAGGAAAAGCACAGGTGAATCATCATCAGGGATTGCTCTAAGTGTAGAAAGCAGGGGAAGGCAAAGAGAGAAGGTTGAGCAAGGGAAATCAAGGTCGAAGATGGGAGGAAGATCCAAATCCATAAATGGAAGTATCACCTACTGGTTTTGTGGAAAGAAAGGACACAGAAAGAAAGAGTGTTGGTTGAGGGATAAAGAAAATCAACATGAAGGTAATGGAGAAGCAAAGGATGCAGGTATTGTGGCACAAGATGCTCTCATACTTTCTTTGGATAGTTAGATAAAATCATGGGTTTTAGATTCTGGTTCTTCTTTTTATGCATCCCCAAATAGAGATTTGTTCCATGAGTATGTCCAGGGAGACTTTGGAGTGCTTTATTTAGGGGATGGTACGCCTTGTCAAATGGTTGGCAAAGGGAAAGTGCAGCTGAAATTACAGATGAACAACACATTGGGTGTTGAAGGAGGTTATGCATGTCCCAGTTCTGAAGTAGAGTTTAGTTTCTGTAGGAAGGTTGGGTGATGAGGGATGCAAAGTAACCCTCACAGTGGATTCTTGGAAGGTTACCAAGGGTGCACTTGTTCTAGCAAAAGGTAAGAAAGTAGGTACTCTTTACCTATCTACTTGTATTACTAATTCTTCTTCTAGTTTATCTACTTCAGCTATAGATTTGGAGATGTGGCTTAATAGGCTTGGTCACATGAATAATAAGGAGGAGATGCATGTTCTTGAGTCTAAAGGTATGAGTTTGGAATTCGAAGGGCATAGATCAAGTTCATTGCAGGAAAAGCAAATTTGATGCTTTTGACAAGAACAGGGAAGCCTTGGTGTTTATGGAGGAGATGATGGACAGAGATCAGTCACAGGGGTTGAATAATTTTGAGCAGGGTAGTATGGACAGGGTTTTGATCCAAGATGAGCTCATGAATAAAGAAGTCATCACTTATAGGAAAACATAGGTACCGACATTGGTCACTTGGAATTGACATTGGTCAGGCAGGTATCGACATTGGTCATGTGCAGACTAGCAGGGTCGGTAGTGTCAGGTAGGATAAGACCGACATCAGTCAGATAAGAACCAACATCGGCAGAAGGAACACCAGCGTTGGCTAGGGAAATGATGTCGGCAGTCAGGGTCAGTGCAGGGAACTGACATCATTCGGGTGCAGACTGGGAGATGGTTGAGAACGGTCACTGGAACGAATGTTGGGCAGACAACAAGCTATCAAGAAGTCTCAAACGCCCATAGGGAGGACTGAAAGGGTATGTGAACCTCATATTTGTTTTTCACCTTCTTTATTTTATTTTTTGCTTACTGATGGTCAAGGACTAGGAAGATATGAAGAGGCAATGCAAGTAGAATCTAGGAAATAGTGAGAGCTAGGCATGGATGAGGAGTGTGAGTCCTTGGAGAAGAACCAAATAGGAGTTTGTTGGTGGAGTTGTCAGCTGGAAGAAAGCACTGATAGAGGGATGGATTCCCAAGTCAGAGAAGAGAGTGGATGGACATGTGAGACAGAAGGCCAGAGTATATGGTCTTGAACAGGCTGCAGGACAATGGAGGTTTAACCATTGTGTTTTCTTTTACCAGGTTGGAGAATATTAGCTACATTATCCTGTTACTATTTTGTGTGCTTGTTGCAGGGTTACACATACAGGGAGTTTCTGAGCTAAAGGTAAAGATAGTTCAGAGGTGTGTCATGAAGAATTTGGGAGCAGCAAAATTTTTTTGGCATAAGAGACATAGAAGATCACAAGTTGATTTTGTCTCCAGTGGGAGCTGATGTGAAGAAGGTGTAGGTGCAAAACTGGTAAGTACACTAAGGGCTAGACAATTCAAGCTGAGCTTAGAATAGTGTTCAAAATCACATGAGGTTTGGTGTAGACCTGAGTTTTCCCAAGTAGTGGGAGTTGTCAGAGAGTTTGGAGCTAATTCAGAAAAGGAGTACTGGAGTGCAGTTCAGTGGATTCTCAGGTATTTGAGAGGGACCAGCAGTAGGTGCACATGCTATGCAGGGTTAAGTTATTCACTACATGTAGATGTAGGTTCGGATGTGGCAGGTTACTTGGATGATAGGTGTAGCATCACAGGATGTGTGGTGGTTGGTCTTCAAGATTGAGTTTGAAGATGGAGGTGCCTGAGATGGTTAGTAGAGGTTGCTATATAGGTGCAACTGTTTATCTCCAAGTGGGAGATTGTTAAGTTATGGAGCTAAAAGCTTCACCAGGGTGCTAATCAGGGAGTTACTAAGTGCAACCAGTAATCGGCATCGACAGTATTGTCGACATTGGTCAGGCAGGGACCAGGGATCAGTCGACATCGGTTAGGAGTAGACTGACAGAAACTGGCATTGGTCACTTGTGCATGTGCATGCAGTTGCATGTGTTTCCAAAATGCATTTCTAGAATTAGACTCATCTAATTTAAGAGGTCTGAGAGTGTTTGCATGTTGAAGACTAATTTAAGTCTTGAGTCTGTGTTTCTAATAATTGTAATTAGAGGTCTAATTATTGTATGCATGGGATCCTATTTAAAGACCCATGAGGCATGTATTGTAATTAAGGCAAGTAAAGCATTGAAGCAAGAAAGCAAGGTCAAAGGAGATCTGCAAGGTGTAAGGTCAAGGAGATCAGCTGAAGCATTCAAGGAGGGGATAACAACTCAGGTTGTTGAGTTGGTTGTGGTTGAGCAAGAGAAAGAGGGAAGAAGTCCTTGAGGTGTGGCAAGCCTTAGAGGTGGAAGAAGAAGTGGCATCTTCTTTATTGTATTTTCTTCTAAAAATTATTTAATATAAGATTGTGTATTGTCTCTCAAATTCTTTGTTGTTTCAAGTTTCTAGTTACTTAATCATTCTAGTATAATTCCAATTTTAATTGCTTATAAGAAAGGTAATCAGTTGTGCTTCCTTGGAGGGGTTCCTAACAGTGATGTTATGTTTTGTCATGTAAGAAGTGAAAGACGTGTTGATCTTTCATTGACAAGGACCATAATGATAGCATAGATAGGGTTGTTGCAAACAAAATCCCCATTCATGCATTATGTCGTTTGACCATTAGCTTGTGTTAGAGAAGTGCTTGAATCACTTGACATTAAGTGAGCTCAAAATCCCTTGGGTATTTGGGGTAATAGGTGTGATTATGTGAGATGTGAGGATAGCATAACCCTTTTTAGCAGGGATAACTTTGCCCCTTTTATAGGTGACCCCGAGAACGACTATAGGCAAGTCCATGACTTAATAGTTTGTCAGTCATTTTTTTTGGTGGACTGATCAATGCAAGAAGTCTACTTGGGGATTTCGTTTTGTATTGTGGTCATGTGACTGATTGATGCAGGAAGCTTCTGAGAAGGTGCTGCTATGGTAGCAAATTTTGGGCATAGCCATCCTTCTAGGGAGTGGTCTATGTTTTACTTTATATGTTTTGATAACTTTGAATCGTTGTCCTTCAAGGGAGCAGTTATTAGTTATAGTAATAATGTAGCTATCCTTCAAGGGAGCAGTCTACATTTATAGTTAATGACCTTTGAATAGGCATCCCAATTTTATGTTTTTGTTGACTAAAGTTTTCATCATGGACTAGACTATAGAGGTTTAGGGGTTTTCCTTTTATTAGGACAAAGCATAAATGCTTAAAAAAGGGTTAACTAATTGTTATAAGGAAAAAGGGTTGATAAGAATAGGAATGAGGATGATGGGGGTTGCTCAAGGGATGAGCTCAAGTTAAACATCAAGTGAATGATTACTTGATTAACAATAGAATGGTCACAGATGTAAGGCATTAAGGGGCTTAGGTTCTGGCTGGACTTCGAGAGAAGATAGATGATAAGCCCCTAATCCATACTTGTGCATTATTATATAGGGTCCGAGCCAAATAGGATCAAACTTGCCTCGTTTACTTCTTTCCATATTGGTCATGTGTTGGTTTTCTTTAAGGATGAGATCTTTGATTTTAAAATCTCATTCTTTTAGATTTTTGTTGTAGGCATGTTTTGGTCGATGTTGGACGTGAAGTCGGTTAGCATGTTGTTGGCATTTGATACAACACCGAACATAGTCACTGCAGTCTTGGTGAAGAGTAGGCCAATAATAGCCCAAGCAAAGGATGTGCTTTGCAACTGAGTTGCCACTGAAATGTCCCCCATAAATCTCATCATGGACTTGTTTGATGGCATGGGATGTCTCAGTGGTGATTAGGCATCGAAGAAGGAGGCCGTTGAAGCCTCATTTGTAGAGAAGACCCCCTAGCATGGTGTATTGAGTAGTACTCTTGATAAAAGCCCACAGTCCATTGCTAGAGAGGTGAGGAGGAATGATAGAATAAGTCAAGTAGTCAACAAGTTGTTTATACCAAATGTCATGTGGACTAGAGAGGTTAGGAGGAATTTCTCCTGGAGATGTTGGTTGATATGTGCCCAAGATAGAAATCTTGGGTTTTGGTGGTTGAGAGGGCTTGATGAATGGATATGTCGAAGGGGTAAAAACCTACTCTTTTCCTTTATCCTTTGGGGTTTGGGACCTGGTGGCCACATTAACAGTGTTGATGTTGAATAAAGGGGGAGACGGTGGTAAAGGGACCATAATCTTGTGTTGGGATCCCGATTCAAATGAGGAGGTTTGGGAGGCATGGGATGGTGTTGGTGGTTTTTTGAAAGGGTGGTCAAGAGGATCCCTAATGTGAAGGGTGCCCTTTTCCAAGTGGTGGTGAATGGAAACCTTAAGGGTGCAATAATGCTCAGTATCATGTCCAGGTGTGCGATGATACCAACAGATTTTAGTGTCATCGAACCAAGATGGTTTTGATCTGAGAGGTTGGTATGGTTTAATGGGAGGGAGAACGATGCTAAAAGACTACAACAATTGACATAACAGTGAAGCATAAAAACCCACCAATGGGTCTACGCTCGTTGCAATAGGGTTGACAACTTCTGTTTAGAAGTTGTAGGGGGAGGTTTTTATACCTCTTTTTTGGTTGGTGATGTGGCCACACATGTAGATGACACTTTCTTAATGAGAGGTGTCAAATTTTTTGGTGGAAGTATATTTTTGACAGGTAGAGGGAGTAATGGAGGCAATTTGTTTTTATGAGGTGTTGGTATGGGGAGCATTCCTATTAAAGTAGAAGGATGTGGACCTAAGATAGAAGGCAATGGTGAAGGTGGGGGAGGAATTCTCTGATGTGGTTTAGCATCCTTCTTTAGTTTGGTGTGAGGACCACTATTATGTGGGGAAAGGTTCAAATCTACCTTCACTTGTGGGTGAGTGAGGTTTGATATAGGGCAAACACTAAGAGATTTAATTTGTTTCGGCATGGTGGACACTTGCAAGGGTTTGGGTTTAGGTGTGGATGGTTGAGCTTCTGATGACTTAGAGGTGGAAGCCCGATCCTCATCAAAAACTTTGGGGTGAATTGTCATGGAAGGGTCGGCAGTATAAGATGAAGCGAAATGTGTAAGATAAGGAGCCTTAAGTTGTTCCCATAGAACCTCATGTTTTAGGTTCCTAGAATGGAGAGATCCTAAGTTTTTTGTCAATTGCGAGAAGGGTTTAGGTGATGTCACGTGAGGTCTTATAGTCAGTCCATTGGAGCATTTGGGTGATCGTGAGAGCAGAAATGTGTTGGACGTGGTGATCATGGACCAAAGTTGAGAGAGAGCCGTCATTGGATCTTTCTCGACCGAAGTGGGTGAGATGGCAAGTTCTTCTCTCGGCGGAGAAGGAATTGGAAAGTTTGGCTCTTCGAGCAGATAGAGCGCAGGTATGATCATGCCTTCCATGTGTGGTCTAGGAGCATGAAAAGTATGATCCTCCATTGGTGATAAGAAGGATGAGGGTGAGGCCACCGGCATTGGTACCATCAAGGCGTCCTCCAATATGGGAGAGGTCAATGTAGACTCTCCTATGTAAAAAAGGGGGGTTGATGGAGGACAAATAAGGGAGGAAGGCTCCTCTAAAGGGTGAAGTGGAGGGGTTATGGCCCATTTTACATGAGGGTGTGGGGTATGAATGGTCACTTCTTCCAATGGTAGAAGAAGAGGGAAGGTCGGGGCAAGAGGAATAGGTAATATGGGTTCCTCACGAGGTAGAAGTATGTGTGGAGGAGGTGTTGGATGTCGTGAGGGTGATATGGGTAAAACAGGCTCTTCTACTCGTGGTGGTGAAATATGTTGAATAACCTCTTCAGACTATGGGAGAGGTTGGTTAGGAATGAGGGGAGAAACCATGTCGACCGTGCGTATGTTGCACTATTGGGGGTCATCGGCCATGGTCTGAACATTATTTTGACTAGGGGGATGGTTAGGAAAAGGTTGCCTAAATACATCCATGTTTTGGTTAGCCAGCACATTAGGGTTATCCAAAACAAGGTCCCCTTTGTCCAACATGTCTTGAACAACATTTTTGAGTGTTTTGCAATTGTCTGTGTCATGACCCTTGACACGATGATAGTTATAAAAGTCATTTTCCCTATACCATGCAAGGATGGCTCGTGAGGGATCAAATTGGGGTGGTGGTTGTATTTGAGGGAGGTTGAGGACTCCCTGCTTTACTATTTTATCCAACATGGAAGCATATGATTCTCCTATTGGAGTGTATTGACGCTATACATATCACTGTTGGAATTGTCTTGTAATGCTTTATGATGTGGAGGGCTCAGATTGGTTAGTTTGGTAGAAGATGATGATCTAAGTACCACAACATTTGCCGATCCCTTGGTTATGAAATGAGAAGAAGAAGATTTGGAAGAAGGGTCATTGGATTTTGTGTTGGTATTTTTACTACGCAATTTGACCTTATCTTCTTTGACCGCGCGGAGTTCAAGCTTTCAGGCCATGATGAAAGCTTCATTGTTGGGGGATCAATCCAATAATAGATTACAATTGTGATAGCAATAAATGCAGAATTAAATCAGATTGACAAGTAATTAGAATGATAATAGTAAGAATAAGAGATACAAGAAAACACCCTGAAAACTTGTATTAACAAACTCTTTACAAAAGGAATACAATTGAAGAAAGCTTCTTTCTTCCACACCTCTCCTAGATGTATAGATCTCTATTCCTCAAGAGCTATCTCTTAAGAACAATCAACTCCAACAAGCTTGGATTGATTCAATTATGTACTATTCTTCACACACCAATTCTTCTACAATTACTACTACAAAGCTAGGAAGATCTAATTCTTCATATAGAATTAGGAGACTTGAGCATGTACATCCAAAAAATAGTTAAACCACTTAAACAAGGGCTCTAAAAATAGTAATGCTAATAATAGAGATGCAAGCTTGAGTCCACAACTCAAACTTATCATGCAAACACTCGCTTCTATCCACAGAAATAACTTTCTGGACACGCAGGTAACCGACGTCAGTTCCTGCTGCTTGTCTGTGACCGCCGTCGGCCGACCTTCTGCCGACGTCGGTGTCTCTGTAACTGCCTGTGACCGACGTCGGTCACTCCTGACCGACGCTGGTGTCTGTGTAGACCTGAACTTGATAATGAATGCTCTTTGGTGAAGTTTTTAGCTCCACACCCTAACAATCTCCCACTTGGAGATAAACAGCTGCACCAGTACCTGTACAGCAACATCTTCTAGCTCCTCCATCTTCAACTCAATCATGAAGACCAATAGAAGTTGAATGAAGATTCAACTTCTCCTTTGTAACTGGCTTGGTTAACATATCAGTAGGATTCCTATCTGTATGGATCTTCTCCAGCTTCAACTCACCATCTTCCAATACCTATCGTATGAAGTGATACCTTAGCTGTATGTGCTTTGTTCTTGAATGAAAGGCTGAATTCTTAGCCAAATGGATTACACTCTGACTGTCACTGTACAATCTGCAACTCTCATGCTCCCTACCAAGCTCATCCATGAACCGTGTCATCCATATCATCTCCTTGCTAACTTCGGTGGCTGCAATATACTCTGCTTCTGTAGTTGACAAGGCAACAACCTTCTGCAACTTAGATATCTAGCTAACCACCATTCCACCTACAGTGAAAACATAACCTGTAGTGCTCCTCCTGCCATCCAAATCACCTGCCATATCTGAATCTACATAGCCATGTAGAGAAGTATCTGAACCTCCATAGCATAAGTGCCTACTGCTGGTTCCTCTCAGATATCTAAGGATCCACTGAACTATTTTCCAATGTTCCTTACCTGGATTGGCCATATACTTACTTACAACTCCCACTGCTTGGGAAATATCCGGTCTAGTACACACCATTGCATACATCAAACTCCCTACTGCGGAAGAATATGGAACCATACTCATGTACTCTACCACATCATATGAATTAGGACATTGTTCTTTACTCAACTTAAAATGTCCAGCCAAAGGTGTGCTTACCAGTTTAGCATCCTGCATATTGAACCGTTTCAACACCTTGTCCACATAATCTTCTTGAGACAATATCAACCTGTGATTTTTCCTATCTCTCTTAATGCTCATGCCAAGGATTTTCTTTTTTGCTCCCAAATCCTTCATAGCAAACGTTTGAGCTAATTTTACCTTAAGCTCTGAGATATCCTGCATGTGAGACCCTGCAACCAGCATGTCATCTACATACAACAATAGAATAATATATCTACCGTTATCAAATCTCTTGAAATACACACAATGGTCTGATTGACACCTACTGTAGCCATGCTCAGTCATAAACCTGTCAAATTTTAAGTACCATTGCCTAGGAGCTTGCTTGAGGCCATACAAGCTTTTCTTCAACCTGCACACAAACTTCTCCTTACCCTTGACCTCGAATCCTTCTGGCTGTTTCATATATATTTCCTCATCCAAATCTCCATGAAGAAATGTTGTCTTAACATCTAGCTACTCAAGATGCAAATCCTCAAAAGCAACCAAAGACAAAACAACCCTTATTGAAGTCATTTTAACAACAGGAGAAAAAATCTCACCAAAGTCAATACCTGGCTTTTGTGCAAATCCTTTTACCACTAATCTGGCCTTGTATCTCATCTGTCCATTCTCACCTTCCTTCAACCTGTAGGTCCATCTGTTCTTAAGTGTTCTCTTACCAGCTGGCAATTCAACCAAATCCCATGTTTGGTTTTCTCTTAAGGACTCCAACTCCTCAACCATGCCACGCTCCCACTCACTCTTGGACTCCACCTGTATTGCTTCTTCAAAACTCTCTGGTTCTCCACCATCAGTTAGTAATAAATAAAATAAAGAAGGAGAATATCTGATTGGAGGCTTACTCACCCTTTTTGACCTCCTGATGGGTGTCTGAGACTCGTCCACAACACGCTGTCCACCCAAATTCTCTGACAGTGACCGACCTCAGTCACCTACAGACTTGTTACTGGCCGACCTCGGTTCTTCCTGACCGACCTCGGTACCTGTATGGCTGACATCGGTCTCTGTATGGCCGACGCCGGTTTTTGTCCTGCCGACGCCGGTTCCTAACCTACCGATGTCGGTCTCTGTGTTTTCCTGTAAGTGATTATTTCTTTTTCCCGCGAGCTTATCTTGGATTTTCACCTCATCCAATTCACCATTGCTCTGCTCAGATTGATTCAACTTCCTTAGCTGATCACAATACATCACTCTTTCATTGAAAACAACATCACAGCTCCTGATTACCTTGTTAGTTTTTAGATTCCATAATCTGTAATCAAAATCATCTGAGCCATAGCCAATAAACATGCATCTCATAGACTTAGCATCAAACTTCTTTCTATTTTCCTTATCTATATGCACAAAGGCTTCACAACCAAAAACTTTGAGATATGAGAGATCAACCTTTTTACCTGTCCATGCCTCTTCTGGAATACCACCATCCAGAGCTGTAGAGGGTCCTCTGTTAATCAGGTATACTGCAGTGTCAATAGCTTGTGCCCAAAACTATAAGGGCAAATCGGCATGCAATCTCATACATCTTGCACACTCCATTATTGTCCTGTTCATTCTTTCAGCAATTCCATTCTGTTGAGGTGTCCTTGGAACCATCCTTTGCCTACGAATTCCATGCATGTAACAATAATCTCTGAACTTATGACTGCAAAACTCACCGCCATTGTCTGATCTCAGGCACTTTAATATTTTACCTGTTTCATTCTCAACCATAGCTTTCCAAACTTTAAAAGTATCAAATACATCAGATTTCTTTCTAATACAATAGATCCATACCTTCCTTGTGGCATCATCTATGAAAGATACATAGTACTGTGATCCTCCAATGGAAGCAACCTGAGCTGGTCCCCACACGTCTGTGTGAACAAGCTCCAACTTGTGCCTCTTCTTAGTAGACCCAGTTTTGAGAAAACTAACCCTTTTCTATTTTCCAAATACACAGTGCTCACAAAACTCTAGATCTATGCCTTTTAAATCTGAAAGCATACCTTTAGACTTAAGAATTGACATCCCCTTCTCACTCATGTGGCCAAGCCTTGAGTGCCACAATTTAGCATCCACATCTGAAGTAGATAATACAGAAGGAGATTTGTTAGTAACACAATTACACAAATAGAGAGCACCTTCTCTCTTACCTCTAGCCATAACAAGTGCACCCTTGGTCACCTTCCAAGATTCTGCTGTGAGAGTTACTATACAACCCTCATCCCCTAACTTTCCTGCAGAAATCAAATTTCTCTTCAAGCTAGGAACATGCATCACATCTCTCAACACCCATGTGTTGCTATTCTGCATCTTCAGCTGCACTTTACCTTTGCCAATTATTTTACAGGGCTCATCATCCCCTAGATACACTATTCCAAAATCTCCATGGATATAGTCACTGAAATATTCCCTGTTAGGAGTAGCATGAAAAGATGCACCAGAATCTAATACCCAAGATTCTATATTATTATGCAGAGAGAAAATTAAAGCATCCTGTGCAATACCTGCAATCTTGGCTTCTTCCTTTCCTTCGTGCTGGTTGTCCTCCTTAGGCTTTGACCAACAATCTCTGCTTATGTGCCCCATCTTTCCACAATTCCAACATTGTGGCCTTCTGCCATTTCTGGATTTAGATCTACCTTTCCCCTTTGATTTGGATCTTGCTCTGCCTTTCTTGCTCTTCTCTTTCTACCTTCCCCTGCTCTCAAAACTTAAAGCATTCTTGGATGCCTCTTCTGTGCTTTTCCTGCGTATTTCCTCATTCAAGATAACACTAACAACATCCTCTACTTTCAAAATATTTGATGCAGATGCAGTATTACTTACTGCCATTACTAAGCCATGCCAGCTTTCAGGCAAAGAACATAATATCAAAAGAGCTTTTATTTCATCATCAAACACTATATTCACTGAACTTAATTGATTCACAATACCATTGAAATCATTCAAATGAGTAGAAACAGATCCACCTTCATTCATATGCAAATTAAATAACTGCTTCATAAGATATACCTTATTAGAAGCTGAGGGTTTTTCATACAAATTTGCTAACGTAGTCATCAACTCTACCGTAGACTTTGCCTGTGATAAATTGGATATCATAGTGGATGCTAGACTCAGTCTTATAGAACCCAGAGCCTTTCTGTCAAGAACTTCCCATTCTTCATCCTCCATGTCTTTGGGCTTCTTTGCAATACCTCTTAATGGTAAGTAGAGATCTTTCTGATACAGATAGTCCTCTATCTGCATTCTCCAGTGTTGGTAATTTTTGCCATTGAACTTTTCCATTCTTAATTTACTTTCATCTGCCATTGCTTCTCCCACTCAAATAGAGATCCCTACAGAAACTCCTGTGAGAACCTGTAATCAATACACACTACACAAATCTGAACCACCTGTTAGTGAACCTGAACTTTGATACCAATTATCAAGCTCTGAACCTGTAACCAAGGCTCTGATACCACTTGTTGGGGGATCAATCCAATAATAGATTACAATTGTGACAACAATAAACGTGAAATTGAATCAGATTGACAAGTAATTAGAATGATAATAGCAAGAACAAGAGATACAAGAAAACACCTTGAAAACTTGTATTAACAAACTCTTTACAAAAGGAATACAATTGAAGAAAGCTTCTTTCTTCCACACCTCTCCTAGATGTATAGATCTCTCAATAGATCTCTATTCCTCAAGAGCTATCTCTCAAGAACAATCAACTCCAACAAGCCTGGATTGATTCAATTCTGTACTGTTCTTCACACACCAATTCTTCTACAATTACTACTACAAAGCTAGGAAGATCTAATTCTTCATATAGAATTAGGAGACTTGAGCATGTACATCTAAAAAATAGTTAAACCACTTAAACAAGGGCTCTAAAAATAGTAATGCTAATAATAGAGATGCAAGCTTGAGTCCACAACTCAAACTTATCATGCAAACACTCACTTTTGTCCACGAAAATAGCTTTCTGGACACGCAAGTAACCGACGTCGGTTCCTGCTGCTTGTCTGTGACCACCGTCGGCTGACCTTCTACCGACATCGGTGTCTCTATAACTACCTGTGACCGACGTCGGTCGCTCCTGACCGATGCCGGTGTCTGTGTAGACCCGAACCTGATAATGAATGCTCCTTAGTGAAGTTTTTAGCTCCACACCCTAACATTCATCAAATGTGTGAAATGTTTAAACCCGCAAAGTGGATGAGATGTGCCTGGCACATGCTCTTGAAAATAGCTCAATGAGCTCAGGTTGAGGTAATGAAAAGGAGAGTTGGTTGATTAAACCTCTCCAATGGGCAACTAAGTCAGCTATTGATTCATCATCGAATTGTCTAATAGAATATAGGTCTGCGATGGAAACCTTTTTAGTGATGTTGATTGAAAAGTGGTCGAGGAATAGTTGAGATAGTTGAGTGAAGGTAAAAAGAGAATGACTGGTAATAGAACTATACCAATCAAGGGTGGCACTAGAAAGTGACATGGGAAATGTGTGAAGTAATAACGCATCATCGTGTGCTATAAGGTAACAAGCGTGTCTAAATGCTTGTAGATGTTGTTGTGGATCCTCTTTACTCTGAAAATGAGTAAATTTTAGGAGTTCCCACTGGCTAGGATATGGTCGAATAGGGAATGAAGGATGGATAGGTTCATTATAGATTTGTTCATATGAAAGAACACTCCTTGAACCTGAAATAGATGTCTTAAGGTTGGACATCTTATCCATCAGCATCTTGATTAGATCAGTTGATGGATTGGCAGGAGGGGCACCCCCTAAGTTGTAAGGTACTTGGAAGGTGTTGGGAGGGGCGTATGATGTACTTGGTTTCATTTGTATAGGTGCAACATATTGGTAGTTTGTCATACGGACTGATGTTGAGGCCAAAGGAGCTTGTGCCATGAAGTTGGAGGGCACAACTTGACTAGATGCTGCCAAGGGTGGTTGAGTGGTGGTGACACTAGTAAAAGGATAGGCAGTCACTCTTGTATTTATGGGTGCAAGAGTGGGTGGGATAGAGACAATCAAGTTTTGGAAAGGTGTAGAACTTGGTTGAATTGTTTGTGGTTGAGGGGGTATGGAAACCCCGATGAAGGTAAGTCCAGAAATAGAAGGAGAGGCCAAATATTGAACATTGGCTATGGTTGGGTTATTAGTCAAGGCAATGGCCTAAATGACCATAACTTGTGTAACAGATGCTATTGATATTATTGTCATTTCAACCAAGGAAGTTGGCATCCCATAAACAGGGTTACCTGAGGGATCTCACGTTTGGCTTCTAGCAAGATAGTGTTGGAGAGCCTTGACATTGAGGTCAAGGAATCTCTCAAAGTCTTGATCCCCTTTGAGAATAATAGGAGGTTGATTTGGGGTAGGTTGGATATGAGTACGCTCAGTGTCTGAAGTATACTCCATTTGGCGACTTGATATAAAAGGTGAAGGTGGAAGTGGTTGTTGACTCGCGTGGTCAACAAGAGATTTGGCTTGACTACGTGTCAAAACCATCCAAGATGAAATGGATTCAGGTTCTAAAAACTATGTTTCAATTTTAGAAAACCCAAATTTTGTGTTTAACAGTAAAAAAGTTAGGTTTTAAGCTTGCTGTTTGGAAAGAAAATTTGTTGACAGTGACCGATGTCGGTTTACTAACCGATGTCGGTTATGACATATTGCTGAGGTCGGTGAGATAACTGATGTCGGTGAAGATGGGTTGCCGACGCTGGTGGAAAAACTGATGTTAGTTTTTGTGTAATTCTAGAAACACAAAAATCTGATAATTTTTGAAGGAAGAAGAAATTTTGAGTTGTTTTTGGACCTCAGAATGATGCGACCTCACTAGCTCGAACAATCAGATAAAAATAACAGAATAGATGAATAGGCAAGAAAGCTCTAAAATGTTAAATTCTTAAGAATAAATTTTAGAGTCATGGTGGCTTATGCCTTAGAAGAATGTGTTTGGGAATTGGGCTTTTAGAACGGGTCCTAAAGAGGAAGTCTATGGTTGGTTTCGGGTTATGTTTTAATGCTCAAAAATCTATGTTAGGTTTAGTACGTGGCGTGGTGTTGGGGCTTGCTCCCTTCACTTCACGAACCTAGAGCCGAGTTGGGCTGCTTAGCTAATATATACTTTGCCTATAGTTTATACTCTGCCAGTGAATAGAGTGGGTCCTCCCTTTGGTAGTGAAGTCCAAGTAGGATCGTCAGGAAGGGTAAGGTATATGCTAGGTGATGAAATCCTATTTGGGCCTTGTCTCAAGTATGTTTAAGTGTTTAATTTGATGTGCTTGTGGTTTGATTGTGTAACATTTGTGCACTACAATTTATTCATAATGCTTTTAATTACTAGGTGAACTAAATATGCATTCAAGTAGGAATGAAATGCAATTATTATTATTTTTAAACCCAAATTGAAATGTTTTTTTAGTTAGATGTAAACAAGTGGAGAAAATGTTAAGAGTATGAATTTTCACTACTCTAAGATGTAGGCAAGAAGTGACAAGAAGAAAAAGAAAGATGTTTTTTTTAACTTGTGATAATGGTTTCTTTTCCAAATAAAGAGATAGAAGAAAAGGATGCAAGAAGATAATCTTTTTTTTTAATGCAACTATATGAAAATTTGCTTTTTAAAAGAATGAACCCAAGGAAAACTCTAGGGTCCCACTGGGCATGCCAGAATGTTTCTCTACATTTTTGCTAATTACATTCAGAAGAAGAAGAAACTAAAGTTAAAGGTTAGGGGTTTGTACGTTACCCAGATTAAGTTGTGCACCATATCCAAGCATTGTAGGAGTTTCTCTTTGGTTGTGGAGGAAAACACTTGTAGATGAGAATAAGACTTAAACAAAGAAAATGTTAGAATAAGATAGGGTGGACTGCCAAGCTACGCGCTTGGTCTCGGAAGCGCAAAGCTCCATGAGGGATGACAGTCCATTATTTAAGACAGAGATTTGTATAAAATGAAATGATAAAAGACTTACAGAAATAAAAAGGTAGAATGTTGTGTACCTATTCCCTGTAATCTATGAGTCTCAATAGGCTGGTCAGAGGTTGTGTCTGGTCTTTGGGCTATTTAGATTGGTTTTATGGTTTGCATAGTCACCGACATCGGTTATGCTGTCGATGTCGGTAGGTAAATAGTGCCGACATCGGTTATACTGTCGATGTCAATAGGGGAAATAGGTCTTTGGATGAGTTTTAGGGTATTTTTGTGATGGACAGAGGACTCTGGGAGTTGGGAGGTTTGTGAAGAGTTACGGGAAGGAGAATAGGGTCTGAGGAAGGGCAAAAGGTAGAGGGCAGGTGTGAGAATAGGGTAAGAGTCAGAGGAAGGCTTTTCAGCCCTTCCACGAAGGAATTCAGGTTTCTTTTATAGTATTCAAAAATAGTAAATAGAAACTAATTACCAAGTTACTCTAGAAATTTGAAATGGAGACTAGAAGAATACTTAGCTTTTTGGTGAAGACCCGAGGGTGTCTGGATACTTATTCCTGTTGCGGCTAATGTCGAAGACCTCGTTCAATATTTTCAATCCAATGTCTGGAGTGACTTCTGCAGAGTTTTTGTAGCCTAGAGAGCGATAATCGAATTCTTATGCTTAGTCTCAGAGTGTGTGCATCGATATGTGAAGAGGCAGGGGCAACTCAAGGTTAGAGTCTAGCTTATGTAACCGACGTCGGTGATCCCATCAGCATCGGCCGATAGTTGACTGATGTTGGCAGCTAGAGAATGTGTAAAAGGGTTATTTTTAGCCCTTTGCCCATTTCTCCATCTGCCAAGTGCATTTGCCATTGGAGAATGGTCAAAAGATGGGTTTATTAGGCACGAGAGTTAGTTAGGAGGTTAGGATGGAGTGAGAATAGGTCATACTTTAGATGACCTAGTCTCAAGGTGGCTTATAGGGTAAGAAATGGTCTTAGGGTGAGGTGTCTAGGTGAGGTCATTAATTTAAGATAAGTAATTTATTTTAAATTAATAAAGTGTGTAAGTGGTTAGAAGGGGACCAAGGGGGGGTCGACACGATATTGGTGTCTACACAATGTTATGTTTCAAAAGACATAAAAGGCTCAAAAATGGTTTTGACATGATTTGGGTAACATAACCCTACCCTTTGCAACTCAAATGTATTGTTTTGACATGGCTTACGAATAAACAAAATAAGTTTTTGTCTCAAAACATACCGAGAGAAAATGACCAAAATACACTAAGTATATTCATCCAAATCCTAGCAAGGGTATGGTAAAATGGGGTTTACTAAACTAGCAAGGTTTCAATCATTCTAAAGGAATAAATTACACAATGACTTTCACATCAAATGATGCAAAAGACAAGCATAAAAATTAGGTGACTGTAGTATTAGCTAGTTATAAAAAGGTCTGGTCCTTTTTACAAACACTACATCTTGTTATTAGCTCAGTGTAGTACGATGTCCAAATGTAGATACATCCCATGTGCAACTCTAAAGTATCCAAATGAATTCAATGCTGGGAGATGAAACCCCAGGTCAAAGCTTCCCTAAAGAGCTTAAGGGAGGTAATGACATTCCCCTCACAAGCCAAGTTTGCATGAAAATAAAGAAAGCATAAAATAGAAAGACTTTAGGGTCATTTTCAAGATCACCCAAACTTTGGCAAGTTTTTGGGGAGTGTTTTAGATGACATTCTTTCTAAGCCTTGGACTAGGCTACTTGCAATAGGAATGATGTTTTTGATTCCAAGGGTTCCCTATAGGGTAAAAATGGAAGAGCATACATATAGCATACCTCTTTTTAACAAACCAGATTTGATTAAACAACTATTGCAAATAAGAATGACAAGTGTGTTCAATTTTAAGCCCAAATGAAAGATTTGGTGGTGTTCATTTGACCCCTTGGTATTAGTTGTAACTTTGAAAACTAATGCAAAAAACACTTATTTAAGCACCTTAAATTTTACTTTAATCACCAAAATAATGTTCCTAATTCATTTTAAATCATGCAAAATATGTTCTAAAACATGATTTATCAAACTTGAAATCCACTAGTTACTTGTCTACCATTAAGGCATCACCCCAAAAGCAAATATGTTAGATTCGAAACATTTTAAATGGATTTTCCAAATTTTGTAAAAAACTCTATGAAAATTTAAGGTAAACTAATTCTAAATTCTAAAAATTTAGGAGAAAACACATGGTTTAAAAAAAACATCCAAAATGGAGTCCGTATGACCCCAAACCAAGCATTTTAAAATATCTCTTGGGTTTGTCTTTTTTTGAAAACATAGTGACCGACATCAGTTATATACCACCGACATCGGCAATGTCCAACTGAGATCTAATCGATGTTAGTTATGCTAACTGATGTTGATTGAGCTAAGTAACTGATGTTGGTATTTACTGCCAATGTTGGTTACTATGTAAACCCATGGCAACAAAAAATTGGAAAAATAAAGTTAGAAAACCAATTTGAAAGAGTTTTAAAAGCTCAAATAAGTTTTTTTAAGGTTACAAAAGGATCTTATTTAGGTGTGAGATATGTCTTTTCCCATTGGGAATGCTATTATGTGATCTATAAATTTGACTCAAGACAAGATGGTTAGTATGGTATTAGTTCCAAAATGAAAACAAGATGAAATACATAGCTAATAGCATAACATATCTAGGCCTAGACACTAATAAGAGCTTAGTTAACAAACACAAATGACAAGCACAAATAAAAAGCAAGGAATGAAAACACAAGAATTCCTTCACATTCCTTTGATGCTTCAAATGCCTTTTTAGTAGTGGCTTGTTCAGCTTGTGCTCATGAAGTCTTCATTAAAGGAGGCTTGGATATCTCCTCTTCTCCTTGGCACCTTTGGCTTATGGCTTGGCTTGGTTTGGAATTAATTTAGAATTATAACACTAGTTTCTTGAAGCTTTTGGAATCAATCTTGCATTATAACTTTGCACTAATTAAGCTTAGAAATGATGTTGTGAGGCCTCCTATTTATAGATTTTTGGATTTGATCATAATCAACCTCAATCATCCATCTCAAGATTGAGATGTGTGATTGAGGATTAATTCAATTTTTGGAATTAAGTTTGTAATTATCCTCATCATGACATTAGAAGAAGGGGAAATTAAGAGGCATGGAGGGCATCATGGAAGGCATTGATGAGGGATGGAGGGCATGAATCCTAATATTTGTGGCATTTATGGCCTAGGGATGTCTTCCCAAGAAATGAGGTCACTTGATGATGTAGATATTCAATATTCATTTCCAACAAAAATTATTCAACAAGTTTCCATGAAATTTATTTATTAGGCCTTGATTTGGGTTTATTAGCTCTTAGGCATGATTAAGCACATTGTGCACAAATTACTCAAATCAATAAGAATGCCTTGTTATTGGTCCTAAATTTGACTAAATTTGAATTAGAAGTCCACATCAGATGTGTTGTAACTGTATTCCCATTTAGGATGTTACCAAAAACAAATAACAAAGGCACAAGTCTTGTGCAAAATATTTGATAGGAAAGAGCAATCTAGAGCACGTGGGTGCAAAATTGGCATTTTGACTCAAAATGATCTGATAAAAATTAGTTGGCCCATAAATTGCATTACCCCAGTTAGTGATACCTTAGCCAAAATTAACACTTGAATATGTCATTTTCACATCATTTTGTGTGTGTGTGTTTTTATGCCAAATTATGCATTTTAGGTGGAAATTAGCCAAAACCCTAATTAAAGGTTATCAATGACCAGTTTTAGGTGTCTACATTGACCACCATTATTTTCATTTTTTCCACCTTTTCCATTATACTTTTTATTTCCTTTGTTTTGGAAGATGTGGTCTTGTTTGATGTTTTGGAAGATTTTGTTTTGACATAACACACACTTTCACCTGTTGAGGTTTATGATTACCTTCCCAATGCATTTTCTATTTTAGCCATATTTTCAACCAACTAGTCAAATTTGAGTCTTCAACTAATTGATTGCTTGCAGATACTCTAAATAGGTTTAATAGTTAGGAATAAGGGATTTTATGAATGTGGGCATGTATATGTTAATTTTGACACTTGTTGCTTCAACATCATGTTTAATAACATGTATCTCTAAATCCAATCTCATCACATCACCATATTTCAACTCTAGGTTGAACAATTTCAACTACAGCTAAATCAATTCCAACTTTGAATGGCAGTCATATAGGTCCTTTAATTTTTGATATGATTCTGATGGTGTATTGCACCCCTGTATATGATGAAATACATCTCCATCCACTGATGCCCTCATCAAAACCAAAACCTTCTATTTTTTTTCTTCCATGCCTATATGTCCTTTGCATTCCCTATTGATTTAGCTAGTTATGTTGTCCCATCATAAATATTGAGCCATAAATCATTGACGATGAGCATGTTCTTCACTTATCAAAACCATTCTAGCCAACTGTCTTTGCCAATCAAGGTAGTGCCAACAATGGATTTGATGGAATACATGGTTTTGAGTTTTGTTTGAGTTTTTGGAGGTTTTGATTTTTTGTTTAATCCTAATTGGTTCCTTATCACTCTAAAATGGTCCCCTTTTCTATATATGCAAAGGTACTGAAAAGGATTCAATTTATCATTAACACTGGCTTAAAAAGAAAACCTCATACATCAATATACTTAATTTTTATTAATTATTGGATTTACATTTTTTGACATACACAAATGGGTAAAAAGAGTAGATCCCCTTATTTCTCCTTGAAATCCAAAATTTGTTTGTTATTTTAGCAAATTTGCTTAGAGTAGCATGCCTCAAAGAAAAAAATTTCTCAAGTTTAAATGCTTTCAAATTTAAATTTTTCAAAATTTGAAAGAACATTTAAAAAGGAATCTACTTTTTAAATAAAAAAATCATAAAAAACTATTTTATCTCTCCTCCAATTTGTCTTATGTGATAACTTTTCTAACATTAGAAATAATAAAAAAATAGCCTTATATATATATAAATCACACTGTCTAGAAGATGATTTTCACGTGGAACTATATTGGAATATGACTCACTACCATAAAGAGATGAAACACCTTTTCTATAAATAACACAATTCCCATGCAGTGCCTGGTCTAGGGTATAGAAACTTAATATAACTCACAATAAATGCAACACCAAGATTCCTCCATGTAAATCACTACTCAGATATATGATGAGAAATATTAATTACAACTTCAAATGCCACATAATAGGTCAGGTCTAAAATGTCTTCCTTCTGAATGGCTCTACCAGTTTGAAAACTCATTCAGAGAATAAAACACACCCCTAAAAATCCATGTTTACTACAATAAAAGACACACAAGTCTATGGCAAGTCCTCATAGTCACAGGTTGTGATAGGAAACAACATGCTACATTGGTCCTATAAACTGAGTATGCAGATATGCCTCACTTTCACACTGCTAGAGATGTCTTCTACGTTACCAAAGACTATCAAATACAAATAGAACGTATGAAAAATAAAATATTAAATATTAAATAAAACTTGAGTATGTAGGCCTGTAGAACTCAAATATAGGAGAAGAGAGAATAAATTAATAATCCTTACTCTGATATCGATGATAGACTAGAAATAAAACTTGAGTATGTAGGCCTGTACAACTCAAATATAGGAGAAGAGAGAATAAATTAATAATCCTTACTCTAATATCGATGATAGACTAGAAATAAAATTTATGGAATGACAATGAAATATTTATTTTATGATTCAATTTCAAATGAAGCAAAGAAAACATTATAAATCCAAAAATGTGACTCTTGAGCTACACACAAGAAGACAAAATAAAATGAGCAACTACACTTAGGAATAAATAAATATTATCTAACTAATATTACAAATGGACCCTAATTTGTTTTGTGACATATACCATATAAATCAATTTTGTAAAATTGAAACTAAGTTTTTCCAATATTTTCACTTTAAACCTTGCTAACAACCATTAATGGATGTGGTGGAGCTTGAAGCTCTTGGGACCTATTTGGAAACCATGGGAGATTGAGACCTCTTTAAGATTTTAATCAAACTAGGTACCTAAAAAAAAACTCCACATCTTTGTATTTTG
Organism: Torreya grandis; assembly: GCA_037957365.1. Taxonomy (NCBI): domain Eukaryota; kingdom Viridiplantae; phylum Streptophyta; class Pinopsida; order Cupressales; family Taxaceae; genus Torreya; species Torreya grandis. Next base: position 830,214 of record JARHVA010002212.1, read on the forward strand.
ATAGAATTTAAAAATGAAATAAATAGTCTAGAACAAAATCTTGGATACTCTATTAATGACAATGATCTAGGGCTGAGGAAGGAGAGGAGGGATGACTATTGAAAAGTTATCCTCCAACACCTCTTCCCTCATTTAAAAAATATAATTTTTTAATCCAATGATTGAATTGAATACCTTATGGTCTCCATAAGGATATTTAGGGCATCCTTACCTTTGACCAGATCTAATGGTCAAGGTTTCTTTGATTTGAAAATAGAGATGGGTTGTTCCATTCTTAGGGGACTTAAACGATATATTTTAGACACCTTTTTATGTCCTATGGGGACTAAATTATATTTGTTTAAGCACTTTAATTTAAGCCAATTTTACATTAAATAAGATTTTATTTATGGCTTAAGTGCAAATTGAGCCATGTGATTGTCTAGAATCACTTGGGACTCTCCTTGAACACTGTTGTGAGTTAGGACATTTAGTTTGAGTAAGTGGTTTCTCAAACCCACATCCATTTAGTTTTTTATAACTTTTATTACTTATGGATGTGGATCCCATGAGGACTTCTTAGTGAGATGTAGGCTTGTGTGAGAGCCTATGGGTTGATTAGATCAAGTGGGACTTGCATGGTTGTATGATAGTCATGCATCCACTTGTATATTACCTCCATGAATTCTTGGCATGCAAGTTTTTTAGATGCTTATGTGTCTCATGCCATGAATATGAAAATCGAATGGGTAATTTAATTATGTAGAATGTGTGTTGCACATTTCTAAAAAATATTAGCTTATTTTTTTGTGTTTCTATCATGTCAATTTCTTGGCATGACACTTAGAAAGTTATGTACTTTAAAAAAACATCTCATTTTGAGTTTTTATTCAAAATATATGGTATTCAAAAGTTTGAAACATTTATAGTGTTACAAAACTTATGATGAAAATAGGTGGTAGTTACATAACCGCCATGTCTAGTATGAAACCTTAAATTATAGTTACAAAACCATTGTGACAATTTTCCCCTGCACAAAGTGGTGATATCATATGAAGGCAAATAACATGTGAAGTAATAAATACAAAAAAAAATATCTTATTCTTCTAAGTCTTTTTGTATTTTCATTCAAGCTTTATATCATGTGAGATTGTATAATTATGCTTTGAGAGGGTAATTGTAAAGCATGAAATGTTTCCTAGCAATTCTTCTTCTTGATTATTTGTGTTACTAGAGTTGGAGTGTGAAAGGAAAGTTTGAGTGAGAAAATTTTAGAGCATGTATGGATGTTTGAACATGTTTAAAATGTGAAAAGTATCCATAAAGGCCTTAAGAATGTGATATACTTTTAATTTGAGAGTTAGATAGTGGAAAGATGAGGAGATCATTCACTCTTATGGAGTTTTCCTAAGTTGGGTTTTTCCAAGGTAATCTTGTGTCTTTTTAAAATTATGTTCTTGTGTTATTTTAGTAGATTTATTAAACTAATTTCATTTTTGAGATTTATTTTAGTATGAAACACTTCTAATTCTATACTATGCACATTTTCTTACTATTTTAAGCAAATTCACGAGTAAACAACAATCTAATCAATCAAGAAATTTTAGGAATATATAATATTATTCAAATTTTCCAGTTAAGATATGGAATATATATGCTAATTAAAAATAAATTCACCACCATCCTTGAACTTGAACGATCTCATTTATATAGTTACACATACGTTAGGCTCAAATGATAAACCCAATATACAAGAACCTAAAGATAAATCATCTCTTTATTTATTGCTCTTCATGCACATTGCATTTAAGCAAAACCACTTCTTAAGATAAGACAAAAATACCACTTAGAGAAATGATGTTTGTGTAACTACCTTGATAGTTTTAAAACCACCACACAAGGTTAAAAAAATCCAATGGTTAAATAGCCACCCCCTGCTTAAATTGCCTATTTATAACATGAAAACATCCTTAACTTATAGATGTGATAGATTTTACTTATAGACTTGAAATCAAGTTAATTTTTTTTGAAATTATATTTATTTTTGAAATGAATTCAATAATGTAATATAAAACCACTTTGGATGTTTTAACTATGTTGTTTTTACCTCTCCATTAAAACCTATCTTTATTAGATCTTAACATGTAACAACTAATTTTTTAGTCTCCTTAATAGTTGATTAACTCAACCAACTAATTTTGATGATGTAAATGATATAATTTTGGATCACACATCCCAAATTTGAAGGATTTTGGTCCCAAAAAATATCTATAATGAAAATATAATGGTTCACCTTATATCTTTTCAAATGGGTTACATGTTATTTAATATCTCTTTTGGTGTATATTTTTCCTCTCTTGAGTGTATTGTTCCAAATTGTGACTTAAAAAATTAGGATGTATTAGAGTTCATTGATCCTTAAAGTCTACCTCTTTACTTTCTATTTGCACTCTTGGTGCCATGCCTCATGCTATTAGATATTCATCTTAGCCCCTTTGCTGCAATACACATTATTGTATACTAGGGTGAAGATTTATATTAGGAGATGCTTGCTAATATAACTTCCTTATTGTTCACATTTTTTCAACAAGTAAATTTTTTTTAACATCTTGTAAGTGACCTACAAAAAATCACCACTTTCAAAAAAATTCTCTATTATCTTGGGATATATAATTCAATGTTTTCATTAATAACAAATATAACATACTTGAATTGAAAACACAAATTCATCTAAAAAGTTTCCCCTATGTCATAACTAAAAGTTCACATAAAAACAAATGCAATATGCATGTCTTGAATGAAGGAACATGGATATAAAATCACATATCCATCAAACCATCTTTTTACGGATTGCTAATCACCATGGGTGAACTTATCACCTTGTATTAATGACTTGATGTCATGTCACTTATTATCCCATCATGGAATAAATGTTATGGTTCATGAACATGCAACTTATATATGCCCATCAATATGATTTTATTAAATTTTATCGTACCAAATCTAGTTTTTGAAAACCTACTGCAAACTTATTTCATGTGTATATAAAAATTCAAAATGCATGCTAAAATTTTTTCATGACTAAATAAAATTTAATGGTTTGAATATCACAACCATCACAGGCTTCAACAACTTGATACAACCATATCCTATGTGTATAAAAAAAAAATGCATGCTATAATATTGATCCAATAGTTACAACTTAATTATGTACATACCAAAACCATCATATACATGCTAAAATCATTTTGATTATGAAAATATACCTATACTAAATGTTCTATTGATTTTAGTTCCTGTATGCATGCTACAACAATGATGAGTAGATAAAATCACTACAATTTATGTAATTGCATGGAGAAAAGTGAAACCAAATTACATTCACCTATGTGATGTTTTAGCCTTCAATATTTTATTGTAGTGATCTATAAACTTAGAGGGCTTCTTTCTACCTATCTTATCATGTTCTGCAAATTGTAATTGAACATGCATATCAACATAAAAATGTGAATTCTTGAAATGATACAACCTCTTTAATGGAATGGGTTGCTCATGCATGTGATTCTAAAAATGATTGAATGGCTTCTCTATATTCACCCTTGATATGTAAAATGTATCCATACTTGATCATATAAATGGGGTTAGTTCTCTTATTTAGTCTTTGAACAAAGGGAAAAAATTATTTAGAGGTGCTTACATATGGATGCTATCCACCATCTTATCTCTAAAAATATCTTATCCATGAAACTAATAATGAATTCTTACCATTACCCACTTGAAATGGTGATGAGGATGTAGACACCAAAATTACATCACACACATGCATAACTCCCTATGTCAAAAACCCCCTTAAGCCCATTTTTTAAGAAATAATAATTAGCCTCCCTAACCCATGATTTTACCCCTCACACATTCAATTAATTTAAAATACTTAATTAAGTTAATTAAAAAACCTTTATGCCATCTTACCTTGCCACCTCATCTTAAGACTGATTCTCGCCTAATGAATCACCTCAAGACTTAGTCCCCTTATCCTAACTACCCAAGACTTATTCTCACCTCAAAATTAAATTCCTAACCAAATACATCCTTCTTAACCTCCTATTTTTACCATTTTGTAATGGGTGCCACACTTGGCATGAGGAGAAATAAAAAACTAGCCAAAAATAGTAGTTTTACCTATGCTAAGGCCATCAATGTTGATCAACCCATGACTGATGTTGGTGGGATCACTGACATTAATTATATAATCCAAACTCTAACGTAATGCTCAGGTCAAAAAAATTAAGAAAACTCATTCTTATTTACATCTAAGCTCTCAAAATTCAACTTTTGACATCCTGGTTTACTGCTAGCTTGCATAATCCAATCTAGATCAGGAACTAAGCTCTTGAAGACCAACAACACACACTAGTTTTCTCTATTCAGGGCATCGGTTCAGACTCCCTGATAGGATCCATCCATCCAACACTTATCATTTAGTCACCACTATAAATAAGTATATCACTTATTCTATAAGTATTTTAAGTATTTACTTTGCTCTCACTTTACATCTACTATTCATTGCTTTACCCATTCCTGACTAAATGCCATTGAGGGAGTTATAAAGCTTCCCTACTTGTTTCCCCTTGACTTGATAAACCAAACCTCTGCCCAGATCCATCTAAACCATACTTTCTCTCTCTCTCTCTCTCTCTCAACTCTCCCCAACCCCCCCAGACCTAACTAAAACCATTTCCTAGACTTGCAAAATCCTTCTACAAACTCCTAGGCAATTATTTATGCTACCGACCTTGATAGGCTAACTAACATCGATCACCTTTCCCCCATTGACCTTGACATCATAGCTAATATTGATCATTTCCTTACCAAACTTGGCATCATAACTGACATTGATGACTTTATATTTCTTAACCCTTCCAAAAATCTACCCAAACAACCTCCAAAATAAAAACAAAACATACCACCTGCACTCTGTTACTTTCTGTTGCACTCAAGTTGCAAATAATGGTAACATTATCTCTCTTTTACTCTCTCTTTACCTCTCTTTTAGTTATTTATTACTCTCTTATCTCTCAAAAGTGGACTATCATCTCTAAGGAAGTTTGACACTTCTTGAAATAAGCATGCAGCTTGGCATCCCACTCAAATATCTATTAACAAACATTTTGTGGTAGTGCTTTCTTACTTGGAGGTAGTCCTCCCTAGCCAAAGAGGAATGCTCACAATGTCTGGATATGGTGCACAAATGAATCTAGGTTCATTCTAATCAATTATCCCTATCATTCTTCTCTATTTTTCTTTAAACTTGAAATAGACAAATTTTAACAAAACATTTATGGCACGCCGGGTGGGACCTTGGAGTTTTTCTTGGGTTCATTGCTTGTTTTAAGCATTCATAGAGGTGCATTATAGTGAAATTTTCATTTCTTGCACTCTCTCCTACCTTTTTCCCTCAAAATTAATAAATTGAACATTTCATTTTTTGTTTAAAGGCAATCAACTAAAATCTCTTCTTCCTTGCCACTCTTCTTTTCTCGTTGCCTCTAAAGGCAATTTATCATTTTGATTATAAGTTGAAAAAATCTCGTATTTATTTCTTTCTTGCATGCACATTAGCATAGTGAATTTCATTATCTATTCCTATTTCATCTTTGTTTTCATTGGAATCTAAACATTTTAGATTTGGGTTTAAAACTTATTACACTTCATTGTTTGCTTACTGCATATTAGCTCACCTAGTTAATTACAAGTATTATGAATAAATTGTAGTGCACCTATGTTACATAACCAAATCACACTCACACAAACATCTAAATTCACCTAATATAAGGACCATTAGGATTTCATCACCTGGTGGATTACCTTACCCTACTCAGCTATCCTACTTGGATTTCACCACCAAGGGGAGAACCCACTCCATTCTTTGGTAGAGTATAAACTCTAGGAAGAAGGTATATTTTAGCTAAGCAGCCTAGCTTGGATTCAAGTCTATTAAGTGTGGGGGGAAAGCCCCTATAATAAGCCATGTATCTGGTCTAACATAGATTTTCTCTTGAGCACTACAACTAACCGAAAACTATCTCTAGATTGTTTTCTAGTACCTTTGATAACCAAATTTTCTTCTCAGTATCTGATTAAGACATAAGCAAACACAAGACTAAAATTAATCTCTAGGTGTTAATATTTTGTGCTTGTATGTTCTTTTTTTTCTTTTCTATTTCCTTCTATATTTTAGAATTGGTAAGGATGTTTTCCTATTGATTCAAAAAATCAACACTATTTCTAATACTCAGTTTGTATAACCTATTATATCAGGTTTTCTGGTGTTCATCCTTCTTACATAGACCTCTTACATCCACTATTTTACCTAATTTCTACTTTTGGGTTTTTTAAACTTTAGATTTTCCATCTCCTAAGATATCACAGTGACTAGAATTGATTAACTATAATGACATCTATATAGTTTAGCTACCAACATTGGTTAATGCCTCCGACATTGGCAAACTTTTACTACCAACATTGGTTAAGAGATCGACATTGGTGACTATGTAATTTTCATTTGCTCAAAACAAGAAGTTGAAATAAACCACTTACCTGCACCCAAACTTGGTTTTTCCTTATTCTATCACTAATACAGAGTATTAAGACTACTCTTACTTCTTCTTTCATGGTATTGATGTGAGCTCAAGCCATAATTATTTCTGATTACTCAATCCAACAACCACTTCCACCTTCCCTCTTATTTTTGATTCTATCATAGAGCATAGTTCAGATACAAAGCATACTCCTAGCCCCAACAAAATTCCCATTGTGCCTAAAAGAGATCAATATTTTACCAAATTTTTGGATCATAATGTGGCAGCCCTTTAGCGTTACCTTGACATGAGTCAAACCCACAATTCTTCAGGTGACCCAATCTATGGTATGCCAACCTCTCTAATGGAGACAACTTTAGTTTTATCTACCTCCACTATTTTCCCCATGGATACTCAAACCACTGCTTCAACAAGTAACCTAACTATAAACAACATCCAAAGTTTAGCATCACCAACTACCTAATCCCACCTAAACCCTGGCATGGCTTCCATACTTTCACAACCACAACTAGTTCAGTCAAGTTTCACCCCATTTCAGAATTTGGTGGTACTTATTCCAACCACTCTTTCACCTATAATTATCCAAGTTATGACTCACCCTTCATCTATTCTAACCATGCTAGTAACCCAACCTATAATAATAACATCCAACCAAAGCATAGTCTCTAACCCAGTGGGACAAGCCCCTTTTCTTTCTACACCCCAACCTATGACTCATTGTCCTTATGTCATCCCAACACAACCTTAGCAAGCTATGTAATACACTCCCTATGCTTCCTATTAGGTTCCCTATAATTTAGGAGGTATCTCCTAGACTAATCCCCCTCTAGACCTTATTAAGATGCTGATGGACAAGATGTCTGATCTAGAGACATCCATTTTTGGTTAAAAGAATGTATTATCTTATGATCATATATGTAATGAACCCATCCATTCTTATATTCCTATTTGACCTTACCTAAGCCAATGAGAACTCCCCAAATTTACTCATTTCTAGAGTAAAGAGGACCCACAATAGCATTTGTGAGCATTTAGACATGTTTGTTATTTAATAGGACATGATGATACATTATTACTTTGCACTTTCCCTATGTCTCTTTCAGGTGCTACCTTGGATTGGTATAGCTCTATAACTCAACACTCCCTTTTCTCATTTACCCAACTCACATAAATATTCCTAGACCATTTCTCTATTAACATTTCTAAAAAGGTTTATATTATAGACCTTTATTCTATTAGACAATTTGATGATGACTTTATTGTAAATCTTTTTGGTCACTGGATAGGCTTGATTAATCAACTCTCTTTCTCCTTACCCCAACCTAAGCTTATTTAGATCTCTCAAGGGCATGTGCTAAACACATCTCATCCACACTCTAAGTACAAACTTTCCACACATTTGATGAAGCCTTTACAATGGCACAAAAACTTGAGATTCAAGCTATAGATGAAGGCATAGTCAAGTTGTGTAGTAAGAACCCCAATTCTAAATCAAATGACTCCTCTTCTAAAAATTCTCCTTCTAACCAAAAATCTAAATGCTTCACCAATGTGGTAGTTGTTAAATCATCTTCTTTTACAACCACAAACCAATCAACTTCCCAAAATCCAACCAAGCAATTCTAAAAATGGTATGAACAAAGATAATACACTCCCATTGGGGGGTCATATACATCCATTTTGGAAAAACTATTGCAACAAAGTGTCATAACCCTTCCTCAAATTAAACCTCCTATACAATTTGACCCCTCCCATCCTATTCCAACTTGGTATAAGGAAGATGAGTTTTGTGACTACCATCAAGTTAAAGGCCACAATTTAAATAGTTGTAAGACACTCAAGAACATTGTTTAAGACATGCTTGATATGGGTGATCTCATCTTGGATAATCCTAATGCACCCACTTATAAAAATATGGACGTGTTCAAACAACCTTTTACTAACCATTCTCCCAATCAAAATATTATTCAAACCACAACTAACTTAGGTGATCATTATATCCATATAGTTAATACGGTCTTTCCTTTACCTCTAATTCAACCTCCCCCTCAATAGGAGGCACCCATTTTATTGACTCCTCCCTCACAATCAGTGGCATTTGTTTTACCCATTCTTCATCCTCAGGTAGAAGAGGCTATTTAACATATTTCACTTCCACATGAGGAAGAGCCTCCTTTACCACTTCTTTTGCCACTAGATGAGCCTGTATTGGCAATTCCTTTTGCACCAATATTACCTATCCTCTTACCACTTGAAGACCATGTCTTACCCATCCCGCAACCACATGTTGAAGGAAACATCATTCTTATGTTATACCCACTTGAGGAACCCTCTTATCTTACCTCTCCTCCACCAATAGAGAGTAGTACCCCATCCACTCCACCTTTGCACCTCGAAGAGTTAGTGTTATCTACTCCCACATTAGATGAGAGAACTATTGTAATTACTCCAATTGTACCACTCTTACCACTTCTTTTACCTATGGAGGATCATTCTTTACCCATTCCTCACCCACATGTTTAGGGAGCAATTATACCTATGCTCTCCCCCCTTGAGTAACCCTCTTCACCTACCTTTCCTCTACCCATGGAAGAACATGCCTCTTCTCCTATCTCTATCAAAGAAGACCCTATTGTAGTTCTTTCTCACCTTTGGCTTGAAGTAGCAGAAACTAATAATTTCCCTCTTTCTCAAACACCCCAACCTTCTAAAGATGCAACTATAAAGCCTATGTCAACTTCATCTAAACCATTCTCATAGTGGTAAAAGGTCTATAAATTCTTGAATCCATGAAGCTAGATCACACAGTATTTTAGGATTGGCTTAAAACTCCTTATCCAACATAATGAGTGTCAACTTTTACCGCTAACCCTCTCACTACCATTTACCCAAAGGTCTTAGACAAAGTCAGAGCTTCTTCACTAAAATCACCAAAAGCTCATCCATCTATGTCATAACCCTCACCCTTATAGGAATCTACCACATTAAAGTAGATCAAGTCTTTAGGCATATTCCTCATCTCTAATCTAATTTATCTACAGGTGAAATTAGATTTAACTCCTCAACCACAATTTGGAGTTTCACAGCCTGAACTATAGAAAAATGTTAAGCTTTCTAGATCTTGCCAATTCCCTCTTCAACCCTCAACTTTATCATCAATTTTAGGACCACACCCCTCTACTTTAGTTAAAGTATCATTGACCCAAGCAAAACAAAAGGTTAAGTTACCTCCACTACTACCTTTGCCACTTGGTAGGCATTTCACATCTGACACCATGATACCTAACACCAAGAAAGTGTCAACAAAACACATAACTCCACCACCACAAAACAAGGCACCACATAAAATCACCCCTAAAACTCCTAAACAAAAGAAGGTGTCCACTCTTATTAGCATAACAAGTGTAAACCCACCCATAGGTTCTCAGAGCTTTTTCCTATATCAGTTATTGTAATCTTACATAATAACTCTTCCTCCCATTAAGCCTTACAGTCCTCTTGGAATCAATCCATCTTGGTTTAATGATACACAAGTGTGTTTATATCATTGTTCACTTAGACACGATACTGAGAATTGTAAAGCCCTCACAATAGTCATTCAACAAAACTTTGATGTCAACACTCTCTTTGATGATACTCCCATTAACCTTTCTGTTATTCCACCTGGGGAATCCATAATGCCTCCTACTATTCCACCTAAATTCAAACCCAAAGATGTAGTCATACCCCCTTTGCCACCTCCTTCACCTATATTTTAGATCAACATAGTTAATGTGGCCACACAGTCACAAAACCAAAAAGATAAAGGTAAGGAAAAAACTACTACTCCTTAGGCTCATCCCTTTTCCAAAGATACTCCTTTTAATCTCAATATCTCCATTTCAGGGGACCCAAAACCAACATCTTCAGACATTATTCAAAGTTTGATGGTGAAACAACTTCACCAAATGCCTGTGAAAATGTCCTTGTATGAGTTAATTTGAAAATCATCCCAACATTGTCAAGCTTTGATTAGTGCCTTACAAGTGATTGAGGTACAACCTAATGATCCCCAACCTCTTGTAACTTTGGTTATCTCTCTTAATTTCATCTCCTAGATTTTCTTTAATAATTTGGAAATTCCACTTCAACACCCTAAAGATTGAGATTTTACCCTTTTTATTACCATATTTATTGATCAAACTCACAATAAAAGAGTCATGATCAATGGGAGAGCTAGTATTAATTTTATTTCCACCCATGCCTACAAACAACTATTTCTTCTTGACAATTGCATATCTCAAACCGATGTGGTACTCTACTCTTTTAATGATACCATAACTACTACGGTGGGCACTATTATATTCCATATATGTGTATGTCCCTATAATATTCTTGATCCCTTTTATATTGTAGAAAGAGAGTTCCAATATAACATATTGATTGGACGATGTTGGATATGTGCTATGGCATGTGTACCCTCAACTTTGTACCATTATGTCAAGTTTGAGCATGATGGATAGGTGCATGTTATACCTGCTGACCTACCTCAATTTAAAACATGCAACATGACTTATAGTCCAAATAATGGTCTCATTCCATTAAAGACATCATCTTCCCTGTATAATACTTCTAAATCTTCCACAAGCTCCACTCCCATCGTTACACAAATATCGACAACACAAATTCTTGATAATGATCCCATGGAGGAAACTTTTCAATGTTTGTCACTTGGTGAATATTGTTTGTTGATGCTTGACATGTTATACACTCCATAAGAGTATGGAGAGCTTAGCATGCACCTAAATTATGATATTTTCATTAGGATGGTCATTCCTTATGGCCCCCATAACCTTTGAACTAATTTCCACATATGGGGGAATTGATCAAGCTCCCACTATCGGCAATCCATCTTCTTTGCCACAACCATTTACTTATGACTTATATTTCTTGAGCAACCCTAGATTTTATAACACCTATCTTTATAGGTGTGCCTCAAAAGGATTTGGTTTAGGTCATTATGAATAGGGTGTCCATGTGCCTATTGAATATCCTACTAGCACAACCATTGAAAATGCCAAAAAGAGGCATGGAGCGGGTTATGACAAACCAGCTAAACTCACCAAAAATTCCCATGTACCAATTATTGAAGAACCCATGTCTCCTTCCCCACCTTCTTCTCCATTATCACCTAATAAATTAGAGGTATCTATACCTCCTAAATTTTTTTCCATAAATGCCGTCTATTTGGGGCCTCTCACCTATCACCAAGGTAAGGAAACAAGGTCCCTTCCTCTCATTCATTATGAAATAATTGATGAAGACTCTCCAACCATTAACACTATCCAATTTCAAGATGATGATGATATTATCAAATACATGGGTGTATATGATTCCTATATCTAATGATCACTCCCATCTAAAACACAAGCTACTTTAAATGAATCAACCATTGACATCAATTTGCCCTCTCACAATAACCCTCATGTCCTCAAGATTAGCCAATCTTTGGATTCCTCTGAGTAAGTTGATTATGCCACATTTCTTAATAACCATAGCAAATCCTTCACTTGGTCTTATAATGACATGCCTATCATTGACCCCTCTATAGTCACCCACAATATTATCACCAATCAAGATGTTAAACATGTAAAGTAGAAGCTTTGTAAGATGCATCCTCATATTTATCTTCTTGTCAAAGAAGAGATCCAACACCTCCTTTCTATTAACTTTATCTAACCTATTGACTGCCCACAATGGATTTCCAGTATTGTTCCTATCACAAAAGTGATCAAGGTAATTTGTATTTTTACTGACTACCATGACTTAAAACTCACTTATCCAAAAGACAACTTCCCATTGCCAAGTATCGACAAACTTTTGAACTAACAGTTGGGCATGAGATGTTATCACTTATGGATGGGTTCTTTGGCTATAATCAAATCTTGGTTGCTCATGAGGATTAACACAAGACAACCTTCATTACCCCATGGGGGACTTTTTGTTATCAGGTCATGCCTTTTGGTCTGAAGAACGTTGGTGCCACCTATTAATGTGCCATGACTTATATGTTGCATGATCTCCTACACAAGATTATGAAATATTACATGGATGAATTACTTGTCAAGTATAAACTTCACCAAGATCACTTAATGATTCTCAAAATCATATTTTCTCATCTCCCTTAATATAATGTTTGACTAAATCCAAAGAAATGTGTCTTTAGTGTTCTTTCTTGTAAGCTCTTAGGTTTTATCATTTATCTCTATGGTATTGAGGTCAACCCTAATAAGGTTAGAGCAATACTAGAGATGCCTCCACGTACTAATATCAAACAATTCCATAGCTTACAAGGCAAACTTTAGTCAATCTGCCACTTTATCTCCCAGTTGTCAGATCATTACCAACCCTTTCACCATCTCCTCAAAAAGGATGTCTCCTTTCATTGGAATAAAAATTACTAGGAAACTTTTAATGCACTCAAACAATATCTCTTTTCCCCACCAGTTCTTATTCCACCTAAGAAAAATCAGACTTTCTACCTTTATATCTCTACAATAGACCATTCTCTAGGTGTATGATTGCACATTGAGATGATCACCATCAAGAACATGCAGTTTACTACATAAGCTACACACTTATTGATTATGAAACTTGATATACCCATACCAAAAAACTTTACCTTGTGTTAGTCTTTTTAGCCTCCAAGATCTACCATTATGCTGCACACTTATTGATTATGAAACTCGATATACCCATATCAAAAAACTTTAGCTCATGTTAGTCTTTTCAGCCTCCAAGCTCTACCATTGTCTCTTAAATCACAAAACTTACATGGTCACCCATACTAATCCCCTTAAATACATGCATTCTAAGCCATATCATAGTCAACATGTAGCTTGGTGGCTCATACTCCTTGCTAAATTTGACGTAGAGTTTATTTAATAAAAATCTATCAAGGGGCAAATAATCAATGACTAGTTGGCTACCACCCCTTTACCTGACAACCAACCTTCAAAGCTCGAGTTCCTTGATGAATCCATCATGATGATCTATATTGATGGCATCTCCTATCAAATGATGATGTTCTTTAGTGGGTCTAAATGTCAACATGGTGGGGGTGTAGGGGCCATTCTTATTCCTCTAGATGGTGAGCCTATGCTTTTGTCATTTAAACTAGATTTTGAATGCACTAAAAATATGGCCAAATATGAGGCTTTGATCTTAGGGCTTCAAATATCTCTCTTCTTGGGTATCAAATCCATAACCATTTTTGGTGATTCTCAGCTAGTGGTTAACCAAGTTAATGGTTCTTACCTATGTAAAAACAAAATTCTATAGCAGTATAAACATCATGTAGATACACTCTTGGAATGATTTGACTCTTATCTCTTAAAAAATATTCCTTGATCTATAAACAAGTTTACTGACACAATGGCTTCACTTGATTCACACATACCCTCTTCATCCTCTTCCTCAAAAATCTATGTCACCATGCATCGCTTAACATTAACCTCTTATGTATCAACTAACATCCTCTTTATCAAAATGTAACCTCTAACCCATATGAATTATGATACAAACAACTAATGGATTACCTTTCCTTTTATATTACCTATTTTGATCTCTCTAATAATGGGAAACGTGCCTTCATCAAACATGCCACTTGTTACACTATGCTAGGGGGATTTCTCTACAAGTGAGGTTTTGATGGTCTCCTTCTTAGATGTCTCATTAATACTAAGATTCCTTTCACTATTAAGGAGGTCCATGATGGGATTTGTGGTAGACATTTCAATGGTCACGTAGTTACCTAGTGTATCCTTTGATTTGGCTATTATTGGCCAACACTCCATCAAGACTGTGTTGATTACGTTTGGTGTTGTATAAAATGTCAACAACACGCTAACCTCCTTCACAATCTGAGTCATGCATTACAAGTCACCACAGGGTTTTAGCCCTTTTCCCAATGGGGCTTTGATTTAATTAGGGAGATTAACCCTCATTCATCCCTCCATCATCATTATATCATTACTACCACTGAATACTTTACCAAGTGGGTTGAAGCCATTTCTCTCATTTCCACTAAGGCTGACAATTTTTTTGATTTTATCAACCATCACATCATCTATCATTTTGGTGTTCCACATAAAAGTATAATGGATAACAACAAATCTTTCAAAAACAAGATTGTTCAAAGTCTTTGTGATACATTTGGAATCAAATTAAGTTTCTCATCACCATACTATCCACAAGCAAATGGACAGGCATAAGATTCTAACAAAACATTGACCAAAATTCTCATGAAGGTAGTCAATGATATAGGCAAGGATTGGCACATGCACATTCCCTTTACTTTATGGGCTTACTACACTAGTGTTCAAACCCCTATGGGTGCTACCCCTTTTTATTTGGTATATGGGATGGAGGTTGTTTTACCTCTTGAGGTCTAGATTCCTTCTCTTCACATTTCTCTAAAAGACATACTTAATAATGATGATTTTCACCGAGAACATTTGGCTCAACTCAAATTGCTTGATGAGTGCAACCTCATAGCCTTGAACCACCTCCAAATCTGTAAAGATCATATCAAATGCACTTATAACAAAAACCTCAAAGAGTGAGATTTCAATATTGGAGATCTCATCTTAAAATAAAATCAACATGTGATGAACATGGAAAAAAGCAAATGGGGTAAGTTTGCTCCTAATTGGCTTGGACCCTATATCATAATGCACAAGTATGACTAAAGAACTTATCACTTGTCTTCTCTCAAAATAAGGCCAAAACTTGAGCCTTTAAATGCCTCACACTTATGACCATTCTTTTGTTAACCAAGTATCACTTCACCTCATGTTTAGCTTAAGTTCATCCCTTGAGCACCCCTATTATATTCATCTCCCTTCCTCTTAACCCTTATTCCTACGCACTTAGTTAACTTACAAAGTGTTATGGTTTTAACCTCAAAGTTGAAAACTCCTAATCCTTTATAGTCTTGTCCATGACCAAAAAAAAACACAAATGGGATACGTGAAAAGTTATAAACTCTCAATTCATGATCCTCAATGTAGATTTCTCCCTTGAAGGATAGCTATTTTAAAATTAAAAACAAATGCTTAGACCACTCCCTTGAAGGATGGTTAAGCCAAGATTTATTCTCAAAGGGAAATATAAATAAAAAGCTTCTCATATTGATTAACTTCATATGACCTTAACCATACACAATCCCAATGTAGGCTTCCCGCATTGATCGAGTTACACAACAACAACAACAACAAAAAAAAAAAAAAAAGATTTAAGTCATGGACTTGCCTATAATAGCCCTTAAGTCACCCATAGTAGAGGCATATCATCCCACCTTGAAGGTTATGCTAACCAAACATTTTCCCTCATTTTACCCTTTTTCCCTCATACTCTTTCAAGGGACTTTAAACTCACTTAACATAAGGTGAATATAATGCATCTCTAACAAACATAATGGTCTAATGATGTAAGGCATGAAAGAGGCTCATATTCTTGATCCTATTTATGTTCTGATTATGGTCTTTACTAGTACACGAGCATTCTACCTATTTATTTTTCCATCTAGATCACATGTCCATCTCTCTATTGAGATGAACAACATCATACTAACACTATCAAGCCTACTCCATTTATTTTAAGCATACACCATCACATAGATGGAAAAATGCTGAAATAAAATAACATAACCAAGCTATTTATTTTAAGCATACACCATCACAAATCTGGAAAAATGCTAAGAAGAAGTTAGCCAACCAACTATGAATATACCATCACACATATGGAAAATACTAGTGTATCTTAGCTAACATGCCCAACATTTAACATCAAATTAACATAGCATACAATCATCATCTACATCAATATCATCATCAAAACAATAATGCATCTCAAAATCATAATAAATAAACATCTAATATATATATATATATATATATATATATATATATATGCTCAAAATAAATATAAATCATCACAATAGCATCTCTCTCTCAAAATATACATCTCTCATCTTTGGCTCGTAGGTTAATTTATATATAATATATAACAAAAAAAAACTCTAGCACTCAGAGCCCTTGAGGCTCTCTATATGGTTGCAAAGAAGCAGTGTCATCACCACTCTCTACACATTTATGCCTACATGAGCTAGAAGTTGTGGCACATGTCACTGATCTCTCCTTCTCTCTAAACTCAAAATACCTCTGAATCTATGGGAACTCCTTGATGGTCCTCTCATAATAAGAAATCTCATCAAGGGTAGTAGTATATCTCTAGAGATACAGTCTGTGGTAGTCTTATAGCACCTATTGATAGCCTAACTTGTATCATTCCCTATGGTGGAGGAGGAGGAGTAGCCTGACCTATTACTCTCAAAATATCCCTCTTTATTGTTAATGCAATAACCTAACCCTATAACACCCTGAACTAGCCCTATAGTGCCCTAACTTGGCCCTATAATGTCACCACCTATCCTTATAAGGCTAATACCTATGCTTAAACTATATCTCTAACCTACACTATTGCATCTCATGTCTGTATGGATGTATCTCTCTCTCTCACAAAACCCTATAAATCTGGTGGTGGCCTCTTGACCTCAATCATGGGATGCAAACCTATCCACCAAGATGTATATGCTACTATGCACCCTGGATCTACTACACCTGACCTTAATGGTAGTTCCTCAAAATCTAGACCATCTATCTCCTAAGGTAATGGTAAGGGTGCCTCTATCTCATCCCTCCTATATCAAGGCAAGGTAGGTGGTACATCCTATAGTAGACTGAACTACCTCCTAACCCATGCCATGAGTACCATCTTTATCTCATCATCTCATCTCCCCTTAACCCATAATGATCTCTATAATCCAACTAGCTACTCTATCTATCCTCTAAAGGAAGGGTATGTTAGGTAGGGTCTCCACAAAATATCTATAGGGATCAATTCCTCCATCATGTGCCTATAATAAGTAATGTCATGCATTATGCCATCTACTCGAGTTTGTGCCATACCCTCTCTCCACCATCTAAAACCAATCTTGAAACCAACTAAAATCATAGTAGGTATCCCTAATGGTCATGTCACCATGATATGCTCATATGCCCAATAGTGGAGTAAGTACCTAACACAAACTATATCATCATTGTAGTCTCAAACCCCATAGCTCTCTATATAACTAAGCTAAAAACACTGGTCCCCATGCAAAAACAATCTACTAATCAACCATCTATGCTAGAACACCTATCAATGTAATCAAAAATCTCCCACCATCTACATTTGGTAAATTATACACGGTGATCCTTATCATCATCAAGATGCTTAATCAATGTTGCTCCTCATCAGTACTATATAATGGCTCATAGGCAAAACTCACTAAATGATACGTCACCTCACTAACATGCTCACCAAATAATGCCACCATGTGTATGTCATGATCCTCCCTCAAGCATGAGAAGAGCTCCTCACCCTAGACTGGCAACCATAATATATTATATACATATTTTTAGGTCACTATCAACTCTCTAATTAGTAGATGGAAGGTGTTGGTGGTGTGATCCCACCTCTTGATCAATTCTATCATCAGGCTCACATCCTGGGTGACTCTATAATATCTTTAAACTCCTCCTAACCCCATGGTTTCCATGTGCTCACACTCATCTAGGATAGCATCCCTCCTCATACATGTCAACAACCTTGATAGATGATCCCTTAGTATCAGATCCATCCTAGCTTGCATCCATACACACATAACTCAAGTCACATACTTTATAATATAACCTACCACCACCTTTTTCCCTTCTCTTTGGGAGAACTACATTAGCCTGAGGCCCTCCACTAGGCTATGTAGGTAGCAATTAGTTGACATGGGGTCTTCTAAGGTTAGCTTATCCATATACCCAACCAACTATCTAACCTAC
This sequence comes from Torreya grandis, assembly GCA_037957365.1. Lineage (NCBI taxonomy): Eukaryota > Viridiplantae > Streptophyta > Pinopsida > Cupressales > Taxaceae > Torreya > Torreya grandis. Next base: position 848,707 of record JARHVA010002212.1, read on the forward strand.
TCTCCCCTCTCTACCCTAGGCTTCACTGGTTCTCTCTCTCAACCCTAGGCCCAATTGCCTATCACAACTCTAAGCCTCATGGCTTATATTTCTAACCCTTAACCTTATGCCCTATTTTTTAATCCTTAGGCCTCTTTACCTATCTCAACCTACCCTTTTTTACCCATTTCCCCTAACACACTTTTAATTATTCCATAAATCTTTTTCCTTTGGCTTTGGGATAACTACATTGGCCTTAGGCCCTCCACCAAGATATGTAGGCAACACTTAGTCAACACAGGGTCTTTTGAGGCTAACTCAGCCATTAAGCTCATTGACTACTTTAATTAAGGATCAAAACTAACATTTTATCCTATTTTGGTTCATTCATAGTCACTAACATCAATCTAGTATGCTAACATTGGTTCTTGGTGTCGATCGACATTGGTAGAAATTGACTGACATCGATCATATATTGGTCAACATCAGTGGACCTCATTGATGTTGGTGATTGGTTTGGCCCTAGGGTTGAATAACCTATCCTCTAAAAGTTAAATTTTCACTTAAAATCTACCCCAAATCTCTCCCAACTTACCCTAAACCTAACCCACCCCATTTCCTACCCCTCTACTAACATTTTCTTTCCCCCTAACTCTGAACTTAACCTAGTAAAGCAAATTAACCATTTCAAATTCAAAACCAAATCATAGAGACTCCTACCTCATCTCTCCATCTCCTCCAATCTGACACAATTGGCTCTTATGGTGGTACACCTCCTGCTAGGTCCCCTCTTAGCTTTACCATCTCAATTACAATCAAAGCTCTATTTTTATCTAATTAAATGTTGTAAATGAGTTTGGTGGACGACCAAACTCCCTTTTGTTAGGTTTGATAAACCACTGACATTAGCATCCTTGACCTAATTTGCCAATGTTGGTACTTAATCCCATTAATATCGATAACTTTACCTTAAGTCATCAACATCGACACTATTTACTACTGACATTGATAATGTCATCAATGTTGGCACCATTAAATTAATGTTTCCACTAAAAAACCCAAACTTTTTAGACTCTACCCAAAATTTGGGGCAATTTAGAGATCACGTATATCTCCATAACCATAAAAACCAACCTAGAGATCACATATATCTCCCCAAACATGATGACTTTGATTGGAGATCACTTAAATCTCCACCCATGATGACTTTTCTTGGAGATCATGAATATCTCCTCACTCATTGACCCTTTTTATGCCAACCTTACATTGCTTGTCTTGATCTCTTATGCTATTCTACTATAGTTGGCTATTATACACATGCATCTATATTAGGTGTTTTTAGATGGTGACTAAGATATTCCTATTACCTGAAACCTTTTTGTGTTTTCTAAGGGCACTTCATACCTCAAATACCTTGCACACATAGACCATTAGAGCTACAACTTTGATTTTTTTGACCTATTATCTATCACTTATAAGCTATGCTTTGGTTATTTCTATCTGAGTCCTCTTTAACCTTATGAATTATTGAGTTTTTCGACTAAAGCTCATATTAGTATATGCATAAGAAGTGATACCAAGTTCTCCTCTACTTACCAAATTCACTTCTCACCAAACTGGTACCTGATTCTAGTTTCTTCTCTATTGATTCCCATTTTGAGGTGGGATACCTCATCCAATACTTAGAGCATCTTAGCTTATTGTTATCTTGCATAAGCCAATCCAAATTAGGAACCAAGCTCTTAAGGACCAAAAACACCTACTTATTTTCTCTATTTAGGGGATCAGTTCAGACTCCCTGATAAGAGCCATCTATCTAGCACTTATCATTCTATCACCCCTATAGCTAAGTATATCACTTATTTTGTAAGTCTTTTAAGTAGTTACTTTTCTATCACTTTACATCTACTATTCATTGCTTTACCCATTCTTGACCAAACCCCCGTGAGGGAGTTATAAAGCTTCCCTACTTGTTTCCCCTTGACTCGACACACCAAACCTCTAACCAGATCCATCTAAACCATACTCTTTCTCTCAAAACTCTCCATAACCCCCTAGACCTAACTAAAACCATTTCCCAGACCTAAAAAATCCTTCTACAAACTCCTAGGTAATTATTTCCCCTATCAACCTTGATAGCCTAATCGACATCAATTACCTTTACCTCAATAACCTCGATAGCATAACTGATATCAGTTATTTCATTACCAACCTCAGCATCATAACTAACATCAACAGCTCTATATTTCTTAACCCTTCCAAAAACCTACCCAAATAACCTCCAAAATACAAATAAAACATGCCACCTGCACTCTGTTACTTTCTACTACACTCAGATTGTGAATAATGGTAACATTATCTCTTTTTTACGCTCTCTTTACCTCTATTTTATTTATTTATTACTCTCTTATCTCTCAAAAGTGGACTATCATCTGTAAGGAAGTTTGACACTTCTTGGAACAAGTGCATCACTTGGCAGCCCACTCAAATATCTGCTAACAAACATTTTGTGGTAGTGTTTTCTTACTTGCAGGTAGTCCTCCTCAGCCAAAGAGAAGTGCTCACAATGTCTAGATATGGTGTGCAAACCAATCTGGGTTCATTCTAATCACTTATCCCTATCATTCTTTTCTATTTTTCTTTAGACTTGAAATAGACAAATTTTAATGAAATAGAGGAATCCTCTACAGGATTATCCCTCTTGATGGTTTCCATCTTGAATAGCTCTTTAAATAGATGTAAATGACATTATTAACTTTGTAACTATCCTTATAAGGATTGATCTCTTACCATATTTATATATTTAAAATGGTAATGGGCACTCCTCTATGAGCTGCTTCCTTTTGATGGATTCTTCCTTAGATATGTTGGAATTTTCATTTGATACCTTTTAGATTGTAGTTATTTTTAAAACTTCCTTCTTTCTTGTAGATGAATCTTCCTTCTTGGAATTCCATTTTTAATTATGTAAGTGAAGTTTTGTATGATGTTCCCAGCATTTTGCATGTAAATTCTCACCCATATTACAATGAGTTCAATAATTATTGCCCATGTATCTAAAAATATTTCCCTCTTCCTCCTCATAAGTATTTAGAGAGTGATCTTTACAACTTACATCCATTTTTCTTCTTACACATTGATGGATTCTTTGGCTTGGAGAGTGGTGTAGAAAATATTCCATTTATTTGAAGTAGTTGAGATTGTTAGTGATGGATTCATTTTTCCAATGCATGGCTAAATAATGGTTGCTCATTTAAGAAAATGAAAATGGATATGTATACCAATTATTTTGGGCCACATAGCCTTTCTTTCTTATTTGAATAAAATAATGGAAGACTGACTTTTTCCATTCTTTCTTTGGCTTCCCTTAGGATTTATTATACAAGTTTGGTGAACTGGTAATACTTTAACTCCTCCTTTAGAATATTCATTTCTCTTTGGATATCAGTTGAATTATTTTTTTAATGATGTTTTCACTTATTTCATTTTTGTCCCCTTTTTATATTCAATTTGAATTCACTCACAATCATGAAGTGATGATGTGTTATCTTCTTGTTCATGAGAGCCTTATCCATTCCTTAATTTAATATAATTTCTAATTATATTTGATGGAAATAGTGAGGGAAATATTCATGAGTTATTTTTTTGGGTTATTATCTTAGGCTATGTCTTTGCAATCTTGTCTTTATTAAACTATTTTTTGAGCATTCTCCTTCTTCTTTGCCACTAATATATCCCAAACTTGAATATTGAGGAATTCTCTCAAATTTTATGGGATTTTTAATTTCTTGGCCATTATTTACAATCCATTTTCTCTCATAACCCATATTAAATAACAACATATATCCAATTCCATTATTATGCTTCTCAAAATTACCAAAGGACTCATCTAGATCTTGATGGGAAGAAAGAGCATTTATGGTGGAGTGTTTACTTTGTATATCTATGTCATGGTTTTTGTATCTTTGGTAGAGAAAGGTATCCTTTGCATGGTAAAATTTCCTCCCCTCTTAAATCCTACACCATAATATTGAAAATTTTCAACATATCTTCCTTTATTTTTAACTCTTATTGCAAGTTCTCAATGATGTCCATAGGGAAATAGCCATGACTCACCAATCTAATTTAAAATATTAATTTTCATCTTTTGATCATTGTAACATATTTATAATTTTTTTTTTTTTTTCCATATTTTTTAGTTGATCCCTTTAATCTCAATAAGTATTTTTCTCTTCAAATATTTACCCATAATTAGACTATTTAATCAAAATACTATAGTTTTTTATCAATGAAAATATATAGAAGTAAATACATAAATATGAAAATATGGTAGTAAAACCTTATAAGGTATAATGAAAATCTATTAGGATACCATATAATCCATATTAAACATGGAAATTCCATTATATGATTCATAAACATGTATTTACTTTATTTCTATGTTATTTCCAACTACTATGGTATTGAAACAACACTAAAATGCTCATACTTCTTGACTTATACATCTCCATGAATTATATATATATATATGACACATTTCATTATGCAATCTTACACATGCTATCAAACATGATTCATACATTATATATTATGATTCATACTCTAACCATCATGTTACCAATGATCCGCATGATGGTTCCCAATACTGGGTGTGCAGTGGACAAAGCAACACTTAGAGATAAGTGATGGATTATGTATAAACCTAATACTTTTAATCTTTATCACTTTATTTATGGTTTATATTATATGGGTTTATTGACACATCAATCTCCTTGATTTCACGTCCTAAGGAGTTAACCAAGAATGGGGTGGGATTTGCTTGTGGTATTTTGTAAGAGATGTTTGAATATTATCATGTCATACCTTCATTACTATTAGTCTGAATTCCTGTGAGTCTCTTTATGTCTTACCTCTTTGTCTACTCTCAGAAATTTTTTATATTCACTCTATATCCTAATGTATAGGCCATGTTGATATAGTTTTTTTCATACCTATCTTTTTATATACCATATCAGCTTAGCCATTATAGTTTTGAGTCTATCCCTACCTTCTTAACGATATTGGATTGACCAATACAATTCTAAGTCCAACATCCCATTTAATTATATTAGATTAGACAATATCATTGGATTAGATTTGAGGGTTATCTCAAGGTTTGGATCCATATATATAGGGGTCATATTTATCATTCCAAACACACATAACACTCATATGCTTTTCTTGCATTCAAATTTATGCCCTTAAGTAGTAAAATAGGGATTTATAGGCTAAAGTCTTATTCTTGGGGTCAATTCTTGCTCAAGGTATTTGAATCTCAATAGGAGAAGTCAAACCCAAGAGGTACACCTAGTATTTGGAGTCCCAAATTAATGATACATAGGTCTTCATGTTTCTATTTGAGGTCTTCATCCTACAACATCTCTTAGAAAGTTCTATTAAATCTAAGTGGGAGACAAATGTGTGAATGAGTCACCCCAAAAGTAAGTATCTCTATCTCTATTGTATTATGTTTATTTACTTATTAGATAGATCTAATTTACTTATTATTATAATAGCATGTATTTTGTTATGCTTGCCTATTTTATTCTTATACCAAATAAGTTAGTATAGGTATAGGGGTTATAGATATTCCATTGTCACTTTAGGTTGCATAGACCACTCATGGTTGACAATTGCACCATTTACCTTCTTGCTTAGTTTAGTATCTACAACTATCTTTGATATAGGTTACCCTTATTTTTCAATTTATTACATGTGGTTTCCTTATTATATCCTTGATACACCCATTTTACTATCGCTACATCATTGTTTTATCTTGGGATCTAGTTATAAATTTTGGCAGAGTTAGAACAAAATATTGTTTTACTCAACTAACTATGAAACTATGACAACATTTCATAAATACAAAGAAGATAGTTACAATAAATTCTTAAAAACATATGGGAGATAAAATCTATAAACCAACTAAAAAAATACTTAACTGTTATAAGACTAACAACTTTACATTAATTAACTAACAACCTAATAAAGAAACTAAGTGAGTTATTTCATAGAATAGAAAGATCACTTTTACTAATATATAAAGATTAAATAATAAATGAAATTATTCTAAAATTCCTCCTAATTCATCATAGTCTTCAAATTAGAAGAGAGAGAATTTAGGAATGCCTCAAACTTATCACATGTAAGTACCTTGGTAAACACGTCTACACATTTATTTAGAGAAGGGAAATACTAGATATGAATATTGTGTTTTTGAACAATGTATGAAATGAACATGAAATTATATGTTATTTTTGTGTTCATGAAACATTAGATTATGAACAAGTTTAATAACTCCCTAATTGTTACTATATAAAACTATTGGTTAAGTATGAGGTACTCCCAATCCTGCAAGTATACAATGTAGCCATATCACTTCATAGATATCTCCTCATGCAACATGACATTATACTAAAATATAAGAATGAGAAACAAAGTTTTGATTATTATTCCCCCATGAGATAGGACTAGAACTAATAAATAATACAAATATTGAATTGGATTTCTTGTCATCAATAAAAACTACATGATTTGAGCCTGTGTAACATGTCAATAAGAACTTATCAGTCTCCTTATATTATAGGCCATAATCCATTGTTACTCAAATATAACACAATCTATGATTATCTAATTTACAATGGATTAATTTTTGTTCCAACATGAAGTGTGAAAGATAGCTAAAATCATAGCTAATATCTAGCCTAGTATAGGTTAGATGGATAAGACTCCTAATCAACTGTCAATAGAGACTGACATCCAATGGTAGATATGGATTTGTATAAGACATAAATTCTTTTCTCCATAGGTTTTTCCATTGGTTTTTAATTCATCATATGAAACTTATCGAACATTATCTTGATATACTTCATTTGAGACATAAATATGTGGTGCCCCTTTTACCATACTTCTAAACCAATATGGTAATGCAATAACCTAAGATATATCATGTCAAACAATCATGAGATCATTATTCAATTTATATATCATCTTTAATAAACTTATAATGATGACTATATCATTAACATAACCAAATATTATAATAGAATACCTCCCTTACTCTTTGAGGTAGAGGTTCAGATCAAAATTGAGACCATAAAATGACTCTATAGCAAGCTCTATGAGCCTAATTGAGACCATACAATGAATTTATAAGTATGAACACATTATATTATTGATTATGTGTGACACAAAATTCAATTTGAGTCATGTATACTTCTTCCTATAGATCTCCATTTAAGAATGAACTTTTTATATCCATCTAATGAATGTTTCACCCAAATTGTGTAGCCATAACAAAGGTCATTTTGATAGTTTTTATATTTTTTATGGGAATAAAATTATCCTTAATATATGCCTTATTTTTTATCATATCCCTTTGATACAAGTATTTCTTTGTGCTTTTCTATACTGTAATTCAATTTCTATTTGGTTTTAAAGATCCATTTCAATCTGATAGGTTTATTCCATGGTGGAAGATCAAAAAGCTACCATGTGCCATTATTCATGAGAGATTGATACTCTATATCCAGGGATATTTCCAAGGTTTATAATCTTGGGATTCACATACTATTGGGGGTTCAAATTTTTCTACAACTATGCTCATCATGGCCATATTTACCTCTGCATAAACCATACTATGAGTTCTTGGTCTTGTAGTGGATGTGTCTAGGACTCCATCTAATTTAGAATCTTGTATTGTGTTAGTATACCACTTTGGCATATGTTAAATAGTGAGTGGTGTTGTTTGAGGTCCTAGTTGACCATTACAATTTTCATTATCATATGATAAATTTATAATTTTGATGCTTATATTAGGTGTTTATGTGAAAGGTGAAGTGATTTTACTTTTCACATCAAACACTATATCCCTAATGATAATCACCCTATTAATATCTAGATCAAAGCGCCTATATGCCTTTAACACTTTATTATATCCCAAAAAATAGAATCTTTGGTTTTCTTATCCAATTTATTTCTTTTCTTTTTTGGGACATGCATGTATGCCTTGCAACCAAAAACTTGAAGATGTGAGAATTTTAGTTTCTTCCCAATCCAAGCTTCCTATGGTGTGATACCATCAATAAATTTAGTGGGTGACCTATTCATCATGTAGGATGTTATGTGACATGCTTTTTACCAATATAAATGAGGTATTTGTGTATTCTAAAACATACCATGGACATATCTATAATGACATTATTATTTTGTTATGAAACCCAATTTTGATGTGGTGTATATGGATCATTTAATTTGTGATGTATTCCATTCAATGTGAGATAGGTTGAGATTTATTTACTAATGTATTTTCCCTAACCATTTAAGAGGAGGGCCTTAATCTGGAAACTAGTTTCAACTTCAATAGTGGCCTTACATTCTTGAAGGCTTGGAAGGCTTAATCCTTGGTTTTCAAAAGATATACCAACATTTTACATGAGTAATCATCAAAAAAGAGTTTAAAGTATTTATATCCTCTGGTACTAATACTCATGTGAATATAAATATTAGTGTGCACTAGATCCAATGGAGTAGGAACTTGATATTTAATTTTACCAAAAAGAAGTCTTGATTGTTTTCTAATTAAACAACTGGAACAAATATTATAAATGTGTGAGTGTGGGAAGGCCTCTGAACATGTGTTGTATTATCAATTCTAATATATAAACATAACTCAAGTGACCATATTTAAGATTCCAAAAATTTACTATGTATGTATTCTTTGTAACAAGGGATTGATGGTCTTTATGCACCACATCAAATTGGAACATTTTACTGATGCATAAAGTTTGATCCAAAATGTTGGAGCCTCTAAACTTATTTTTAATGAGACAAAATTTCTAACCATCTTCCTGATCAAAGTCAACCTTTAGGTTGTGATCAAAAATTGGTTTATAGTATTGAGTCATGGAACATACAAAACATCTATATTGTGCATGTAGTGTTGTGCCCTAACACACACATCCCATTTTAAAATTTTAAAATAGGGACCATTATTGTAAAACCTTTATGTGGGGAGCTATGAGCCTAAAAATCTATGACTCAATTGTCATGCATTTGTCATCAAGGGTTATTTCCATATAATCCAGCATTGCACAAGTTTTAATTATGAAAATCTAAGATTAAACTAGTACCTTAAGTCATTTTACACCTTAGATTTTCATGAATTTTATTTCAATGTCGATGTTATGATTTATGAGCTAATTGTACTAATATTTATACATCTTAGTTGGTATATTTTGGATCATATTATTAAAGTTCAAGGATCATTAATCTTCTATAATCAGGCCCTTACTACTATATTCCATGCAGTTATGACACATGTTGCTCTTGCATCAATTAAATATTTGGACATTTAAAAGATTTCTAAGTCTTCCTAAGATTCCATGTTATTAAAATTTTAAGTCTTTCGGTCTCTCAAGCTTCATGAACTCACCATGTGGCATATTATCATTAAAATAGAAATATATAAACTTCATCTATTGATTGAAAAAATAATGGTTACACATTCCCTTATGCTAACGCTCTCGAGCCTTTGGGGTTTCAAGTGATCAACACTTGGCATAATCTCATTAAAGTGAACCTATGAAAGGGTTAAGATATTCTTTGGTCTGCATTCTAATGGTTATGAGCTTCCATGTTTTTTGGTTACCTAAGATCATTCCACATGTCTCTATCATGGTAATCCATAGCCATGGGAAGGTTGGTGGTTGAAAGGTATACCAATCTAATGGTATAAGTCCCATTGCTCCAAGATAAGGCCACATGGATTGATCATGTTAAATTGCCATTACAAGACCTACACAACACAATGAAGAGATTTAAAGGGTTGGGTTAATGAGGACTTGACAAGTAGAATTATCCAAGGAAGGCATGGCCAAAACATAAAATGAGAAAGATTGAAAACATTAGAAAGAAGCAAATTGATGAATAATTAATAGATATCTCAAAAGTGATGACTAGACACAAATAATTAATGAATTATTTCAATTTTTCAAGTAAGTGCACCTACTAAAGATGACTATCACATTAAAATTAAAATGGGTGTTAAAGCAAACATTCATTATCTGCATTGAAGGTGCATGAATACATTAAATACTTAGGCGTGTGAATGATATATAAAAAATCTATGTTAAGGAAAATTAACTTTGTCCTTACTCTTTCAATCAAATGAGTGCATTTTTTAGCTTCCCCAATGCTAAATGAGACCTAATTTTATTCAGCTAGTAAGCACAAAATGAACTAGTCGAGACATTAGAAGAATTACAATGAAAAAGGATAATAATGGCCTCTTTTTCAAAATAGGGTAATCCTTTAGTCCCCACCCCATATTCATTTGTGGGATTGACAGAGAATAAAGATATGGTATTCAAGAAGAGTTCCCTAAATTTTAATTTTCCACATTACTTAATGCTCTAGTAAGAGGTGGAATCTATCCAGTCATACTCTAGTGAAGATGAACTCTATCTAGAAGACAAGAAATACATTGATGATTTTATACCAATCAAATATCAAGGACTCCACTAGGAATCAACCAAAATTTGAGGTAGTGTTATGTATTAACCTCCTAAAATCATTGTTTATTAATGGGGCCATTATTGGGGACACTATACATGTTAGAAAAGTCAAAAATTCCTATGCTTATATTTTAAGTAGGGCATTCAAGAGATACCTTAGGCTTCCCTATACTGATACTGCCTATAATCAAGTCTCAGCTAATGTTTGGCTTGGGCACAACACAATATATGGAAAGATAAAACAATGGATCATAAAAGATTAGAAGATGAATCCTAAAGGGGCTATCTCCTCCAATTGCATTATCAAATTGAGATCAAGAATTATGATATCCATGGCCCTTTTGAATAAACTATATGGTTTATTGAGTATTACATATGTTTAGGTTGAATGGGTTCTATTGTTAGATATACACTTAACATCTAACCAGTTGGTGGTACTTGGGGAGATTATAAGTTCCTAGTTAAAACCATAGCTACTCTACCTTGATCAAAGGCATATAGATGGCAATTTATATATGATTTACTACCTATTAGATGTATTGATGGCCATAATTTACAAGCCCTATGGTCAAGAGTGGTATCTCTCTGATGAATATTTGGTAAATAGGGTTGGAGTATACTTTTATTTCATGTTCATTTATATATATAGGAATGAAATTAGAAGGACATACAATGAGGTCTATCCTAATATATATAAAGAAATGTAATGCAACCCAATACCAAAATTATTAGAAAATATGACATAGAGATTGAGAAAAATGTGAGATTGTTAGCTATAACTAGATGTAATTCATTTAAGTAGAATGCACTAGGACCGCTTGACTACTACTTCCACATCATGTTACAAACACTATAGTAGAATAGTAAATAACATATCATGTCTTTAATAGCATTGATGAATAATTAGGTCAAAAGAATTTGGCCAACTAGTTCAAGAATCCTCTAAGCATTGGGTAACATCAATATGTGATCGTGTCATATTTTATTCAAGTTGGTAAGGATATAATTTAGTATAACTTACAAGTTTCACCTTTTAGGGTATGGTACCCCAGGAGTAAAGTAAGGGTGTGTCTAAAATATATTTAGGAAAATAAAAAAGTGCATGACTCATATGATCACCAAACATATGATCATGATCGGATCTTCCTAAATGCCTCAAATGATTTAGAGGTATGAAAAAAATGAAAGATAAATCAATGTCTATGATACATACCCAAGCCTTTTAGTAAAACCCTAAGGAAATGGAAGAAGAGGAATAAAATGCATGGAGTCATCAATGGACCCCATCTCTACCACATGATTCTCAGCCACAGGATTAACCTCCATCCCCTTCAATAAATCCTAAAGAGGGACAACCAGATAAATCTAGTAGTCAAAGAGGATCAAATTCTCATATTAGGAGGGAAATTTTGAGAGCTATTCTAGGTCCTCAAATCCCTTCATAAAAACATCTACCCATGTTCAATTTTTGGGAATAACTACTACAAGGGATAGGTCAGCAATTTCTTCAATTGAACATACGAAGAGAAGTTTTTTGATGACTTCTGTGACTTCCCTTACTAAAATTACCCAATTAAGTCTTCCTAAATTCTTTCAAATGAATTTTCATTCCATTCCAACTAATCTAGACTCTCCTCAATCTCCCAAGTCTCCTCAAGTAATCCCTGTACCTTCTAATTCATCCACTTCATCACCTTCAGTTACACTTCCTACCATAGTTATTTATACAACCACTCTACCATCTCATCCACCTTCCACTCTACCCATCTACACCTATCAAATGAAGGACAAGGAATTTACTACTCCCTCCTAATATAAAAAATCAGAAGAGATGCCATCACTTAGTCTACCTATTATAGACAAGTTACTGAAGAAAAGGAGGAAAAATATATAGAGGATACAATAGAACTTAAAGAAAAAGAAGAAGCTAGACAAGTAATATCTTTTACTAATTATCCTTCTAAGGAGTAAGACTAATAAATGGGTATTTCACAACTAGGTGATGAATAAGCTGAGATAGAAAAATACAAAGCTTTGATTCTAGGTGAGCATGAAGTGGAAGACACCTTAGATGGCCTCACAAAAGAGCAAAGTCAAAGAATTGATGAGGTAGTCTCTTCCATTATTTATTCAATTTCTAATATAAAAATTCTAGTTGTGAGTTTACCCTTAGTTATTCCTAGGGTTATATCATCTAGTTATATTAGTACTACTATTGATTATGATATTCTTTCTTCTCCTAAACTAATAAGGACTCCTAGGGTAGCCCATTTTGAGAACTTGTTCATAGTTTCTATTTTCAATCCCAAAAAACCCTTGGTTCTAAATAAAAAATCATCCGAATAGAGCTCCCCATGCCCCAACCATTGGCCATGCCAAAAAAAATGATTGTGGAAGTAACCCTGCGTCTTACTAGATTATTAATAGAAGTAATTCCTATGAAATAAATATCCCCATTGGAGAGGGTTGGCCATAAACTTCCTCAGTTCCCTATCCAAATAAGTGCCTCCATGCCAACCACCTTGATTACATCCCTTCTAATGACCACTCCACCTTATACATCCTTAGACCATATTCATGAAATTAAAATAAGAGAACTTATTATTCCCCAATGGGTGAGAGAGATGTAGAATGTTAGAGATGAAAGACAAAATTTGGTCTTAACTGAGCTCCCCATAGTCTCCACTCAGTTCGATAAGTAAAGTGGGACTATTTAGAGAGTGAGGAAGATGAAAATGGTGAAGTGGAATTTGAACAAAGAGAGAACTTATTCTCTTTAACAAAGAAGCCTAAGAGAAATCCTAATGACCCTACTAATTATATTCAGGATTTCAACACTTTTATGGATTCCACTAGGGTGTAAATGAAATAAATGCACTAGAGTACTGAGAAGGCCTTAAAAAGATGAAAGAAAATGTAAATTACACAAGCTCCTCAAGATGATGTTGTTGATGTTCATAGTGTATCTACTAAGCCAAAAAATATTTTATAGAACATCGAGGTTTTAATGGCAGGTAGTTAGGCCAACATAGTAGATATTATTACACTATGGAATAAGATGAAGGATGTGGAAAGAAGATTTAATTTCCTAGTTTAGTGATCAAGGATTAGTGATTTCAACCAATTGAATCTCATAGCCAATATGGATGCTTCTTGGTGTTTGAACTAAGTGATTTCTAAGAGGGATGTTTCCCTAAATTGACATAGACAAATGAACAAGTTATTAGGACTTTTTAACAGTCATGAGAGTGAGGTGCTATAGATTTATGGAGACATGAGATTCATAAGGGTGATCACCCTAGCTGGGGAGCTTATCTATAGACCCAATTTTGATAATCTTCTCCATTCAATTATCGATAACTTCAATAAATAATTAAAGGCATTGTTTATAAAATCAAAAAGGAAGTATTATAGTTGGTTAATTTTTTTAAGGATAAGGTAATAATAGTAGAAGATATAACAAATGAATTCAAGAGTTCAAAGGCAAAACAAGAAAGATTGATGGCTAATGTTATCAAAATATTAAAGCCTTAGTTACTCAATTTTGAAATTATAGATAAAGATTCTGATGCAGATTACACACCAAGTGAAGAGCTAAAAACCAAAGAAGCAACTTCTAGGTCTATTCCATACACATAAATGGTTGTCAGTGTGCCCCAACTTCACAAAGCTCTTATTCCATCAACTCCTCCAGTTAACAATGCCACATCATCACTTTAATCTAAGAATGATTATGTTTTTTCATGTTATCACCAAGGTGGAACTTTAGTTCATAATCTATTTATTATACATACATATTGTATTTTTAGCTAGAAAGTCTATTCTAGGCATTATTATTATGCATGCATATTTTCATTATTTGTGAATGAAGGGTTATATTTTGAGCTTGTAATTCTAAGAGAAGATTTAAGAGATGAGGTCTTCCCCATACCAAGATTATAAATATATGTAACTATTGACTAATTTGACCCCTTGGTCAAATAAGCTAACCCCCCTACAAATTTAAACTTTTTATGAGGTTGCCTAGGTCACAAATATCCACCATGGTCATTAATGAGAAAAATTATATATTTTCATCCTTGTCACATTTATATGGTTTATCTCATGTTATACTAGGCCACCTTTTGGGTCATTCTAATAGGTTTTATGGTTTTCAACCAAATTAAACTATGTAAATAGATATATAATGTACTATGTATTATTTATATCTTAGAAAAACTATTTTTAACTAACAAACTAAATGGATCAATGCATAAAGAAGGATTTTAACTACAAAATAGGTAGTTTTGGGTAGTTGTACAGACTTAAGGACAAGTTTGGCATGTGTGTAATCTTAATTAGTGTCCCTCAAGCTCCACATAAATCATCACCATGTTCATATTGCCTTGACATGTTCAAATTTAGCAAAAAGCATTTTATCTCTCTCTTCGCTCCCTTTGGTAAGCCAAACAAGGCCATTGGTTTGCATTTGGTATGGACAGGTCAGGTAGAGTTGAGGGGAATTAATTTGGTGGATGAAATTAATATATTTTTAATCTCACTCCATAGTCATATATTTCATATTGATGGATTGTGATTCATGAACCATCCCTAAGAATGACAATGACTCCAAGTTGACTGTGTATTCCCAACACCTTCAAGTTTCCTCACTTTTTTACATGATCTAATGTTTATAATTGGTGTATGTTTTTTAGTAGAACATGTTATTCATCTTCATGATTGATTATAGTTGGTTTACATGTGTGAAACATGTTTTGATAGGCAATATCATTCTCTTTTGTGTTAGAAGTACAAACATTTATTTACAGGACATGGTTTCATTAACTGTAGTGTTTTATTCTTTATCAGTGGCTTCAACTCAAAGTTAATGTGCCTATATCTTTCCTATAAAAACATGTAGGTTGGTTTATTCATGAATACTTTTATTTATAAGTCTTAGAGGTTGATTGAGATAGGTTTCTCAAAATAAGAACAAAGACTAGATGGAACTCTTCAATGCAAAGTCATCTACAGTCATGTGTAAGCATGTATAGAAGAGGGATGGACTATTTAAGACCTAAGATAGAGGTGATGTTCATTCCCAAGACTTGAATGGAGTTTCTAAAGTCACTTATGGCTCATGTTGTTGATCCTAGATCCATCACATATCTTGCAGTCAATAAAAGCAAGAAAAGTTGCTTAAGGGAAGCTTTACCTTAGTTTCTCCAAAATAGGTCTCTTCTCTACAATGTTCCATCTTATGGTGAAGTATATTGGATTATAGACAAGTCTAATGGCATCTCAATTGTAGTGTAGACCTAGATGATAAATTTTGACCTTAAGAAAAGGGTGTTTATTTGAGAAGGAGAATGGTTGAGTGGCTTCAGCCCAATAAGTTTTCACTATAAATTTTCAATAAAATACAATGCTCTTGAGTTTAAATGAACTTGTAGCATGTAACACAAAGCTATAGTACATTGTTGGTAAGTGAGTGAGAAATTGGTTCCAAGACATAAGTGAGTGCATATAGGTATTTAATTGTCCTTAGTGACCTCAAGGGAAGATGGAGATATAAAACACAATGTTCAAGTATAAACAAGCACTTACATGTCTCATAACTCCTCAAAGTGCACCTATAGTTTGAAGTGAAATATGCAGACCAATAGAAGCTAAAAGAAAAATACATTCTTGGATATTAGATAGAGATGAATAAATCCAAGTGTGAATATGTCATATTGACCTTATAATGAAATAGTAAAGGTATGAACATAGTATTAAATCATTCATAAACACATACAAGAGCCTTTTAACTTCTACTCAATGCACACATGTAGTTGACATAGTCTACAACTTAGTCTAAGCCAATGTAAGATGCAATTTTGTTTGGTTAAAAGTAAATAAATATGGATAAACATGTGGAGACCATTTTAAAAGTGGTATTATCGCCCTCATGTTACTTTTATATGAAAATAATAGATAATAGGTTAGGTTTTCAAATGTCATACTCAGGTAGCAAAGATCTTGCACACAGTTACTGTCACAAAAACTAGTCTTGAAGAATTTGAGTTATAGAATGATCTAAGAGCATGAACAAGACTTAAAAAATATTTTAGATGGTCTTCATGACATAATAAATCTATCCATGGTATCAATTAGTCTTTACCAATAGGTAAAGTACCCTCTATTCTATTTCAGATAAAGGGCACTCCACAAGTAGCCTAACTTGCAGACTCAGTACATGAAATGCAAATGGATCAATGAGATAGTCTTGGAACCATGGTGAGATGTTGTATAGGGTTGATATAAATATTAAAAAATAATTGAGAAGCTTTGGAGCCATTATAAACCTATAGGAGTTCAAATATATAGTTTAATAAAGTCAAGCCTATTAGGCCTAAAACTAGACATGAGCCCTAGTGAAGCTTGAATTCACTTATATGAATATGTGACCCTTATAGGACATGAGATAAAATTTAGGGGAAATTTTAAGAGAGGTTAGACCTATCAGTTTTTATAAAATAACCCCATATTGGTAATTTTTGACCTAAGACTATATTAGGCCTACTTAGAATGCATGGAAGAGCTCAATAGGCTAGCTTATTTTACTCACACATGTACGGAGTGAAGATATGGTGACTTAAGGAGTTGGATATAGTTGAAGGGGGTCTCTATATAAAACTCAATGGAATTGGTTTAGAGTTTTAGCATCTATTTTTTATGAACCATTGTTAACACTCCAAGACACCAAAAACCCTCCTAAAACCCTTGTTTAGACTTAATGGTGAATACATGAAGGAATTTGCATCCAAAATAGGCTATTTAGTCAAGAAAATATCTGGAACTAGTTTTTTACTCTTCTAGGCTTCTTACCACCCATTTGGTCCATACTATCTCTTGTATAGACATACCTAATTTGGGGTTTTCTACAAGTTTTGATGTTTTATTAAGGTACATAGGAGGATTGTTGAATGAAATTAATTTAAAGAGGTCTGTATATACTTTTTATAACCTATAATATTCATTTAATATCATATTTATGCTTGAAAAAAACTTTTTCTATACTTTTCATTGCAAGTAGTCATTGGACAACTAGTGAGAAGGAGAGGTGATTATCTAAGTGTGAAGATGAGAAGAGTGATGTTTAATAATATTGAATATTATGATATAAAAAAGGAAAAATAATATTTAAACATGTGTCATAATACCTCTAAAACATATTCCCTTGAGCAACTATAGGTCAATTGAGTGACAAATGTGAAGACCAGTCTAGAAGGGCTAATAAATGACTATTAAATAATGAATGATAAGTGGTACAAGAGAGACCATAAGTTAAAGGGTGTGTGAGGGATGTTACAACCTTGTTTTAAAATTATCATGATAGTGTAAATGTTTCAAGTATACATATGGTAGTTTCAATCATTCAAGTGAACTCATCACCAAAGGATAATGTCAAACAAGGATAGTGAAAAAATTTATGCCATCTTGAAGGAGAATGATGCATCTCTGATAGACCATTTAATGAATTATTTTCCACCTCATTATCTCACATTGTAACTGATTTACATATCTTGACACATGTACTTGTGACCCTTCCACTTCTCTTCTTCTCTCTTCTCTCATATGCTCTATAAATGCAAACCATTTTGGCAATTGTATCGAGTACACACCTAGTATGGCAAAGTGATACTAGTTTGACACCTTGTTTTGATTTTGAATAAGACATATGAAGTTTATTTTATCTCTACAATCTCTTTATTAAGTGTGTTAAGTGGTGTACTTGGAAGTTAAGTGATGAATATGTTATCATTGCTTCCATTCTTCCCTTGCATGTTTTGTGTGATGGATATCTCTTCTAACAAGTCTCATAAAATGCATTATTTGTTGAGTGTGTCTTGAAGTGTGAGAGGGGATATTAGTTTATAGTATTAGATATTCATTTCACCCACATTTATATGTGCATATAAATCTACCTCTATGATAAATACTTATGCTAAAATGATAATGAGTTAAGGTTAGTTTTGGTAGTCTTCATTATTAGTCTATATGCAAGTGTGTTTATGGAATAATATTTTGGTGTATCATATCATTAGCATAGGTTTCCATTGTATTTTATTATTCCCTTTGTACCCCCCAAGTTATTGGTCTAGTATAGTGTGTGAGATTAAGATATAAATCAAAGGAGCTAGCCTTTTAACCTAGAGGTTTACCTCTGCTATAGGCAACCAATAGGCCTAGAGGTAATCCCATGTTATCTAAATATGTGATGCATGAAAACACTTTACTATGGTGAAATATTTGGCTACAATAGTAACATTATAGTCTCAAAGGAAGGAGAATTTTGGCTATTCAAATTGATAATAAATTTAAAAGAGTTTTGCTTGACATTATCTCTATGTGAAAATATCGATTATTCTCTAATTTTGTAGATTAATTGAGATGTTCCATCATTTTAGTATCTTAATATTTTTATTGTGTGTGAGATATATATTTTATATATATTCATTCATTTTTATCTATATCTGATTTGAATATCTTTTACATGTTTATCATAACCCCTCTTGTAGTTGTGCAATAACAATCTAACAATTATGCAACCTTTGATATTTTCATGTTTGAGTATATTGTGTTATGGCTCCTTTAAAATTTAATATATTTGACTATTGTTTTTCTACAATAACTTGTAACAATTATTAGTTTAGATTCATCATCCTATCTTAGTTCAAGTACTAGTCTTGAAAGTCTTCTACCTTAATTTTCCCTCTTTTTGAAGTTTATTTTGAAATCCTACCCATCTTAGTTAGAATAATCATTCCTCTACTCACTCTAAACATATCTAGGTTCACATATGGTAAATAATTTGTATCACTCATCATTATTCCACCAATATGTTGTTATAAAATTGAATACATTGTTACTCGTGTCTTAGAGTGAGTTTGTTCACTGATCTTAAAATGTTAGAGGCTACTTTGTAGGAATTTTTGGGGTGTGTATAAAACCTAAATCAATAAAATTTTTAAATTAGTGTTATAATGAGGGCATACACATCTTCCTCTATCCTAAGAAGTAAGATCACTTTAGTTATGTTGGATGCATCTAAATGACTAACAAGGTCAACCTCAAACAATAACCCAAGGCTCAATAATAATCCCTATTGCATCCACCTTTGGATATCCATAGAAATTTTAGGTCTAATAGAGGTGCTTCTTGAAGACCTAGGGCTCAATCATAATCCTTAGGAAGGCATCCTTATCTTCCAATAGTTCTGATGGCCCATATACAAAATACACCTCCTGATCCTTCACCTCTTGCCAATGCCCCACCTCAAGCCCCAACTTAGTTGAATAGCTCAGTTATCAATGTTGTAGGAGTGGTGAGTGATTTTCCTAGAAACTTAGAGAAATATCTTCCTTCCTTCTCTCCCTCAAGAGGAAGAAATATGGAAGAACATATAAAATATTTCAAATCCACCTTGTGGATCTTGAAAGTAACTCATGAAGGCATGGATTATAGATTGTTTCCTTTCACTTTGAAAAAAGTGTCCTATGATTGCTTTCTAAATATTTCAAAAGGGTCAATTACAACCTAGATAGAATGTCAAGATACCTTCTTGACACAATTTGGCTAAGTTGCTAGTGCGAGTGTTATCTATCAATAATTTGTCAATATGAGATGATAGACAAATGAGGTAATTTGAGCATTCAACACTTAGTTTCAAAAGATGTATAGAAAATTAGGTTATGCCTATCAGTATAATAATCCATTATCCCTCAAAATGTATAAAAACATCCTATATTCCATGATTTTTGTATTTATATGTATGGATATTTGTATTTATCCTTTACCTTTAGCTTACACGTAAGTAATCAATGTGTCGAAATAGTTGTATCCTCATTTATAATCATTGAATTTACTTATTCTTGGACACGTCTACCCAAATTTTAACCTTATTCCCAATCTAACCCAAAATGTTCTAGCACATAACCAAAACCTAGTGCACAATCAATTATCATTAACCATGTTTCCCATAATAAACATCCCAATTTCTTGAATAATTTTAGTCCTAACCATCAGATATAGAGTTAACCTTATGTACCAACTAATATTAATTCCACATAAGATAATTCTCCTAGATTTACCAAAATAGATATGGAATCCATCCATAGGATCGTACATAATCTCAATAATGAGTTCCTTAGCATGCATGAATGTATGGGAAATATAGGTGGATAAAACTCTAATTAGAATAATTAGGGTTATGGGTTATATAGGTACAACATGCCCTTAAATATGTTTTGAAATAATCAAGAGCATCAGGTTCCATCTAATAAGATGATAGAGATCAACATCATGGACATAGCTCTTCTAAATTGGTGTTGAGTTCATAAAACTATGTAACATAGGGAACTAGATTATATTGAGTTCTACATTACTTTTGAAATCTTACAATAATAAGTAAAGAGGCAAGAATTTTTTTTAGTCAGTAAGAACCATCTTCATCTAATTCTTTGGGCAACGCTAGCATGACTATGGCCTTTATAACTTATGACTTCCTCTTTCTAGTGGAAGATGATAATGAGCCTAAGGATATTGATGAGGTTCATGATTTACAATAATATCAACAAGTCAAGAATAAATACAACCTATGAATTAATTTGCCTATGACTTCTTCAACACCTATGAATAACAATGTTGCTACTCCTAATTTGAATGCCAAAAAAAATTAACCCCCATCGAGGAGAGATAATCTATCTATACCTATGATGGATAATTTGTATCCTTTTAAGGAAAAACCCTAGTCACATATCTTTGAACATTAGGGCAAGGAAGGATATAATATTGTTGAAGACATGAAAAACATTAAATCTAATATTAATCTTCATGAGCTGGCTCAAATCACTGAACAAAGGGACCTATTACTCAAGGTCATGACATGGAGGAATTTTGATAAATCCAATATTGCTCATGAAAATATGATGATGTATAAAGATAAACCTAAAGTATCATTATTTAGATTAATTATTTAAATGTTTGACAAAAATTTGCATAACTACCTAGTTAATTTTGGGGCATCAACCATTGTGATGTCTAAGGCTATTGGCCAAAAGTTAGGTTTGACTCCTGATAAGTCAAGAAGAGTAATATTATAGTTTATTAAATATACAATCCCATGTGTTGGATAATTGAAAAAAATGTACATACAAATGGCATTAGAGCCATATGTGCAACAGACTATTGACATTCTAGAAGCATATAACTTGTTATTAAGCCAATACTAGTCAAAAACATTGAACAAGTACATGGCCATGGATTTATCCCACATGTGGATACCCTAAAAAGGGGTACCAAATCAAATTAGGGTAGATATGGAGCCTAAAATTAATTACTTGATTACTAAGTAAAATATAAATAATGAGAAAGTTAGCTTCATATCGACATTTGTAGGCATGTATACTTTCACCACCAAACAACAATTGCATGAATAATAATTTTAAATCCTTATCAACTATGGACTTTAGACTTTGATGGGACTCATTAAAAAGAAGGTTAGGGCATGCTATGGTCCTAATAGACCTAGAAGGTAAATAGTACCTAATTTCTTATAGGTTGCATTTCCCCTAAAACAAAAATAGGCCCAAGTATGAAGCCCTAATCTTAAGCTTGTAGTTCACATTAAAACACAATGCCAAATAACCACTAGTGTTCAGTGACTCTGAGCTAGTTGTAAACCAAATAAAAAATAAGCAACAGTGTAAGATTGCATGCCAATATAAATACTAAGTTTGGAATTTGATTGAATATTTTAAAGCATTCAACATCAAGGCCATCCTAAGAGAAAAGAATGAAAAAGATGATTTGGTGGTAGTGTTGCTACCAATCTAGCACCACTCCAAGAATACAAAATATGGAAATTTTTAGTGGAATTGGTCCCACACCCTTTTGTATTAGATAATGTGGAAAACTTCCAAGTATTTGATGATGATCAATAAATCATATAGCTCTTAAATAATTTAAAAGATTTTGAGGCCCAAATAATACATGAAGGAAATATTCAACATATACAAACTAAAGATATGGGGTAAGAGGTCATTTGATAGCTAAAATAAAAATAAATCCCCTTTGATAAGGTTTCCTTAGAATGAGATTATGACATCAACCATCGGGCCCAAAAGCAAAAATAAATGAAACCAACTGAGCCCAACTTTATCAAAGAAAACTTGAGGACTGACCAGGATCCCCAATTGGTGAATATAGGTCTAAGCTATACTAAAAATGAGAATCATAGGGTGAAGGGATTGCTTACATATTATAAGGATGTCATTACTTATACATATGATGACTTTAAGATCTTTGATCCAAGGTTCATTACCCACACCATCCCTTTAAGGCTAGAACACAAGCCATTCAGGCAAAAATAGAGATCAACGAACCTAATCCTAGAACATCTCATAGAGACCAAAGTATAGAAGCTTCAAGATGACCACATTATTTTCATAATTAGGCACTCAAGCTAGGTAGATAACCTTGTACCATTTAGGAAAAAGACTAGATAAATCAAGTTGTGCATTTATTTCAATAACTTAAATAGAGCCTTAAAAAATTAAAATTATCCTCTACCTTCTTTGGATGAGGTAATATAGATGGTGAGTGGTTCATAGATTATGTATATATTGGATGGATTATTAGGGTACAACCAAGTATTTGTTAAATTATAATATAGGATGAAGATTACCTTTAACACCAAATGGGGAACCTTTGCGTATAAAAGGATGTTGTTTGACCTAATTAACACATGATCCACTTTATAGATAGTAACGTATTTTTCCTTTTAGGGACTATTGGGGAAGTACATCATCATCTATATGGATGATATTATAATTTTTTCCAAGAATAGAGACAACCACTAGGCCATCTACAAAAATCCTAGATAGATACAGGAGGTATGGAGTTTATTTGAACCCAAAAAAAAAGTATTTTCAAAGTTACTGAAGAAAAATTGGGGGGTCATGTTATCACCAAAGAAGGGATCTCCATATACCTATAATGATCCCATGCCATCTCTAAGATAACTCTAGGCAACAAAAATAAAGAGCTAAAGTCTTTCTTCAGCAAGATCAAATTCGTGAAAATGTTCATTTTTTTTCATAGAAATCATTAAACCATTAAATGCCATGCTAAAAAATAAGATGCAAAGCTTGAGTGGACAAAAGAGGCCAAAAAATATTTCTAAGACATCAAAATGGTAATTGATCAAGCCCCAATCCTAATTATCTTAGATTTAAATAAGGATTTATATCTTAATTCATTCACCATAGAACATATTGTTGTTGTGGTGTTGATGCAAAGGGTAAAAGACAATGAATGTCCCATTGCCTTCATGAGTACCAAATTGAAAGATGTGAACTAAATTATTTCATAATTGATAAGTATATATATTCCTTTATCAAGTTTTTCAAGAAATTTAGACATTATACTATACAAAATAAGATATATGCCATTGTCCCCAACCTAGCTATCAAACTCACGCTTACCCAAAATGAGCTAGGAGAAAGAAGAGGGAAGTGGATGGCCAAATTTTAGGATTTTGGCCTTGAAATTAAACCAGCTAAAATGAAAAGAGGCCAAGGCCTCATCTAGATAATGACTTAAACTAATACATGCATCCACATTGAATAAATTAATTAGGCTCAGGTAATAGGTGGAAAATGGTACTCAAATATCATCCATTACCTGCTTATAGGGACATGCCCTACAAAATTGAATTAGATCAAAAGTGAGCCCTCAAGCTCAAATAGACTCATTTCATGATAAATAAAGGGGTCCTTTATAGAAATAACTATGAAGGCATATACCTAAGGTGCATCTCAAAAGAAGAATCTAAGGACATCCTAGATAACCTACATCATACTATTAATAGTAATTATCCCTGTAACAATACTAAAGCTCAAAATTCTAAGGATGGGTTATTATTGGCCCATAATATTTAAGGATACCCATAACCATGTCAGAGTCTTCCATGAGCACTAGGTGTTTTTGAAGAGAGAGGTGAATATTATTATGCCTTTGCAATCAGTCATTAAAGGATGCCCTTTTGCCTATTGAAGCTTAGACTTTATTGAGGTAATATATCCAAACTCTTCAAAAGGACACAAGTTCATCCTCACAACTACTGATTATTATATGAGGTAGATAGAGACTAATTATACTAAGATTTCTCGAGATCATTTAATTTTTGGAGGGAAATATAGTCACCATATTTGTCACACCCATTTCATTGGTCTCTGATAATGGTCTAGCATTTTAATCTATTTAATTTAAAGAATGAACCTACAATAATTAGATCACCCTTAAATTATCTTCAAACCATTACCCATAGGGAAATATAGTATTTGAGTTGACCAATAAGTACCTGATGGATGCCATAAAAAAAATTGCACAAAATAAACCAAGAGAATGACATTTCATATTGAAATATGCATTATGGATAGATATAACTAGGTAGAAACAAGATCTCAAGGCTTTACCTTTTCTACTAGTATACAAATGATAACCAAACCTTCCCATCACTCTCAAGATACCAACGTACCAATTCATGCAAGAGTATATGGATGAAGATGATAAGAATAATGTCTAGACTACTTGAGATAGTTTAGTTATAAGACATAAGAAGTAAAGCACTACACAACTTCAGTAAACATCAAGATATTATCAAATACTAGTTTGACAAGAGATACAAAATCAAGGCTTTCAAGATTTTAGACCTAGTGCTCCTTTTGGATAAATCACATGAGAAAAAAGGAAAACATGAAAAGTTCACTCCCTTGTAGATTGGACCATATCAGGTATCTAAAATCCGTATAAATAATGCCTTTCATTTGAAATACTTTCAAGGTAAGGACCTCACCTTTCTAGTCAATGGATAGTTTTTGAATCATTACTTCATTGTGGCCTCAACTAGAGATGCATCAAAGTGAACTAGAAATAGATATTTAGATTAGGAGTAGATTGAATTTACTACTTTATATATTAAATTTAATGATTTTTTCACTTGGTTTTATTTAGGATAGTTTTGTTACTTTTAATGGCTTAGTTCCCTACTTTCTATTTTAGTTTTCTAAGTTCTTTAACTGTCTCAAATTTTTTAATGAACTAAATCCAAAAGGATATGCCAAAATAAAAGGGATGATACCTAAAGGGAGTGTAATTGGTGCTCATGGAAATTTATTTTGATAGTATTAGAGTTTCTAGAGTTATGGTATGTATTGTGATTGAACTTTTTTTAATTTATATTGAATAGGCTTACTCAGCTATTGGCACTTGCTCTAATATACTCATGTAAATTTTAGAAAATTTTACCATTTCCAAAGATGTGCTGCACTATCACATGTTAAAACTTGGGTAGTAGATGATAAACATAGGATTGTATACTTGAACTAGGGCTAGAAATGCCTAGCTAACATTAGTAAGGTTTTGAGTGGAACCATATGTATCTTTATTAGGGCTATGGATGCCTGGCTGGTAGTAGAGCAATATCTAGATTCTATTTTTTCATTAGGTTCAAATTCAAAATTCAAAATGAAACCTATAGTGTTTATTTAGTCTTTTAAAAAATATTCATGACCAAGAGACTTTGATTTCACTAGATCACACACTAATCCAAGGGATGGGAAGGTTAGTATGTTGCATCAAGAAGTAAGAGTTTGTTCTAGAAGTTGGATTTCCTTAATATTCCTTTGTTAAGATTGAAGTTTTGTCATAATATATGTCTAAAATTATGGGTTCTCAAAATTCTCAAGAGTATTTTCCCTTACAATTCACCATTTGTTTTTCCTTAACACACACACCCCATTTTAAAATTTTAAAATAGGGACACATTATTATAAAACCTTTATTTGGGGAGCTATGAGCCTAAAAATCTGACTCGATTGTCATGCATTTTTCAACTAGGGTTATTTACATAGGACCCATCATTACATAAGTTAAAATTATGAAAATATAAATGTAAAAAAGTATCTTAAGTCATTTTAAACCTTGGGTTTTCATGAATTTTATTTCAATGTTGACATTCTAATTAATGAGCTAATGGTACCAATATTTCTACTTCCTAGTTGGTATATTTTGGATCATAAGATTAAACGTCAAAGATCATTAATATTCTCCAATTGGGACCATACTGTTGGATTCCATGAGGTTGTGACATTAATCACTCTCATGTGACTCAAATCTTTGGACACTTACAATACTTCTAAGTCTTTGGAAGATTATACCTTATTAACATTTTAAGTCTTTCAATCTCCCAAGCTCCACAAACTCACCACATGGCATATTCTCATTAAATGGAAATATATATATACTTCATCTATTTATAAATAAATATAATATTTCTGTGTTCCCATGTGTTAATGCTCTTGAGTCTCGGGGGTTCTGAGCGATCAACACTTGGCATATTCTTGTTAAAATGGACATATGAAAGGGTTAAGTGATTCTTTGGTTTGCATTCTAATGTTTCTAAGATTCTATATTTTCTAGGTGCCTAAGATCATTCCACATGTCTCAATCATAATAAATCATGGTCATGATAAGGTTTATGGTTTAAAGGTAACCAATATAATGGTCCAATCTTTTGTGTTCTAAGATCAGGCCACATGGCTTGATCACATTAACTCACCACTATAGGGCCTTGCCAACCTAGTGAAGAGATTTAAAGGGAAAAGTTAATGAGGATATAAAAATTGAAATTATCCAAGGAAGGCATGGACAAAACATAAAATGGGAAATATTTAAAAAATTATAAAAAATTAAATCAATGAATAACTGACAGTTATCTCAAGACTGATGACTAGACACAAAGACTTAACAAATATTACCATTTAGAAAGTAAGTGCACATGCCAAAGATGATTGGAACATTTAAATTGAAACATTAATCAAATAATTTTTTTTTATCTACATTGAAGGTGCATGAATACATTCAATACTTAGGCCTGTGCATGATATATGCAAAATCTACACTAAAGAAAATTCACTTTGTCATTAATCTTTCAATGAAATGAATGAATTTTTGAGCTTCACCAATGCCAATTGAGCCCTAATTTTCTTCAGATAGCAAGCACATAATGAACTAGTTGAGACATCAAAATAATTACAATGACCAAATGATAATAATGACCTTTTATTCAAAATAGGGTAAGCCCTCAATCCCCTCCCCATATTCATTTATGGGATTGACAGAGTATAAACATATGGTATTCGATAATAGTGCCCTAAATTTCAAGTTTTCACATTACTCAGTGCTCTAAGAAGAGGTGAAATCTATCCAGTCATACTCTACTAAAGATGAACTCTCTTTGGAATCCAAAAAAAACATTGATGATTTTATACCAATCAAAAATCAAGGACTCCACCAGGGAGTAACCAAACCTAAGGTAATGACATGTATTGACCTCCTAAAAGCTTTGTTTATTACTGGGACCATTGTTAGGGATATTATACATGTTAGGAGAGTCAATAATGATTCCACTTATATTTTGTGTTGGGCATTCAAGATATACATTAGGCTTCCCTATCCTGAGACTGCCTATAATCAAGTCTCAGCCAATGTTTGGTTTGAGCACAACATAGTAGATGTAAAGCTAAAAAAGGACCACAAAAAGTCAAAACATGAATCTCAAAGGGGTTATCTCTTCCAATTATATTATCAAATATAGACTAGGAATTATAATAGGCATGGCCCTTTTAATTATACTATATGGTTTCTTGAGTATCACATATATTCAAGTTGAATGGATTCCATTATTATATAGTCCTAACATCTAGCTAGTTGGTGGCACTTGGGGAGATTATAAATGTCTGGTTAAAATCATAGGTGTTTCATCCTGATTAGAGGCCTATGGATGGAAATTTATATATGATGTCCTACTTACTAGATGTAGTTATGGCCACAGTTTACAAGCCCTATGGTTAGGAGTGGCATCCCTTAGATGAATATTTGGCAAACAAGTTTGGAGAAGAATTTTCTTTCATGTTCATTCATAGATATAGGAATGAAATCATAAAGATATACAATGAGGTCTATCCTCATATATATCAATCAATGCAGTGCACCTTGATGCCCAAATTATTAGAAAACATGATAAGGAGCCTGAGAAAAATGGGAGACTATTGGTTATACCCAAATCTAACCATCATCTAAGTAGAAAGAATCAGGACTACTCCAATACTACTATCACATCATGTTCTAGACACTATAATAGAACAAGAAATAACATATTAGGTATTTAACAACATTGATGAGGAATTAGGTCAAAGGCATTCAGCCTACTATTTCAAGACTCCTTTAAGCATTAGTTAACATAAATATGTGATCAAGTCATATTTTATTCAACTGGTAAATCTAAAACTCAATATAACTTATAGCTTGCACCTTTCAGAGAATGGGACCCTAGGAAGAAAGTAAGGGGGTAGCTCAAATCTATTTAAGAAAAGAAGAAAGTACATGTCTCATATGATTACCAAGCATATGATCATGATTATATCTTATTGAATGCCTTAGATGATTTAGAGGTATGGAAAAATATGAAAGATAAATCAATGTCTATGATAAATTCCCAAGCCTTACAATATAACCCTAGGGCATTAGAAAAAGAGGCACAAAATTCATGGAGTAATTAATGGCCCCCATCTCTACCACATGATTCTTAACCATAAGATCAACCTCCCTCCCCTTCATTAGAACATATAGAGGGACAATCAAATGAATCTAGCAGTCAAAGAGAATCTAATCCTTAGATTAAGAGGGAAGTTTTGAGAGGTCTTCTAGGTCCTCAAATCCTTTACACAATAACATCTACCCACATTCAGGTTTTAATCACAAATACTATAAGGGATAGGTCAATAGTTTTTTTAGATGAACATAGGAAGATTAGTATTATGATGACTCCTTTTCCTCCCCTTATTATAGTTACCCAAGTAAGTTTTCTTGAAATCTTAAAAATGAATTTTACTTCATTCCAACTACTCCAAACTCTCCTCAATCTCCTAAGTCTCCTCAAGCAAGCCCTATTCCTTTCACTTCATCACCTTCATCACCTTCAGTTACACTTCCTACCACATTTATTCCTAAAACCCATATATCATATCATCCAAATTTTAATCCACCCATATACTCATATCATAGGAAGCATAAGGATTATCCTACTCCCTCCCAAGGTAAAAATTCTAAAGAGAGGCCATCACTTGGTCTCCCTATTATAGAGGAAGTTACTAAAGAGGATTCATAAAAATATGTGGAGGCTATAATGGAAATTGAAGAAGAAGAAGAAGTTGAACAAGTAATATATTTGGTTGGCTATCCTTCCAAGGAGGAAGACCAGGAAATGGGCATTGCACAACTATATGATAAAGAAGTTGAGCTATAAAAATCAAAATCTTTGAGTCTAGGTGAGAATGAAGTCGAAGACACCTTAGCTGGCCCCATATAAGAGCAAAGTCAAAGAATTGATGAGGTAGTCTCTTCCATTATTTATTCAAATTCTAGCTATGAGTTTACCCTCAATTATTCCTAGGGTTATATCATCTAATTCTATTAATACTACTATTTATTATTATATTATTTCTTATCCTAAACTAATAAGGACTTTTAGGGTAGTCCATTTTGATAAATTGGTCATAGTTTATGTTTGTAATTCCAAGAAGCCCTTGATTCCTAAGAAGACATTGATCCAAATAGAGATCCCCATGCCTTCTCTATTATCCATACTAAAAGCAACAATGACTATGGAAGTAACCTTAGGTATTACTAAATTCTTGATAAAAGTAACACCTATGAAAGAAACATCCCGATGAGAGAAGTTTGGCCAAAAACTTCCTCAGTTTTCTATCCATATAAGTGCCTCCCTTCCAACCAATTTGATTATAACCCTTCTAATGACCACTCTACCTTCTACATCCTTAAATCCTACTCAAAAATTTGAAATAGGAGAACTTATTATTCCCTAATGGGTGAGAGAGATGTAGAATGTTAGAGATGAAAGATAAAAGTAGGTATTAACTAAGCTCCCCACAATCTCCACTTAGTTTGATAAGGAAAGTGGGACTATTCAGAGAGTGAGGAAAAGGAAAATGGTGAACATGAGAAAAAATGGTGAAGTGGAATTAAAGCAAAGAGAGAAATTTTTATCTTTAGCAAATAAACCTAAGAGAAATACCATTGAGCCTACTGAATATATTAAGTATTTTAACACTTCTATGGATTTCATTAGGGTGGTAATGAAATAAATGCACCAGAGTACTGAGGAGGCCTTAAAAATATGGAAGCAAATGTAAATTATGCATGATCCTTAGGAAGTTATTTTTGATGTTCGGAGTGCGACTACTAAGTCATAAAATATTTTGTATAACATCAAGGTTTATAGGAAAAATAGCTAGGCCAATAAAGTAGATAATATTATACTATGTAATAAGATGAAGGAAGTGAAAAGGAGATTGAATTTCCTAGTTCAATGCTCAAATATTAGTGCTTTTAACTAGTTTAATCTCATTAACAATATGTATGTTTCTTGGTGTTTAAAATATGTTATTTCCAATAGGGATGCTTCCCTAAATTGGCATATATAGATGAATTTATTGGTACTTTTTATCAGTCATGAGATTGAGGCATTAAAAATTTTGGGAGACATGAGAGTCATAAATTCTTCATTAATAGACCTAATTTTGATAAACTTATTCATTTGACTATCGACAAATTCAGGCAAGAAGTCAAAGGGAATATTTATAAAACCAATGAGGAAGTATTGTAGTTGGTTAATTTTTCCAAGGATAGGGTAATGAGATAATAAGCTCTAATAGTTAAATTCAAGAGATCAATGATAAAACAATAAATATTGATGGCTGATGCTATCATAATATTGAAGCCTTTATTACTTAATTTTGAATTATAGATAAAGATTTTGATGCAGCTTATGCACTAGTTGAAGATATAAAAGTAATTAAATTCTAGGTCAATCCCATGAACACCATTGGCTATCAGTTCCCCTTAGCTTCGTAAAGCTCTTAGTCTTTTCTCTAGTTACAACTATAGTTACTCCATCAAATCCTTCAGTTAACAATATCACATCAATAACTTTAATATAAGAATGGTTATATATTTTCATGATATCACCAAGGTGGGAATTTAGTTCCCAATCTATTTATTGTACATGCATATTAAATTTTAACTGGAAAGTCTATTATGTGCATTATTATTGTGCATGCATCTTTGCGTGATTTGTGAATGAAGGGTTCTATTTTGAACTTGTAATTTTAGGAGAAACTTTAATAGAAGAGGCCTTCCCTATCCCAAGCTTATAAATATATTTAACCTATCGGTCTCAAAGGAAGGAGAATTTTGGCTATTCATATTAATATAAAATTTGAAAGAGTTATACTTGACTTTGTTTCTATGTGAAAATATCAAATTTTCTCCAATTTTATGGATTAATTGAGACATTACATCATTATAGTATCTTATTTATTTTATTGTGTATGATTTATCTATTTTAAAACAACCATTCATTTTTAGTTATATATGATTTTAATATCTTTTGCATGCTTATCATAACCCCTCTTGTAGATGTCCACTAGCAATCTGATAATTAAGCAACCTTTAATTTTTTCATGTTTGAGTATATTGTGTTATGGTTCCTTTGACTCTTAGTTTTACTTGATTATTGGTGTGCTACAATAACTTGAAACAAGTATTGGTTTATATTCTTCGTCTTGTCTTATTTTAAGTACTAGTCTTGAAAGGCTTTATCCCTAGTTTTCTATAGGCTCTTTTTTTACCTTACTTTTCCTTCTTTTTAAGGTTTATTTTGAAATACTACCCACCTTAGTTATAATAATCATTAATATACCTAATCAAATTTATAAATAGCTTCACCCATAGCCATTTCATCCATGGTAAATAATCTGTATCACTCAACATTATTCCACAAATAGGTTGTTATAAAATCAAATACCCAACAACTTGTGCCTTGGAGTGAGTTTCTTCATCGATACTAAAATGTTAGAGGCTACCTCATAAGAATTTTTTGGGTGTGTATAAAACCCACATCAATAGGTATTATTACCAATATTTAATGACCTTGAATAGTGTATGGATTCAAGGTGGAGAGCCAATCCTTCATGTTGGTCATGTGTCTTGTGGGACCAGAATCCACATACCAAACTAGATTGAGAGAAGTGGTGTCCTCATGTGTTTGAGTGGTAAATAAATGATCCTCATCCAAAGAATCATTTTTTCTATAACATTCCCATGCTATTTTTATTTTTAAGGTTTATTTTTGTGTTGACATTTCAATGGGTGTTACTTTTTATCTACCTGTGGTGAATTACGTGAATTGGGTTACTTTTTGGATGATCCCTATGTCAATGTTTTGTACCAACAATTTTCAAATTCATGTCCTATCTTGCCACTTATGATACATAATTTTTGGGAATGAGGTTTTTTCCCTTTCTAGATTTTCTAAGTGTTATACTTAGGGGGTATTTTAAAACCCTTCATGAGCTTGTTTCCCTTCTAAAGCAAGGTAAGTGAATGTTCCTCATCTACTTCCTCTACATGTTGCATGGATTCTTCTTATTTTAACATGTTAACTAAAGTATAAAACATTGATTTTTTATTTATGACATTTATAGTGGTAAAAAAAAATATGTAGGGGGAAACACTCTAAGGATAATTAGAACTAAAGAATCATTTGTCACTATGCCACCTAACAATAGAAGTGAGGCTCGTAATGTTGAAACAAAACATATGAAAGCATGAAATTTTTACTCTAATTTCAATTTTAGAATATATAAATAGTTATATATATGTAAAATTTGATTTTTATCCTTCACCTTGTAGACATTCTTGATCTTATCCTATGCATCCTTGTTTATAGTGATATTTCTTATATGAGGTTGTACCTCATTCGAGACTTCAAACATGTTTATTAACTTTATATTATTATTGAGTTTTAAAAAATTCTACTATTTATAAATTTTAATGTAATGTGGGTCCATGAATCATCAAAAACTATCCATATGTATTCAAAATCTAGGTGTGTTTGTACCTTAGTTTTCCATGCTACATAATTATCACCACGAAGAAGTTGAATATCTAGAAGAGCAAATCTTAGGTCATTTTTTTTCCATTATAAACAATTTAACAAAGAGAGATGAATAGTTTCATTATCACTCTAAATAGGTACCATTTTCTAAATACCTCCACTCTAATATACCACACCTCGTGATATATACACTCTTCATATATACCCATTGGTACATGGAATAAGCTTGTCTTTTCAATATACTAGTGGTGCATGAAAGAGACATTTACCCACATGAGAGTATAGTGGTACATGGTATTAAGACAATATGTGAAATGTATTCATCCAATCAATAAAACTTGGTTAGTATAAATCCTTTTACTTGGGCATAACTTCCATATATACTTACATATTCTATCTATCAAGATTTACACCGAATGATCATGGTGAATGGGTAACATAAGAATGGTTTAATGAAGGTCTATGAACCTTATTACTCCTTGATGATTTATATGGATGATTCCCATACATCATTATTGAAACTTTTTAGGGATATGAATGTAGTAATTCAAGTGTGATGACATAACTTGTAAACATGAACAAGATGCATCTTTGATATTGAATGCTATGTTTATTAGATTTGATAATCTTATTTTATTATTTTACTATTTTGATTTTGATAGAAAATATAAATTTTATAATGTAATTGTGAAATTTATAATTTTCATAAAATAAATTTTTTGTTAGAAGAGAGAAAATATACCCCCATCCTTTATGATTTCTTTAAAAAAATCACCCTCTCTATTTATATTTCAAATAAATAATTTCCTCATTTTATTTTAAGGAAAGAATTATCTCTGGAGTGGCATGGAAAACTTGCATGATGGATAGGGTGGCATGTGGTCTTGGTTTCCCCAACTTTTATTTATATGGTATTTTCTTAGCAGACAAGTGGGTTATTTACTCACTTAAAGGAGATGGGGATTGGAAGATTATTTTTCATTTTATAATTTCAAAAGAATTTCCTATGTGAAACAAGATATGGGAATATAATCATTGGATGAATTGGTAAGCCACACCAGTAATGGTTAAAATCCAAGGCTCTGTTATGTTACAAAAAAATTGGAAAGGGTGGGACAAAATTAAGTCTTTACTTACTTGGGATAAGTCAAGATGTGATTATCAACATCTTTCTCTTCATTCTATTTGGTGGTGTCTACTTCTATTTACCCTCCAAAGGAACTTTAGCATGGAACAAGAATTGCTAGAGCATTTGATTTCTTCACAAAAATATTTTTCATGTTGGGGATTTTCTTAATCTAAATAATGGCACTCTTTTAGAATGGTCCACCTTCTAATAAAAATTCAAACTTTATGCCAAATATAAAATAACCTATGATGTCATTAGGGACAAACTGGAGGCAGTAAAAATTCTTGAGCTAAGTTACACTCCACTTCTCCATAGTGGGATATTTAGTGTTGGTTGAATTAGGACATGCTCTTTAAGTTTTCCCTTAATAAGGCTATCTACTAGATCAAACCTAATGATTTACCATTAGCTAAACTCAATCAGTGATGGTGAACTAATGATTCTATTGTTATTGAGGGAAACCACTTTCATACACTCTAGATTCATTAGGCTCAAATGAAATTTAAATTTTTTGCTTGGTTTCTCTTACCTCAAGGTTTGCCTCTTGGATTGAGATTAGAATACATGGGACTAGAAGATCCCCAATACCCAATTTATGGAGAACTAGATTCCTTTGAGCATGTTTTTATGTGGTGTTCCATTGTTCTACAACTTTTGACTTGGGTGGATTTGATTCTTAGGTTTAAAAATGCTTCTTATTTTATGCATCATGTTATGTTGGGAGATAATATTTCCCAAGCAAGGCTTAATGTACTTTAGC
This sequence comes from Torreya grandis, assembly GCA_037957365.1. Lineage (NCBI taxonomy): Eukaryota > Viridiplantae > Streptophyta > Pinopsida > Cupressales > Taxaceae > Torreya > Torreya grandis. The sequence continues at coordinate 884,193 of JARHVA010002212.1, forward strand.
ATGCTCTTAGACTTCAAAACTTATTTGAAATTTGTAAAATTTACATGGGTTTTCATTTTCAAGGTTGTCCATTGTATGGAAAATGCATAAAGTTGAGGGGGAAAAAGGTGACAAAATAAAAAACACAAAGCTTTTTTGTAAAGGGTGTACACCATTTTTAAAAGGGCGTATGCCCTTTTTTTTTAAAAAACTATGGAAAATGTTATTTAGGTTGGTCCTGAGCCTAAAGGGTGTATGCCCTTTACAGATCGAAGGATGTACATTCTTTATAGTTTAAAGGGTATACACCCTTTGATTTACAAAGGGTGTATGCTCTTTGATCTACATTTTTTTTTTATGTTGGGTACACCCATTGATATGCCCTTTGCATTTGTGCATTTTTGTGTGTGTTAGGTATGCCATTTGATCTGAATTTGTTTTTGTGATGGGTTTTATTTGTGTGTGTAAGGATATATTTAGTAAAATAAATGTAATAAGTTTAAATTTAATTTTATATTACATTTTATATTCTTATAATTTAATTTTTTTACTAAATATAAAAAACTAGGGACACTATGCATCTTTTGAAATCGATTACAAAGATGTAGGAGTTACCATTTAGAAGTTAGTTTATAAAAATCCATTATAGTCAATACTTAATTTTTAAAATTTTAGGATTGGAGGATATAATGATAAATGATGTTTTGAATCATGTTACATATGTAATAGATACATAACATTGAGGATTATAATCCTACTTTACCTACTTGAGTATGCCCTAACTAATTTAGCTACTTGAGTATGCCCTAATTGATTAAATAATCGAGCCATATCTTGATATTAATGTGTTGTTCCCAAAATCAGCTACGCTCATTTTGTGGACAACCCATACGAAACTTGTTTGTTTCATAACCTAAACTCTAAGTTCATCATTTGAGACAAGATTCTCTTGATCTCAAGTGAAGTTGTCTGACATCCTGGAAAAGTTTACAACATTCCCTCACCATGATTTGTCAAAAATTATGAAATTCATTGTAATCTTTATCTGATCAAAATGTTAGTTTTGATCTTTTTAGGGTGTTAGAAAATTTTATTTTTCTTTATGCATAAGTGGCCTTTTTTCCGCCCTTATTTTTTTCCTTCTTTGCATGCATAGGCAGAATTTTTTGCCACCAATGCATGATCTATCCCCTGGCACATGTCAGGGTAGCAAATTTTGCCACTCGAATAGAGATTTTCAAAATCTCAAATTTTGTGTGGCATTAATGGCACACACGTTGAGTTTTTAAAGCTTATTTTAGGGATTTTTAAATGTTTTTTTGTTTGGTATTTCTTTTATTTAAAGATTCTTAGACCCTCTCTACAACTTCTTGACTGCACGAACAAGGGAGATCTCAAATTCACCGTTGCCGAGCTTAGGATTTTGAGTTTGTCAGGTAAGTTTTTTTTCTTTTCTCCTTCTAGGTTTTCATTTTTTGAGTTTTTCTTGTTAAAGTTTAACTTTTATTTTCATTTTGTTTTGCCTTTCAGTAGTTTGCTCTTTGTTTTATTTTTTGTTTTTGTTTTACCCTAGTGAGCAAAAGCCATCAACTTCTTTTTTATGCCCTAGGTTTTCATGGTGCGTGTCAAGTTAGTGTTTCAACCCAACTAAGATTTTACCCTCACCAAATCTTGTTGGAAACCATCTTACACTTCTTGTCACAAACAAACCATTTGCATTGATGGCACTTTTTTCCACTTGAAAGTTGTATGAAAATGTTCTAAATGATAGTGTAAGAGTGGAAAATTTTTCCATCTTACCCTAGTGCAAACTTAGAAAATAATACCGCATGTAATGTAAAAAAAAACACCGCTCAAACATTTCCCATTTCCTGAAGTAGTGGCTAATTTCACTGCTTGCAAATCAGAGCTTTGATTTTCTTGCAGTATGTCTTGTCAGCATTTTTCACTACTCTTACATGCAAAGATATGAAACAGTGGTGAATTTTGCCACCTATGCATAAACATAAATTTTATTCTACCTGAAAGGGAAGTGATATTTTCCACCAATGCAAATGCAAATATCTCTCATATGTAAGGGTGGAAAAATTTGCTACCCATGCAAACATCCTCTTAAATTTTCTAACTCTAGGATATTTCCAATTTTGCTTTTTTGAGCCTACTTTCCTCTATTTTTTTGGCCTACTCACACTTTATCCCTTTCAAGCACATCTCCATAGTCATGATCATCAATATGCAAATATCCCAGATTACCAGTATTTTCCCTAATTGCATGATCATGAATTTTATTGTAGTTTCTTTTGTGGATCTTCTTTCTTCATCAACATCCTTTTGGTAAAAGCTCTTTCAAATGACTAAGTTTTATCCAAAGAAGTTGAAAGTGATGAAGTATAAATATCAAAGTGTTTTTCCAATCACCTCAATTAATTCTAATATTGATGACATTAGAGATATAGAGATTGGTCATGTGGACATGGCTGAGTTTGTGGAGAGAACTAAGTCCAGCAATCCCAGCTCCAAAATTAAGAAGATAATTGACAACAATATTTATTTGGTATCTTCTTTCCTGATAGTAGATCATAACACATAATTCATTCTTCAATGTGCTCAGTTTTATAATAAAGATACTAGGGTTGTGTTGGATGCTAGTGGCAATGTGGTAATTAAACTAGATCCCAAATTCATATATAAAGTGTTTATGTGCCATCCTGCTACAGAAGTGATAAAACTTGATTTTTTTGAAGCACAAAAAGAGTATGATAAAAATACTAAAAAATCAAAGAAGGTAATCAATAATAAATGGCTCAAGATGTCAAGGGCAAATTTGTCAAGGTGGCCACAAAGTTTTTTGAGAAGTGACTTTATAGAATAAGTTGGTGATCTGATAACTCTTCTAAGCAGGGTAAGAGGTTTGCCCTCTTCCTCATAGTTTCATGAATGGATGTATCCCTTCATCAAAGTAATACTCTAAGGCAAAAAAACTATCTTCTAGGGAGAAAAAATTAGCAATGCTTTGCATGAGTAATTGATGAAGGTATTCACTACCTTCAAATTCTACATGACTTCTTATTTGGTGTATATTGTAGCTTCAATGAGAATCTTTCCAGGTCTAACATCAGAAGGAGATAGGAGAGTAATCCTAGTATATAAATACTACTCTTAATTAACATTAAAGGGTTATATTCATAATTTCAAGAGAGTAAATGATGCATTATTTATAGTATTCTTATGTCTTTTTGATCCTCAACTAGAACAAAGAAGAGTGTCAGATGAGGCTTGGATAGTGGTAAATGATTTTGGATGCATGTTCTTATAGTTTCCTTCCTTCTCATACCCGAGGGTTGGATTTTTCCAAGGTCATCCTTATATGCTTCCAAGATTCCCCTCAGACAAATTATTATTAATAGAGTTATGCATAAAAATTATCATCATGCATAGTAAATAGATGGAACTCAAGAAGCTCAATTTCAGATTCCCAGTTGAAATTGGCAGGTTTTCAATGTTAACCGTTAGGAAAGCTAGAGTCATGGAAACTAAAATGCAACTTGTAACCTTGAATAAATTCAAAAGAAGACCAAATTTTGATTACAAGGGCATGAAATACATAATCAAGAGGAAAACCCAATTCCATGAACCTATGATTGAAGATGTTTGGGTTGATTTGAGAATAGAAGAAGATGTCCAGAAAATGGACTACAACAGGTTATCTCTTGAGCAGACTAAATATCTAGGACTTTTTGATATTCTTGAGAATGTAGTGGATGATGGAGAGTTGATTAATGATAGATACAATACTAAATATATTGATAATTCCCCTCTCCCTCTAATCCAATGGTCTAAAAAATAGCTGACCTCTTTGAGGAAAAGATTTGAACCTATATTGGCAAACACCAATAATTGGCTAACAAACAAGGGAATTGATTTGAAAGAATTCTTCATAGTATCAAAAGATGAGACTCAAAACAAAATAAGAAGAAAGGTAGAGAATAGGATGAAGAACAAAAGTGATGTTACTTCTTCCTCCAAGCCACATAAGCCTAAGATTATATTTGTGATGAAGAAGTCAAAAGTTATGGAAAAAGAATCTAAAATAGAAGATATGGAAGTTGAGAAATAGAGCACTGAAGAACTAGAAACATAAGAGATGGAAATATAAGATAGGCCTACAAATAAACAAGAGGAGGAAACCTTGTACCCAAAAGAGAATGTTCAACAAGAAACATGAGTCTTTTCTTCCCCACCTAACACGCCTATTACAACTCCTTCATCTATTTCTCCTATTAATGTTCCCTCTTTTGAATCACCCTCTCCTTCCAAAATAATTTTTGACAACCCTCAAAGAACTTTTGAAGATATTCTCCATTCCTTAGGGTCTATTCATAGTTTTTCCTCCCCATCTTTTGATATTGGAGATACTTCTACTTTTGATCACTTGGTAAAAGGTGTAGTTTTTACTGACACTCCACATATTGTTTCCACTACCTATGCAAGTGTAGCTATGGTGACACCAACAATGGAGAAAGATCCTAATGTGAGTACTTCTATGTTCCCACCATGGTTATTATCTTATACATGAAAAAGGAAGAAACAAGCCATCTCTCTAGATGACTTTGATTTTGATAAGCTGGTGTTAGTAAAAGCCAAGGCCTTGAAGAAGCCAAAAATTCTTTCAAAAATGTTTGGGGATAAGGGACACAAATTTCTAAAGATTTTAAGACTTCCATAAGATGAAACCATTGAATTTTTTTATATAAATGATTACTCTATCTCTAGAGTTGAATTAGGTAAGATAACTCATGAAAGTGCCAAGAGTGATATGTAGTCAGCCATGGATATCCGAATTTAGAAATTTGACAAGGAGAAAGAAATGAAAGATCACTATAAAGAAATGGTGGAGTAGTTGACTACATTGGTAAGGAAATTATTTTGAGTATAGAAGCAATAAATCTTAAGGCCATTTCTATAGAAGACCCCATTATTCAAAAAGTAGAAAAGACTTATCTCAAAGGAAAAGTACTTGAAGAGTACTTAGATAGGATGCGTGCACAAGGAATTTCCCTACTTATAGAGCTATCTGAGAAAATAGATAAAATGAGGAAAATAAGATCAGAACTTGATGATCTCATTGAAGTTGTTTCTCAAGATATTGAGAGTATAGAAAAGGATCATGATAAATGGGTGGAGATGAGAAAACTAAAAATAAGCACTTTAATATCAATTGGTGTCATTATATATAGGGATTATTATACTAAAACTAAAGAGGCATTGACATACAAAAGATTTGTACTTAAATATTTGATCAATGACCTTGAATCTATAAATGAACTCATTGAACAAAGTAATGTCAGCATTTTGCATAAGTTGGAGGAGCTACATTGCAAGCTTACATCTCAAGATAACCAATTCCTTTCAGTAGAAGAAATGATTCAAGAATTTGAAGGAATGTTCTAGAAAGAATTTGAAGATAAGACATTTTCAATATCCTCTATGGATAATATTCCAGACAATCAGTTAACTCTAGATAATCTGAAAACCAAGTTAACTAGTCATGCAAAATCAGTCACCATAGTAAGGGGTGCCATAGTTAGAGCTAAGATGATTTTCAAGAACACTGTTAGTCTAGAAAGTATCGAGATGCAAGCATCTTTCACAATGTATGATGGACACATGAAGAAAGATAGTGATGTGAATTGAAGCAATATATTTTTTCCTTAATTTATTTTCCATTTTATAGATGTACTTTTGAAACAACTTTGAACATTTTTACATGTACTTTTTTCATATGTAATTATATGTAAAAAATAGGAAGTCCCAAGTCAATAAGGACTCTTATTTTTTAATAGGTCAAAGTAGTTAGGTTTTTCCTAAATTTTCTCAAGGCCTCTCCCTATAAATAAAGAGGGCTTCTTTTGTAAAGGGATCATCTTTTAGTTATTGAAGCGAAACTCTGCCAAAATTGAAAGGCATTTTGAGACTTTGAGCTCAAATTGTAAATCAAGTTTTATCAAGTGAATGAGAAGGAAAGTGACCTTTCAAACTTTGTGTTGAAATAACTTGTATCATATTGGAAATTATTCTTATGTCTTTTTCCTAATACAATCTTATCTATTTGATTAAATAAGTAGTGTGAATGAAAATAATCTGGGAGATGTACTAAAGTTGATTGTGGAGACTTTATGCTACAATAATTATCTTTAGTTTGTGTTTTAGTGTTCTAAAATAAAGGATATTAGAAAGGATTTGAACTAATTATATCTTTTGTGATCATATACTTTGTTATGGTTTTTGGTGAAGACTGTGTTCTAAGTTATAAATCAGCAAAAGAAGTAACGATAGACTTTGTGCTCTCATAGGTTTCTCAATTTTTTAGTTTATATCAAGAAAGTGTCCTTTTATTTTGTAAACATCATTTTTGAAACAAGAGAAATAGATGATATGGTCTCATCCCTGAATTAATATTTAGTTTAGACTAGTTTTTAATAGTTTATAGGGCACCTCCCCTTACTGAGAGGAGAGATTTATCTCATTACATTGTGGTTGATATAACCATTTTGCCTTCAGTTAGTTGATGATAAAATATTCACCCAACACAATAAGTATTTCCTACCTAAATACCCAAGCCATATTTTCATCATGATTATTCTCTACCTACCTTCTTATACTTGTTAGTGTAGTGTTTTTTCCCATTGGGTTTTGTCTACATGGCCTTATGGCTATTGTATGCCAATTAAGATTCCTTAGGTTAGTTATAAAAGGGTCACATAGGTTAATTATATTTTTAATGTAATTATATAATTAGGAAAATTAGAGGCTTCCTTATATTGCCTTAATTTTCCCTATATGTACCCCACTTTTCCTTTTTGGAAGGTTAGATAGGTTAATGCGATTTTATGCAAGCAACCATATTTTACAATAGTGTCATGTGAAGACAAGCTTCTTCCTCCTTTACAATTTATTTGTGATTTAATTGATACATACATATATTTTCTTAATCTTCTATGTAAGGATCCAAGATCATGGCCAATCTGATATGGTATCAAAGCTATTTTTTCTAGTATTATAGTAAACTTTGTGGTAAAATCTTGCTACATTTGTTATTCTAACAAAAAGAAGGGTTTGGTGAGATTCCTTGGAGAATTCATGCAAAACTTTCTACTAGAGCTTCAAATCTTAAAACTGACTATCATTGGTTTTAGAAGGTGCCAAAACCTTAGGATCAACTATAAACATGACTTAGTTATGGAATATTCATTTTTTCCCTCTCTTTTTGGCATCCAAAGGCCTCATTTTTTGTTTTCAACAAAAACTAGTACTTTTTTTGTTGTTGTGAAAAAATGCCTTATGGGTTTTTTTTTCCTTGGGTTGAAATCTTAAATGGGTTTCTTTTAGAATTTTGATTGCTAAAGTATTTTGGATGTTTTTGGCTTTCCTCAGTTTACATATCGTCAAACCTCTATGCTACTCGAATATGAAAGTGGTCATTAATTTAGCTCAGTAGTTGAATAACTTCATGTTTCATGTATTGGAGAGTCTATAGACCAATCTAGGATTTCAAAGATTTGTTAGTTTCCCATATACCAAGTGAAAGTTGTAGATTTACTTTACTTGCAAATCTGTGAATTTAAGTAAAGCAAGTCTGAAAACTTGGTTTACACTACTGTAGACCAACTCAAGTTTTGGAAGGATCATTACTACTTTACTCAAGTTTTTGAAGGGAAACTACTTCTAGAATTAAATTAGTCTAAGAAACCTAGATTACTCCTTTGGACTAACTCAGGTTTTTGAAGTGTCTTTACTGCCTTACCCAAGTTTTCAAAGGTTGATTACTTGCAAAAGCAAAGTAGTCTAAGAAACTTGGTTTACACTATTGTAGACCAACTCAGGGTTGTGAAGGGCAATTACTTGTCTAATAAAGATGACTGAAATTACTCTTCCAAGACTGACTTAGGTTTTAGAAGGATCATTGCTAATCAGCATCAGAAGTAAAGCAGTCTGAGAAGTTCGAGTAAAGCTATTTGAAAAAACTTGATTAATCTTTGTAGACCAACTTGGGGTTATAAAAAAACTCTACTTAGGTTTTTAAAGGTCAATTACTTACATCAATAAAGTAGTCTTAAAACTCTGGATTAATCTTCATGGACCAACTTAGACTTTCGAAGAGTCTTTACTACTCAGATTTGTGGGGTAACATTACTTGAGTTTTTGGCCATTTCTATCTTTTTTCAATAAAAAATCACAAGAAATTTTGCATTTTTGGAAAGGATTCAAGAATATGTAGGAGTGAGAACTTGTAAGTGCCATAACTTTCAATCCGTAGCTTCATTTTGGGTGTTTTTTTTTTTTTTTTTTTAAGTGCATTTTTTTTTCAAGATCTACACATTGGTGATATTATTTTAGGAACTTTGTAACATCTTTTTTCTATGGAGTAATTGCTTAAAACTTAGTTTAAACCTTTTTTACGTCTCTTTTTTGATGCATTATCAACTATGTCTAATGTCCCTCTCATACTCTCTCACACTAATTACTCATATACACATTCATAGCAGTGCCCGAAATCCAATATTAAGCATGTGTTATATTGTAACTTAAGGGGGGGGTCTTATTGATAGTTCAAGGGGGTAATTATACTATGTGAAATCTATTCTTTTCTTTCTTCTCAATTCTATAAATTATCTCAATATAATCTACACTAATAGATCTAAACTTGAACCACTCACACCATTTAACTATCTCAAATGGAAGTCTAAAATGTAGCTCACCTTGAGAGGTAAAGGATTCTATCGGATCACTATGGGTGAATAAAATGAACCATCTATAGATGCTAAAAAGGTTAAGTGGTATAACAAATGTGATGAGGCCTATGGGTTCTTATGCATGTTAATGTCTCCCAACCTCTTGTTTCATGTTGAATCTGCAGAAACTCCCAACAAAGTATGGACCATCTTAGACAAGATTTTTGGAGTTTAGGACATGATGAGGGGTCATGAGATAGAGAATAAGCTCATCACATTGAGCCTAAGTGAATATCACACCATACAAGACTTCTTTACAAAGTTTAAATTATTGAGACTATAGTTGAAATAATGTGGCATTGAGAAAATAAATGACTAGTTGATTTTATCTGTGCTTGCAAAATTAGGTCATGACTATTCAATTTTCATCTCTAAATTACATGCTACCAAATGTGCACTTAAATCCACTCAAAAAAATTCATCATTCAATGATTTTTTTATCAATATGACTTGGGATCAAGATAATCTAGTTCAAATGGGTGCACTAAAGTCTTCAAAATCACCTGAGTTGATTGTCAATCAGGACAAGAAGAAGCCTTCTAATAGTGGTAAATAAGAGAAAAAATATTATAAACTAGATCATGAGCATAATAAGAATAAAAAATTAGATGCCAAGCTTAAGGCATCATCAAATAAGTCCTCTTCAAGTAGGAAACCTAAGAAATAAAAATTCAAATACAACTTTTGCAAGAAACTTGGACATGATAAATCTTAGTACATGAAAAAGAAGATTGACACCTTGACTAAGATGCTTGAAAAGAATAACATCAGTGTTCCTGAGTCCTCAATTCATAACATGTCTACACAAGATTTTACAAATGCTAAAGACAACAAAAAGGGTAAAAATAATGGCAAGTCACTTGTTGTAGTAGCTTCTTAGTGTTTGACTTAGGTTATTGAGTCGGGTGCTTCTTATCACATGGCCTCCTCAGAGGATCTATTTTCAAAAATAAAGCCATGTTTTATGCCTTCAATTCTCATTGGTGATGACACTTCAATAGAATTCAGTGATAAAATATCAATTGAAGTAAGTGATGGGACCTTCAATGATGTTTTGTGTGTTCTTTCACTATCCACCAATCTTCTGTCAGTGTACCAAATCACTCACATAGGTATAGGGAAGTGAGTTAATTTCACACCTAATTTAGTGGTTATCAAAGAGCTACACAATGACACCATAGTGGCTTATGGGAAGGCCAACCATTAGTCTAGGCTATATACCTTCTCACAATTTTCCTCAGATCAGCCCTTAACTTTACTACTTACTTATGCAAATGGAATGAGAAAACTATGGCATGAATAGTTTGGCCATTTAAACTACCATTACCTAGAGCAACTTAATCATTAGGACATGGTTTCAAGGTTGCCTAAATTTAAATTATCAGATAGCCTATGCAATGGTTGCATTCTTGGAAAGCATGTAAAAGATAAATATGACAAGGGAAAAGTAAGGAGAGCTGAACCGAAGCTATAAATTGTCTATAGTGACATAGCAGGTCCATTTTCAAAACCTTCATTCAACAAGACTAGATACATTCTCACATTCATTGATGAATTTTTGAGGTACACCTAGGTGTTTTTTTTCAAAAAGAAGTCTAAGGTATTTGATCACTTCAAGGACTTCAAGGCACTTGTGGAGAAGCAGATAGACTATTCCATCAAAATATTAAGGACTAGTAATGGTGGGGAGTATGTCAACAATAGGTTTGAGCAGTTTTGCACATTAGAGGGGATTTAGGTGCAACACACTATTCTATATAGTCCTTAATATAATGGTGTGGTTGAATTTAAGAACCATACCTTGAATAAAATTGCCAACTGCATGCTTTAATCAAAGTCTCTTGCTCCTCAATTTTGGGCTGAAGTAATCAACTGTGCATGCTATATTCAAAACTAAATTCCATACAAAGCCTTAAAAGGAATTAATCCTTTTGAAGCTTGGGATGGTCATAAACCTATAGTGGATCACTTTTGATTATTTGGATCACCAGTAATGGCTTGTATTCTTAAGAAGAAATGCAAAGAAATAGACCCTTAGAGTCAGTCTTGTATCTTTGTGAGGTATGTAGAGGGTACTAAGGGATACAAGCTTCTCCATCTTAAAACTCATGAGTTGTTCATTTAAAGGAGTGTCAATTTTCATGAGGCCCCACTTGAACTCACTACTAACACTTCAAACTCTTCAAAAGTCTCACTAGAGATTAATTCCACCTTAGACAATGACTTGGATCTACATCAAAGTCCTCTTGATGATCAAATGACTCTTCTTCTTCTTCAATTTCAAGTGATGAGAGTAGTGATGAGGATTCTCCTCCTCCATCTCACATTCATACTTTATATGATGATGACTCACCTCTTTATTCTCCAATATCATACAATTTTGGTCCCACTTGGGCTAGAAAGACACTTCAAAGGTTGGAAAATGGGTTAGAAATCTATCAGATACAAGACAAACACGTTTATAGTTTTAGGGGACTTCACATGCCTACCTGGCCATTGCCTCAGATCCATAAACCTTTCATGAGGCATCTAATATTCTATAATGGGATTCTACTATACAAGAGGAGTATAGTTCCCTAATCAAGAACAAAACATGGGACTTGGTCCCTCTTCTTAAAGGAAGAAAATTAGTCCATTACAAATGGTTTTATCAGACTAAGTATGGTGCAGAGGGTCTATTGATAAGTATAAATCTCATTTAGTTGAAATGGGTTTTCTTAGGTGCTTGGCATAAACTACATCGAGACATTTACTCATGTAGCCAAGATGACATCTATCAAAGTCACTCTATCCATCACAACCACACATCAGTGGGATGTTCACCAAATAGATGGCAAGATTGATTTTCTACATGGTGACCTTAAAGAAGAGATATACATGGAGTAACCACAAGGCTTTGAGGAAGATTCTTGCTTGGTCTATAGACTCAATAAATCTATCTATGGACTCAAATAGGCCCTTTGGGTATGGTATGCCAAGATGGACTCCTTTCTCCTCATAGTTGGGTTCACTAGATGACACTTAGATCTGAATGTCTACATCTTACTATAGGATTATTCTTTGTTGATCTTAGTTCTTTATATAGATGACTTAATGATTACAGGGATCTCATGATCATCCATCTCAATAGTGAAAACTACACTTTCAGACAAATTTTCGATGATAAACATGGGATTATTGCATTAATTTATTAGGATTGAAATCATTCAGTCAGATTACAAGATAACTTTATCACAATCTAAGTATTATCTTGATTTGCTTGTGAGGCTTAACATGGTTGATTGTAATCCCACTCTTATTCCCTTCTTGTCTAGTGTGAAGCTTGAGGTTGATTATCCTACACCAATGGTTGATGCAGCTCTGTATCAACAACATATGGGTAGTCTTATTTATCTCACACACATTAGACCTGATATATCCTATTTAGTTGGCATGGTCTCCCATTTTATGTAAGAGCCACATGAGTTGCATTTGAAAGTAGCTAAGTGGATTTTGCACTACATTCAAGATTTGCACAACTATAGGATATAGTACAAAGCAAGAACATAGGTTGAATTGATTAGATACATAGATTTAGATTAGGCTAGAGATATTCAGAGTCAAAAGTCCACTTTGAGCTACAATTTTTTACTTGGTTTGGGTCCAATAAGTTTGTCAAGCAAGAATAAACATGAAATTGCTTTATCATCTATAGAAGAAGTAGAATACAAAGGGGATATCAATGCCAGCACTAAGGTAATCTAGCTTCAGGGGTTTCTCATTGAGTTTGGTGTCTAATTTCATAAGCCAACAATCATCTACTATGATAAAAAACACTATCTAGATTTATAAGAATTTGGTTCTCCATTAAAGGACTAATCACATAAAGATTCACATGTTTTTCATTATGGAGCTTATCATTTAGTAAGTCATTGATCTTTGGTACTGTCTGACATCAAAGTAGATTACAAATATTTTGACCAAGCCCTTCACAGAGAATAAATTTGTTCATCTGTGAGCTCTCATTAGGGTTAGGGTTGCTCCACCTTCTTCTTCCTCCTATGGAGGTTCTTCACTATGTACTTGGGTACCTCATCATGCTTTCAATGTCGAGACCTAATTCTCATCTAACCTAAGCTACACTTGAGGAGGGGGGGGTTTAGTGTAGTGTTTTTTCCCATTAGGTTTTGCATACATGCCCTTATGGCCATTTTATGCCAATTAAGCTTCCTTAGGTTAGTTATAAAAGGGTCACACAAGCTAATTATATTTTTAATATAATTATCTAATTAGGAAAATTAGAATCTTCCTCATGTTTCCCTAATTTTCCATTTATATACCCCACTTTTCCTTTTTGGATTGTTAGACAGGTTAATGTAATTTTATACAAGCAACCATATTTTACAGTATTATCATGTGAAGAAAAGCTTCTTCCTCCTTTGCAATTTATCTATGATTTCATTTCTATATACATATATTTGTTCAATCTTATATGCAAGGATCTAAGATCATGGCCAATCTGATAGTACTTAAGTATTCCCTACCTAATTTAACTACTTGAGTATGACCTGCATACTTTACCTATTTGAGTGCATGTCATACCTAATTGAATACTAGAGCCTTATCTTGATCTTGATTATTCCCTACCTAAATAATTAAGACATATCTTGATATTAACTATGCCTTATTTAACTTATTATACTTGAGTATTACCTGCCTACTTTTTCTACTTGAGTATCCCCTACCTACCTATCTTTATTTCCTTACCTACTTGAGTATGCCCCACCTAATTCATTATTCCCTACCCAATTGAATACTTGAACCATATTTTGATATTAAATATCCATATCTAATCCTTATCATATATATCTTACTTGAGCCATATATTGATTACTTGATACTTGATTGAATACTCGAGCCATATCTTGAAATGAGTGTGGGCATTATCATGCTTGAAAATCATTAGATGGGGCATTATTAGATTAAGGGATAAAAGAGAGGGGTAATTATAAATGTATTCTTGAAGGAGGAATTATCATCTATATAAGTAAAGAAGAGGGGTCATTAACTGAGCCATATCTTGAAAGGAAAGGGGGCATTCTCACTTATATAGAGAGTGGAGTGACTAGGGACATTCATGTAAAAGGTTTGAAGGTGTTTTTTAATAATTTGTGGGTTTTTAAATCAATAGATCTATAAATATGCATAAATGACTAGAATGCACCATGTAACCTATAGTATACATATAGTAATGATACATTCATTCATACATTACATCAGCCCCATACCTAGTACTACATGTAGGTATGTTATCACTCATACATGATAACTTCCTATAGTCATTATATGGTGACAAATACTAGACATGAATACAAATAATCAACCTAATAAACTCCATTTACACCTAAATCGTTAACCCTAAACACTAAAACCTAAACCTTAAACACTAAAACTTAGACCCTAAACATTTAACCCTAACCCTAAGCCATAAACCCTAAACCATGAACACGTAAATCATATACCTAAACCCTAAACCTTAATACCTAAAACTTGAACCCTTAACCCTAATACACTAGCCCTAAACCCAAAAAAATAATAACTAAACCATTAACCCTAAACCCTAAACATATAACCTTAAACCTTAGACTTTATACCCGAGACCCTAAACCCTAAAACCTAAACTTTAAGCCCTTAACTATAAATCCCAAACCATAAGCCTAAAATCCAAAATCCTAAACACTAAACCATAAATCTATAACCTTATACCCTTAATCTTAAACACTAAACCCTAAACATAAAATTCAAAATCATTAACCTTAAACCTTAAACACTAAACCCCAAACCCTAAACATTGACCCCTAAATTATTAACACTAAGCACTAAACCCTAAACGTTTAAATTTGAATCCAAAAAAAAAAACCTAGAACCATAAAACCTAAAACTTAAAACCATAGACCATGAATCCTAAAATTACAAACCCAAAACCTTAAAACCTAAATGTCATAACCCAAGCAATCAACCCCAAACACTAAACTATAAACTTTGAGCCATAAACCCTTCAACCCCAACCCTAAAATGGAAATCTAAATGACAAACATCAAACCTAAACACTAAACCTTAAACAATAAATCTTAAATCTCAAAACCTAAATCCTAAACCCTAAACTCTAATCCCCAATCCATAAAATCCTAAATCCTAAACCCTAAATCATAAACCTTAAGCACTAAAACTTGGCATCAAATCTAAAACCCTAAATCACAAGATGTAAACCCCAAAAATTAAATAATAAACCCATAAACTATAAAACCTAAGCCCTACAACCCAATCCCTAATCTCCAAAACTTAAACCCCAAATCCCAAAAACTAAGCCTTAAACCCTTAATCCCTAACCCTAAATTTTAAAACACAAACCCTAAACTCTAAATCCTAAATCCTAAAATCTAAACCTAAATCCTAACCCCTAACACTTAATCCAAAAAATATTAACACCAAGCCTAATACCATAAACCATACACCCTAAAAATTAAATCTTAAACCCTAAATTCTAAACCCAAAACCCAAAACCTTAAACACCAAACCTAAATCCATAAACCCTTAACACTTAATCATAAACCCTAAACCTAAAACCATAAACCCCAAATCTTAAATTCTAAACCATAAACACTAGGCCCCAAAACTTAAACATCAATCCCTAATCCCTAAACACTAAATCCCAAACCATAAATAGTAAACACTAAGTTCCAAACCCCAAACCCTCAACCATAACCCCCAAGACCAAAACTCTGAATCCTAGACCTTAAACACTAAAATTTAAGTGTGAAACCAAAAACTATAAAACCTAACCCAAAACACCAAACCTTAAAATATAAACCCTTAAATATGACCCCAAAAATTTAAATCTAATAAATTAAACCCCAAGTACTAAACCCCTAACCCTAACCACAAAAATTAGAACCTTAAACCCTAAACTACAAAACCTAAACCCTAAACCTTGAGCCACAAACCATAAATACCAAACCTTAAAGCATAAAATATAAATTATAATCTCTAAAACATAACAGTAAAACATGAACCCTAAACCCTAATCCATAAACCCTAAACCCTAAACTATGAACCTTGAACCATTAACCCTAAACCCTAAACTTTAAACCTTGAACCATTAACCATAAATCATAAACCATAAATTTTTAAAGACTAAACCTGTAACCCTAAACCATAAAATATAAAACCTAAACCATAAACCTCAAACCCCAAAACCTAAACCCTAATATATTTAGATTTATGGTTTTAGGTATATGGTTTTATGTTTGGTGTTTTGAGATTAGGTTTTTGGGTTTTATGGGTTTATTGGTTTAGGGTTTAGGTTTATTATTAGGATTTAAGGTTTAGTGTTAGGGTTCCTACAAGTTTTAAAACCCAATTTCCTCAAAACCCTAAACCTTAAAAATCAAAACCTTAAATCATAAACCCTAACCTCTAACCCATAACCCCTACTCCTTACCTCTAACCCTTACCAATATCCTATAATCCTAACCCTTAAACCTTAATATGTTTATGGTTTTATGTTTGGTGTTTTGAGTTTGGATTTTTAGGGTTTATGGGTTTATTAGTTTAGGATTAGGATTTAGAGTTTAGGGTTAGGTATTTTATAAGTTTTAAAACTCAATATCCTTAAAACCCTAAAAACCAAAACCCAAATTCGTAAACCCTAACCTCTAACCCATAACCCCTACTCCTTACCCCTAAACCTTGCCCATACCCTACAATCTTAACCCTTAAACCTTAATATGTAGATCATTAAATCTTAAACACCTAAACCTAAAACCCTTTAAATCTAAAACCCAAAATGAAGAGGGAATGAATAGAGACGATGATAGGTGATGATGGAGTAATTAGAGATAATGATGAATAATAAGGGACTGATTAGGGATGATGAGGGCCAATTAGGGAGTGATTAGGGATGATGAGGGAAAATAAGGGCTAATTATGGTATGACTAGGGATGATGAGGGTTGATGATGATGTGATTAGGAATGATGAGGGTTCATGAGTGAGTGATTAGGTATGATGAGGAATAATGGGGGATGATGAAAGAGTGATTAGGTATGATGAGGGTGTGATTAGGGATAATTATGGATAATGAGGGAGTGATTAGGGATGATAAAATATGATGAGGGATGATAAGGGAGTGATTAGGGATGATTAGGGATAATGTGGGTTGATGAGAGAGTGATTAGGGATGATGAAGGATGATGAGGTTCAATGAAGTATAATGAGGGATAATGAGGGAGAGATTGGGGATGATGAGGGATGATGAGGGAGTAATTAGGGATGATGAGGGATAATTACTACAAATATTCTATAATTCACATGATATATGCTAATCATTTATGAATTTTGATAGACCCATTGATAAAAAAATCCCACAAATTATGTAGGAATTCAACATTAATCTGCCTTCAAAAATTTTACCTGATCATCTCAATCACTCCTTTCTATATATCTAGGTGATAATTCCCCTATATTTTTAAGATATGAATCAGTCAATTACCCCTCTCTTGGATTTTTATCATTAAAATGCAATACACACAGTCATAAAAGGCTCTAGTCCTAGTTTTCCAAGCATGAACATAACCACAAAAAGATCTCAGCTTGTTTCATAAGAGAGAACTCAATTACTCTTATTGAGCATATTGTAGACATAGCCAATCTAGGTGTTGTCACTTGTATTTTTACCCCTTGAGGATATGTCTCAACTCTCCGCATCCAAGTGGCACAATTGAAATGTCTCACTTGTTTTTTGTAATCAATTTGGTGAGATGAATCTCTAGAAGGGCTAGTTTCCTTGATGCACTCTTTGAAGTACTCTTTTACTTATAAACTTTTCATGAAAAGAGTTAAGAAGAAAAACTTATAAATATAAAAGGTGATGCAATAATATTAAATTCCCTCTTATTGACTGAAATTATACTACTTAGATCAAATCAAAGCTTTTTTCACACAAAACTCACAACTCAAGACAGATTGTTACATCAATGTTTCATATTCTAGGTTCAAGAGGTATATTTGATTTTTAGGATGGATAATGAATGATAATTTGAATAATAAAATCATAAAACACTTTTAAAACTCTCATTCAATAAAATGGAAGATTAACAAAGACCTGTCATAACTACTCTTCTGCATACTTGGTGGACAATCAAAGATAATATGCTAGAAAAGACCATCTTTTACTAGACAAGATCAATAAGATTCAAAACTAGACTCAATTATGCAGCATGTATGTAGGTAAATTCACTTGTTTATTTCTTCAATAGACATTCAAGTACAAAAGTGTCTAGGGTTTCACCATTAACCAATGGAGGTTGCTCAAAAGAGCCAAAAGAGTCACTACTTATAGCATTTGGGAGAGGGGCGAGACAAAGGAAGTCTAAAGGTCACTTGGACACTTGTAAAGATGATAAAAGAGGTTAAATATGTATGAGAGGGATATTTTAAATTAACCATGCAATTTTAGGAAGTACAAGTGCCCATAGAAGTCATGAAAGTCATGAAAAGTGGCATGAAATTCCTTGTGTTGGCTCAAAAAATTGCCTTCATTATCTAGCTCTATTTGAACATCAAAAAAAATAACTATGGATATTTATAATTATTGGAATTAGAGGGAAGGATTTTATACATGCCTCTTCATGCATTTTTTCCAGTCATAGTCACCTAAAAACTTCTAGAAATGAGCCATTACTACTTGTAATCCAAGAAAACTCCTCTTTCAATCACACCTCACACTTGGCCTCAAAATTGGATTTATTTTTCCATTAAAATAAATTTTAGGGAGTGGATGAAACTTTTAAAGACCCTTCATGGCCTTATACTACTCAGTTATACCTTAAAAATCCATCCACATGAAGTTCTCACCCTTCTCACTATCATGCTCACTATGCCAGTTTTGACTAGCTGAGATGAGATCTCTATTATTAACACTTAGGAGTTTTTTCAAGGAATTAAATTATCATATTGAGTTATAATAAGTCCATATATTCCTCCCAAAGTTTATTTCATTCCTTAAAAGTCTCTATAACTTGAAAAATGCATAAAATAGTTAAATAAATTCATTCTATACCATGTTCATATAGGTATGGTAGAATAAAAATAGATGATAAATATAATTGAATATTCCTATAAAACATAAAATAAATTTCATGGTCATTTCATTACAATTGGATAGCTCTCCATGCTTATTTTATCAGTCAGGGTCTTATCCAGGGTTTTAAGTCCATTTTATCCTTAATCTTTGTTCGTAAAGCCCTAAATGTTGGAAATACCAAAAAATTCCAAAAAAATGATTTCAAGAACCACTAATAACCTATACAAACTCTTTTGGCCTCCATTCACATCCTCAGAGAAGATATGAGCATTCAAAACTAGCCTATCGAGCTTGTTTTTTCCATTTTCTATAGGTTTAGTGTGTCCTAAAGTCTAAAATTGACTTTTACATGAATTTAAATGAATTATAAAGGCTAATACATGTTAAAATTCATCCCATGAACGTGTTAAAACCATATATAAAACTCACCAAGAGTTAGAAGTGAAGTTGGACCCCCAATTAGCTCTAGGTCACTTTAAGGCCTAATAGGTTGAATATGCATCCTACTAGTTTTGACTACTTGGATTGATATATCATGGTTGGTATGGTGTATCATGATTTTTTATACCTCATTAAATATCATAATATCATCACTTAACTTCCAAAACACTCCTCATTCTTTCTTCTCATTCACCAAGTAGGCCTAATTGTAGCTTTCTTAGTTGAACTTTGCAAGAGTGTTTTGGTTATTTTAAGAGGTTTGAGATTGATTTAGTGTTCATATCACCTATTAACCTTCCATACACCTAAAAATGTGTTCCTAGATGTTTCAAAATCTTTTTATCAATTTTTTTACCCTTTTTGGTTTCATTTACTTGTTTTGCCAAAACCCTAATTTTCCTAATTGGCTGACCTTTGAGACAAAAGAGTGAGATATATCCCTCCTATTAAAGGATAATTTAATATTTTATAAGTTATATTAGGTAATAATTAAAATTTTTAATAAATTTTTAAGTCATAATGCCCTATTTAAGCACCTAACCAACTCAATTTGCCCAAAAAAGGCCTCCAAAAAGGATTAGTTTTTATATTTTTCACATCCACCTAAGAATGAACTCTCAAGGCATAAAGCCAATGCGATTAGGTTTATTAAACATTTTATACACCTTAAATTCATTATCCATAATATTTTAATTCACCCAAAACCACTCTTCTCCCTTAGATTCTCCATCTTTACCCATTGAGCAACATGAGTCCCTTAGTGCAATTGTACAGGCGTCATCCTTGGGCTAGTTTGAAAATAAGATGGTCAAATTGAAAGGAGTATTTTAGCTTGTGAAAAAAAATTATTATTAAATATAGAATCATTTTTAAGTTTTTTTCAAACCCTCTTTCTATTCCTAAGTATATTCATATCTTTACTTTCATCAAGACTGAACACTCAGTTGTAGGTGCATATAGGGTCTTAAGAGGTCTATGTAAGCTTTCTTCACATTGATAAGAGATTATGGAGTTCATAATGGTAATAATTAAGGTTATCCTAGGTTTATTTCATCATTTAAACTCTCCCTTAAACTTTACATGTACTTTGAGATCATCAAACTAAGTGTTACCTCCTGACTATGTTACCTTACCAAAATGACTCTTGTAGGTGTATATTTACCTAAAATGAAGCTTGAAACACTATACACCAACATAATAATAATGATATTCATGATTATATATAGAAAATAAAATAAATAGGACCATTCCAATCATGAGAGTATGCTTTTTTTCTCTTGAGATGTTAATGGTCATTCAAACCTCAAATCATGTAGATGTTAATGTAGGGTTTCAGTGATTTTAAAGGCATCTTTTGAGGCATTCAAATTATATCTTCCACTAAATTTATGACCTCCATATTTATCATAGCTCATATATATGATAGATGATACAATATTTACCTATTTAGATGCTCCAAAACTCTTTTTTACCTTACTATAAGATATTCACCAAATGCCCCTAGACCTCTATTTTCACGTTTTGGGGAAAGTCTCCCTAAACTCAGTCCCTACTTCTTAAAATATGGTTTACCTTTCAATTTTTACATTAAACAACTAAAATAGGTCTGCAATGGTCAACCTATATGCTATAAACCAAAATATTTTTTTACCATGTCTCTAATTTTCGTACAAGGACCTTAAAATCTTTATGCTACCATGTGTAGGTGAGTATTTGCATATATGGGCAGTGAAGTAAACTTAGGTAGTATAAAAGTTAAAAAGGTTTATGATTATTTTGATACCATCACCAAGTATCCTAATGCACTCTTAAAAATATTAAGAGATTAAAACACATATCAAAATTTTCCTCTCAGCATGACATCATCAAGGAGGCTCTTGTAGGTGTGAATGAGTTGTATGCAAGGAGTGATCATGGAATGGAGAAAAATATGTGTATGGATGGCCTCATGAACAACTAAAAATCATTTTAAATCCATTTAATTCATGATTTCCATTAATTATATCATGATACAAGTTCCAAAACATCCATTCTAACGTGATAACTTCTTATAAACATCTGGAACAGAGCAGGCATGGATATCTAATGACTGGTTTATGTGGTGCATGAGCTTAAAACCAACCTTGCATCTTCTTTAACATCTAAATAAACTCTCTATAGCTATTAATGAATTGAACAAACTGATACACCTTCATTATAAATCCATGAACAAGCTAAACAAGCTCTATACATGTGACCGCAAATGAGATTGAGTAAAGAGTTGACTATGAGAAAGCCAAGACTAAAAGTTTATCAAAGCATGGTGTGATGAAAAAAACATGGAAATAGGTGATAATATTACCTTTATACCTATGTAATACCATATTTTATTCATATAAGTCATCTATATAAGACCAACATTCTAAAATAAGGAATAACTTGATTGAAGCTTCATAATGGTGACACCTTCCTATAACATGAGATAAATTTCTCATAAAACACCATGAAACATGAAAATAAATATGAATAACATATTATAAGATATCCAACATCTTTTTGAGTTAAAATCACCAACAATTTTATACATAATTGTCCAAATTGGAGCAAAACCTACAGGGTGCAGGAAATAGTGAGAAGAAAAATATAGTCAACTTGTTAGAGATGGTTCATAAAGAATGGTTGAACAACCCTTGAAATATTGTTATTTAAATTAATATATCTAATTTTAATACCACCTCCAAAATTTATTTGACTTAGAACCTCCTCAACTGGCCATACCAAGCATAAACCTATTGGTCACTTCTGTATGTCTAAAAAGGCAAAGAAGGAGCATAATGGTTTTAGCTCAAAAATAACACTTATATAGAATTTAAAACTTGTAATTGAGTCTAAATAATACGAAGAGACATTCCATGATCTTCTCCCATGTGTTACCCTCCCTCATAGGCCATATAAGTGCCAAACTCCTCTTTTTTAGTTGATTACTTGATCTTCAGTTAGATAAACTATAATTTTTAGATGAGGCTAACATTATTGATATGTAATATAACTTATTGGAAATTTTAAATTAAATTAGGACACTTGGACACATTGAAAACCATGCCATTTGCATTTATGACCCCTAAAAGCCTTCTAAATGACTTAAAGTCATATATAGATTAACATGACTAATACCAAGGCTAATATAGAATTAAATGACATCAAATATACTATAACATACCCTATGAAAAAGTATTATACCCATAAAAAATCTAAAAAACCAATTTTATAACCTAGAGGAGTCTAAATTTGACCTTGAAGTCAAATTTAGTCAACAAAATGGTGACTCATATGGGTAGTATACTTGTTATAGTAAAGATCAGTAACCTTATCTATCCATTGGCCAAGGGAGTCAATGAATTATTTAAGACAACTAGAAAGTAATTTCCTAAAACACACACAAAACAACACACCAAGCAAACACAAAACAAATAAAGACACCAACAAGACTCACACATGTGCATAAGCACTTAGGGAAAATAAGAAAAGTAACAACTATGTACAAGGGGAGAGGAAAAGCTTAGTATTAATGTTTGAGATATATCCCACTGCCTAGGATATGAATCTCCTCTCCATCTAACTTTGAGATTTGGAAAGCATTATGTTACTTGCATTTAGTGATGACATAAGGGCCACTCCACAAAGCATCAAACTTTAAGTGTTTTCCAAGCTTAGCCCTATCTTCATCCCACTTTAAAATAGTTTCCCCCTCTTGGAATCTTCTTGGCATGTATTTCTTGTTAAATTATCTCTTTGTTTGATCTTGGTGAGCTCTCATACTTTGCATAGCTTGATCCCTAATTTCTTCAAGCTCTATCAACTCACATAATCTAACCTCCATGATTTCATTTTCCATCAACTCTAGCTAGTAAGTGAGATCCAAATCTGGTAACTCAAGTTAAATAGGAAATATAGCCTCTCTTCTATAACTAAGTGTAAATGGTGAGTTTCCAATAGCTCTTTCAGGGGTGATTTTTTCAACCCAGAGAGCTGTCTTCAACTTGGAATGCCAAGTTCTTTGGTTTTCCTCTATTGTTCTCTTGATAATCCTAATTAGATTATTATTAGTGGACTCAACTAGTCCATTTCCTTATGGATAATAGTTGGAATAAGTACTAATATAAATACCATGTTTCAAAGTCCACTCACTTGTCTTTATTCCAAGGAAAGCTAATGCATTGTCTAAAATTATTGTTAAAGGAGCCCTAAATCTTTGCACTATGCCTTTATAGAAGTATAAAATTTAAATTTCATTTGCTTTCTTGAGAGAAAAATTATCTATGCATCTTGTAAATTAATCTATGGTATTCAACACCCACTTGTGACCAGCATTAGAAAGTGGGTTGATCAGGCCTATGAAATCCAGACCCCATTGCATAAAAGGCTGGTATACTTGTATTGGATGAACAGGTAGGGTTTAAAGCTTTTGTTTTTCATTAGAGAGGAATTTTTTTTATGTTTCCTTACCCAAGTATGAGTATCCTTAAATAAACTAGGCCAAAAATATCTATCTCTCATAATCTTAGTAGTTGTGGTTCTTGGAGCAAAGTGACCACCAACTGGTCCATCATGAAACTCAAATAATATATTCTCAACTTGATCTGATTCAACACATCTCAATAGTAAAACTAATAAAAATTTCCTAAACAAGACTCCATCAACAAGTACATAAGAAATAGATTGTAATCTAAAGTACCTTCTTTTGGCTCTATCTAGGCTTTGTGGACACTCATCAATTTGAAGACAATGGGTCATTTCTTGTGTCTAACTCATCATTGATGAAGATGTAGCTATCATAAGATCATCATGAAGGGATAAAATAACTTATTTTTGTCCTTTCAAATCTGAAACAAGGTGCTCACATAATCCTTTCCCTTTCACTAGCTTGGTTGTCTTGATCTCTACATCATACTTTATTACTTTTGTAATCTAACCAACACTTTTTTCATTCAAATTTATACTCAAAAGGAATTCTTTGACACTAGGATGAGGTACCAATATATTAATCTTATTGTTAGATAAAATATGCCTAAACTTATTTAGACTTCTAACAACTGAAAGTACTTACTTCTCTACATAAGTGTATCTTACCCAATAGCCTTCCAATCCTTGACTAAAGAAAGCAATAAGTTGTTCCAAGTTTTCTTCATTTGATTGAGTGAGCATGGAAAATATTATCTCTTCATTTCCAAAGGTATACAAGTTGAAATCCTTTGAGAAATTAGGACTTGAAAGAGTTGGGGCTTGAGAAATGGCTTGCTTGATCTCTTAAAAACTCTCTTTCCTTTTCCTTGTACAAGTAAACACTTTATCTTTCCTTGGCATAGAGGTTGGAGGCTTGACTTGTTGGGTGAATATTTTGTCACCAACTAATTGACAACAAAATCGGTATATCAACCTCAGCATAAGGAGATTTAATCGACAAAATGTGTAGGTTTACCATAGCATAATGAGATAAATCTCTCCTCTCATTAAGGGGAGGTTCCCTAAAAACTACTATATACTAATATAAGTTGAAAATACACTCAGGGGTGAAATCATACCATCCATCTCTCTTTTTCAGAGATGATGTTCACAAAGTCAAGGAGAATTCTTGGGTAATGGTTGAAGGCATTTCTCTTCTTTTAAAAATGATGTTCAGAAGACTAGAGGAAGACTTCTTGGGTAGTAACTGCAGCCACAAGAAACCCACGAAAGCACAAAGTCTTTCATTGCTTCTCTCGCTGATCCAAGATGAACTAACACAGCAGAATGAAGTGTAGCACAAAGTCTCCACCTCAACTACAACAGGATATAAAGGTTACGAAGGATAATGGGAGATCAAATTCTCTCCAATATCCTTTGTGGTAAAACACAAAACACATAGACTAAAGACAATTATAGCAGCACAAAGTCTCCCACAGTCATCTTCAGGACACCTTCTAGGTTATTTCCACTTGTTCTACTTATTTGATTAAATAGACAAGACTATATTTAGGAAAAATACATAAGAACAATTTCCTAGATAACACAAGTTATTTCAACACAAAGTCTGAAAGGTCACTTGCTTTCTCATTCAAATGACAAAATATGATTAACAGTCTAAGGTCAAAGTCTCAGGAATGCCTTTCAATTTGGGCAGAGTTTTGCTTCTAATAATCAAGAGATCTCCCTCATACAAACTGAGAGATTACAATATATAGCAACCAAAGAAAGACTTTGGCACTTGATTCCATGAAATGGCCCATGCTGTATTCAATGTATTAGAGATTTTGTGAAGGGGCCATGCTGGAGCAGATTACTAGCCTAGACTTTGGTGTTCTAATCATCTCAAATGTCTCCTCCAAAGCATGGGCTGCCTGGTCCTCTTTATGATGCTTACACGACTGTCCATTTACCTTTACTTCAATGAAGAAAAATAAGCCATGCCTTTGAATGCTTGTGCTCTCTCATGTCCACCTGATGGATTGTTTTACCTACTGGAATAACTCTTCTATAAATATTTTTAGATTTCATGTAATTTTCCCTTTTTCTTGTTATATTTTGTCTCTTCCTAGTGACCCAAGATCTCGAGTTATCTCCTCACTTTCTGTTGGCTCTTTTAGCTCCTTCCTTGGCTAGTCACTAAGTTTGTTCTCGAGTCTATGCCATTTGAAAATCAATGATTATTCTATTGTCCTAAATTTGATATCCTTGGGGATGTCACTGGTCACTGGTCACTTGAACCATTTTGAACCTTGAACCTTTGAACCTCTCAGAGTGCACTGGTTCAATGGTTTAATGGTTTGACAGTTTGCCAATTCAATATTTCTTATAAAGAGCCACATTCACTTAGTCTTCTTTAGGAGTTCAATGTATCATTGAACTAACTATTTGAACCATTCGCTCAAACCTTCCATTAGAATCATTTGTTCAAAATTTGAACTTTAAACTCTTAGAACTCACTGAAGCCTTTGAAATTTGAACCTTTAAACCACTTTGAACCTTTAAGATGGGGTTCAATGGTTCAATGGTTCATTGGTTCAGTGATTCATTCCATCTCTTTGAATTCTTTTGAACCCTTTGAACCTATTGAACCGATTGAACTCATTGAAGCAAAGTTCAATGGTTCATTGGTTCAATGATTCATTCTAACTTTTTGACCTCAACTGATGAACCTTTTGATTGAATCTCGGTGTTGAACCATCCTTGTAATCTTTAGGAAATGCCTTAAGTGTTTTGAAATTTCCCTTGTGAAAGCTCACCTATTGAACCTATGATTTCCTTAGCTAAAAAAGGCTTGCGTGATTGAAAAACTTAACTGTTCAGAACATTTTTTGAGAAAGTAAGAGATCATTTTATCCTATAGGACTAGAATGATCGACATGTTGTCCATAAAAACAAGTGAAATTTTTTGGGAATAACAGTTGGCTCTAGTTGGGGAACTTCCATTGATTGTAAAAATGATTGAAAGGATTAAAATCTAGACTCTAAGTGCCTTCATCTATGACATTGGGCTACAGAGTCATGCCATCCAAAAAAAGAAAGATGAAAAAAATGAAATGAACAACACAAAACTAAACTAAATACTATACATATATACAACTGGACTTATTTGATACCTCAAGAATTGAAGTGCTTTAGATGCTGCCCACTATGAGGTAGTGAAAATGATGTTCTATCTTAATATATCAACAAGAAACCATTTTATCCCTAGAATCGATGATTGATGAATGGACCTCTCCACCAAGAATCAAATTCTTTATGCATTCCTTCTGGTTCTCTCCTCTTGCTCCACAATAAGACTTGATCTCTAATCTGAAAACTGTGAATCTTTGCTCTCTTGCCAGAGAGTTCCTTTACCTGACTTTGACATGCAACAGTATGGTCCACTACCATAGTTCATTGTTTTTCTAGTCCAGTGAAGCACATGATTTGATTTTCAATATCAAACACCTACCAATGGTCAACATTATTAGGTACACTTGGTTGAAAGACTAGTTCAATAGTGTACTGGTTCCCTTTGAAATCTTGGTGAGGAACCATAAGGGTCACAAAAATAGCCAATGAATCTAGTCGAGCATTAAATTCTCTAGGCACAATAGAAATAATGAAAGCCTCAAAACTTTTAATGTAGTCCCATACCAATTTGTGATAGTGTCATAATATTTCATTCTTAGTTTTATACAGGTTCGTCACCTGACAGACCACCAGTTCTATGTCTCCTTTGGCATGAAGGAGTTTAACACCTTTATCTCGAGCTGCCTTCAACTTGAGTAATTAATATTCATACTCGGTAGTGTTTTTGGTGTTGTTGAACTATAACTTGTATGAATAGAGGAAAATATCTCCTTGAGTAGATATCAAAACAATTATGGATCTAAAACTGGTAGAAGAATAGCTGCCATCAAACACTAAGATCTAAATATCATCAAAAATTGATTTTTTCTCAAAATTTTCTTCATTTGGGAGGGGAGATCCTTTTGCACGTGAACTATGCTCTGCCAATTCTTCTAACTTCCTATTTTAAATTTTTTTATTGTCACCTATAGGACTTTTATTTGATGACACAAGAACATCCTCTATGGACAAGAAGTAATTACTCATTTTTAAAGATTCAAACAGAATTTGAGCTTCAGGGGCTGATGTTTGGGTGATAATGTACTTTGAATCCTTCTCAGGAAGTAGCCTTTACATGACACCCTTCACAGGTATCCTCACCTTAGATAGGTCCATGCTCAAATTACCACCAATGTCCTTGCAAAAATTTCTTCCCAGGAGAATGCCATAGGAAGCTGGAACATCAGCCACCAGGATTGTCATTTTAATCTCTTTTTCTAGGAAGTTCATAAATGCAAATTGGGCATCTTCGATCTGACCCAACAGTGGCACTTATTTGTTCTCCATAGAGAAGCATCTCCTAAAAGTTTTAGTCAGAGTGAAGCCAAGAGATTCTACTACCTTGGCAGGCATGACATTGTCTGAAGCTCCTGAGTCAATTATGCAATTGCTTAGCTTGTGTCCATTTATCAATAAGGAAACATAGAAAGGTTCTATTTTCCTAGGGGCAACAAGAGGAGTAATGACAAGGTTATTTGGGGTGGAAATTTTCTTTGGGGGATTATGAGTCACCCTTGAAACATATTGTCCTATAGGGATGGTTTTATTCTTTACACACTCGATCAACCTGTCTAACTGCTTAGGGTTGGCTTGTAAATATTCAAACTCAGTCATTTGGATTTTGGTATTCTTAGTATGGTCAATTATGTTAAATGACTGAAAATAACTAGGAATAGAGGAAGGAAGTCCATCATTCTAGGTTTTCTGGGGTGTAGTACTAGTCTAAGAATTTGAAGCAAAAGGACTATAAATATTTGAGGTACTTACTTTTTTAGTGATCACTGGGTCCTTTGATTGGAAAGGCAGAGAAGTCCCTCATTTATCAATTGACATTTCTAGTTGAGATTCTTCCCCTATTTTTCCTTTATCAGCTTGTTGAGTTGACTGATTCTGGGACCTGGTAAATATAGTGTATGATCTATCAAACATTTCTCCCTTGCTTCTAGCTTCATCTAGATAATTTAGGAAACTGATGTTGGAGTCATTAGCTAATTCTTCTTCTCCTTCTATGAATATATTAGCATCATCTTCTTGATCAAACTCAAGTTGGAAAGAGGAATCATGTTCAACTTCATGATAACCAACTATTGAGTTAGCTGGTGTTGCTTCAATGGCAAGCTTCCCTTGTGGGGGAGGAAGATGATTTAGTTGCCCTTGATTCTTGGTAGCACTGCCCTGATATGACTGGTTGGGAAACATCATCCTTGGTATATCCCAATAGGAAGGAGGATCAGACATCCCTTGTGCCATTTAATTTTTTAGAACTAGCAATTCATTTGCTAGCTTTTGCACCATAGGATTAGTGGTGCATGTAGAAAAAAAATTGGAAGATGAAGAAGATTTATTTCTATTAGGATCTCTTCTTATCTTTCCTACCAAGATAAGATCATGTTCAACCTCAATAGCCAAATCTTAAGCTATAACAAGGTCTATGTGGCTAGCCCACCTCAACAGGAAACTCACTTTAAGAAGCTAAGAATTTATGAAGAAGCATTTGATATTTTTAGGTGTTAGCTGAGTAATTGTAGGAATCCTATTCCTCAGCTTGTCAAATTTAGCAATGAGTATCGCATAGGTTCATGAGGATCCTTATTCATTTGTGTAAGTAGAGCTAATAGGACATGTGCATCTTTTTTGGGTTTTAATCTAGCTTCAAACTTAACTTTGAGAGTGTTTCAGTCAGTTACAGTCTATGCTTGCAGATGATAGAACCAATCTACAACAACACCTTATAACATTTCTACAAATAATCTTATTGCTATGTCTTCATATTCCATGCCTATCACACCACAGTCTATGTAGAAGGCTGAAATATGTTCATCAGGATGAACTCTCCCATCACAATAGAATTTGGGAAAATTCTTCCTTGAACTACGAGGTAGTTCATATAAGGGTGGAGTTAGATTTAGGGGACCAAAGGTGTTACCCTAGGGACCTTGGGCTACCATGATATGACAATGGAAAGGAGTGATAACAAATCTTGGTGGGGTATGTATAGACAAGGCTCTGCTAGGAGAGGAAAGAGAATCTTTACCTAGTATTGGAGACCTAACGTTGGTAGGAGGAAAACTCTTAGTTCGTTGAAGGTGAGTTTGTGGAGGGGAAAGATAATAATTATTTTGCTATACAAACTCAAATACAAGATCAATAATACCTTGAGCTCTTTGGCTTCGTATATATCATGGATCTACCAGAGTGTAAAATGGAAATGGAAAAGAACTAGAACTACTTCAATTTGAAACTTGAGGCTTCAAACTACACATTCTTCCCAATAGAGTCACCAAAAAACTATTGGGTGAATATTTTATCACCAACTAACTGATAGTAAAATAGGTATATCAACCTCAGCTTAAGGATATTTAATCAATAAAATATGTAGGTTTACCATAGCATAATGAGATAAATCTCTCCTCCCATCAAGGGGAGGTTCCCTAAAAACTACTATATACTAATATAAGCTAAAAATACACTCAGGGGTGAAATCATACCATCCATCTCTCTTTTTTTAGAGATGATGTTCACAAAGTCAAGGAGAATTCTTGGGTAATGGCTAAAGGCATTTCTCTTCTTTTAGAAATGATGTTCAAAAGACCAGAGGAAAACTTCTTGGGTAGTAACTGCAACCACAAGAAACCCACGAAAGCACAAAGTCTTTTGTTGCTTCTCTCGTTAATTCAGGACAAAGTAACATAGTATAATGAAGTGTAGCACAAAGTCTCCACCTCAACTAAAATAGGATATAAAGATTATGAAAGATAATGGGAGCTCAAATTATCTCCAATATCCTTTGTAGTAAAACACAAATCACACAGACTAAAGACAATTATGGCAGAGCAAAGTCTCCCACAGTCATCTTTAGGACACCTTCCAAATTATTTCCACTTGTTTTACTTATTTGATTAAATGGACAAGACTATATTTAAGAAAAAGACATAAGAAAAATTTCCTAGATAACATAATCTATTTCAACACAAAGTCTAAAAGGTCACTTGCTTTCTCATTCAAATGACAAAATATGATTAATAGTCTGAGCTCAAAGTCTCAGGAATGCCTTTCAGTTTGGGCAAAGTTTTGCTTCTGATAACTAAGAGATCTCCCTCATACAAACTAAGAGATTACAATATATAGCAAACAAAGAAAGACTTTGGTGCTTGATTCCACAAAATGGCCCATGTTGTATTTAATTTATTAGATATTCTTTGAAGGGGCCATGCTAGAGTAGATTACCAGCCTACACTTTGGCATTCTAATCATCTCAAATGTCTCCTCTAAAGCATGGGCTGCCTAGTCCTCTTTATGATTCTTACACAGATATCCATTCACCTTTACATTGATGAAGAAAAAAGGTTGCACCTTTGAATTCTTGTGCTCTCTGATGTCCACTTGGTGGACTATTCCGCCTACTAGAATAACTCTTTTGCAGATATTTCTGGATTTTGTGTAATTTCCCCTTTTTCTTTCTATATTTTGTCTCTTCCTAGTGACCCAAGCTCTCGGGCTATCTCCTCACTTTTTGCTGGCTCTTTCAGCTCGTTCCTTGGCTAGTCATTGAGTTTGTTCCCAGGTCAATGCCATTTTAAAATCAATGGTTATTTTGTTGTCCTAAATTTGACGTCTGTGGGGACATCACTGGTCACTGGTCACTTGAACCATTTCAAACATTAAACCTTGAACCTTTGAACCTCTTAGAGTGCACTGGTTCAATGGTTTGGTGGTTTGGTGGTTCAATATTTCTTGTAAAGAGCCGCATTCACTTAGTCTTCTTTAGGAGTTTAATGTATCATTGAACCAAATATTTTAACCATTCGCTCAAACCTTCCATTAGAACCATTAATTTGAACTTTGAACTTTGAACTCTTGGAACTCGCTAAAGTCTTTGAACTTTAAACCTTTGAACCACTTTGAACCTTTGAAGTGGGGTTTAATGGTTCAATGGTTCATTGGTTTGGTGATTTGTTCCATCTCTTTGGATTCTTTTGAACCCTTTAAACCTGTTGAACTGATTGAACTCATTGAAGCAGAGTTCAATGGTTCATTGGTTTAATTATTCATTCTAACTTTTTGACCTCAGCTGATGAACCTTTTGATTGAATCTTAGCATTGAACCATCTTTGTAATATTTAGGAAATGCCTTAAGTGTTTTAAACTTCACCTTGTGAAATCCCTCCTGTTGAACCTGTGATTTCCTTAGCTAAAAAAGGCTTGTGCAACTAAATTTTTTGACTATTTAAAACATTTTTTGAGAAAGGAAGATATCATTTTGGCCTATAGGACGAGAACGATCGACATGTTGTCCATAGAAACAAGTGATGGATTTTGGGAACAACATGACTAAATTATAAAAATCAATAATAAACCTCCTTATGAAATTGATTTTTCCAAATAATTTTTGCAAACCTTTCTTGTGTTTGGGTAAAGTCAATGCCAAGATTGCACTCACCCTTTTAGGATCTATGGATAGGTCTTTCTTTGAGATAATGCATCCCAAGAGTTTTCCTTCATGGACAACAAACACACACTTATTTAGATTGAGATAGATTCCATACTCTCTAAATCTCTCAAAAATCTTCCTAATATGAGTCAAATGATCCTTTGTATTCTTAGAGAAAATGATGATATCATCAATATACACCAACACTATATCATTTATTAGACCTTTAAAAGTTAAATCCATTACACATTGAAATGTTTCCCCAAAATTAGACAAACCAAAAGGAATTTTACTATAATAACATGCACCCCATTTGGTAGTAAAGGTTGTCTTGTATTTATCTCCTTTTACTAAAATCTGATTATACCCTGAATATCCATCAAGGAGAGAACCTTTCACTACCTGCAACAACTTGTAAAATTTTCTCCATGGAAGGAAGAGGATAATGGTCCTTGAAGGAAACTCTATTCAAATCTCTAAATTAAAAACATAACCTTATTTACCCATTATTTTTCCTTACCAAGAATAATTTTCCAGCTTAATAGGAAAAATGATCTTAGACTCAATCAACTTTGTAAGCTCCTTTCTCATGAGAGGCTCAATCTTAGGATTAATTTTCCTTTGCCTTTTCTTGATAGGATTAGCATTCTCATATATATATATATATATATATATATATATATATATATATATATATATATATATATATATATATATATATATATATATATATATATAGGTAATTTTGGATCAAATCCTTTTAAATCACTATATTCCCATGCAAAGACATCATAAAATTACAAATCTTCAAAGATAAGTTGCTTTTTCTTGGGAAGGAATGTACTAGAGAAGAAAGATCTGCTTTCATTAAATTATGCAAGGAATTTTATGATGCCTTTGCATGGGAATATAGTGATTTAAAAGGATTTGATCCAAAATTACCTCAATATACCATATATATATATATATATATATATATATATATATATATATATATATATATATTGAGGTAATTTTGGATCAAATCCTTTTAAATCACTATATTCCCATGCAAAGGCATCATAAAATTCCTTGCATAATTTAATGAAAGCATATCTTTCTTCTCTAGTACATTCCTTCCCAAGAAAAAGCAACTTATCTTTGAAGATTTGTAATCTCTCATAGTTTTATTTATTAGTAGACATGATTACCTTTTTCTTCTTCAACTGATAATCATCATTTAAGATACTCTCAAGTATGACTAAGCCCTTACAGAGCTTGTTTGTCTTCAATTGTACAATCTGCCCTCCATATTGATGTTGTAGTTTAGACTAATTATTTGAAGAAAACTCAGGCTTCTCTTATAGAAAAAGAGATATTTAGTGGTCACTATCAAACACTTGACAAATAGTGACATTGTCAGGTATATAGGGCCTTACAATCACTTTGAGACGAGTTTGGTTCTTGTCCTCTCTTATCCCATTTGAAACATCAAACTGAGCTCCAATTACTACCAATCTATCAACATGTTTTTTATCATCTCTTGGTATGGATTGAATGATGAAATCTTGGGAATATTCTACAAGATCCCACATTCTATTATTTTAAGACTTAATCAAATAGTTCTTAGTCATATTTTTACCTCTTAATTGATTCATAACCAACTCATTATCACCATAAACTTGTAACTCTTTCACACCTCTCTTTCTATCCCACTCAAGGCCATGAATGATGGTCTCATATTCTACCACATTTTAAGTACATATAAAGTGAAATATAAAATTATAGTACTACCTTTCCTTGGATGGAAAAACTAACATGGCTCCACCACCTAATCCAACCTTGCTTCTTGATCCATCAAAGAATAGCTGTCATAAACCATCCATAGTTTTATTTGACTTCATCAAATTTGGCATGAAAGAATTTTCTTCATGAAGGCAATACACTCCAATTCCATATTCCTCTATGAATTTTTAAGGATCATTCTCATAGTTTTCATCTCCCCATTCATCTAAATACAAATTAGAAACTCTTTTAAGAGAAGAAGTTAGAGATTGAACCATGTGGAGTTCTTCCTCAACAAGAATAGCATAATTAACATTTGTAAATTTAGGCATGTAGTGCTCTAAATTATTATGATTAATAGGCTCTAATTTAATATTTACCTTGATACCATACTTTGTCCTCAAAACCATGTATGGCCAATTTACTGGCCATCCAATTATCCACTTATCTTGGCTGTAAACTTTCTTGACGAATAAAGAGCAAAGTATGGAAGTAAATCTGTAACAACCAAATCATGAGGGATGGAAATATTAGGACAATAATGTAAAATCAAATTGAAATTCTTAACTAATCACAATTTATTTAAAGTTGACCCATGCAATTATAGAACTCCTTTATCCATTGGTTCATACTTGAGGCCTAGTTTATCCACTATTGACTTGGACATAACTAAATTACTAACCCGACTATCTATGATATAATTTTGAACTAAATAATAACTAATTATTAAGGATAGATAAATATGATAAGTATTATCATTTTTATTCACTTTTCCATTAATGGGGTGAGTTCTATTCACCTAAATAATATTATTAGTCCTAGTTGATCTAACTTGTTTATCTAGTCCAAACAATTATTTTTGGAGTATATCCTTTTATCCCAGTATTTTCAATGAATACCATAATTAAATATTTTTGTGTAACTTATTCATTTGATCCACAACATTGATAGAAGGATTTTTCATCTTAAATTTCTCTTTGGAAGCACTAGTACCTTGTGGTGTAGCATGTGAAGATGGATGTGTAGGAACTAGTCTTGAATTTTGAGATTTCTAATTTTCCTACACCTTAGGGGATGAGTTAGACACACCTAATATTGGGGGTGATGGAGGAGTCAAAATATGTCCTTGATTTTTCCCTTGTGTCTCTTTAACAACCCTATTCTTATATCTAATGTTAGAGGACACACTAGTATTCACATTGTTTGAACTTCCCAAATGATTCATGGCACAAAATTCCCCCTCTAAATGAATCATAAGAGGAGAATCAGATTTTTATTGTCCATTTTCCATTCCATTTTTCATTTTAACTTCAAAAGTGGTAACTTGAGGTGCTTGAATACCTTGAATTATCATGGCTTGACTAGGCATTTCATTAGCATATGAAACTTAGCCTTGATTTTGGACATAGGAAGGATAACATGGTTGTTCTTGAAAAATGTTGTTTTGAGTGGGAACAATAGCTTTAGAAGATGATGGGGCATTGGGATTAAAACTTTGGTATATTCTATCTTGAGTTATTTTACCTTGTCCTTGAGCATTACCTTAAAAAGGAGGCCTACTTACTTGTCCAAACTAATTGTAGGATTAATAAGGCCTATAATTTTGAGATCGTTATCTTTTAAGAGCAACCAATTAATTAGTAACACTTTGAAACAAAATCTTGAATTCATGAATCTAATTAGTAGGAATAAGGCCAAACTTATCATGACTATTAGGCAAAGGAGCCAAGGTAGGTAATGTAATTTTACTAGGAGGCTACAAATTAGGGAACAATGGCACTAGTGGTCTAGGAATAGTCTTCCCTAATGAATAAGATAATTCTTAGAATTAATAGCTATCTCATAGGTATAAAGTAGTGTATTCCAACTCATGGATTGGATCATCATGTCTATATCACTATTTAATTATTTTAGGTAATACAAGAAGGCATAATTTGGAGTAGGTCTCACAAGGGCTAAGATCCTATCCCATGTCTATTGAAATATAGAGTTAAAATATTACATGAAATCTTGAGGATCCCTTTTGATAGTAGTCAATTACTCAACTAGAAATATATAATCACTCTTCTCTTCAAACCTCTTAGATAATAGATTCCTTAGTTCATCCCATAAAGTAATGAAAGCATGAGATAGAGCTTCATACCAATCTAAAGCTTTCCATTTAAAAGACAATGCCAATAGCCTGATAGCCACATTCTCTTGAGTGATATTATGGATGTTGTATAAGTTTTCCATGTTTCTAATATGTTCAATGGGAGTAGTAGGACCTTTTCCACTAAAATATGGAATACTCTTAAGGGATGCTCTAGGAATTTGGTCATATTAGGCAAGATTCAAAAGAAATGATCTGGTGAAGGATATAAAAGGAAGGTTTCTAGCCATATTTGAATGTAGGTTATGAGTATTAGGTATAGAACCAAGAAGAAATTTGGAAGTTTTAAAAACCGACTCCCTTGAATAAGGATGAGTATTCATAAATCTGAACCTTTTAATATAATACAAAGGCAATTACACAAACTCAATAGGTATACCTTTAGAAGTAGACCTAGTGGTCACATTTGGTATGAAAATTAAGGACTGATTAGAAACCAAAGAGTTGAAAACTTAGTGGAGTCACTGGGTACTAAATGTATATGTTCTTGTAACTATAAATATGCCAAGACTAACACCAATCTTGGATAATCTTCTAAGACTTATAGTCCCACTAGGTGTGCTAAAATTATTATCAATTGGATTTTCACCCCTTGAGGAGATGTCTCAGCTCTCCTCATCCAAGTGTCATAATTGAAACATCTCACTTTTTGTGGGTAATCAATTTGGTGAGATGAATCTCTAGAAGGGCTAGTTTCCTTAATGTACTCTTTGAAGTACTCTCTTACTTATCAACTTTGCAAGAAAAGGGTTAAGAAGACAAAATTAGATAGATAAAAGGTGATGCAAAAATATTGAATTTCCTCCTATTGACTAAACTTATACTAATTAGAGCAATAAAGCTTCTTTCACACAAAACTCAAAACTCAAGACAAATTGTTACATCAATGTTTCGTATGCTAGGTTCAAAGGTATATTTGATATTTAAGGGGGATAATGAATGATCCTTTGAATAATATAGTTATAAAACACTTATAAAACTCTCATAAAATAAAATGGAACACTAAAAGAGCCCTGTAACAACTATTCTTTTGCATACTTTATGGATAATCAAAGATAACATGCTAAAAAAGACCATCTTTTACTAGACAAGATCAACAAGATTTGAAACCAAACTCAATTATGAAGCATGTAAGTAGGAAAATTAATTTTTTTATATATTTAAGATACATTAAAATACAAAATTGACCAAGGTTTCACCATTAACCAATGGAGGTTTCTCAAAAGAGCCAAAAGAGTCACTACTTATACCATTTGGGAGAGGGGCGAGACAAGGGAAGTCCAAAGGTCACTTGTAAACTTGTAAATATAGGAAAAGAGGTTAAATATGAATGATAATTAGATGTTAAATGAACCATATAATTTTTGGAAGTACAAGTGTCCATACAAGTCATGAAACTCATGAAAAGTGGCATGAAATTCCTTGTGTTGGCTCAAAAAAACTACCTTCATTATCTAGCTTTGTTTGAACATCCCAAAACTAACTAAGGATATTTATGATGATTTAAATGATATGGAAGTACTTTATACATTTCTATCCATGCATTAGTTTCAGTCCTCATCACCTAGAAACTTTTGGAAATGAGCCATCACTACCTGCAATCTAAGAAAACTCCTCTTTTAGTCACCCCTCACACTTGGCCTAAATATTGGCTTAAATTTTCCATGAAAATATATGTAATGTATTTAATGAAACTTTTAGATACCATCCATGGCCTTATCTAATCAAGTTCACTTTAAAAATCCATCCACTTGAAGTTCTCACCCTTCTCACTATCATGCTCACTATGCTAGTTTTGATTGGTTGAGATGAGAGCTTTGGTATAGACACTTAGGAGTTTTTAAAAAAAAATTAAATTACCATATTGAGTTATAATAATTCTATATATTCCTCCCAAATTTTATTTCATTCCTTGAAAGTCTTTAGAACCTACACAATGCACAAAACAGTCAAAGAAATCCATTTTATACCAAGTCCATATAGGTAGGGTAGAACAAAAATTCATGAGGTGGAGATATAAAGAGTCATATACAACCTCAAATAAATTTAATAATAATTTAATCCCAAATAGATAACTATCCATGCTTATTTTCTCACTCAGGTTCTTATCCAAGGTTTGGTAGGGTTTTAGATCCATTTTGTCCTTAAGATTTATTCATAAATCCCTGAAATTAGAATTTCCAAAAATTTACATAAACATGATTTAAATGACCCATAATAACCTCTAAAAACTCCTTTTTCCTCCATTTACATACTCAGAGAAGATATGAGCATTCAAAACTAGCCTATCGAGCTTGTTTCACCATTTCCTATAGGCTTAATGTGTTTTAAAGTCCAAAATTTAATTTTCCATGAATTTAACTACATAATAATGGATAAAATATGTATAAATTAATCCTATTAACATTTTCCAATCATATTTAAAACTCACCAATAGCTAGAAGTTAAGTTGGACCCCCAATTAGCTCTAGGTCACTTCAAGGCCTAATAGGATTAACATGCATCCTACTAGTTTTGACTACTTGGATTGATATATCACTAATATGATGGTGTATAATTATTATTTATACCTCATTAAATATCAAAATATCATCAAATAACTTTTAAAACACTCATTCTCATTCGTTCTTCCCATTCACCAACTAAGCCTAATTATAGTTTGCTTGGTTGAACTATGTGCAAGAGTGTTTGGCCATTTTGAGAGGTATGATCTTGATTTATTATTTAATTTAACATATTTACCTTAAATACACATAAAAATATGTTACTTTAGGTTCCAAAATATTTATATCAAGTTTTTAACCCTTTTTGGCTTCATTTGTTTGTTTTGCTAAAACCCTGATTTTCCTGACTAGCTGAAATTTGAGACAAAATAGTGAGATATATTCCTCATATTCAAGGAAAATTGAATATTTTATAATTTTTATTAGGTCCTAATGAAACTTTTTAAAAAATTTATAAGTTATAATCTCCCACTTAGGTACCTAACCAACTCAATTTGCCCAAAAAAGGCCTCCAAAAAGGACTATTTTTTGCATTTTTCACATCCACCTAAGAATGACCTCTCAAGGAATAAAAACAATGTGATTAGGTTTATTAAAAAAATTATAAAAATTTAATTCATTCTCAATAATATTTTAATTCACCCAAAACCACTCTTCTCCCTTATATTCTCCATCTTTACCCATTGAGCAACATGAGTCCTTTAGTGCAACTATATAGACTATCATCCTTGGGCTAGTATGAAAATTAGATGGTCAACTTGAAAGGAGTATTTTATATTTTTAAAAAACTTTATTAATCAATAATTAACCATTTAATTTTTTTTTTCAAACCCTCTTTCTCTTCCTAAGCATATTCATCTCTTTACCTTCATCAAGACTGAACACTTAGTTGTAAGTACATATAGGGTCTTAAGAGGTCTATGAAATCTTGCTTGACATTGAAAAGAGATTATTGAGATAATAATTCTCATAATGAAGATTATCTTGGGTTTATTTCATCATTTCAACTCTCCCTTAACCTTTACATGCACTTTGAGCTCACCAAACTAAGTTTTACCTCCTGACTATGTTACCCTACTAAAATGACTAGTATAGGTGCACACTTACCTAATAGACTTTGATCATGATGTGTGAATACAATACTTGAATATTGAAAGTCACCTAGAATTTTATCATACTTTTATTCACCTTGAATGGTCTAAAACACCACCAAGATACCATGTTTAGGTCATTATCTACCTACTCAGTTGTAGGTGCACATTTCCTTAAGAAGGGACACCTGTAGGTGGCCGTGAAGCTTGAAACACAATACACCAACATCATAATAATTATATTCATGATTATATACACACCATTAAATAAATAATACCATTCTAGTCATGAGAGTATGTTTTGTTTGCTCTTGCAATGTCAATGGTCATTCAAACCTCAAATCTTGTCGATGTTAATGTAGGGTTTTAGTGCTTTTAAAGGTATCTTTGAGGACTTAAAATTCTATATTACACTAAATTTATAACCTTCATCTTTGGCATAGCTCCTCTCCATGCTATAGGGTACAATATTTACCTATTTAGATGCTTCATAACTCTTTTTGACCTCAATTTTCACTTTTTAGGGAAAGTCTCCTTGAACTTAGTCCCTACCTCTTGTAAGATGGTTTACCTTTCCATTTGTCCATTAGACACCTCAATAAAATCTTAAATGGTCAAATCAAATGCTAGAAACCAAAATAGGGTTTTACCATGTCTTTAATTTCTGTAAGAGGACCTTAAAAGCTCTGTGGTACCACTTGTAGGTGAGTATTTATATATATAGGTAATAAAGTAAACTTAGGTAGTATATAAGGTAAAAAGGTTTATGATTAGTTTGATACCCTCACCAAGTATCCCAATGCACTCTTATAAACATTAAGAGATTTAAACACATATCAAACTTTTCCTCTCAGCATGATGTCATCAAAGAGGCTCCTGTAGGTGTGAATGAGTAGTATGTAGGTAGTGAGTATAGAATGGAGGAAAATATGTGGATGGATGGCCTCATGAACAATTCCAAATAATTATAAATCCATATAATTCATGATTGACATTAATGAGATCTTGATACAAGCTCTAAAACATCCATTCTAATGTGAGAACTTCTTGCAAACATCTAGAACAGAGTAGTACGGGGTATCTAATGACTAGTTTATGTGGTACATGAGTTTAAAACCAACCTTAGATCTTCTTGAACATCCAAATGAACTCTATATATCTCTTAATGACTTGAACAAACTGATACACCTTCATTACAACTCCCTGAATAAGCTAAACAAGATCTATACATGTGAATGCAAATGGGATTGAGTGAAGAGTTGATTAGGAGAAAGGCAAGATTGAAATTTAATCAAAGCATGGTGTGATGAAACCAAACATGTAAATAGGTGATAATATGGCATTGATACCTGTGAAACACCATATTTTATTCACATGAGACCTTTATAGAATACCAACATTCTAAAACAAGGAAGAACTTGACTGAAGCTTCACAATGGTGATACCTTCTTGCAACATGAGACAACTTGTTCATCAAAACAACATGAAACATGAAACTAAAAATTAATATCATCTAAGAAGAGAGCCAACATCCTCTATATTTAATAACACCAACTGGATTATATGGACTTATCCATATTGGAGAAAAGATATAGGGTATAGGAAATAATGAGCATAAAAACATAGTCAACTTGTTAGAGATGGTTCATAAATCATGGTCGATAAATTTTGCATTCATGTTATGTAAATTAATATATCTAAGTGTAATACCACCTCTCAAAGGCATTTAACCTGGAACCTCCTCAACTAGTCATACCAATCATAAACCTACTGGTCACTTTTATATGTCTAGAAAAGCAAAGAAGGAACAAAATGGTTTTAGCTCAAAAATGAAACTTATAGAGAATTTTAAACATGTAATTAAGTCTAAATAAGATTAATAGACATTCCATGACCTTATGCCATGTGTTACCTTCCCTCATGGGTCATATAAGTGCTAAACTCCTCTTTTGTAGTTGATTACTTGATCTTCATTTAGATAACCTACAAGTTTCAAACTAGGCTAACATTATTGATAGGTAATCTGACTTATTAGACATTTTAAATGAAAATTGGACACTTGGACACCTTGAAAACTATGCCACTTGCATTTATGACACCTAAAAGCCATCTAAATGACTCAAAGTGACATATAGATTAAAATTAATAAGACCAAGGCTAATATAGCATTAAATGACATCAAATATACTATAACATACCCTATGACAAAGTATTATACCCCTAAAACATCTAAAAAATTAAGTTTTTACCTATAGGGGTCCAAATTTGACCTTGAAGTCAAATTTGATTAACACTAGGTTTAGTGCATAATGGGAGAATGTGGCTATGAGATTGTTGGTAACTTCTTTTAGAAGTAAGACACTCTAATGTTATATGGGTTTAGCACCTACATATATTAACACATGGGATGAGTTTAGATAACTCTTTTGTAAACATGTTGAAGACAAGAGTGACCATCT
This sequence comes from Torreya grandis, assembly GCA_037957365.1. Classification (NCBI taxonomy): domain Eukaryota; kingdom Viridiplantae; phylum Streptophyta; class Pinopsida; order Cupressales; family Taxaceae; genus Torreya; species Torreya grandis. Next base: position 926,524 of record JARHVA010002212.1, read on the forward strand.
CTCTTTAGTGGAAAAACTTACTAAGATTAAAAGAAACCCCCAGGAGTTCATGGTAAACTATAACTATAGGTTTTGTAAAACTTTTGATAGGATCCCTTATCAAACCCACCCCTAAATATGCATTCATGTATTAATTGAAATCTCTAAATTCAAATGTGGCAGTTATGATATAATCAATGGGAGAATGTACCTTGCCATAGGCCTATGAAGTACCCATGAGGGTTGATAATTGCCTAATACAAGAAGGTAAACTCACTTTTAGACCACCCATGCATTTGTTTCTATAGATTCACCCTCTTTTGCCTACCATTACTCCATTACTATCCCCAACTAATCTTGATCAAATAGATGGTAACCAAGTAGACATAATGGATAAGATAGAGAGTGGTCTTAAGGCCCATAATAACAAGTTAGTGGCTTTGGAAAGGTATCAAGATCCACCTCATAGACCTTAATAATCCCTCAACCAATCCTATAAGTCTAAAAATCCTCATTATCAACCCAATCAATAGGATCAAGGGAAGATTACACAATCAAGATCATATAATGCTTATAATCCCAATGCTACTAATAGTTCTAGAACATTGGTTCTAATTTAGAATAACTATGCTCAGGAGGGTCAATGGTCTAATCAATGGGAGAAATCAACCACTATGGAAATGGATCCAAGTGGTGAGTTTAGTTAACAATATTATATATGCAACAAGGTAAAAATCTTCCCCCACATGATAGTCAACTACCTTCACAACAAAAGGAAGCTTCTATATCACATGGCTATGTTCCTTATTTGACTCAAGTTTAGGTAACAAGTTAGTAAGGAAAAATTGGAAGTAAAACACCTTCTAAAACTACCTTTTCCAATTTCCAAGAAGGTGAAAATCCCTTTGATCAGGTGGTAGCTAATCAGGGTCAAAATATGGAAAATGTGGACAACTCAGTTACATCTCACACAAGGTTCAAAATAAGGGTAGTTGGTGATGGTTTGGGTTTTGAAAAGGTAGCTACTCTACTTTCTCAACCACCTCAAAGTAATACCACTCAATATTCACCATCAACTCAACAATTACTAGATGGTAAGGGGCATAATCAAAAGGGTATTTTCATACCATAATTTACATAAGATTTAAGAAGAACTTCTACTCCTAAATTGTATCACAAGATAGATAATCATCCTCTTAGAATTACTGATCAGATGGAGAGGGCACAAGTATCTATTTATATGTGAGACACATTGCTTATTTCAAGACAAAAGGATCTCCTACAATAAGAGCTCTCCAAGGTTTATGTTTTAGATAAATAAGAAAAAAAGGTAGATGTTATTCTTAAAAATTCTAGTCAACCTCTTAAGCCTCAAGCATCAAAGGTGATTAAACCACTCCCCTTATATCTTTCAATTATCATAGGTTATTTACTTGTGCATAATTGCATGATTGATAGTGGGTTTAGTACATCTGTCATGCCTAAATCTATAGCTGATAAGTTAGGACTTCAAAATGAGCCTCAAGAAAAAGGATTTTATAGTTGTATGGGTCTCCTACTAGGACCATGGGTGTTCTTAGGTATCTTAAGGTCATTTTATCTACTTATCCTAATTTTACTATCTCTCAAGATGTATTATTAGTTGATCTTCCTCCCTACGTTACCTTATGCTTGTCTAGGGAATTCACTAACAAAATAGGGTGTTATCTTTCTTCTGATTGGTCCTACATGGTTTTTAGAACTAGGTATGGGACAAAGGTCACCATAAGGTCAAAACCCATATATATATATATATATATATATATATATATATATATATATATATATATATTCCATTTAGAACCTTATATGCCCAACTTATCAAATGTTAATTACACTATATCAGAGGAGAATGGACACTTCAATGATCATGAACCTTCTGAACCACTTGAAGGTCCATCAAACTTACTCTTTGATGATTGGGAAGATAATAATCATGGTTATTATCCTTATGAAAGCATTGAAGAATCAAGTTTGGGTGTTTATTGCATGCATGAAGAAGGTACCATAATGCCAAGTCTTACTAACACAACACAAGATCATGAATGAGTTTGGAATTATTTCTTTGATGGTTCTAGATCAAAGAATGGGAGTGGGGTAGGTGTTATGATATTTTCTCCTATCAATAAAAGGTACTATTCTAATCTAATTTAGTTGTACCTCTAATACTATAGAATATGAGGCCCTTATTCATGGTCTATAATGGGCAATGAAGAGAGGGATTAACCTTCTACAAGTGAAAGTAGATAGTGAACTAGTAGTACAGTAGATAATAGGTCTAAGTGAATCTAATAATATAATCTTTAAGGCCTAAAAAAATAGGGTATGGTACCTTATAGAGGACTTCCAAGCTTTTGACATTTACTCTATTCTTAGAGGAGCCAATCAACATGTAGATCAATTAGCTTCTATTTGATCACAGTATGACATAGTTGATAGGCTCAAGAACACTAAATATTAGTCCCAAATTAAAGTGGTATGTATTCCCTCAGTCCCTTATAATGAGGTAAGTTTTCAAGTATTTTATAGTGATAAAAAATTTCTTGTTTCATTGAACATGAGGCAACATTTTGCTCAAAGAACAAGGATAGGTTGTTATGTCAATATGAGGACCAGATTGTCTAATTGAAGTCAAATAAGTTACCTAAGGGATTTATAATGTTGGAGATCATATTTAATGTAGATGATAATTTGAGAAAATATAAGTTAAGCATATCTACTAAAAAGGAACATTATGAAAAAATTTCCATAGCTGAAGATAAATTACTCAATTTAGGAAAAGTGAATAATAAGGATGAGAGAGAAGATATAATAGCATTATGCAAGGAGTTTATGGATGTTTTTGCATTGGAATATCATGAATTAAAGGGTTTTGATCATAGTTTGGCACAACATACCATAGACCTAGAAGAAAATGCCAAACCTGTGATATAAAAATAAGGACCAATCAACCCCAAGGTTGAGATCATTATGAGGAAAGAACTAACAAAGGTTATTGAATCCAACATAATTTTTCCCATAAAACATTATACATGGGTGGAAAATCTTGTACCTATGATGAAAAATAATGGAGTTATAAGGTTGTGTGTATATTCTAGTTATCTCAATAGGGTGTCATTGAGAGATCACTACCCTCTTCCATCCATGGATTAGATTTTACAAAGAGTTTTAGGTTCCCAAAGGTTTTTCCTACTTGATGGACACTCAAGGTATAATAAAATATTGGGGAAGGATCAAGACAAATACAAGATACCTTCACAACTAATTGTGGTATCTATGCATATAATAAAATGCCTTGTGGACTCTCTAATGTCAGGGCTACTTTCTAAAGGGAAATGGATGTGGCTTTCTAAGGTACTATAGGTGAAGTGGTACTCATTTATCTTGATGATATTACTATGTTTTATAAAGATCCTATGGATCATTTAACATATTTGAGATTGGTATTTGATAGGTGTAAACAATTTGGAGCTTTTTTTAACCCCAAAAAATGTATCTTTACAGTGCATGAGGGAAGTCTTCTTGGACATGTTGTATCCATAGGTGGAAATTATATTGATCATGAATGAATAGAGGCAATACTTGATTTATATTTACCTAATATAAGAAGGGATTTCAAAGTTTCTTTGGAAATATCAATTATATTAGGAGGTTCATACCTGGATTTGCAAAATTGGTGAGACCCCTAACTCACATGCTCAAGAAACATTAAGAGTTATCATGTAGGAAATAAGATAAGATAAGTTATGAGGAAATTAAATATGTCATTATTTAATCTTATGCCCTAAGCAACCCTAATTTTACTAAGGTTTTATTCATGTATTCTTTCTCCACATGTGACATAATTTCTGCCATGCTCATGCAATAAAATAATGAAGGATTAGATTAGCCTATTGCTTTTTTCAGTCAAGAATTAGAAGGGTATGATAAGAAATATACATTTTTTAAGAATCATGTCCTTGTTTTCATTAGGATATTGAATAATTTTAAACATATGGTCTCTAAAAATAAGATTTTTTTGATGGTGGTTCATCCTAGTGTAAAGGATTTTATCCTTAATAGAGACATAAGTGAAAAGAGGGATAGTTGGGTGAATAAATGAATATAATATGTTATATAATTTAAGGTTAAAAATTTGGTTATATGTATTTAAATTTTTTATCATCTTCAATAAGATGTTAAGAATAAAAAGAAGTGGTTTTGACAGTCAACATGCAACTGCAACTATCTCTCCTTCTAGCAGGACACAAGACATAACAAGATTCCTCCAAATGGGAGAGTGTCCTATAGGCTTAGATGGGGAAAAGATTAGAAATTTAAACATATAATATATCCCTTACATCTTTATTTATGGATTAATATTCAAGAAGAACATTGGAGGTATGTTTCTAAGATGTGTATAAACTAACCAAGTAGATAAGTTGTTAGAATAATTTCATGATGGGCCTACAAGAGGCCACTTTGTAGCCAATATTACAACATAAAATATCACAATAGATAGTTATTTTTGTCCTAATTTTTTCAAATACTCACATTATTGGGTTAGAATATGTTCCAAGTGTGCAATGTTTATTGGCAAATAGAGACTAGCTTCATGCCTTAAAAACCTATTCAAGTTGAGCATCCCTTCATATAATGGGGCTTAGAATTCATTGTAATGATTCATACCCCTTAAATTACTAGACATAAGTAGGTTTTTATGGCCACTAATTAATTTTAAAAAGTGGGTGGAGGAAATTAAAATCAAGGAAGCAAAAGAGAACTCATTTTTAGAGTTTTAAGATAGCCTAGTGACTCATTTCAGGGTCCCTTCAACCATCATATCAGACATTACTTTTGATTTTAGTAGTGAAAATGTGTGTGATTTAGACCTTGATCATGGTATTTATCTCAAATCCTCATCCAATTAATATCCTCAGGCAATGGACTAGCATAGTCTACCAATAAAAATTTGATTAGGATCATTAAGAGAACAATGGAGGATAGTCAATGAGGATGGCATACCAAGTTGAAGACTGACTTATGGGGACATAAAATTACACAAAATAAGGATATTGTTCACTCTCCTTACCTATTATTTTATGGTATATAATCAAAGCTTCCCATTTCATTGGAACTGCTAGCCTTGGAACTTGCACATCAGCTAGAGCTTATGGAGAATGATGTAATGGAGGTAAAAATTAATGAGTTGAGAGAGTTGAAAGAAATAAGGGATAATGATATGCATACTATGTGGTCTAACCAAGAACAAGTCAAAAGATATTTTTACAAGAGAGCTTCATCCAAATCCTTTCATCAAGGTGATATTGTGCTCAAGTGGGATGAAGACCATGCTAAACTAGGTAATCATTCCAAATTTGATATTGTTTGGAGTGGTCCATATGTCATTACTAGGTGTAAGGAAAGTTATGATTTCCAATTGTCTAATTTGAGTGGTAAATATCTCCCTATTCCTATCAATGGGATGTTTCTCAAGTATTTGTATTAAGAGAATCAATCTTATTGTAAATAGTAGTAGTTTCTTTCTTCTAAGTGTTGTTACACATGCCTGTAAGTTGTTTTATTTAAGTTATTTGTTATTGTTTTTTGATTTGTGTCTTGTTTTTTTATTTTATGTTCAAGTATAAAATGTTCAATAGTTTTAGAGATTAGTCATGTTTTATGTAACTATGAGCAATAAGCAAGAGATTCTAGATTTTTTTACCAGCAGGTTGGTCAAACCAGTTGAATCACCAAAAATGTTGACCACTTTCTATCCTTAGGTCTATAAAGGTGTCAAATTGAGAATTGGGATCTTTGTTATATTATAAAAAATCATATTTTTCATGTATCTTATATAATCATGGAGACTCAAAGGACTATTCATTGGTTATCAAGTGAAGGGGGGTATGAGTCGATTGTCTTGTCATGGTCATGTCTCAGTTTCATCTTATGTTAGGTATCCTCATGGTATGTGAGTATATTTTAATGTCTTTGATAATATATTGAATTTGTATTATGATCTAAACCCAATTTTATAATATTTTTGAAGATGTCAACTGATGACTCACTATGACATTATTTGATGTATTCAGTATATGCAAGGTATGTGGATTATAAACCTTGAAAGGGTGAAGAAATACATAGAGGCTTAATTCAAACCTTTAAAAAAGATAGATGGTATTATTTTATGACATTCATTATAATTTAAATCATCATTAACATATTTTAATCACCCACCATGGTCCTTATATGACTTAGTCAAATGGTTAATGCCTTGAAAATGTCTCTCCTATGAGCTTGGAAGGTTCTTTAGCCACCAAAAGAGCTATCACGTGTGAAAATAGATATCATTTACTCTTCCTAGTGTATTCCTTGATTTTATATGCCTTTTTGACTTGTATTTATCTCCATGTTTCTCTACAATGGTGGTTTGAAGCCGAAATAAGAGGAAATGAAGAATATTTTGTAGGTTTTAATAGTGTTTTGAAGTAGTACAGATCCATATTGTATGAATTTTCTTAGGAGAATCTATGGAGATGAAATAAGGAATTTTTATAGATACATGTTTAAGATATTGGAGTTTTTAAGGCTTGAGAAGATAAAAACCAATGTGTTTTCCATGGCTTGTTCATTGGTAGACAGTAAGAACACCTCAGGTTTGTGCTCAATCTATATAGTAGAGAGAGAAAATAGATATAAGCTCTTGACCAAAGAAACAAAAGTTAATTATCTTCCATTCATGGGTGCAGGTTATTGGTTTAATCCTCTCAAATTTATGAATAAAGGCTAAGAACTTAAGGGTTCTATTCACTATTCAAATATGTACAAGTAAAGGAAAGTGGTACAGTTTTATAAGGTTTCTGATTATTTTAACCAAAATAGTGTTTGTTCTTATTTCTTAAGGTCTTGAAGAGACCTTCCATGGATTACCAAATAGTTTTATCTACATGTGTGAGTACATGGATTTTAGGATGACATTAACTACCAAATCTACAGTCTATAGACAGGTTTGAGGAAGGTGTATGGTTTAAAGGGTGATTCAAATTGTCAAGCAAAACATATTATATCTAAGATATTATATTCATAATCATGTGTAATTAATGAGGGTCTCTCAAATTTTCTTCAAGGTCTCATGGACCACTTATACACCTTCTTAAAAACATGAAATGGTTAGGATATGGCCTAAACTTGTTGAAACCTAAGATAACTTGTGCACAATCACCATATAAAGTCTATCTTGAGAAGTTTAAAGGTTTTGAAGCATCTAGAGTTGGAGTTAAGATATCATATTTAGTAAAAAATGGTTTTTATGACTAGTTTTAACTTTCCATGATATCCATAACACTATACCATCAGTGGAAACATCCATTTTTTTGTATTAGATTTGCCTCTATTAGTTGAGAATCAGTAATGGAGCCAAGAGGACTATTTCAAGGTCTATGGATAAGACAAGGGGTTTTAACTTCATGTAGAGGTTTGTAAGGAAGATTAAGGTAATTATAATTCCTCATACATATTATGATATTGAAAAAACTCATTTTTTTATGTTAATATGCCCTTGAGGGCTATTAGATGCAGACATGCCTATTAACCCTAAGAAACCCTGCCACCATATTTAAACTGATTCAGATGTTCTTTCACATGGATGTTCATAGGAATGGTGTGGATAGATATTTCAAGTCTTAAGGGAAGTGTTGGAGTGAAGGGAATGTAAAATACTTTTCATTTTGGCCCTTAAACCTTATTATTACTTGCATATTCTAGATAGACAATCGAAGTACCTTTTCACTACATACATATATTGATGTATATTATGCATGGGAACTCAAGCTAGTTAGGGTAGTTGAAGGTGTTAGTATACATGAAATACATGATAAGAGGTTTTTCCTTAAGGGTCCATACGCTATGAATCATTACTAAGATTTTTAGACCCCTAAAACCCTTGCAAAACCTTGAAGGACACCTGATGAAGGAGATGTGCCTCAAATTAGGTCCAAATGAAGTGTTTGAGCCATGAAATGATGATTTTTGTCTTCATAACTCTCTTGAGCATCCTAATAGCCTATTGGTTCATATGTGAATGAGTCATGTTGTATGAACTAGGCCTAAAAAGGATAATTTGATCTTGTAAGAAATGAAATGATTTGGATTTGAATATATAATGGTCTACATAAGGAATAATGGGTCCTAAACTCCCTAAATAACCTTTTACTAACCATCTATATGGGTTTTTATGATAGTTTTTATAGATAGATAGGTCTGAGTCTTCAAATAAGAGACTATGTTCATGTAGATAGAGTTGAATGGATCATTCAAGCCAATGCCATAACTCTAAAGGACCTCAGATATGTTATTTATGTTTTCTATAATGAGTAATATCTCTTTAACTCATAATGAGGTCAAAATTCTAAAAACCCTGCATATACATATGCTTATCTATTAGCATCATTAGATAGTGTCATCAATAAGAGGCAATAGAAGACAAAATGGGGTCATGAAGGCACTTCTAATCTTCATGAACAACATCATCAAGTTGTGAGAGGGGTGTATGCTATATTTTAGCAATAGGTGAGGTGATATGACTGGTCATTTAGGCCTTAAGGCACCAAACATTGCTCAGAAAGCTTATTTCTTCCCCGAGAGGTGACTTCACATGATCACCATGGTATGGATTTTTTCCATGTGAGGCTTTGAAATTTAGGAGAGATAGAGGGATTAGTATACCAATGTTTTTTGGCATTGGTTTAGACATTCAATGCCCAAAATTTATGAATCATTGTTAAGAGTCTTGAGCACTCTTAAACCTCTCTAAATCCCTAGTTAAGACCTGATTAGGAAGAATTGAAGGAAATTAATTCAAATAAATTAAAATAACCTAAGTATCACTTGGATCATTTAATACCTCAGATAATATCTTGTCCATGAAACTTTGTTGTATGGATGGTGTATAGACTTGTCAAAAAATAGAGTTTTTTAAAGAAAAAGTGTGAAAAGAGAGGTACAAGATAGTTTAAGAATATGAAAATGATTGGAAGAGGAATTTTTGGATTTTTTTCACTTACTCAAGTCATTATAAGATCAAAAAAATGCATGTAAGTATATTTTCAACTCACTTCTAATTGGCCAGATTGTGAGACCTAGTCAAATTGGTCTAGTTGATCAAATAAGGATAAGTTATAGATGAAGGAGATCTTAAGCATATAAATGCCATTTATGGAGTTAATTAACTATCTATAGACATCCATAATTAACTTTGAATAAATTAAATTCCATAGTTATGAGCATTGATGAAGTTTTCTTGATAGTTATATGGTTATGGTCAACCCACAATGAGAGGAAAATAGTTGATGCTTTATTGAAGATGGTTTTTATGAATATTCAATGTTTAAAATAGATAAAGGGAAAGTAATTTAATTAATATCATGTGTATATACCTTACATGGGTTAAATTTTACTAAAAATAGGCTTTGACCATATTAAACACCCTTTGAAATCACTTTAATGCATAGAGAGTTGTTGTAACTGTCATGTATGGTAGTTATGGTTTCTTGACTTGTCTTTTAAAATTTTCAAGGAATGTTATGCCACTTTCCTTCTTTATCTCTTGATTTAATCCTATCTATTGAGTTTTAAATGTATAATTTGGTAATCTATAATGCTGGTATACAAAAACTTTGCTGAAATCGTAACTTGTACCTTGAGTTAATGAGAAAAGATTATTATAGACTTCTCAATTATTATTAGTGTGTATCTTGATTATTTACTTGTAGATAAGTATGATATTCATATTATTTTTAAGGTACTTTACTTCACCTAATTCTATGTTTTCATCCTTTATAGGTCATATGAAGTGTGAAGAGATAGATTTGTGTTGAAGAGTGAGTTAGTTTGTAGTTTCTCATATAGACCTCCATTCTTTTACCTTGAAGTTGCAGACATTTCATCTAACCTTCATCTAAAATACTCATGTTCAGGATTGTTTTGATAAATTTTAGTTGATGATATATTACCTTTTGATTCACAAGTGTGCTTAGGAACAAGGCTAAGAGAGGATCATTAAAGAATTTTTGCATCACCATCACTAGTATAGGTTTTCCCTTTAAGTTATCTTTCTAACTCTTTTCACCCCCAAATAAAAATAGGTTTTATGAAAAGGATTTAAAATTGATACATCAAATGAGCTAGCCTCATAATCTATAGGTTCGGTCTAGTCTTAGGTAACCTACAACCTATAAACCAATCCAATGTTAGTCCAAGTTTGAAGGAGAAGTAAGTTATCTACTTCATAAGGTGCAACTTGGGTTGCTAACAGTTTTGGCATGCCTAATAGGATTTCTCATTGAAGGGATTAGGAGTATACATATATATATTTGAGTACATCAGCAAGCTTCAAAGGTGTCAAAGGTAGATTTCCAAACATTTCATGCCAAGAGTGGTTACAAGATTTTCCTCAAATGGTAAGGAGATTGAATTTATTAAGTTGTCTTTAGATACAATTAAGAAAAATAAATATTCTAATTATAGTCCAAATATTACACCTAATTATCCTAATTTTTCCCAAAATTCTACCTTTGTCTAAGCAAAGACTATCCAAACAAACATTGTTGTAAATCCCACACTTTAAATGGTTATTCCTGAGAGACAAACTTTTGTGCCTTTTAATGGTGGCAACCCCATAAACCTCAATTATTTTGATGATATACCTGATAATACCTTAAATATCATTCATTATTTCATATTAGAGAACTCAATTACTCTTATTGAGCATATTTTAGACACAACCAATCTAGGTTTAGTGCATAATGTAACCTAGGAGAATGTGTCTATGAAATTATTGGCAACTTCTTTTAGAGGTAAGGCACTCTAATGGTATAGGGGTTTCACACCTATATCCATTAAGACCTGGGATGAGTTTGGAGAAATCTTTTTAAAACATTTTGAATATAATAATGACCATATCTCTTTAGTAAAACAACTTACTAAGATTCAAAGACACCCCCAGGAGTTAATGGTAGACTTTAACTATAGGTTTTAGAAAACCTGGGATAAGATCCCTATAATTATCAAACCCACCCCTAACTATAAATTCTTGTATTACTTAAAAAATCTAAATTTAGATGTGGTGGTTATGATACAATCAATGGGAGGAAACACCTTGCCAGAGGCCTATAAAATACCCATAAGGGTTGAGAATTGCCTAATACAAGTAGGTAAACTCACCCCTAGACTATCCATGCCTTTGTTTTTATAGATTGACCCTATTGTGCCTACCATTGCTCCATTACCATCCCCAACTAATCTTGATCAAATATATGGTAATCATGTGGATATATTGGATAAGATAAAGAGTGCTCTTAAGGCCCACAATAACAAGTTAGTGGATTTGGAAAGGTAGAAAGTTCCACATCACAGACCTTACCAAGACCCTAACCAATCCTATAAGTATAAAATTATCCTTATCAACCAAATAAATAGGTTCAAGGTAGATTACATAATCAAGATCATATAATTCTTATAATCCTAATGCTGTTAATAGTTCTATAGCTTTAGTTCCAACTCAGAACAACTATACTTAAGAGGGTCAATGGTCTAATCAATGGGATCAATCAAAAACTATGGAAATGGCTCTAAGTGGTAAGGTGAGTCAACAATATTATATGAAATAAGGTACAACTCTTCCCCCACATGATATCCAACTACCTTCATAACACAAGGAAGCTTCTCTATCACATGGAGATGCTTCTTCTATGACTCAAGCTAAGGTAACAAGTGAGTAAGGAGTAATTGGAAGCAAAACACCTTATGAAAGTACCTTTATCAATTTATAAGAAGGTGAAAATCTGTTTGATTATGTTTTAGGTAATTAGGGTTAGAATATGGCAAACATGGAAAACTCAATTGCAACTCACACAAGGTCCAAAAGAAGGGCATTCGGTGATGGTTTGGGTTTTAAAAAGTCATCTACTCTACCTTCTCAACCACCTAAAAATAATACCACTCAATATGCACCTGAAAATTCACCATCAACTTAGCAATTACAATATTATAAGGGGAAGAATCAAAAGGGTATTTTCATACCACAATTTACACAAGCTTCAAGTAGCACTTATACTCCTAAATTGAAGCCCAAGATAGCCAATCATCTTCTTAGCATTATTTATCAGATGAAGAGGGAACATGTCTCTATTTTTATGTGGGATACATTTATTATTCCAAGATAAAAGGATCTCATGCAAGAAGAGCTCTCAAAGCTTCATGTTTTAGATAGAAAAATAGAAAGAGTAGGTATTGTTCTTACAAATTCTAGTCAACCTCTTGAGCCTCAGGCACCAAAGGTGATTAAGCCACCCCCATTCTATATTTCAATTAGTTTAGGTGATTTCCTTGTACATAATTTCATGATTTATAGTGGGTTTATTACCTCTGTCATGCCTAAATCCATAGCTGATAAGTTAGAACTTCAATATGAGCCTCATAAAAAGGGAGTTTTATAGTTGGATGGGTCTCCTACTAAGAATGTGGGTGTTCTTAGGGGTCTTACAGTAATTTTAGCTACTTATCCTAATTTTAATATCTTTCAAGATGTGGTAGTATTTAATCTTTTTTCCTACTTTGAATTATGCTTGTCTAAGGATTTAACTACCAAAATAGGGGTATCTTTCTTCTGATTGGTCTTGTTGGCCAAATTTGTCCCACATATAAAGCTTCTACCTAGATAGAGAGGATGATCAAAGTTCCTAATGGAGTAAACAATCAAATGGCATAGAGACAGGTCTAAAATTTCAAGGTGAAAAGGATTAGTAGGTTTCTCATAGTGATCATGACCTTCATGGACATTAATTAGGTTTCACAGGTCTCATAAACTCATTTTGAGCCTTGAAAGTTCTTGCACAAGCATAGAAGAGCCAAACCATCATCATCATGTCATGAAAAAATAGATAGATCATTCTAGTTGCACATTTAATAAATTTACTTGAGGAGCCTCTTAGGCCAAAAGACTACATGGACATAAATTTCTTCGTGCCTAGAGCATGCTCTACAAATTTGGTATCTTGATGAGTTTGTTATCTCAAGATATAAGCATGTAAAGTTCGACTTGTAGAGTAAAATGTGTGTGGAGATGTTAAATTTAAGCTTCATGAAATAACCATTTGGATTCAAAATTTCCAAAGATGAATGCATGGATGATAAGTGCCAAGATCATGAAAGCTTGGATCAAATCTAATGATGCATGGGGGATTGACAATGTCAGTGGATCCTGAAGATCCAATAGCACACATTCAATCATACATTCAATATCAATGGTGAGCATCAAGTTAAATGGTCAATGGAACCAAGATTGAATTCATCAATGACAAGTGTTAATATCTATGGTATCTAAACATATATCTAATATTACACAGTGATTGACAAAGCTAGTGGGCCCAAGTAGATCGATGGTACATGATCCATCATATAAAGCAGATCTAACAGTGAGTGATGGGTCAAAAAGTTAATGAATCTCAAAGATAAATGCATGGGTGACAAGTTTCCAAACCATGTTAAACTGATAGAATATTTATGGCTTGCATCCATTCATATAGAAGAGAATCAATGGTACATATGTAAGCACAGAAAGCAAATCCAATGGTGTGTAAACAAGTAGATCATTGGTTACTATTAAAATTCAAAGACAAGAGATTTTGACTAAAGGTCAAAATACAGTTCAAAGTTAAAATATAGAAATTTTTTCAAAGGGTGTGTACTACCATTGGAGCTCGATCAAATGCCATTTGAGAAAACATAGCTATATATTCAAGGTTGTTAATGGTGAAGCTCTATTACTATTAAATTTTAAAAACATAATGAGGTTTGTTTGAACCTAATATGTTTCAAGAATGAGGCCATGCAATTTGTAGGTCTCAATATTATAGATATATGAAAACCAATTAATTAGATTTGTTTTTAATCTATAGTAACACCTATGCTCAATTTTTGAAGTAGGGGTAGATATGTGGTTATGGAGAAATGTCTCATTCTTTGACATAGTCTTTTCTTCAACAAAGCAGATACTTATTGTCACTCAAATCAGACATTTCATGGCTCTGTTAAATCCACAAATATGAATATTATGTCTTCATAATCAAGTCAAGTGGTATATGGCATAAAAATCCCAAATTGGAGATCTGGTAGTTAGAGAAATCAGTTGGAGCATTGATTAAATTTTTAGGGTGCCTAAGGGTTTTTCTTCATAACAAGATCATGAATCATCACCTTTAGTAAACTCTTATCCTTTATTGTGTTTCTCAATCAATGAAATGATTTGGAGGCTATTGGGACAAAAAAAGGTTGCTTGTTAATAGAGAACTGGTGTTGATTTGATGAAAAGGTGGTGGAGAATTAAATAAAGGAGGTTGGGACTCTATCCAAGTGATTGGAACTCATTAATGATCTTGGTTAATGTGTTCCCTCTTCTCTCTTTTCCCTTTCTCTATAATACCCTTTCTTTCTCATTTGTAAAGAATATGCTCATTTTTTGGAGTATTAGGGGACTTTTTGAGATATTGTAATATATTTTCCTCTTGATTAGGTAAAACCCTATCAAAAATTTGTAAGAACTACCTATTGATGTAATAAAATAATTTATTTACCTATGTCTTGCCTTAGATCAGTGTTTAGTAAGTTGTACATGATGGATTTGTGAAGGATATTCTTCCATATCCATTGTCCTCCTTTTTGATCTCTTTTAGGGTGTTTTCAAGCCATTATAGGTCTAGATTAGTGTTATTTCTACCATTAATGTAAGATCTCAATGAGTCTTAAAACTCCTCTTTGTTTACATTCATTACTTTCTAAACCCAGTCTGTGAAATACTTATGCATTTAGCTTGATTTTGAGGTTGCATGAGCTAGCATTGTCTTTTACAAATCTAGTGTGGGTTCAAGCATATGGGAGTTTCCCATTTTTATTTAGTGTGTCACCTTGTTAGCTTTCTTAGGAGACCTTTACCCCCTTTCTAACCCTTTTATTAGTACAAACATTAGTATAGGTGATCCATCAAGAGGAAATCAACCTTCTCTGGAGGTCCAACCCCACCATAGGTAACCCTTAACCTAGGGTTATTCCCATAGTATAGCTCAATTGGAGAGATCCTAAAGAACCCTCTCCAAGGGTGTAAATTGATGTTACAATAGTTTCTAACATACCCAATGGGACTCACTACATTATTCATTAATGAAGATTTTTGATGTTTTCTTAATCTAATCAGCTTTTAGAGGCAATTTTTTAAACATTAATGGCAACTATTAACATCTATCAACTAGTTTAAGTAGCCCAAGGGCCTAATCACCATCATTTGGTATGTATCATCACTCTTTTGATTAGTATGATTATTATTTGCCTCAACATCCTTCATATCAGATTATTAATGTTTATGTATTCACCCCAAGTAGTTCTCAATATTCAGTGCATCAACCTTCTCAAGCTCAAAATGTCCCTAGTTACTCCTCAAACCAATCCATTCCAATTTGGAAGCAAATGCTCACAAGCTATGAAAAGTACTTAATAGACCTTAATACATAGAGGGGGTATGGTCAAGATAAACCTAATCACACTATTCATGGAATAAGAGATGCATTATAGTTAATGAAGGAAAAATTAGCACCTATTGAGGGAGTAAATTGCAAAAACCTTGTAGGTGAGATGATGGATGTAAGTGGATACATTAAAAGCATTAATAATAAGCTAAAAATATTTGAAGAATGACAAGTTCAACTCTATCAACCTTATGTGTCTTTATATACACCACCTTATCCCTCATATATTCTACCCATTCTTCTCCAAAAGGCCATTCTAAGTGTCCCAATTCTTTCATGTATTCCTCAAACCTTCCTTTCTTAAAATTTAATCCAAGAGGGCCTTCAAAGAAAGAAGGAGACTGTTGTGGAACAACCTATTATGGAGATCCAAGATTCCATTTATCCTCCTCAAAAATCCTCTTTTACCTCATACCATCCCTCTTATGTTCCTTATGAGGCCACTGACCACCTTAAAGAGGGGTTTTTCCAAGAGAATATAGATAGACAAATCAAAGAATTAGAGTTAAAGATGAGGAAGGAGGAAGAGAGTCAAAATCAAGAAGAGGTAGTTATTTCTTACACTTTCCCCTCATGAAAGTCAATTCAGAAAGGTTTCTAGAAGGAAGAGGTGCTAGTTAAAGTAGCTCAAGTACCATTTTAAGATCCACCTATAAGAGCCTTTAAAGTCCCTAGCTATAAGGATAACCTTCCCAACTACAATCAAGGTGAAATTCTTAACCCTTACACCATCTCCCTCTTGGATAAATAGGTTTTTTTACAAAAGATAGAGGAGAAGCTTGCAGTCATAGGAGAATCTGAATAGGACAATGCAAGTGTCTATAATGAAAAAATCATAATAGG
Organism: Torreya grandis; assembly: GCA_037957365.1. Taxonomy (NCBI): domain Eukaryota; kingdom Viridiplantae; phylum Streptophyta; class Pinopsida; order Cupressales; family Taxaceae; genus Torreya; species Torreya grandis. Next base: position 942,942 of record JARHVA010002212.1, read on the forward strand.
TAGCCCACTTCATTCAAGAGGGGAAGAATCAAGTTTGGACCAACCTTATTGGCATGGATTTGATACTAATGAACTAGATCATGATGAGGATAATCCTCAAGTTAAAAATAGATAAAACCTTGAATGGAATACTGAAGGTCCATTATACATGAATGAAGAAGAGGATTAGGGCCAAAGACTAGAGTTTGGTTAACTTCAGGGTGAGTTGCCAAATGAGGGTAGCCATAATGGTTTGGAGATAAAGGAAGGTAAATTAGACCTTGAGCAAGACAAATGTGTCTTTTTTAACCTTGGATGGTCAGATCAACCCTCATTTGTAGTTGAAGAGCAAGATGAAATCTTGAGTGATATTAATGAAAAAGACATCCTGATTGCTTAGGTAATACAACTTAATGAGCTACCACTTTATTTTATAAAAGAGGAATTTGAGGGTGAAAAAAGCTTTCAATATGAGCATATTATTCAAGTATAATATCCTAATCAACTCAATATCATCTTGCATACACCATCAAGTGAAATGGAGTTGGAAGACTTATTTGGGATCTTGAGAGTAGGTTGTGTTCCTCTCCGAGGAGATTATAATCTAATTGTGTATGAGGAGCATAATGATGGAATAACAAAGTATAGGAGTGAGGTAAAATATGATTGCTTAATGTTTTTATTAGCAAGAAGATGTCCTATTAGGTACCTAAATTAGTTTAAAGATGGAAAGGATGAGTTATCACTTGTTGTGATTAATTCAGAGCACAAAGTTGAGCATCAAAAAGAGCTAGATCAACTTGCCTATCTACTCCAAGATGTTTGTATGTCCAATCAATCAGATTAGGTAGGTAATTTTATTTTTGTTCTTATTCTTGGAGAATTATATCACCAATATCTTAAATATCCACTCCTTCTCCATCTTTGGTTGGATACCCTCCAGCATTCAAAGCTTATTATATTAGTGAGAAAGGGTAGCTATTTTGTACAACCAATCAATGGTTCTGTATAGGTTCCATTCTGATTGGTTGGTTTAGGGTAGGTATATTTTATGCTTTCCTCTAAGTTCCTTGTGCACATATTATTTTAGTTCTATTTTTTCCCTTTAATAAGTGCCTTGGGCACTTTTTTGTTGTTGTTGTTTCTCTTTTCTTCCGTTTTGTTTCAAAAGGAAGTTATCCAAAGGGGCAGCCTTGCATCATTTCATGTCAGCTAAGAGCAAAGAATTATGACTCCATACCTAATAGATCAAAGAAGGCAACTATTTTGGGTTCTCAAGCATAGTAGGCATGCTTCCTTGTGAGTCACAAAATATATTGGCCAAATTTGGCCCACATAGAAAGACTATGCCTAGATAAAGAGGATGAGTAGAGTTCTTAATGGGTAAATGATCAAATGGCTTAGAGGTAGGTCTATAATTGCAAGGTGAAAAGGATCATTAGGTTTATCATATTGATCATGACCTTTATAAACATAAATTAGGTTTCACAAGTCTCATAAACTCATTTTGAGCCTTGAAAGTTTTTGCACAGGCATAAAATAGCCAGACCATCATTAACACATCATGTATAAATTGATAGATTAGTCTAGTTGCACCTTTAATAAATTCACTTAAGGAGCCTCTCATGCCAAAAAACTATATGGACATGAATTTATTCATGACTAAATCATTCTCTACAAATTTGGTATCTTGATGACCTTGCTATCTCAAGATATAAGCCTTTAGAGTTAGACTTGCAAAGTGAAACATGCACGGGGACACCAAATTTAAGCTTCATGAAATAACCATTTGGATTCAAAAGTTCAAAATATGAATGCATGACTAAGAAATATCAAGATCAAAAAAGCTCATATCAAATCTAACAATACATGAGTGACTGGCAATGTTAGTGGGTCCTAAAGATCTAATAGTGCATGTTTGATCATGCATTCAAGATCAACAGTGATCATCAAGTTAAAAGGTTAGTAGACCCAAGATTGAATGCATCGATGACAAGTGTCAAGATCTCAAGTACCTGAATAGAGATATAATGGTGTGTGGTGATTAACAAAGCCAATGGGCCTAATTAGATCAATGGTGTATAATATAGCATATAAAGTAGATTTAACGAAAGTGATGGGTCAAAAGGTCAATGAATTTCAAAAGACAAATGCATGAGTGATAAGTTTCACAACCATGTTAAACTATTAGGAGATATATGACTTATATCCATTCATATAGAAGAGAATCAATGGTGCACATGTAAGCTAAGAAAGCAGATCTAATGGTGCATAAACAAGCATATCAATGGCTGATATTAAAAGTCGAAGATAAGAGATTTTGACTAGAGGTCAAAATATAGTTCAAAGTTGAACTAGAGAAATTTTTTAAAAGTCATGTATCACCATTGGAGCTTAGTTGAATGTCATTTGAGCACACATAATTATATAGTCAAGGTTGTTAATGGTAAAGCTCCATTGTCATTAAAGTTCAAAAACATAATGAGGTTTGTTTAAACCTAATATGTTCTAGGAATGAGGCTATGTAATCTACAAGTCTTCATTGATATTATAGCTATCTAAAAAATAATGTATTAGATTGGTTTTCAAATAATAAGACCTATGATCAATTTTTGAAGTAGGGGAAAATATATGGTTATGGAGAAATGTCTCATCCTTCAACATAGTCTTTTCCTCAATAAAGTGAATACTTACTACCACTCAAAATAGACATGTCATGGCTCTATCAGATCTATAGATATGAATATTCTATCTTCATAAGAAATTCAAGTGGGAGATGGCATAAAAATCCCAAAGTGGTGATCTGGTAGTTGGAAAAAGTAGGTAGAGAATTGATTAAATTTTTAGGGTACCTAAGGGTTTCTCTACATAGAAAGATCATGACTCATCACCTTTGGACAAAATCTTGTTCTATAGTATGTTACTCAATCAATGAAATAATTTAGAGGCTATTGAGATAAAAAAAAAGTTTGCTTGTTAATATAGAACTAGTGATGATTTGATGAAAAGGTGGTGAAGAATTCAAAAAAGGAGGTTGGGACTCTATCCAAGTGATTAGACATCATTTAATGATATTCTCCTCTTGATTAGGCAAAACCCTATCAATAATTTATAAGAACTACCTATTGATGAAATAAAAGACTTTATTTACCTATCTCTTGCCTTGGATTAGTGTTTAGTGAGTTATGCATGATGGATTTGTGAATGACATTCTTCCATATCCATTGTCCTCCTTTCTGACCTCTTTTAGGGTATTTTCAAGCTACTGCAGGTCTAGATTAGTGTTCTTTCTACCATTGATGTAAGATATAAATGAGTCTTAAAAATCCTCTTTATTTGAATTCATTGCTTCTTAAACCTATTCTATGAAAAACTTATGAATTTAGCTTGATTTTGAGGTTGTGTGAGCTAGCATTATCTTTTGTAGATCTAGTGTGGGTTCAAGATTATGGGAGTTTCCCATTTTTATTTGGTGCATCCCCTTGATAGATTTCTTAGGAACCCTTTTCCCCCTTTCTAACCCTTTTTTCAATGCAAACATTAGTATAGGTGATCTATCAAGAGGAAGTTGGCCTTCTTCGGAGGTCCAACCCCATCATAGGTGACCCATAGCTTGGGGTTGTTCCTATAGTGTAGCTCAATTGGAGAGAATCTAAAAAACCATCTCTAAGGGTAAAAATTGATGCTATAATAGGTCCTACATGGTTTTTAGAACAAAGTATGGGACAAAGGTTACCATAAGGTCATAACCTATATGTATATTCCATTTAGAACCTTATATGCCCAACTTATCAAATGTTAATTGCACTATCTCAGAGGAGGATGAACACTTTAGTGATCATGAACCTTATAAACCATTTGAAGGTATATTACACTTACTCCTTGATGAATGGGTAGCTAATAATCATGGATATGATCCTTATTAAAGTAATGAATAATCCATTTTGGGTGTTTATTACATTCATGAAGAAGGTACCGTAATGCCAAGTCTCGCTAGCACAATACAAGATCATGAAGGAGTTTGGAATTTGTTCTTTAATCGGTCTAAATTAAATAATGGGAGTGGCACAAGTGTTATTATAGTGTCTCCTCTCAATAAAATATACTATTATAATATAATTTTCCAATTTAGTTGTACCTCTAATACTGCAAAATATGAGGCCCTTATTCATGGTCCAGAGTTGGCAAGGAAGAGAGGGATTAAGATTATACAAGTGAAGGGAGATAGTGAACTAGTAGTGTAGAAGGTAATAGTTATGAGTTTAGATAATAATCCACTCTTAAAGGAATAAAAAAATAGTGTTTTCTACCTTATGTAGGACTTCCAATATTTTGACATTCACTCCATTCCTAGAGGATCCAATCAACATGTAGACTAGTTAGCTATTATTGGATCACAATATGACATAGTTGATGGGCTAAAATACCCTAAATAAAAGTCCCTAATTAAATTTTTAAGTAGGCCATCAGTCCTTGATAAAAGGTAAGTTGTAAAATATTTTATAGTGATAAAAAAATTGCATATTTCCTTGAACATGAGGCATACTTCTTCTCAAAGAACCAGCATAAGTTGCAACATCAATATGAGGACCAGATTGTCCAATTGAAGTCAAATAAGTTATCTAAGGGATTGGTAACTTTGGAGATAATATTTAATGAGGATGATAATCTAATAAAATATAAGGTAATCATATCTACTAAAAAGTAACATTATGAATAAATTGCCACAGCTGAAGATAAACTACTTAGGAAAAGTGAATACTAAGGATGAGAGAGAAGCCTTCATAGCATTATGCAAGGATTTTATGGATGTTTTTTCATGGTAAAATCATTAATTAAAGGGGTTTTATCCTATATTTTCACAACATAACATATAGATATAAGAAAATTCCATATCTGTGAGACAAAAACAAAGACTAATCAACCCCAAAATTGAGATATTTATGAGGAAAGATCTAACAAATCTTATTGAATCTAACATAATATTTCCCATCAAACATTTTACATGGGTGGAAAATATTTTACCTATGAGTAAAATGAATGGGGAGGTAAAGTTGTGTGTATATTTTAGAGATCTCAATAGGGTGTCATTGAGAGATCACTACCCTCTTCCATCCATGGATCAGATTTTACAAAGAGTTTCAAGTTCCCAAAGGTTTTCCCTACTTGATGGATACTCAATTTATAATCAAATATTAGTGAATGATCAAGATAAATACAATATTTCCTTCACAACTAAGTGGGGTACTTATGCATTTAAGAAAATACTTTTGGACTCTTTAATTTTGGAGGCTACTTTCCAAATGGCAATGGATGTGGCTTTTCAAGGGATTATAAGTGAAATGGTAATCATTTATCTTGATGATATTACCATGTTGTATAAATATCCTAAGGATAATTTAACACATTTGAGATTGGTATTTGATAGGTGTAGATATTTTGGGGTCTCTTTGAACCCCAAAAAGTGTATAATTATAGTGCATGAGGGAAGGCTTCTTGGACATGTTATATCCAAGGGTGGAATTTTTATTGATTATAAATGAATAGAGGAAATCCTTGCTTTGTCTTTTCCCAAACACAAGAATGGATTGTAAATTTTCTTGAGAAAGATCAATTTTATTAGGAGGTTCATACCTAGATTTTAAGAATTGGTGAGACCCCTAACTCACATGCTCAAAACACATCAAGAGTTCTCATGGATTAAAGAAGGTAAGAGAAGTTTTGAGGCCATTAAATAGGCCATTAGTCAAGATCCTACCCTACTCAACCCTGATTTTACTAAATTTTTCTTCATGTATGCCTTATCCACATCTAACACAATATTTTCCATGCTCATGCAAAAAAATAGTGAAGGATTAGATTAGCCTATTACTTTTTTCAATTAATCATTGGAAGGGTATGAGGCAAATATATACATTTCTTGAAAAGCATGCCCTTGGTGTCATAATGGTATTGAATAAGTTCATACATATGGTCTCTAACATTAATATTTTTATGATGGTGGTTCATCATAGTGTAAAGGATTTTAACCTTAATAGAGACTTAAGTGAAAAGAGGGATAGTTGGGTGACCAAATGCATGGAATATGATATATAATTTAATGTTAAAAAGTTGGTCATAGGTAGGTGACTTTGTGAGCTCCATGAATCAGATGTTAAAGAAGAAAAATAAGTGTTTTTGATAGTCCAAGACATTCAACATGCATTTATAACTATCTCTCCTTCCAGGTAGACACAAGACATAGCAATATTCTTCCAAATGGGATAGTGTCCTATAGGTTTATATGGGGAAAAGAGGAGAATTTTTAGGCTGAAATATATCCCTTAAATCTTGATTGATAGATTAATCTTCAAGAATTAAATTGGAGGTATGTTTCTAAGATGTGTAGAAACTAGCCAAGTAGACAAGTTATTAGAATAATTTCGTGATGGGCCTATAGGAAGCCACTTTAAAACCAAGACTATATCATATAATATCATAATATCTGGTTATTTTTAGCCTAATTTGTTCAAATACTCATATGTTTGGGTTAGAATATGTTTCAAGTGTGCAATATTTACTGACAATAGAGACTAACGGTCATGCCTTTAAAACCTATTCAAATTGAGAAACATGTTGACCATTTTGACCACAAGTCAAAATTATTCAACCCCCTATAGTCCAAAAATTTATATAGGGGTTCATTATAATGTAATATGGTGAGTAATAGTTAATTTTATGTGATTTAATGTGCTTCTAGCCTTGGTCATAGTTCATTTTAGTCTTCATGTCATTTAGGGGTCATAAATGAAGTGGTATAATTTTTATTAGTGTAAAAGTGTTATAATATTCCTTACAAGGTCTAATAGTCCATATTAATTATCAATAATGTTAGGACTAACTGAAACTTGTAGGATCCTAATTGAAAATCAAGAAAATAAGTGAAAAAATGAAGTTTTGAAGGTTATACAGCTTATGTGAGAGAGTGGCATGTGGGAGAATATTATGAAGTGAAATTTTAGCTTCCTATACTCCATTTCCATGTTATATACTTTTAAAGTTCCAAAATTATACTAAAACTATTCTATCTCTCCATCGCTCCACTAGGCAAGTAAAACTAGTCAACATGTCTTTTGATGGTATGATCAGTAGAAGGAATTTCAGGTCAAATAATATTGGTGGTGGATAGTGTAGTTAATTTTATTCATTTTAATTTTTGTATTTTTAATAATTTTTTCTTATGCTTTATGAACCATTCCTAACAAGTTGATTGTCCATTTATGCTTGTTATTTCCCATAGCCTACAGGTTTTCCTCTTGTATAAGCAAGTTTGTATAATCTAATTGTTTAAATTTATTATAAATGATTTTTAATCCATAATTTCATGTTTTCCATCTTTTTTTACATGTTTTAAGTTGATTTTATGAGCCAAATAGATCAGATTATAAGATGAGGCCACTATTGTTTAGTTGTAAGCATGTTTCACCAATTGCAAAAGGTTTCTTTCTCTAAAATGGTTTTAAGTCAATGAGAGGTGTTTTTTTTTTCATGCCTAATATGTATCCTTGATCCCTTTTCCTTCCAAAAATAATCTCACTAGCTGACATCATGAAGGTTGTAGTTAAGATGTGATATATAATCAATTTCCTACATACAGTCAACTCTCTACTTACTTCTACTTGTAGTCATGGCATGTGAAGATTTGATCACATTCATGGAAGTATAATGGAATGTTTAAATATGGTGAATAAATTATTAGGGAATAATCCAACAAACCAAGCTATATAAATGGTATATAGTAAAATGTGATAATCAATGCAAATCATGTGCACAGTCATACATCATGGATGTGAACCTATAAGAAACATATCACATTAATATGGGAGAATTGAAATTTGTTTCAAGATATTCATGGTGAAAAACATCCATTTAAGATTTGGTGAAGAGTCTAAAATTTATTATAAGATCATTCACCATGTGCATTATTCTCATTTCTACTCACTGCCTGGTCTGCAACTTAATGCATGCCTACAAGTGCCTCACAAATGATAATCACATTGAAAGGGAGTATTTTAATTATATGAGGTTGTCCATGGTGAAAATATTCCATTTTAAAGTTGATGGAGGGTATAAAAATAATTGAATTCTCATATTCTATGCACACTAACCATATTCATACCCACTACTTGTATATTGTAATGTCCACCTACAGGTGGCTTACATAGAGGTATGAAGGTGTTATATGGAGAGTATTTACATGAATTTAAATCTTCATGAGGTTTGTGGAGTTGGATGAGACTATGATAGTCATAAATAAAGCCTTATATTGGTAGTTATAATTTAGAATCCATGTTCTAATTAGAGATATGATTTTAGAGACATTTAGTATTGTCTACAGTTTTGAACTTCAAGTGACCTTCACAATCCAAAGTTGTATTATAGAGGCATAAACTCATGTTTGATTGGTCCTATTTTGTTTATAAACACACTATTGTTTCAAATTTCATAAAAAAATAATTGAAGTACAAGGTTATGAATTGAACACCACCTACAAGTACATTGCCCTAAAAAAGCTTACCTATGACTGACTATAGATGCTTACTTGTAGGTTCATAGGTGAACTTGGTGAAGACATGCTAACAAGAACAATTTCAAAGTTCAAAAATGTTTCCAAAACCTTCAAAGGATCCTAAGGCATGAATCATTGGTTTCAAGTGTTGATTTTCACTTACAAGTCCCTTGTTGCTCTAAAAGGGTTAACTATAATTGACAGTAGTTAACAGTGACCTAAAAGATTACACTTTGGTGTTTGTCCTTACAAATTCATGATGTGAAGTGATCTAGATGCTTATGGAGTGATAATTAAGACTTAAATAAGGTGTTTAAACATTGCATACATGACTGAAGACCAAATATACACCTACAAGTAAGTCCCTTTTCTAAAAGTGAAACATAGTTAGTTTACCAATCAAGCCTAGTTAAACAAAGACATGGGTTGAAGATACAAGCATGGATGATAGAAAGTTTGTAATCATTATTATCACCTTTATTATGATGATGACCACCTCAAGAGACCACCATAACATGGAAATAGGGGAAGGAGAGATTAAAACAATGTAACTATTATTGTCTTAATTTGTACCCATGGAGGGGGTTCTTCAAGCTCCCTTCAACTAAGCCACAAAGTGGGAACAACCCCAGGCTATGGGTATCTTATAGTGGGGTTAAACCTATGTATAAGGCCAACTTCCTCTTGATGTATCACTTAAACTAAAGATTCTACTGGGAAAATGGATAGAGAAGGAATATAAGGTTACTAAGAGATCTAAAAAATTGATTCACCAAATTTAAATGAGAACTCACATAAGCATGAAATAAAAATTGTGAAGCATAAAACAATGCTTGCTCACACAATCTCAGAAAATAGCTAATTGCATAAGTATTTTATGAACTAGGCTCACAAGTAATGAATGATACAAATAATAATTCTAAGATTCACACCAACTTTACATTAATGGTAGAAATAACATGAGTTTAGACCTACAAATAGCTTAAAAACCCTAAAAATAGATAAGAAAGAAGGCAATGGACATGAAAGGAACTCCTTCAAAATTACATCATGAACAAGCTTGCTAAACATAATTTAGAGGTAAGAGATAGGTAAATAAAGTCTTTATTGATTCAAGAGGTCCTTCATACAAATTTTTGATAGGGTCTAGCCTTATCAAAATGAGAGTCTCTTTATTTAAAAATGAGAAGTCATAAATTGCCTCAAAAAATGAGTCCCCCTTTACAATGGGAAATAAAATGGAAGATAAAGGAGATAGAGGAGGAGCGTGTCATCAAAAATTAATAAATGCACTGCCTTCACCTTTCAATAAATTTTAAACCAATTTTTGATCAATTAGAACCAATCCTTCTTGAAAATTTTAACCTTCATTAGCTCTAATAGCCTTTCAGCCTTCTCATTAGCTAAGAAATACACTAGAAGACAAGAATTTGTTGAGGATGATGAATCCTGATCTTACCAAGAAGGGAAAATATTTAAAGGTTCTAAATAAGAATTGAATGCTCCAATTTCACACTCCAATCCCCAAATCTCTTTCTTGGAACTTCTATGCCACCCTTCACTTGGCTTCATTATAAGGAAAAAATCTTCATATCCATGTGTAGACACTGAAATCGTGTCTACTCCCTTGGTCGACTCCTCCTTGGTCCCTTTCCACTTCTAACCATGCCTAACCTATGTCTTATTAATTTAAAATAATTATCTTATTTTAAATTAATAATTCTCTCCTTCCTTCTCTCTCTCCCCATGCCACCTCACCCATGCCACCTCTCCTCTCCTTGGATTCTTTGCCCTTGGATACCCTCATTTATCACCCTATGACCTATTCCAACTTGCCCTCCACTACCCCTTTCCAAGTCTTAAATGATTTAAAACCCCATTTCCCTTATCCCACTCATTTCCCATGCCTATTAAGCCACCTTCGACCGTTTCTTCCTTGGACCTGCTGACCCGGTAGTTTGGAAAATAGAGGAAAGGCTATTTTTAGCCTTTTTACCTGCCTTCCAGCCGCCGACGTCAGTCAACTGTCGATCGACATTGGCAGTATTTCCAGTGTTGATTGCCTTTAAAACTGCATTCCACCTCCGGAGTGCAAAATCCACTTTTCCAATCTTTCCATCTAACCTTTTGGACCTTCAACCATCTGATCTTTCACTCCTCAATCCATCAATCATTCCAATCATCAGACCTCTCACTCTCTCTCTCTCAGGTACACACAACAAGCTACAACAACAACAAGTCTTCTACACTACCAAGCATCAACAACAGGTACATCAATAGCAACAGGTCTTCTTCATTCCATTCTCCAGCATGTATGAGGTAAGTATTTCTACTATTTTCATTTTAGTATTTCTTTTAATTCATCTGTCATTCAGCCTATGGCCCATTTTCAACTTCTCCTGCCCAAACCCCTTCCAAACCACTCTTTCTTCCCTGTTGCCTCTATCTTCTATTTGGTCCCTCTTTCAGACCATTCTTTCTACCTACAAAGACCCTATATAGAGCATTCAACCAGACCCAGAGCCCCTCTTAGACCATTCAACTAGACCCAGAGCACTTCTCAGACCCGTCCACAGACCATAAACCCGCCCAGACCTGACCAGACCTCATCCAAAGACTACTTCCCCGACTGATGCCAGCCATCAGGCCTGCTACCCCCACCGACATTAGCAAACTAACTAACGTCGGTAGACTTGACCAACCGACGTCAGCAGACTTGACCAATTGACGTCGGCAGACTAACCGATGTCGACGACTGTGACCAAACCGACAGTAGCATTCAGGTAAGCATTTGCTTCTATTTATATTTTAGTTTTTAATCATTTCAATCTTTTATCATTATACCTTTTATCAGACATTATTTTTATCAATCAGTGGGTTGACATCCCTTAAGGAAGTCTTTGTACTTCTGGGATCAAGCTTTTGCTTGGCAACCCACCATCTCCTCATCTAACACCTTCTTTGTTTTAGTCTCTTTCTTCTATAGGTGTCATCCTCCAAAACCAAAGAGGAGTTCCTGTTATCATCTAAATTTGGTGCGCAAGACCTCATCTGGGTAACATCTAACCCAAGACCATCTTATTTTAGTTTCTCATTTCCTTTTTGAATGTGAAAGCAAAAATCATATAAAAACATTCTGGCACGCCCGGTGGGACCCTAGGGTCTTCCTTGGGTTCTTTTATTTCTTTTCATATAGGTGCATTAGGTTTCTCCTTTTCACCTCTTTCTTCTCTTTCTTCCAAAAGACACCATTAGCAAGATTAAAAAGAACTCTTCTTTCTTTTCTTGCATCTTAGACTAGTCAAAAGTCATACTCTTCAACCCTTTCTCAACTTGTTTTCATCCAAACTCACATTTCATTTTGGGCTTAAAATCTTTGGCATTTCATTTCTTCTTGACTGCATACTTAGTCCACATCTAGTAATTAACAACCGCATCATGAATTAATTGTAGGCCACTTATGTTACACAACCAAATCACTTGCACAAATCAAACATCAAAACTAACCTGAGACAAGGCCCGATTGGGATTTCATCACCTAGCGGATACCTTACCCATCCCGGTAATCCCACTTGGACTTCACCACCAAGGGGAAAGCCCACTCTGTTCTCTGGCAGAGGATAATCTCTAGGGAAAGTATATTTTGGCTAAGCGAGACCAGCTTATCACTGGGCTCGTGAAGTGAGGGGAGCTTGCTCCTTAGCACCAAGCCATGTACGGAACCTAACACAGACTCTTGAGCACTGAAATTGACCTGAAACCATCTTTAGATTACCTCTTCTAGGACCCATTCTACAAGCCAACTTCCCTAAACACATTCTAAGGCATAAGCCAACATGATTCTAAAATTTGATTCTTAGGATTTAACGCTTAGGGTCTGCCTGTCTCTATCTATTTTTATGTTCTTATCTGGTTGTTTGAGCTAGTGAGGACGTTTTCTTCTCTCTTTCTAAAAATTTTCAAATTCTTTGAGTTTCTGGAAAACACAGGCACCGACATCAATTTTACCACCAATGTCAGCCACCTTTCTTCGCCGACATCGGTCATCTGACCGACATCGGCAGCCTATTTCACTGACATTGGTTTTTCAACCGACATCGATCACTGTCTAACTTTTTTCCAAAATAGCAGCCTTAAAACCCAACCCTTTTTCTGCCAAAACCACATTTTGAGTTTCTAAAACTAAAAAAAAACATAGTTTTTGAAACTTGACCCTTCTTGCCTTGAATGGTTTTGACATGCAGTCAAATCAAGGCTCTTCTTGACCAGGTGAGGCATCAACCGTTTTTGCCTTCACCGTCCATAACTAGTCTCGTAATGGAGTTTCGTTCAGAGACCGAATGAACTCCAACTCGACCAACCCTAACTCAGACCCCCATTGTCCCTGAAGGGGACCAAGATTTTGAAATATTCTTGGACCTTAATGTCAAAGCCCTCCAAAACTATCTCACAAGAAACCAAATGTGAGACCTTTCGGGCGAAGCGGCGACGATGTCAACACCATCTGCTACCCAACCTTTTATGACTCAAACTATTACCTCAACCATTAACCCAACCATGGCCAATACACAAAGTTTGGCCACCCCATCTATTTTTAGACCGACCTCCATCGGGGTTTCATTACCCCCTTAACCACACACAATTTAACCAAGTTCTACATCATACTAGAACTTGATTGTCTCCACTCCACACACTCTTGCGCCTATAAATGCAGGAGTGTCTACCTCCCCTTTTGCCAATGCCACCACGTAACCACCTTTGGTAGTATCTAGTCAACTTATGCCTTCTACCATCACAATGTAACCACCCTTGGCCTCCACTTCTGTCCCAACGACTAGTTATCAATACATTGCACCCCTACAAGCATAACCAACTACATCATATGCCCCCTCTAGCACCTTTCAAGCACCCTACAACCTAGGGGGCACCCCATCCACCAATCTATTAGCAGATCTCATCAAAATGCTGATGGATAAAATGTCTAGTCTTAAAGCTTCCATTTTTGGTTCAAGCAATGCCCTTTCATATGACCAAATTTGTAACGAACCCATCCATCCCTCCATCCCAATCAGGCCGTATCCCAGTCAGTGGGAGCTTCCTAAATTTTCTTGTTTTTAGAGTAAGGAAGACCCACAACAGCACCTACGAGCATTCAGACATGCTTGTTATCTCATAGCCCACAATGATGCATTACTTTTACGCGCGTTCCCCATGTCGCTTTTTGGCCCCGCCCTTGATTGGTATAGCTCTCTTACCAGACATTCTATCTTTTCATTCACTCAACTCGCCCAATTATTTCTCGACCATTTTTTTATCAATATCACCAAAAAAGTCTCAATCACAGACCTCTACTCCATCAAACAGTTTGATGACGAATCTATAGTCAATTTTGTCGCCCATTGGAGAGGATTAATCAACCAGCTCTCCTTCCCCTTGCCTCAACCTGAGCTCATTAAGCTCTTCTCTCGAGCATGTGCCACCCACATCTCATCCACCTTACGGGTTCAAACATTCTGCACTTTTGACAAAGCTTTCACCATGGCCCGAAAGCTTTAACTCCGTGCCATTGAAGAAGACAAGGTCAAATTGCGTAATACCAACGTAAGAGCTGATGACCCTTCTTCTTCCAGACCTTCTTCTTCCCATTCCAAGTCCAAAGGAGTGGCAAACACTATGGTCGTTAGATCACCATCCTCAACAACAATCGACCAATCTCAACCTTCAACATCTCATAGCATCACCAAACAATTCCGATAATGGTACATACAGCATAACTACACTCCACTTGGAGGATCATACGCTTCCATTTTGGAAAAACTCGTCAAGCAGGGGGTCCTCAATCTCCCTCCAATCCGACCACCTCAATTCTACCCTTTAAAATCCCTCCCTACATGGTATAGAGAGGCTAACTTCTGTCACTATCATTGTGTCCAAGGCCATGACATCGACAATTGCCAAACCTTCAAGAACATCATCCAAGACATGATAGATAAGGGTGACCTTGTCTTGGACAACCCAAATGCCCCGTCCAATCAAAACATCGATATCTTTACACAACCCTTTCCTAACCATCCTCTTAATCAAAACCATGTGCAGACCGCGACCAATAACTCCCAAGAGCATGACATACACACGGTCAACACTATCTCGCCTCTTGTCCCTGACCAACCTCTTCCACAGGTAGAAGAATCCTCTTCTCCTATTAGTCCTCCATCGACCTCTCTTATATTGGAGGATGCCTTGACCATACCTATGCCATTAGCCCCACCTTCATCTTTCCTCCTACCAATAGAGGACCCTACCTTGCCTACTCCTCAACCACAAGTAGAAGGCACCATCATCCCTGCCCTTTATCCTCTTGAGGAGCCGCACTCTCCTATTTCTTCTCCACCAAGAGAAGAACCAGTCTCTTCACCCATTTTGACTGAGGAAGACCCAGTCACAGTTTCCTCTTGCCTTTTGTCTGAGATTGCTACATCTCACTCACCTCCATCCACATCTAAACCCAAACCCATATCTAACCTCGCCTCGCACAATGGTGGCCCTCAACCCAAACCAAAGAAGGCCACTAAACCACACCAAAGGACTCCTCCACCACCTTCATCATTACCTTCAATTTTGGGCCTGCATCCGTCCACTTTAATAGGAGTGCTTCCTACTCCCATACTTCATAGAGGCAAGTCACCTCCATTATCTCCTCAACCCATCAGGCATATATGTTCTCCAAAACATCCAACACCTATCACCACCAAAGTGCCATATACATGTGTGGCTACACCACCCATGAAAATGATGGTACGACCAATGCCTCTTATGCCTCTCAAGCCAAAGTCATCAACCCTCACTGCAACAAGACACACAAACCCATTAGCAAGTTCTTATGCCTTGCTGTTACGGTAATTGTTGCAGTCTTCTCGCATCAATTTCCCACCTCTTAGACCATACCAATCTCTCAAACTGAAACCACCCTGGTTTGATGACACTATAATTTGTGCATATCATTGCACACTTGGGCATGACACCGAGCATTTTTGTGCCCTCAAGGTTGTCATTCGCCAATATTTGGAGAAAGACACCCTTCTTCTTGACCATATTATCAACAAACCTTCAGCACCGCCCCACTCATCAACTCTCAAATCAAGACCATCTTGGTTTGACAACTCTAAATTTTGTTACTATCATCACAAATTAGGACATGACACTGAGCGTTGTTGCGCTCTTAAAGCTATCATTTGTCAACACCAAAAAAAGGATACCCTTCCCATCAAGGATCCTCTTGACGACCCCTTCAACAAATCATCAACACCAACCCATGCTTCTCAAACCTCATCACCTAAATCAGGATCTCCATGCCAGACTATGGTCCCTTTTCCACCTTTAACCCCCTTATTCAACATTAACATAGTCAATCTGACCACCAAGCCTCAATCGACCTTGACCAATCTGTCAAATATTCTCCCTAGCCGCTGGGGGAATTCAACCTTCATCCAAGCCTCGACCAACCTTTCAACCCAGTCTCAACCAAATATCAATCACTCTTTTAATCCTAAACCTCGACCAAGCCTCAATCAAACATCAACCAGTCTCGACCAAACATCAACCTTGACCTTGACCAATCATTCAACTGACCTTGGCCAAACCTCAACCAAGTCTCGACCCGACATCAACCAGTCTCAACCAATCCTCGACCAAATATCAATGGACCAAGCCATTGACCCAATCTCAACCAATCATCGACCAAATACCAATCTCGACCAAACCTCAACCAAAAATTCAACCCAACCATTGACCAATCATCGACCAAATATCAATCGATCCGACCCTTGACCAAACATTCAACCAGTCTCGACCAATCAGTGACCATATCAACCAACCAAGCATCAATCAACATGTGACCCATCTCAAAGAGTCTAATGGGGAAAATTTGATCCTAATTGGCTCAGACCTTACATCATCACACACATGCATGGACCAGGGACTTATCAAAATCTGCACCCTTTAATGCCTTGCATCTGCGACCATTCTACTATTAGTCAAGTACTAGTTCACTTGACGTTTAACTTGAGCTCATCCCTTGAGCAATTCCCTGTCCTCTTAATCCTCATTCCTTTCAACCCTATTCCCCTAAACAAATCCTCTATAACCCTTTTATAATGTATGGATGCTTTGTCCTAATAAAAGGGATCCCTTGAACTTCTATAGTCTTGTCCATGACTCAAATTCTGTCAACAATAAATCAAGATGTCAAAATATCTAAGGTCACAAACTCTAAAGGCAGACTGCTCCCTCGAAGGATAGTTGTATCTATCATTACTATAGCTAATAGACTGCTCCCTCGAAGGATAGCTATTCAAAGCCCTCATATATATATATAAAGCAAAAATATAGACCACTCCCTCGAAGGATGGCTATGACTAAATCTTGCTACAAACATAACTTTCTCAGAAGCTTCTCACATTGATCAGCTTCACAAATGACCACAAAGCAAAATGACATCTCTATGTAGACTTCCTGCATCGATCAGTCTGCTCAAAAAAAAAACATTGGGTCATGGACTTGGCTTGTAGTTGTCCCAGGGTCTCCTATAAAAAGGGGCAAGGTTATCTCTACTCTAAAAAGGGTTACCCCATCCTCCACCTATCACATCACCTACTCAAGGGACTTTAAGCTCACTTTAATGTCAAATTGATTCGATTACTTCTCTAACACAACCCATGGTCAACGATGTAATGCATGAATGGGGCTCTCAGTTCTAACAACCCCTATCTATGCTATCTTTCTGGTCCTTGTCAATGAAAGAGCAATTCGCCTTTCACCTTTTTTTCCAAACCTTGGTCACAACCAATCCAACCAAACCAATTCAAACTAGACCAAACCAACAACATGACATCATGACATCATACATCATCATAGACCATTCACATAATTTCTATGGACAACAATACACATAGAAACTATCGACCAGACACAATTTATGTTAAGCATAAACCATTACTTGTTGAAGCATAAATAGACTCAATTCATTTTTAGCATACATCCATCACAAATATGGAAAATTACTAGGGATGAAAGACCCCTCAACCAATGTTACAGAATACACCATCACACAATATGGAAAAGGCTATAGCATCATCTTATCCTCATCATTTCAACACATGACCAAACCAACCTATCGACCTCTTTGACTCTTCATCTGAACTACATTGGCCTGAGGCCCTAAGATCGGGGCTATGTAGGTAGCACTCAGATGACATGACATCTTCTGGGGTTAGCTCGACCACCCTCATTTGTTCATCTATCTGATGGACAAACCATTTTTGACCTTTGACCATGCCTTAACCTCGACCAAGACCAATCCATAACTTTGACCCTTCCTCCCTTTTAGGGAGAACTACATTGGCCTGAGTCCCTTCACACAGGGGCTATGTAGGCAACACTCAGTCTTCTGAGGATAGCTCGACCACATTCCTTCGTTCGTCCATCCACCTCAACCTATGACCATGGAGATTGCAACTATCTCCTCTGACTCTGACCACTTCCAAGACAGCATTGCCTTGGTTGTTTTTGCATGTATGCTACCTCACGAATGGTTAGCAAAATTATGCACAAACTATTTATGACCCTCACAAGTATTGGATCACGAGCCAGTTGATCCCAAGTACTTATGACATTTTCATGTTTCTAGGAGCACTTCCTGAGTCCAGGATACCTGAAACACGATGACCATTGGAGCTTCAGCTTAGATTGAATAACCTGATCAGCTACAACCAAATGCTGGTGCCCAGTTATTTCAATTTTGGCACTCCTTGACCCTTGACCTGTGACAATTTGACCTGACCATCCCGTGAAGTGGTATACATGCAATCATGACTATTACAGTGTTCACACTCACACTTTCACCCTATCCATCCACTCTCTGTCAAATCGGCACCCAACTTCAGGTTCCCTTCCCTCGACTCTCGCTTTGAGGGGGAATACATCATCCATAATCGGGGCAACCAACCCTCCTATTTTTGTCTTGTAATTCACTTAAACAACCAACAGGATGAAATCAACCTTATCCCACACCTGTGGTAATCAACTCCTATTTTTGTCTTGCAGTTCATCCAGAACAACCAACAAGACAAAAAGGGGCAAATGTAGACACTGAAATCATGTCTACTCCCTTGATCGACTCCCCCTTGGTCCCTTTCCACTTCTAACCATGCCTAACCTATGTCTTATTAATTTAAAATAATTATCTTATTTTAAATTAATAATTCTCTCTTTCATTCTCTCTCTCCCCATGCCACCTCACCCATGCCACCTCTCCTCTCCTTGGATTCTTTGCCCTTGGATACCCTCATTTATCACCCTACGAACTATTCCAACTTGCCCTCCACTACCCCTTGCCAAGTCTTAAATGATTTAAAACCCCATTTCCCTTATCCCACTCATTTCCCACACCTATTAAGCCACCTTCGATCATTTCTTCCTCGGACCCGCTGACTCGGCAGTTTGGAAAATGGATGAAAGGCTATTTTTAGCCTTTTTACCTACCTTCCAGCTGTCGACATCAGTCAACTGTCGACAGACGTCAGTGGTATTTCTAGCATCGGTTACCTTCAAAACTACATTCCACCTCCAGAGTGTGGAATCTACTTTTCCAATCTTTCCATCTGACCTTTTGGACCTTCAACCATCTGATCTTTCACTCCTCAATCCGTCAATCATTCCAATCATCAGACCTCTCACTCTCTCTCTCTCTCTCTCAGGTACACACAACAAGCTACAACAACAATAGGTCTTCTACACTACCAAGCATCAACAACAGGTACATCAGCAGCAACAGGTCTTCTTCATTCCATTCTCCAACAGGTATGAGGTAAGTATTTCTACTATTTTCATTTCAGTATTTCTTTTAATTCATCTGTCATTTAGCCTACTACCCATTTTCAACCTCTCCTACCCAGACCCCTTCCAAACCACTCTTTCTTCCCTGTTGCCTCTGTCTTCTATTTGGTCCCTCTTTCAGACCATTCTTTCTGCCTACAAAGACCCTATACAGAGCATTCAACTAGACCCAAAGCCCCTCTCAGACCATTCAACTAGACCTAGAGCCCTTCTCAGACCCATCCATAGACCATAAACCCACCCAGACCTGACCAGACCTCACCCAAAGACTACTTCCCCAATCGATGCCAGCCATTAGGCCCGCTGCCCCCATCGACATCAGCAGACTAACCGATATCAGCAGACTAACCGACATCGGTAGACTTGACCAACTAACGTCGGTAGACTAACTGACATCAACAACTATGACCAGACTGACATCAGCATTCAGGTAAGCATTTGCTTCTATTTTTGTTTCAGTTTTTAATCATTTCAGTCTTTTATCATTCTACCTTTTATCATACATTATTTTTATCAATTAGTGGGTTGACATCCCTTAAGGAAGTCTTTGTACTTTTGGGATCAAGCTTTTGCTTGGTAGCCCACCATCTCCTCATCTGACACCTTCTTTGTTTTAGTCTCTTTCTTCTACAGGTGTCATCCTCCACAACCAAAGAGGAGTTCCTGCTATCATCTAAATTTGGTGCATAAGACCTCATCTGGGTAACATCTAACCCAAGACCATCTTATTTTAGTTTCTCATTTCCTTTTTGAATGTGAAAGCCAAAATTGTATAGAAACACCATGGACTTGATATAGCCATGACTATGTTTGATTTAAGCAGTTGTAGGTACCTATTTGTCAAGGATATGACCATGTTGAAACATAAGACACTTCTTTTTATAATCACAACTGTGCACCTACTTCAAACCCTAGACATAGGTCTAATATAGATGAAAACCAATCCCATTTATTAGTTTTCATATAGTCATTATTTCAATGAAGATTTATCATATGCTAAGCCTCATTCTTTATCTCTATTAGGTTTAAATAAACCTATTCTACATCTAAACATTATGGAAGCCAATAACTCATTGTACACATGGATCCCCCTTAAAAATATAATGGACACAGTTGTGAAAATGCATTATGACCTCAGAAAATAAGTCCTAAAAGTTTTAAATCTTAAAACTAGAGGTTTAGACTGAGCTTTAATAATGGCCCTCAAACTTGAAATATCTACTTTGATTTGGCTTGAATAATATTTGGATCTCAATTCTATGCATTCATCCATCTAGGTCCATAAAATATTTTGATATGATGCACTTGCCTATGTGGCATCCTCATCATGTTGTTTATAATATTTAAAAATATGACCATCATAAATTTAGACATGTGCTACCATCTTGTGCCTCCTATAACTTGATTGAATTTACTCCATCAATTTTTTATTTGGGCTTCCCAAATTGTGACACTTAGAAACCCTTCATTTAATCTATGGATCTTATATCCAGTCTTCATTTGGTTATCACTTTTGTGCCATGTGGTATCCTTGTGTGAAATCTAGGCTCATTAACCTTTTTACTTAATTTTTACCATAGATCTCCTTTACACGATTGAACCCACTCCATCAATCTTTGATTTTTAAGATCAAATGTGTGCAATTGATCCTTTGATTCAATATAATCATGACACTTGTCACCATTATATTCCATCTCAAGATCCTTTGATTTTTTGACCTCATGTTCTTTAATAGGTCTGGTTTTGCATGATTGAATGTGTATTATTGATCTATCTAGATCCATTGACCCCAATCTTTAATGTGGATCATCAATCAAGATTTATATGCAAGAATATGCACCATTGATCTTTATCTAAGGAAATTTTGAATTATTATCTTGGTGAGATCAGCCACATGCCATTGATATTTTCTCTAATTGAGTGAAGATTTGACACTTGACATCCTTGTATTCAATTTTAGGATCATTTTGAAGATTTTAAATCAAAATATCTATTTCTCGTGGCTTTAATTTGATGTCCTCTAACATGTCCCACATTTCTAGATCATATTGAAGGAATATACTTGGCTTGAACCTGCAAAAGTTTTTAAGAATAAACCAGGTGGATCATGACTAGATTTATACCTTTGGAGGTCACCTGATTATGAACCATCTCATTTGTCCTATCTAATAAAGCCAATTCTTTCATTGGTTTTTTATATAGTTTCACTCAATTGAGAAAAGACAAATGAATCAAAACCTTGAAGGGAGTAATTCCTTCCCTTGATCTTCAAACCATGTCTATAGATGAATATTGCTCTGGTTATAAGTAAAATCTTTGTATGTGGGTCAATTTTGGCCAACATTTCTGGAAACCTCTTAGGATTGCATGCCTACTATGTAATAGATTAGTTGCCTTGTCTGATCCATTAGGCATATAGGGTCACAGTCTTTCTTCCCAACTAAGATAAAACTAATACAAGGTTATCCCTTATTTGAAAACCTCCTCTTAAAGAAACAAGGATGAAAAGAAACAAAATCAACACTTTTCCTAAGGTACTTAGGTAAGGGAACACACAACTAAAAAGATGTACATAAGGCACTTAGAGGAAAACATGAAAAACTATTCTAATATATATAAAGGCTGAAAAATATTTTAATAACAAGGCTTTAAATGAATGCCATTGAATGGTATGGGTAATACCTCTCCATCTAATTGGTTAAGTTTAAAATCATTATGTTTTTTGCATCCATGGATCCAGTAAGGCCCACTCCACAAGCTATCAAACTTGGTATGGTTACCTATTTTAGCCTTATTTGAATCCCAATTGAGGACTAGGTCCCATTCTTTGAAGTCCTTTGCTATGGATCTCTTTTCAAAGGCTTTCTTGACTTGATCTTGATGTGACTCTAGTGTCTTCATTGTAAGGTCCCTGGTTTCTTTAAGCTCCATGAACTCTGCCATCCTCATGCTCATAGGTTCACTCTCCATCAACTCAAGCTGATGGGCTAACTCCAAGAAAGACATCTCAATAAAAATGGGTAATTTAACTTCCCTTCCATATATTAGCATAAATGGTGAGTTACTAATGGAAAATTTGGGAGTCAATCTATCATCCCATAATTTTATCCTTAACTTTATGTGCCACACTCTTTGTTTCTCTTCCATAGTCCTCTTGATAATCCTTATCAAGTTCTTGTTTGATAACTCTGCCAATCCATTGCCTTGGGGTATTAATTTGAGGATGTACTAGGGTAGATGCTTAGCTAAAGTGCCCACTCACTTGTCCTCGTGCCAATAAATGCTAAGGCATTATCTAAAATTATTATTGTTGGTATACCAAACTTTGTTACTATGCTATCATACAAGTCCAACATTGTTGTTTTATTGGCTTCTCTCAAGGCAATTGCTTCCATCTACCTGGTGAAGTAGTCCATAGTAGTGAGCACCCATTTATGTCCTCTACTAGAATGTAGATTAATCATTCCTATGAAGTCCAAACTCCACTAAATGAAGGGTTATTCCACCTAGATTGGGTTGAGAGGAAAGGCCAATATTTGTTTACTAGCAAAGAAAGCACAATTTTGGCACTTTCCAACCCATGCATAGGCATATTTGAAGAGGTTGGGCCAGTAATAATCAACTTTCATCACCTTTGTGTGATCTAGGAATTTGAATCAAGAGAGGATGGTCAATATGGTGTTAGTTTCAAAATGAAAACAAAATGAAAGAAACACACCAATAACATAACATCTCTAGGCTTAGACACTAGGGAGAGCTTAGTTAACAAAAACAAATGATAAACACAACTAAAAAGTAAGGAATAAAACACAAGAATTCCTTCAATTTTCTTAGATTTTCCAAATGACTTTGTAGTTGTGGCTTGCTCGGATTGTGCTCATGAAGTCCTTGGCAATGGAATCTTGCCTACTTCCATCTCTCCTTGGCACCTTTGGCTTGTGGCTTGACTTGGCTTAGAATCAATATGGCATGGTAAGAATAATTGCAATGGCTTTTTTAAGATATTTTTGCATTATAAATTTCCACCAAAATAGCTTAGAAATGATGTTCATGGCCTCTCTATTTATATATTTTTTAGAATGTTTAGAGTTAACCTAAACCGTCCATCTCAAGATTAAGATGTGTAGTTGAGGATTAATTCAATTTTTTTAATTTAGTTTTTAATTATCCTCATCATGAAATTGGAAGAAGGGGAAATTAAGAGGCATAGAGGGCATCATGAAAGGCATTGATGAGGCATGGAGGGCATGAATCCTAATATTTGTGGCATTTATAGCCTAGGAATGTCTTCCCAAGAAATGAGGTCACTTGATGATGCATATATTCAATATTCATTTCTAAAAACAAGTATTCAATAAGTTTACATGGAATTATTAATTAGGCCTTGATTTGGGTTGATTATCTCTTAAGCATGTTCAAGTATTTTGTGCATAAATTACTCAAATTGATCAGACTACATTGTTATTGGTCCAAAATTTGATTGGATTGGAATTAGAAGGTGTTTAAAATGCATTGGAACCATATTACTATTTAGGATGTTACCAACAAAAAATAACAAATTCATGTGTCTTGTGTAGAAGATTTGATAGGAAAGAGCAATCTAGAGAACCTAGGTGAAAAATTAGCATTTTGACTCAAAATGATCTTATCAAAGTTAGTTGGCCCATAAATTACATTACCCTATTTAGTGATACCTTGGCCAAAATTGGCACTTGAATATGTCAATTTTGCATCATTTAGTGTGTTTTAGTGTTTTTAAGCCAAATTGTACATTTTAAGTGGAAATTGGCCAAAACTCTAATTGGAAGTTATTGGTAGCCAGATTTAGGTGTCTATAATTTGCCCCTATTTGGAAAGGCATTGTAAGCTATAAGCATAGTAACATCTTCTGAAAGAATGAAAAGGTCTTGTATGCCTATAATTGTAATGATGATAAACTAATTGTGTGATACCCCCTCAAGGGAATGGTTGGCACAAATAGGTCAACAAATCATCCCTTGAAAAGAAAGAAGAAAAATGAGGGGACCAAAGAAAGGAAATATGATGGGGTGAAAACATAATGATATTTTAAAAGTAATCAATATCATTTAGAATGCAAGTGGGATGGTGTACAATGGTTTGCCCAAAGGTGTTTATAAGCATTATACCTCAATAGTGGTAATGTGGTATAATAACATAATGATTTTAACAAAGGTGGTTATAATTATTGAGAAGATGGAGATGACTCAGTTAAGATAGACAAACAAGAGAATAACATGCCCTGTATAGGCAGAAAAAGTAAAGTGGTGACAATACAATGATTTGCCCAAAGACAATTATAATCATTGAGAAATGTAGGTGCGATAGTGAGTAATGACTTACCCAAAGGTGGTTATAACCATTGGAACTTGATTATGGTAAACATGATAAAGTTGGATGAGGATGATGATATCTTAACATAGAGGGTAATGATGAATTAGAACAATCTACTAGTAGGGAGATGCATGTCTGAACTAATAAAGGTTGAAATTATTTCATGGTTAATTACTCTATTTGGGATATTATTAGATGAAATCAAGATGTTAGTGTTGAAGAGATGCTACCATTGCTGAATAGACTTCTTGAAGCTGAGGTTTGTTGTAGAAAGTGTCGGTAGGCATCATGATATAACATCATGAGGATTTGGTCTAAATATGTATGAGGACTGACTCCCATAATCTAATTCTCAATAAAAAATAATGCACCAATGATATAAACCATGATGAAAATGTAAACATATGAATATGGATGGATTAAAGTGTAAGTGTGGGCAAAGAATCACCCATTGAACACACATAAACTGAATCAAGGAAATAGTGGTGAAAGCAAACAAACATGCATACAAATAAATAAAATAAGTAGAAATAAATAAATAAATAAATAATGCAATAGAAACCCTAAAAACATTGCCCATATAAAATAGGTGACAACCTTAACAAATGAAAAAAATGGAGGAATAGGAGAAAAGGAAGGGGTGGCCAAGTTGTCTCCATATGCACTAGGTAAGTCGATGTTGCCTACACAGTTCCATGGATGTAATATCTAATTAAAAACTTTAGGCCAAATGTAATTCTTCTAGGGAATGGGAAGAATGTGATAACTGAGAAAAACAAACAAAATGGATGTGATATAAGAATAGGAATGGTCTTGAAAAATGTCAAGTGTGTGAGAAAAAAAGGCCAAAAAAGATGGGGAATCTAGATGACAAGTGATTTTCTTATAACTTAGTAAGGGTTCCCAGAATCCTTAAGGCAAAGAAGTGGTCAATGTTTTTGTTCTTTTTTAATGATTTTTCAAATGTTTTTAGAATTGTTTTGGAGTGTCTCAAATCAATTGAGAATGATGAGACACTAAATGGTTCAATCTCACAAAAATATGAGAGTGTTTAAACTAAGGTTGCTCATAAAATGGTGAGAGTGTGGCTTAGGTTGCTCACAAAATAGTGAGAGCATGGCTTAGGTTGCTTACAAAATGATGAGAGCATGGCAAGGGAATAACTAAGCTAACCTCAACAAGTATCAAGTGTTGCCTACATAGTCTTAAAGTAGGAACTCAAGTCACTATAGTTCCACCCTTATAGCAGAGGAATTAGACTATTGTAGTAGTCAATTCAAACAAAATAGGTATAGTTGGTAAAAAGGCATAGGACGACATAAGAAGTGGTAAGTTGGTATGTCAAGGCTTAATATTTCCCCTAGTTTGCCCATAGGCAGTTATAACTAGGGCATAATAGCATAGATCAATGGTACTAATGTTTCTAAAGGTGGTTATAATTAGTAGCAAGACTAATGGTAAGAAAGGAGTAACAAATGAGGGATGCAACTACAAAAACTTCTATCATACTATCCCAAAATATGATCTCTATCTAAAGTTCTTAAACTAATTAATGAAACTGATTAGACACATTGATATTAAAAATGTGTAATGAATGGCAAAAACTAAGGTCAAATAGGCTAGGCTTTAGAACACACTGGGCTGATAGGTCAAAAGTGAAAAGTGGATTTAGTGAATAGGATAGACAAGGATGGTATTATGTACAAAAAATAATAGTGATAAAATGGCATAACTAAAATGGTCCTTACAAATAATACACCTTAGCACTCAAACATAGTACCACTTAAGATGAATAATATTCATCAGCTCAGGAAGTTCATCTTTGTCTAGTGTGGCAAGCCTGTATGTGACTGATCCATAATTTGTAGAAATGATGAAAGGCCCTATCTAGTTTGGTTTGAATTTTCCTTTATGTTTCTTCTCAACCATGGTATTCTTTTATTTTTATTTAAGAACAAGATCATCAAGTTTAAATGTTCTATTCTTAACACATCGATTATAGTGGCTTTTGAGTCAATTATGATATGCTTGAAAATTATAGAGCATAGTTATGTGTTTCTCATTAAGTAGGTCTAGCTCTTGTAGGGGAGCTACTCGATAGTCATGATCATCTAGGACATGCTTGAAAGAGATGCATAGTGAAGGCAATTCAACCTCAATAGGAAGGATGGCCTTAGTACCATAAACAAGTGAGTATGGAGTGACTCCTATGGGGGTATGATGATTGGTACAGTATGCCCAAAGGGCAAGGAATATATAGAGGTGCCAATCATGACCGACATCATTGACAATCTACTTAATAATATTGACAATGGTTTTGTTGGATGCCTTGGCTTGGCCATTATCTTAAGGGTAATATACTATATAAAAATGTTGTGTGATGTTATATTCAGTACATAGCTGGTCTACATCCTTGTTCTTGAATGATCCTCCATTATCAAATATAATGTCAGAGGGAATACCATAGTGGTAAATGATATGGTTGAAGATGAATTTATAAAAAAAATCCAGTCATGTAAGTGAGGGGTATAACTTCAACCCACTTAGTGATATATTTAGTGGTGGTAAGGATATGTTTATGACCATTGAATGAAGTGGGGTTGATATTCCTAATGAGGTCAAGTCCCCATGTAGAAAATGGCCATGGTGTCAACAAAATTTTTAGAGTTTTTGTTGGTGCACGAATCAGATTAGCATGCCTTTGACATTTATCACACTTTTTTACATATGCAGTGGCATCTGCATCTATTGTGGGCCAATAATAACAAGTATGCAAGATCTTTTTGGATAGGAATGCCCCACTAGATTGAACTCCACACACTCCATGAACTTATCTTAATTCCATGGCATTTATAGTTTTATTACTAGCCCTTGGTATGTGCTCAAACTAAATGTTATAAATTTGTTGCTTAAGACTATTGACCATGGCTTTCTATAGAACCAACTTATCACATTTGGTCTAAAAATAATCTATGACCTGATTGATGATTAACTAAGAATCACCACAAACCTGGAGATGAGATATATTCCAATGCACTACTTGTCGAAGTCTTACAATAAGTGCTTCATACTTGGCCATATTATTTGTACAAAAAAAGTTGATTTTGAATAATTTAGGGATTAGATCCCCCTGAGGTGTAATAAACAATAGGCTTTCCCTTGATCCATGTGTAATGAATGAACCATCAAAATACAGCTTCTAGGGCTATTTTTCATTGGGTGTGTCAGTGACAGTCATTATGGATTCATAAAAAAATTGAAATGTGAGTGGCTATGTGTCTATGAGAGGTGCTTCAACAAGTTGATCTATAAGAACTTGTCCCTTGATTACCTTCTAATTGAGATATTCTATGTCAAACTCACTGAGAAGCATGATCCATTTAGCTATTCTACTTTGAAAATCTATTTTAGATAGTAGATACTTGAGCAGATCTACCTTTGAAATGACCATGGTCTTATTATTCGACATGTAATGGCATAGTTTATGAGCTACAAAAACCATAGCTAGATAAGCTTTTTTAATAGGTGTATAGTTATGTTCATATGTAACTAATGTACATATTAGGTAGTATATAGCATGCTCTTTTACATTGTCATCATGTTGAGCCAAGAGTACCCCCAGAGCATGGTCGGTAGCTAATAAGTATAACAAGAATAGTTTTCCTAGCATATGAGGTAATAAAATAGGTAGATTAACAAGATAGTCTTTGATTTGTTGAAAAGTTGCTTGGTGGTGATCATCCCAGTGAAATGCAACTCTTTTATTCAAAGGTTTGTAAATGGATGGCACTTGTATACTAACTAAGAGATGAAGCATCAGATTGATTGGATCTTACACTACAAACTATGGAGCTACTTTAAATTGGTTGGTGGTGGCATCTCAGTTATAGCATGCACTTTAGCTGGATCAAATTCAATACCTCTATGAGACATGATGAATCCAAGTAATTTTCCTAAAGTTACACCAAACACATATTTATTTGGATTGAGTCTAACTTTGTACTCCCACAATATTTCAAATATCTTATGCAACACTACTAGATGGTCGGCCCTAGTTTTGGATTTTCCTAATATGTCATTGACATAGTCTTCAACAATATCATGCATCATATCATGGAATATGACAGTCATGACCCTTTGATATGTGGCTCCAATATTCTTAAATCCAAATGGCATCACCTTATAAAAAAATGTTCCCCATGGAGTGGTGAACATTGTTTTATGTTGGTCTTCTGGTGTTATTCTGATCTAATTGTATTCTGAAAAGCCATCCATGAGTGAAATCATTTCATAATCGATCATGGATTTGATGATCATGTCGATATTAGGTAAGGGAAAATCATATTTAGGACAATATTTGTTGATGTCTCAAAAATTAATATAAATTCTTATCCTTTCAAGATTTTTACTAATAGGTACCACATTAGAGATCCATTCTGAGTAATCAATGGATCAAATACATACTGTTTCTAAGAGTTTTCCCAACTATTTATTTACCAATATAGGAATGTGAGGATACATCTTACATAACTTTTGTTTTACTAGTTTGGCATTAGGATTAACCACAAGGTGGTGCAGAACCAAGGTGGGGTCTAAACCTGGCATGTCAAAATAATTCCATGCAAAGATATCTAAAAATTATCTCAACAGAGCTATAAAGATGTCATGTTCCTCCTCGATGAGGGATGTGCCTAATTTTATCCATTTTAGATCTAATGAAGTCTTGATATTTAACTCTATTGTATCCTCAACTAGAATGGTCAAACTATCTTCTAGGATAGTATGTAGTGACTTGAATTATTAGATTATGTCAGGGTCTTTTATTAGGACTTGCTATTTAACTTCTCCTAGGCATGATGAATTTGAGTCTCCTAATAGGAGATCTGGCTATATGAGAAAAACAATCATAAATTCTTGAAGAATTTGTTCAAATACTTGTTGTTGCTCAAATCTAAATTTAGATCCATAGGCAGGTTCATCGTTGGTAGTCTCTTGGTCTAAATTCGAAGAAGAATGAACACCCCCATCTAATGACACCTAAAATAGGTTTTCACCACTAGATTGGCCTTTATCTTTAATTTTTCCCTAGTCAAAAATCACCTCAAAGAGGTTTTCACTTTGGGACCTTAATGTTTTACTTATTTGTTTTTGGCTAAGGGTGTTCACTCACTCTCCAAAATAGGTTGAAGGATCTAATGTGATTAGAATTATAATTTGTGATCTTCCAATGGAACATTGTCTTTAAGGATTAAGAAATCACATAATGCCTTATCATTATAGAATTCATCAATCAATAGACTAGATTCTTGTTAGTCCCAATCTATCAATTGGGGATAATATAATGGCAAAGGGTTGTGATGAATGGCTAGGGTAAGGATACAAATGGAATTGTTATCAAACAATTTAGTTTCAGTTAGGTTATCAAAGGCGAGGCTATGATCGGACTATGCTTCACTATCAGCATCATCATCATCCCTAGTCGCTGGTAATGGAGTTTGAATAAGATATGTGGGGTCACCTCCAAGTGGTTTAAATCCAAGTCCATAAGGTCTTTCATACTTAGTCATAAAAAGTGGCTTGATGGTTCCTTGTTGATTTGATTCAAGGCCTCTCCCTTCATAATTGTGACACTCCATGATCCTATTGGGAATAGGATACTTTGCACAT
Source organism: Torreya grandis (assembly GCA_037957365.1). Classification (NCBI taxonomy): domain Eukaryota; kingdom Viridiplantae; phylum Streptophyta; class Pinopsida; order Cupressales; family Taxaceae; genus Torreya; species Torreya grandis. The sequence continues at coordinate 973,381 of JARHVA010002212.1, forward strand.
TTATAATAATCAGCTTGGTTGTCATTGTATAACCATGATTCATCCTCTTCAAGAGGGTTAGGTTCTAGGCCAGATGTTGGTACCAATGTCACATGTCCCTTATCTTTGTTCTTTCATTTCCAATGCATATGTGGGATGACTTTAGCTAACCCAAAGGTTTTTGGATTTTGAGGAAGATTAGCAATATGAAATGTATCTTGGGTCACATACTCTCTTGTTCCATTATCAGAAATGATGAAATGATTAGAAGCTTCAGGAGGTAGCATGTGGAAAAGAGAATCCAAGGTATTATGATCTATGTAATTATCTAGTGAAGGACTAATAAGTATAGCCTTTCCTTTATCATGCTTGGAACTTGGATTCATGGCATACTGATAATTATAGCTTTGAAATTTAGCCTCAAAATGCTTGTAGTGTTCATATGGGTGTAAATCTCTTGGAATATTCACTTCCATTCTTGAGTGAGAAAACTTGATACATTGGTGCAGTGTTGATGGGATTGCATGAATCTCATGTAACCAAAGCCTACCTAGAAGTATATTGTATGATAACTCAAGATCAAGCACATGGAAAATTGTATAATGGGTTAAAGTCCCAATGATAACTAGTAAACTAATGGTGCCTTGTGATTCTCTTTCTTGATTATCATAGGTTTTGATGGTTACTATTTTTGGTTAAAGATCTACCATTATGTATGCAAGAAGCTTGATGAGATTTAGAGACACCATGTTGAGGCTATATATATTATCTATAAGGACACGTTTCAATTTATGTCATCTTATATAAACTTCTATGTATAATTTATTATTATGGAGTGAGCCAAGGGAAGATAGATCACTTTGGTTGAATGTGACTTGTTGGGCTGGAGCTAGATGTCCAACCAAAGCTTGAAATTTATCAGGGGATATGTCACTAGCAAAATTATATTGGGTCAAAAACTCATTTAAGATGTTCTTGTGGATTATTGAAATTCATAGCAAATCTAAAATAGAAATTTGTGTTGGTGTCTTCTGTAATTGCTCCACAATATCAAACTTCTTGTCTTGGTTAGTAGTGAATGGTTTATTCTGAGGTTGAATGGTTGGTTGGATGATAGCCAAAGTGGTGGATGGTTATGGGCTTGGGATAGTAATCTTTGACCTTTGAGTTGTGATTATATAATTAGGATTAAATAATAGACCATTATTGTTAACTGATGTTGGAAATGGTGTGGGACCAGACAAGACAAGTCTCAGTTAACAGTGTACTTGCATGTGGTCACGTGACAAGAATGAGTTTTCAATATAAGGTCTAAAAAGGGAAGTTCTAGTTTTTTGGTTTGCCTATATGCACTCCTAGGTCAAAAAAGGATTATCCATGTAATTTTATTGAATATTATTATTTAGCAATGGTCTAGGTTGATTAGTGTTTGGTCTAGGATTATTGAATATGGTATAAATACTACCCCCTGCAATATGACCTACAACCTTGTTGTAGTCATGTGAAATTGCAGATAGGTTTGTTGGTTGTTACCATTTTGACCTTGGTTTTATCCATTATTATATCATTATGGTTTTTGCTACTGATTTTGTTGGTTCTATTGGTGTAGCCTTTGATTTTGATACTATTGATTTTGTAGTTTCACTAGTCATTGTTGTTGTTAATTATTTTACTGTTACTAATTATTATGTTGAAGAAAGGGGTTTTGATAAATCCCAAGAGTTTGATTGGAATTGGAAGTGTGATTATCCAATTTTATTTCCCCATTATCCAACATATTCTCAATTAAATTCCTAATTTGGACACATCTTCATAGATTATGCTCATTGACCCAATGATAGTCACAAAATTCATTTTCACGATACCAATCAGGGTAAGGAATGCCTTATGGATAATGCTTTGGTATATGCCAACTAATCAGATTAGTGGTAGCAATATTTTTAAATATAGATTCAATAGGTTCTCTTACGTCACTAAAAACATGATGTGGAGGCACAATTCTCCTAGAAGGAGGGGTTTACAATGGTAAAGGGTGATATATTTGTTGTGCAAGTTTTAGTTATTGTGTTTGTAGCATTAGTTGAAGAGTTTTTGGGGTAGGAGTAAGATGAAAATGTGGTGTATATGATGTTTTCATATTTTGGACATGATGGGATTTAGTTACTCTATTTCCCACAACATTTCTATTACGGTTGAATTGCTTTGGTCTTTTTTTGGTTATTGTCATGTGCCGATTGTGATACTTGTGATTGAACAGGATGTTTATGTTGGCCATTTCCTTTATTGGTACCTTAATTTTGATTAGTTGAATTAATCTTCATGACTCCTTTATTGATGAGTACCTGCTCGATCAACAAACCTTTATCAATGATCTCTTTGAACATATGTGCACATTATAGGTCCAAATGATAAGCTATCTCACTATGCAAATTTTTAGTAAACATAGTGGCTAATTGTTTATCTAGTAAATTATGGGTGAAATGGTTTATAAGGGCTCTCTATCACTATAAATAACTTACAAAACTCTCCCTAAATTTTTTCTTTGCTTATGTTAAGTCTACTAATGAAATTTCATGTTTGAGATTATAGGAAAAGTGTTGCACAAATTTATCAAAAAGATTATCAAAATCTATTATTGAATTCTTGGGCAACTTTAGAAACCACTCCAAGGCTTGTCTAGCCAAGCTCCTTGGAAATAATAGTAAAAGGTATATGTTGTTATATGCCACCAGTTGACATGTGATAAATAATTTGGTCAAATGAGCCTTAGGGTCACCTTTCTCTTTGTATTTGTCAAATTTGGGTGGTTAATATCCTAGAGGAAATGGTATCTACAAATACTCCATGTTGAATGGATAGGAACACATGTCATCCAATTTGAAATTTTTAGTCTACTTCCCAGCCTAAATGGTAGTAATTGCATCCTTCATCTGTTTCAATTCTTGAGATAATAAACTAGAAAGAACATTTGTTTGAGGAAGAATATTGATTTGGGTAGATGATTGAGAGGTCACAAGTGGGACACTTTGACTAGGGTATGATGGAGATACATGTTGGGGTATACTAGTTTGGTTAGAGAATGGACTGGGAATATGCACATGTGGATTAGGATGTGCATGAAATTACATTTAGTTGCGTGATATTTTGGTTTGTGTTGGTGATAAAGGTTTGGCTTCAAATATTTTATGGTTGGGATGCTAGGATATAACTATATTGTACCTATTATGGTTGAAAAGGGACATTCTACCGACTAATCAAACCTTACTATGGAGTGGGAACTTATGAACCAAAACCTTATCTCTAAATTTGTGTCACATTTTGAACCAATGGTTGTCTAGTAGGTATTTGATAAATATAGGGACCTCCTTGTTGCATGAATCCCTATGGAGAGTGAAATCAAATTGTAGATTCAAATTTATTGCCGACTAATATTTATATGTTGTTGACTAGTCATTGCTTGGTTTTAAATTGGCATATTAGTCTATGATTGAAGAGGTATGTTTGTCATTACTTAGTGAGGTGGAACATTAGTTGCTCCTGATTGAGGTGGCAATGTATTTGTCTTCTATTACATTGATACACTAGATTGTGTTTGCCATTGTGGAGTACTACTAATTACATATTGAGGGGGAGTAATATTCATCACATTCTATCATTGAGTCATGACATTATCCATTATTTGATTACCTAATCCCATATGTTGTACACTTGAGGAAGTAGTTGATTGAGGTTAGGGTGTAAAAATTCCTATTCCTTGATATGATGATCCAATCATGAGATTAACTATAGGCACATGTTGTTGGCTAGTTGTTTATGCGTTAATACCACTTTAATCAAGATTGGACATTGTTTACACATTGTCCACTACGTTTGGCTCACTATTCTATGTAGAGGCTAAAGACACTTATTTAATAATGGGCATATGCATCAAGTTATCTATCGAATCAATTTGTATGAATGGGTTAAAAATTTAATTCTCTTATTTAGTAAAATCTATCAACATTCCTATTGAAGGAACTAGGTCAATAAGAGGCTTACTCATCATGTTCATCTGATTAAAATCTCATGCTAAATTTAAGTAGGTTTGATATGATGTCTATATTTAGTTAAAGTGATCTTCCATGATGTTTTTTCCTCGATTGGATATAGTATGGTCTTGATAAGTCATTTGGACTAGAGCCATAGGATTGCTAGAAGAAGCGTATTGATCATAAATGATATTATGGTGCACTCTTATTAGACTCGGTAAATTTTCATAGGGGAAGTCTGCTAGAAACTTGGCCCCTACCTCTATGGCTCTAACCAAAATCTCATATTTATTCTCTAACAAATGTTACTCAAACAAAAATGGATCATACGTGGAAGTCATATTAGTATAATATGATTGTTGAAGAACTGCCTCGTCCATTGTGGGTACTGTAGCTAGGTATTACATGGTTTGTTCTTGATCCTATTCTGAATAAGGTGTTGTGTTAACCAGATAGCTAATAGATCTTGTCTTAATGCCCCTAATTGAGTATTATATGAGGGATAAGAATCCATCTCATAATCAATAATATCCAAATAGGGGTCTTGCATCATTTCTTCCTATGTAACCACATTACTAATCCCTGGGTTGTACATGAGTCCACTACAAGTGTAGGAATACATGTTGGGATCCATAGTCAATGTTTTGCAATAAAAGATCAAAGAGTTATACAAAATCTAAAAAGGATAGAATTTAAAGTAGATGATGTTCTAACTTGGTCTAGATTTGTCAAAATGATCAAAAGGTTTATGCAAAGATTTGTGAGGAAAAAATCTAGCGTGAATTATCTAACGTTTCACTATTCATATAAAGATAAGCAAGTAAATGGACCAAAAATCAAAATGCCAAACTCTAAGGTCAAAGTGTTTCAAATCAATCTAATATAGGAATTTAAAGGTTTTTAGGTCTTTTAGCCAAATGTGATGTCAAAATCTAGGCTCAAATAAAGCATGTGTTAGGACTCTTGGCCAAACAATGTCAAAAGCTAGACTTTGAAAATAGATGAAAGTCTTAATCTAATAGATTTGAAACACTTCTAACAAACACTAGGCATTTGATTCTTGGTCACGTACTTGATCAACTACGTATAAGGTAGAAAATAAAAGGCACTTTAACAATAGTTTAATTTCTCATAAATAATGGTATACAACTTGGTTCTTTTGACAAATAATCTAGACAAAAGTGAGCGATATAATTATGCTTTAGACAAATAATCACAAAAGTATACTTGGATTAGTCTGAAGATGTAGGATCAAATTTGGAACTCTATGTGAGAGGGTCTATGAAACAATATTTAAAATGTTTTGAGTAGTGTAATGATGGTAGACTACCCAAAAGGTGTGACAAAAAAGTTTGTTTTAAAAATTCTCTAAGGCAAAGCTAATTTTCCATAATTTTGATAGCATAACACTATTTTTCTTGACTCAAAATGTTGTGGTGTATAGATTTAAAGTGAAAGTGTTTAACACAAAATGCCTTAAGTCTATCAAGTGATGACAATGATTATGAGTCTTAAATGGCCTTCAATTCAAATTAGAAATTAAACCTAAGTTCCCTCAAGTTTAGTGAAAATGGTGAACCCACTTAACACATCAAACCTATGAACTTGTAAAGGTGTAATTATAAATTTAAATTATATGTGAAGGACTTAAACAAATTTGGTAGAGGTCTAGATTCAATTCGACAGCATAACTACATCAAAGTGGATGATATGACTCTCAATATTTTGATGAACTTTAAACAAGGCAAATTTATGTTCTCACGTGGGCAGCATAACACCTCTTTGTTCAAAAGAAAATTTGGACTATGTGTTTGGTTTGGATTATTTGTTTACACAAAGTTTTGACTTCAAACAAGACTTTAAACCAGGACAAGACCAATTGATTAATCTCTCTTAGATCCTAAACTAATAAGGTTGCTTGGTCTTGTTGGAATCCATCAATATATGTCATTTGAGAAGATTTTAAGTGTTCATCCAAAAATAATTGTACATTATATAGTAGGGTTTTTACACCCCCCTTCTCTCAAATGACAATACTGTAACATGGACCTTGAGGTGCACCTTGCACCAATAATAATTCTATGACAAGTGGGGATTTATCTAAGATCTAACAAGTTTCTAAATGATATAGGGGAATCAATCGTATAATGAATTTCATGCCAAATAATGCAAAAAAAAAACACAAATTTTAGGACTGTATCACTTGGCTTGTTTCAAAAAGGTCTAGTCTTTTTTGTAACCACTAAATCATGTTGTTCACTCAATATAGTGTAATTTCCAAAGTACCACTACGTCCCATGTGCAACTTTAAAAGAGTCAAATTAAGTCAATGCTAGGAGGAGAAACCTCAGGTCAAAGCTTCCCTAAAAAACTTGTGGGAGGTGATGAAGTCCCCTTGCAAGCCAAGTTTGCATAAAAATAAAGAAAGCATGAAAGTAGAAAGACTTTAGGGTCATTTTCAAGGTCATTCAAACTTTTATGAGTTTTTGAGGAGTGCTTTAGATGAATTTATTTATAATCCTTGGACTAGGATACTTGTAATAGGAATGGTGATTTTGATTCCAAAGGTTCCCTAAAGGGGACAAATGGAAGAGCATACACGCAACATTCCTCTTTTTGCCAAACAAAATCTAATTAAATAACTATTACAAATAAGAATTGACAAGTGTGTTTAATTTTAAGCCTAAATGAGATATTTGGTGGTGTTCATTTGACCCTTTGGTCATAATATTTTGAACTTTGAAAACATTCATTTAAGCATCTAAATTTTTTATTAAATGCCAAAACAAAGTTCCTAATTGATTTTTAAGCTTGCAAAAGGTGATCTAAACATATTTTTAACAAATTTCAAGCTTGGTCCTAAAACAAAAATGTTAGCATGTTCTTTATCTTTTAAGCTATTTTTGGTTTGAAATAATGAACTTTGGAAAAAGAGCTCTCAAATTTGTGTTTTAAGAAAAACACAGTGACCAACATTGGTTATATACAACTAATGACAGTTACTTTGACTAACTAATATCAGCTATCTAACCGACATCAGTTATACCAATATGAGTGTTTCGATAAGTATCTAATCGATATTGATTTTGATAACTGATGTCATTCTTACTTGTCAATGTTGGTTATTATGTAAAACTATGGTAAACAAAAATGGCAAAATAAAGTTAGAAAATCAATTTACAAGAGTTATAAGGGTCCAAATGAATATTTTAAAGTTATAAAATGATATTTTTTAGGTGTGAGATGCATCTAGTCCCATTGGTTATGTCATTATGTGATCTAAGAATTTGACTCAAGAGAGAATGGTTAGTATGGTGTTAGTTTCAAAATGAAAACAAAATGAAAGAAACACACTAATAACATAACATCTCTAGGTCTAGATACTAGGGAGAGATTAGTTAATAAAAATAAATGACAAACACAACTAAAAATTAAGGAACAAAACACAAGAATTCCTTCACCTTCTTTGGATGCTCTAAATGCCTTTGTAGTGGTGGCTTGCTTGGCTTGTGCTCATGAAGTCCTTAGCAATGGAAGCTTGGCTACCTCCATCTCTCCTTGGCACCTTTGGCTTATGGCTTGACTTGGATTGAAATAAATTTAGCATGGTAAAACTAATTGCAATGGCTTCTTGAAGATATTTGTGCATTATAACTTTGCAGCAAAATAGTTTAGAAATGATGTTCATAGTCTCTCTATTTATAGATTTTTGAGAATATTTAGAATCAACCTGAATCATCCATCTCAAGATTGAGATGTGTTATTGAGGATTAATTCTATTTTTGGAATTAAGTATGTAATTATCCTCATCATGGCATTGGAATAAGGGACAATTAAGAGGCATGGAGGGCATCATGAAAGGCATTGATGAGGCATGGAGGGTATGAATTTTGATATTTGTGGCATTTTTGTCCTAGGGATGTCTTTTTGAGAAATGAGGTCACTTGATGATGTAGATATTCAATATTTATTTATAAAAACATGTATTAAATAAGTTTCTATAAAATTATTAATTAGGCCTTGATTTGGGTTAATTAGTTCTTAAGCATATTTAAGCACTTTGTGCACAAATTACTTAAATTAATTAGAATACCTTGTTATTGGTCCAAAATTTGATTGGATTAGAATTAGAAGGCAATTTTAGATGTGTTGGAACTGTATTCCCATTTAGGATGTTACCAAAAATAAATAAATAAAGGCACATGTCTTATGTAGAATATTTGATAGGAAAGAGCAATCTAGAGCACTTAGGTGAAAAATTAGCATTTTGACTTGAAATGATTTGATCAAAGATAGCTGGCCCATAAATTGCATTACCCCATTTAGTGATACCCTGGCCAAAATTGGCACTTGAATATGTCAATTTCACATCATTTAGCATGTTTTAGTATTTTTAAGCCAAATTGTGCATTTTGAGTGAAAATTGGCCAAAAACCTTATTGGAGGTTATTGGTGGCTAGATTTAGGTGTCTACACATTGTTTTTGTAGTCAAATCAAAATGGCCTCCTACAGGCCCATTATGGAATTGTTTTAAGAGCCTTATCACTTGGTCATCATCTATACACCTAAGAATCACTCCATTGTGGCCTTTTATAAATAAAACCCCATCAATAAATGCATAAGGTATGGGCTGAAGTCTAAAATTCTTTCTCTTTACCCTATCCATACCTTGAGGGCACTCACTTGTTAGCAAGAAATATGGCATATCTTAGAGCCAACTAGTGTTAAGTGGAGGTGCATTTGTTTTTTATTTATGTTGTGTCATCAAGATAACTTCTTTATCTTCATGAATATCATCAACAATATGCTCACATAAGCCTTTGTCTCTCACTAACTTAGTGACCTTGATCTCCACATCATACTCCATGACCTTGGTAATCTACCAGCTCTCTTTTCATTCAATTCTTTGTTAAGAAGGAAATCCCTCACTCTAGGATGAGACACCATAAGATAAATCCTACTATTGGAAAGCATTGGTCTAAACCTTTTAAATATTCTTACTACAATAAGGACTTTTTCTCTATAAAATTGTACCTTATCTCATACCCCTCAAGCCCTTAAATGAAAAATACAATTAGTTGCTCAAGTCCTTCACTATTATTTTGCATCAACATAGCTGATATTTTTCCATATTGGCAAAGGTGTATAATATGAAACCCCTTGAAAAGTTGATATTCATGAGAGAGGGTGCTTGGGCAATGGATTAATTAATAAACTCAAATGCTACTCTACCTTCATTTAACCAAGTGAACACTTGGTTATTTTTTAGCATGGTAGTGATAGGTTTGATCAAGCTTTCAAAACTAGGTATAAACCTCCTTACAAAGTTTATTTTCCCATGGAAATTCTAGAGTCTCTTCTTATGCTTGGGTAAAGATAATGCTAAGATATCACTTATTTCATCAAGATCAATGGATAATCAATTTTTAAAGATAATATGTCCCAAGATTTGGCTTTCATGAATAAAAAACACATATTTATTAGGATTTAAAGAGATTTCATATTCTTTGCATCTTTCAAAAATCAATCTTAGGTGATCTAATTATTCACTAGCCTTCTTAGATAAACTATTATGGCATCCAAGTAGATAAGCACCATTTGATTTATCAATCCTTGAAAATTCATATCCATGGCTCTTTGAAAAGTAGCCCTGACATTTGACAATCCAAAAGGCATCTTCTAACAAGTATATGTGCCCCATTTTGTGGTGAAGGTAGTCTTATATTAGTTTTCTTCTCTCACCAGCACATGGTTGTATCGTAAATACCCATCCAAAAGAGAGAATTATTCAAAACCAACAACTATTTGAATAAATTATTCCATGAATGGTAAGGGTAGTGATCTTTCAAAAAGACCCTGTTCAAATCCTTGAATTCCACACACAACTAAATCTCCCCATTCTTCATCCTCATAGGCACTAGGTTGGCTACCTATGAGGAGTGCTTGATGGGAAAGATGATATTAGATTCAATCAATTTAGTCAATTATTTCCTCATAATATCTTCAATTTTAGGGTTGGTAGGCCTTTGCTTCTACCTCACAGGTGTGGTATTAGCCTCCAATTCTATAATGTGTTGGGATAACTTGGGATCAAATCCTCTCAATTCATTGTATTCCCAAGCAAAGATGTCTACATATTATTTACAAAGATCAATGAAATCATGCCTTTTAGCCTTAGTTTTTACCTTTCTAAGCTTGAAGATCTTGTCTTTGAGGATAAGAACTCTTTAATATTTCTCCTCATCTGTTGACATCATTGCCTTATCTTTCTTCATATGATCTCCCTCATGGAAAAGACTTTCAATGGTGACTAACCGTTTAGAAATCTTGTTATACCTCAGTTGAACAATTTGATCCTCATATTGATGTTAGAATTTACCTTGGTTTATTGAGGAAGAATCTACTTCATGTTACAATAAATAAGTAATCTACATGTGACTATCAAAGACCTACCAATGAACCTCATTATATGTCACTGATGGTCTTACTACCACTTTAAAATGTGGCTACATTTTGGAATTTTTCAATTTATTTGGAAGGTCAAACTGAGCTCTCATAGCTACCAATTTATCATCATGATAATTTTAGTTCCTTGGCGTTGCTTGGATGTTAAGGTCTCAAAGTCCTCAAGTATATCCCACACTCTATGTTTATAGGACTTCATAAAGGGATTATTTGTGATGTTCTATCCTTTGACCTAATGCACTATCAACTCACTATCCCCAAACACTTGTAACTACTTAATTCCCTTCTTGCTAGCCCATTAAAATCCATGGATAAGGCCCATATAATTAGTTTCATTATAAGAATAGCTAAATTGAAACCTATAAGAAGAAAATTACTTGTCATTAGAGGGAGATACTAGCATTGCACCTACACTTACTCCATTTTTTCTCCTTGAACCACCAAAGAACAATTTACACAAACCACTAGTCACTTCATATGGCCTAGTGAGGGATGGCATGTATTCATTCTCCTCATGCAAGCATTATACTCCCATGTATCTTTATTTAATACCTTGAAAAAGGGTCAATTAACTAATTTTCACTCCATAACTCATCCAAGAACATATCAGGTATCTCCTTAGGATGAGTGTTTAGTTCTTGATCAATAAGGTGTTCATCTTCATCTAGGATGGTATAATTTATATTTTAGCTATCAGGCCCATAAGGCTCAATGTGAAATTGTGTAATAGGCTCAACTTTGATGGATACTTTGGTCCCATACCTTATCTGGAAAGCCATGTAGGACCAATTAGTTGCTAGATAACTTCTAATTTTGGTTATGAAGTCTCTAAATAAGTATAGAGCAAAATGAGGAGGCACATCTAGAATCAACACATTCTAAGATACTGAAACACTAAGACAAAAATGTAGGGTCAAATTAAGACCTTTAATAATTCTAGCTAGTTTGGTGGAGGATCCATCAAGCTGCAAAACTCCTTTAGATTGCAGTTCATACTTTAAACCAAGTTGATCTGTTATTAACTTTGACATCATTAAAGTACTTGTTCCACTATCTACCAATCAATTATGTACCAAGGAGTCTGATCATAAAAATTTAGAAAGAAGAAGGTTTGACCACCTTATTTGATTGGTATTAATTAGGATCTTTGGTTTTATTAGTGAGGACTACATTTACCCTACTTGGTGGCTTGTCTAAAACATTAATTTTTTACAATCCTTATTGAAGGATATCCATCTGACCAGGGATAGAAAGCACATCCCACATTGGCACACTCACATTGTATTTCTTCATTTATTCAATAATATTGATGGATAAACCACCAACTTTTACTTGTGCTTTGGGAGCCACAAATGTACTTTGAACTTTTGACTTTTGGGTACAAAGGCAATCCCTTAAATCTAATTCTTTGGAGCAATTAGAACCTTTAGAGAAATTATAGGTTCATTTTTCTTTGATAGCAATGGAGTAATAGTAGGAATCTCTTTGATTACTTCCTAGCCACCATCCATGTTCCTTATTTTGAACCTTGTGTTAGCTACCACTAGAATGTATGCTTGGCTAAAACTAGCATGTTGATTGAGTGCATAACATTTCTCGTACTCATAATTAACCATTATAGAACCAATTGGCTCATTTATTCATTATGTCCTTGAATCTGTTGAGGCTCTTTTAGTTTTATCATCATAATTATTGATGATGAAAATTATACCATCAACTGATCAACCCTTTTACCTATTACAAAGGTTATGTTAAAATCATATCAGTCTAATATTAAGGTTCTAAAGGTTCAATTATGATCCTAAATATATGAGTGGTTTTTCAAATGTTCTGAAAAATAATAAATAAGCTATAAATATAACATATTCCATTATAATTTTAGAAATTTATTTTATCAAATAATAAATCATTTTAGATATGAATATGTAATATATCCTATCTGACAAACAAGTCTTATAAACAAGACAATTTCTTGAAGGAAATAAATTTGCTTCAATAATATAATATATTTCAAATTAATATCTTATTTATTTTTCTATATCAACTTCTGAATAACATCAAGATAATAAATCATAAGTAAAATAGAATTAAGATAAACATATTTTCAATCTAAAAGGTATCAAAATAAATCTCAACACATAAAGACACAATAAATAACAATCAACGCACTGGAAGATAAACAATAGAGCAACCACTAATTTTTTTAAGAAAAAAACAAACAAACAAAGTTTAATAAATAAAGTACTAAATCTAAACAAGCAAATAACAAACAAATAACATAAATGAAGTATAATAAATTAAACTAATCAAAAACAAATAAACTAAAGTTAATTGAAACTAATAAAATCTAATATGAACTAAATTTAATAAACTATCTAACCTATAAAAGTCTAATAAAATAATCTAAATTAAGATTAAAATTATAAAAAAAAATTAATCAATGAAACTAACCAATCTAACTCTGGGAGAATAAATAAAGACATTAATTTAGGAAAATAACTTAAAGAAAAAGAAAAATAAACAATAAACTAAAACAAACTGAAAGATAAAATAAAACAAACCAAATAAATAGAAAGAAACATTAGATTAATTAAAGATTAATCTAAAATAAATTAGACTAAATTAGAATTAGAGTTAATATAAAGTACAATATAAAAAAATATGAGTCTCAAAAGAGAGAGTCATCTTAGCAAAATAGATCAATTTTATTTGAGAAATCAACATCTTTTTTTATAAATATCTTGAGAGATAACTTTTACAATCAAAATAGACCAATGAAGTGTCACAAATAATAAAGTTTTCATCATTATTCAGGTTGAATACTTAGATTTTGCACATAAAACTATAATAAGTAATCATCAAAAGCTATTAAACTTGACAAACTTTACATAATCTATTATAAATGATAATATAAAATAAGATATACCTATGTTGTCTAAGCAGTTACTCAATTTTTAGAGAAAGTACCATTAGAGCCATATGTAAAAGTTATGTTATCTCAGAGAAGTTGTATATGAGAGAGAGAGAGAGAGAGATAAATCATTGACTTCACAATGTATAAGTTCTCAATACCTATATTATTCCTCCTCTTTAAATGAATTCTTGATCTCCTTTTAAACTTTAAATTTTGATTGAAAAAAATTATAACTAACCTTAATTAGTTATTAGTTAAACTTAATTAATTAACTTTATAAAAATCAATTAATATAAACATTATTAGTTAAGTTTTATTTAAGATTTAAAAGTCTTAATGGATCAAGTATTTGAATATAGACCGAGTAATTCTTAATAGGTGGGGACCTTAATCAATTAATAATATAATAAATTAACATATATCAATAAATAAATGGATAAATCAAAATTTAATAAAAAATTTATTTATATTAATATCATAATGCATTTTCTAAAATTAATTCGGGCATATATGTGTGTGTGTGAAATTAAAGTCTGCTATACTTTCTAAAATATCATCATCAAAATATCAAAATCTAAAATTCAAAGTATCAAATTTGAAAGTATAGAATTCTACCAACTAAAAGTTCATCTTGCTGACATTCAATAATCATCAGAATCAGAAAGAATTTCAATCACTGATTTTTATTACTCATTGATACACTCATGAAACTCTATTTCAACTATTGGGAGGTGAATCATATTTATTTCATAATCAGTTGAAGGACCATCTACCTCCAACTTAATCTATTTGAGAACTCTGACCTCAAATGAAGTATCCATATCATTCTAGCTTTTTGACTGTTTATCTAAAGTAGTTGGATGGATTTATAGACTATGTTTCTTGCTACCTAAAATAAGCTCCTTCAAACTTAATTTTTTTTACTCTAAAATAGGATCTCTTTGAAATGATGAAGGTTCATTATAAACTCACGGCAAGGTGAGATTAACAAAGTTCTTAACATGGAAAAATTCAATGTCAAACTATGTGGCTTCATTAACCTATTGTGGCTCACTAACAGGGTGGTTTCTTTTCAAGGTATGTGATTAAATTAACAAGTGTCGAGGATTATTTTTTAAGTGGTGAGAGAAAATATTGTGAGAATGAGTCCTAGTACCAAATTTATGTCCATGAAATCTTTGATTACCTCTAGGGTTAGCAGGATTGAAAGACAAATTATTCAAAATATTTTAAAACTTGGGATCATTAGCATCAAAGTGAATGGACATCCTAGCACCCATACCACCATACTTCCAAATCTCCTAGCCCTAAAACCACCCCTTAGAATATTTTTATTTAGGTTATGCTTATTCACATTGTCTGAGTTCTAACCCCAACCTCTATTATCATTACTCCTACTAGATCTAAGTTGATCCCATCCCAACATCCTATGCATTTTAAATATATTCAAAGAAAACTAAATATTATGACTAAAATAAATTGATATTTATTTATTCAATATGAAACCAAATTATATATCAAATATATAGTCACATATCAACAAACTTTGAACTGGCTTCAGTTACACAAACTAAATTATTCCAACTATATCAAATATTATTGTAATATTTCATTGATTTCATCAAACATTACTTAAACTATCTGAAACTTTAAAATAAAATTATATTAACATAATTTTATTTTCAAAATATTTTGTTATATTCCTTTGAATTATGTTTTTACTGTGAATATAATTTTACACATATATCTTTGTCAAATCAAACTTGCACAAATAAAATTTATATTTTTTCATTAAAATTTTAGAAAATTCAATAAACTATATTCTATTAGGATAATATTTGGATGAATGACTAGATATAATGGAATATTTTTTCAAAAAATATATAAATTTATTTGAAACAAACTAAGATTCATTAACATAGATGATTTCATAAGGAACTCCAAACTTAAATAAAATCTGATTTTTTATAAATAAAATCACTTCACTAGTTACAAAATTTTTGAGTGCTTTGACCTCAAATCACTTAGTGAAATAATCTATTACTATTACTATATACCTATGACCAGTAGATGGATGATGTATTTCTGAAATAAAGTTAATGTCTCATCTTGTGAATAGTTTTTCAATAATAATAATATTTAAAAGTATTATAGGTAACTTATCTCTACCAATAAATAATTGACATGGCATACAAGAATGAACTAATTTATAAGCATTTTAAAATAGAGTAAGTCAATAATAACTTGCTCTTAAAATCTTATAAATAGTTATTTTTATAGCATAATATCTACCACAATTTCTTTCATGATAGCCTTTAAGAGCTTTTTGGGTTTGATCATGTGTAAGGTATCTTAATAAAACTCTATCTTTATTTTGATAAATTAAAATAAATTTTAATAAACAAAAATTTAAAGCTTTTAATCATAAGAAATATCTCTATTTTTTATCAAAATTATTAAGACAGATCTGATTTTAAAAATAAAAGACTAGATCATGATACCAATCATCTTCAACTAACATACAATCCCATTCATTCATTTAAAGACCAAAATTTAAATGATTTTTATCTTGTATGTTGTTGATTTTAAAGATATTTATGAGTTATACTTATCTTGATGTTGATAATTTTAAAGATGTTGATTTTTAAAATTATCTTGTATGTTGTTGATTTTAAAGATATCATTTCTAATCTTGTAACTTGTAAAATCTGATTTATACTTGATATAGAAAAATTATCTTTAACACGACATTTATTTAAATCTTTAAAATCAACACACAATCAAATATCATTATTTTTCTTCTTAATCAACACTAAATTAGCTACCCATTCAAAATATTTTATAGAAAAAATGACAGCAACATCAATCATTTTATCTAGCTCTTTGTTAATAATATCCTCTAACAAAAAATTGATTATTCATATTTTATATCTTATAGGTTTAATATCATATTTTATAGGTATATCAAGTTTAATAATATCAGTATCATAACCTTTAATATCTTTATATAATCAAGCAAAAATATCTATGAATTTTTTTAATAACTTAATAAATTTAACTTTCTTGTTTGGAGTAACTTGAATTCCTAAATAGATATATTTAAGATCTTCTTTTGTATCTAAGTTGATAAGAATAGTCTCACCTATGATTCTTTTGGGAGGTTCTTCTATCTTAAAAATTTTGGGCAGATTGTTAGGTGTAAACATAAATGCCACACTAAATTAATAAAAAAATTATTAGTACTTAATTATAAATAATCTTCATAGTTTATTACATAATCATCATGATCAAAATTATTACTTTTAATAAAAGAATTTATGTGTTCATCACAACTAAAAATGAACCAATTATTATTCAAATTAAGAAGTTTAGATCTAAAAATTTTAATATAAGAAAAGTCTATGGTTGGTTCACTTTCACTTCAAATTGGGTTAGATGCAAAAATAATAAGCTTATTTATTATAATATTAAATTCTATAAGAATATGAGTGATATTGAAAGCTTCAAAATTTTCAAGTAAAAACTAAATCTTTTGTGTATAACTATGTAGACAAGTTTGATTAGTTTTATAATTTTTTCAAACTTGTCTAACAACTAACTCATAATATCTAAATATTTAATGTTAAGTTCAATAACCTTTTCTACACCTAAACATAATGCTTCAAATTTTATAGTGTTATTAGTATTTTCAAATGGTAGTTTGTAAGCATAATGGAAAATTTTACCAACAAGAGAGACTAAACAAATTTCATAATCATTACCTTGTTGAAAACAAGCTCTATCAAAGTATAGTGTTCATAAAATATCTTTCTCAAATAGTTCTTCATGCTGATTTTTTGATTCATCTAAATTCAACAACTCATAAGTACCAATTCTTATCTCAACATAAGTAATAGTGAAAGAAGTGGATGATTCTATAAGCGTACTAGACCAATCTTCTCTTTTCATGAAAGCAATCTCATTACTAATGGGATCCCATGTGATATATGTTTTCACAAAAATACAAGTTATTTTTAACCAATCTCTTCCTAACAACATAACATAACTACTAAAAATATTTAAAAGTTGAACATTAGTCATACATCTAATTCTTTCATTTTAAGCAATCTTAATGACTATGTCTCAAAACTTACCAAAACTTTTGGTTTATCTAGAATCAAATCTAGTTTCTTATTATTGATTTCATAAGATATGCCTAATTGATCTACAATGAATTTATATATTATATTCTTTGAAACACATATATCTAAAATATAATTATGTATTACCTTGTTAGCAATTTTGAGTATAACATTAAATGAAGGTATATAGTTTATAAGAGGATCATAACTTTGAAAAAAAATAGTTGATTATTCATTATTGCCTTCTTGTAAACCTACATTAGTTTTAAGATTCTTAACAGCTTCATTAATTTTATCAAGTTGTCTAGCTTTAATTATTGATAAATCATTAATTATATTATAATTTTTAGCATCAGATTGTCAAAAAAATTAGGTTTATAATTTTGATAAAGACTATTATTATAACTAGTTGATTAAAAAAAAATTGAGAAGAATTATCAGTTGCACTACTTGAAGCATTATTCTGAATTTTTTTACCTTTATCATTAAAATAAGAATCATTATATGTCATTTTATTATTTTGAGAAGATTTATAATATTTATTTCTAGTATTAAAAATATAAGTACTTATATTTTTTGATAGATCATCAAGAGCACACATGTTTATATTGTCTGTTAAATCTTAAGATATAAGATCTTTCCTTTGAAAGTTTTTTTAAACTTGTGAACAACACATAAATCTAGATCATGATCCAATTCACATATATTATAGTAATAAGTACTTTTTATTTACTTTTAGTATTATTTCTATTAGATGAATAAAGTTTATCATTCAATTATATTTTAACAGTGACCAAATCATTTTTTAAACCTTAAATTACTTTTAAAATCTCTGCATTATCTAAATTTAGATCTATAGAAGATCTATCTTTAAATCTAATATATTTAAGTTTCTTCTCATATTCAATAAAAAATGTTAAAGTTTCATCATATTTTATAATATCCCTATCCTCTAAAGTCATTTTATATTTTAAGGGTAAAACATTATAAAAATAAAGTCTAGATAACTTCTTAAAAGGTCTTAAATCATGAGAGATCTTTTGACATAACTTAGAGAATCTAATAATAAAATGATAAATGGTCTCACCTAGATCAATAGAAAAATTCACAAGGTCATTGACTAGATCTAAATCTTCTTTAGCTTTCTCAAAAGATAACTCTATCTATTCTTCAATATTTTTTCATGTGATGATCACTTTGGTAAGTAAACTAATAAATGTTTGATAATCTATCCCTTCAAGTGTTTGAGAAAAAACTCTTAAATAATTTTTTTCACTTGTTATATTAAGAGTAGCGTAAACTAATCTAAATGCTTCTAATATTTTTTCTAAAATTCTTCAAACGTACAAAAAAAATTGTTATAATTAACCTTTTAAGGGAAGGTAACTTATCAGGATAATTTCTAACATTAATTAGATTTACAAAAATCTACAAAGTTATAGCTATATGTTATTCTTATATAGCTTCAGCTTCATCTTCACCTTGAGTGAGATCATTCTAATCTCTATTGTCTTGTAGTCTAAGAATCAAGTCTTTTACCCTTATTTATGCTTGATCTCCCATTAGAAGCTTCAATAATTTATTATACTTGAATTGGATGATTTTTTTAAACCTAATTTAACTGATTTAATTATAGATTTATATCAATAGGTTCAAAAGGCAAAATCAGATCATCATAAATAAAAGAATCATAAAGAAAACAAGTTTTAAACTTAGGAT
Organism: Torreya grandis; assembly: GCA_037957365.1. Taxonomy (NCBI): domain Eukaryota; kingdom Viridiplantae; phylum Streptophyta; class Pinopsida; order Cupressales; family Taxaceae; genus Torreya; species Torreya grandis. The sequence continues at coordinate 992,608 of JARHVA010002212.1, forward strand.
TAACAACTAAAACTCTAGCTCTCTCTTCTTGAATTCATCTATTTGTATTTAAAATATCTTATTGAGTCTCACAAGTAAGATTAGAATACCAATCAATCTCAAATTCTACAATTTCTTCTTCTTCATTTATAACTTGAATAACATGTTGAAGATTATAAGCTTGATTATACCATACGTAACACATTAGATTGAAAGCAACATAAACTCGATCATCAACAATATCGATTCTAGATTGAATAATAGGAGGCTATCCTCCAAATACCATGAGCAAAATAAAAATAAAAACTCTAAACAAATAAGATTTCTGAATGAGTTTTCATTGGAATCATCAAATTTGTTGATAATAAAAATTGTACTATCAATTAATCAATTTTTTTGTCTATTGTGAAGGTTAAGTTGGAATCATACTAATCTAATAGTAAGGCTCTAAAGATTCAATTACGATCTTAAAGATGTGAGAGATTTTTTAAATGTTTTGAGAAATAATAAATAAACTATCAAATATAACATGTTCTATTATAATTTTATAAATCCACTTTATAAAATAATGAATCAATTTAGATATGAATATGTAATATATTCTATCTGATAGAGAAGGCTTATGCACAAGACAATCTCTTGCAAGAAAAAAATTTGATTCAATAATATAATATATTTTAAAGTACTATCTTGTTTCTTCTGCTATATCAACTTCCAAATAACATCAAGATAATAAATTATAAGTATGAGAAAAAAAAAATTAAAACAAATCAAGATAAATAGATTTTCAATCTAAAAAGTATCAAATAAATCTCAACACATAAAAACAATAAACAACAAATAGTGAGATGAAAGATAAACAACTGGACAATCACTAATTTAAGAAAGAAACAACAAACTAAGTTTCAGAAATAAAGTACTAAATCTAAACAATCAATAAAAAACAAATAACATAAATGAAGTCTAACAAATTAAACTAATCTAAAACTAAACAAGAACAAAAAGAAATAAACTAAAGTTAATTGAAACTAATAAAATCTAATCTTAACTAAATCTAATAAAATATCTAATATAGAAAATTATAATAAAATAATGTAAACTAAGACTAAAATTATAAAAGAAAGAAATTAATCAAGGAAACTAACCAATCTAGCTCTAGAAAAATAAACAAGAAGATTAATTTAAGAAAATAACTAAAGAAAAATTGAAATCAAGAGTAAACTAAAATAAAATAAAAGATAAAATAAAAAAAATTATATTAATTAAATATTAATCTAAAATAGATTAGACTATAATAGAATTAAAGTCAATCTAAAGTACAATATAGAAAAATATAAGTCTCAAAAGAGAGTCATCTTAGCAAAATGGATCAATTTTATTTGAGAAACCAACATCTTTATTTATAAATATTTTGAGAGATAACTTTTACAATCAAAATAGATCAATGAAGTGTCACAAACAGTAAAGTTTTCATCATTATTCAAGTTGAAAACTTGAATTTTATACATAAAACTGCAAGGAGCAATCATCAAAAGATGTTAAACTTGACAAACTTTAGATAATCTATTATAAATGATAATATAAAACTAGATATACCTACATTGCCTAAGCAATTACTTAATCATTAGAGAAAATATCATTGAGTCTATCTACAAAAGTCATGCTATCTTAAAAAAATTGCATAGAAGAGAGAAAGATAAATGATTGACTTCACAATGTATAAATCCTTAGTACCTATGTTATTCTTCCTCTTTAAATGAATCATTGATCTCCTTTTATGCTACAAATTTTGATTGAAAAATAAGTTATAACTAACCTTAGTTATTAGTTAAATTTAATTAATTAACTTTATAAAAGTCAATTAATATAAATAGTTATTAGTTAAGGTTTAATTAAGACTTAAAAGTCTTAATAGATCAAGTATTTGAATATAGATTGGGTACTTCCTAACAGATGAAGACCTTAATCAATTAATAATAAAATAAAATAACATATATCAATAAATAAATAGATAAATCAAAATTTAATAAAATTTCTATTTATATTAATACATTAATGCATTTTTCAAAATTAATTTAGGCATATATATATATATATATATATATATATATATATATATATATATATATATATATATATATATATATATAAATGAAATTAAAGTTTGCTATACTTTCCAAAACATCATCATCAACATATCAAAATCTGAAAGTATAAAATTATATTGACTAAAAGTTCAACTTAAAAATAAAAGTTCATTCTACTAACATCCAATAATCATCAAAATTAGAAAGAACTTCAACCATTAGCTTCTCTTGTTCATTGATACACTCATTATACTCCATCTCAACTATTGGGAGGTGAACCATATTTGTTCCAGAAATAGTTAACGGATCATCTACCTCTAGTTTAATCTATTTGAGAACTCTGACCTTAACTAGAGTATATGTGTTATTCTAACTTTTTGACCATTTGTGTGAAGTAATTGGATGGATTTCTAGACTGTGTTTCCTGCTAACTGAAACAAGATCCTTCAAACTTAATTTTTTATACCTTAAGATAAGATCTTTCTAAGATGATGAAGGTTCATTAAAAACTAAAGGCAGGGCAAGATTAATAAATTTCTTGGCATGGGCAACTTCAATGTCAAGATATGTGGCTTCATTAACATGTTGTGGCTCACTAACAGACTAGTTTCTTTCTAAGGTAGGTGACTGAATTGATAATTGATGAAGATTATTTTTCATGTGGTGAGAGGAACTGCTATAAGAATGAATCCTACCACCAAATTTATGGCCATAAAATCTTTGGTTATCTCTAGGGTTAGTAGGATTGAAAGGTAAATTATTCAAAACATTTTAAATCTTAGGGTCATTAGCATCAAAGTGAATGGATATCTTGGCACCCCTACTAGCATACATAGGTCCAAATCTCCTAGCCCTAAAACCACCCCTTAAAAAATGTCTATTAGGTTTCTATTGATTCACATTATCTGAGTTATGACTCCAACCTCTATTATCATTACTCCTAGTAGATCCAAGCTAATCCCATCTTGACATCCTATGCATTTGAAATATATTCAAATAAAATTAATCATTATGACTGAAACAAATTAACATTTACTCATTCAAAATGAAACCAAACTGTATATCAAACACACAATCACATATCAATAAACTCTATAATGGCTTTGGTTGCTCAAACTAAATTATTTCAACTATATCAAATGTCATTGTAATATTCTATTAATTTCATCAAACATCCCTTAAAACTATTTGAAACTTTAACATTTATTTATATTAACATAAATTTATTTGCATAATATTTTGTTATATTCCTTTGAATTTTTTTTCACTGTGAATATAATTTCACGCACATATCTTTTTCAAATCAAACTTACACAAATTTTTAAACCAATTCAATCATGTCTGTGACATATATTCTTCAAAATGTAATTATATAACTTATTTAGAATCAAATCAAAACATAGACTTTAAACAAAACTTGTTTTTCCAAGTCAACATTTCAAACTAAAAATCAACTATCATGCTGCCCAGAAAAATTTCAACATGAAACCTCAATAAAATATATTCTCCCAGAATCTTATCACTGTTTCACCTCTTAAACATCATCTTAAACCTATAGACTATATATAACCCTGTATGCATCCTCGCAAAGAAATTTCAAAAAAAAACCATTCACATAAAGAAAACATCTGACATGGTTATATTCTTTCAAAACCATCATGTCTAAACTCAAATAACTCATCATAGATTCTTAAAATTATTTGATATTAGAACAATCATTTCATCTTTATTTAAAGAAAACCCAAAAAATTTAAAATACATGAATAGTTTTCAAACAAAAATTTATGATAGATTAGAAACCAATAATCCTTCTATATCATACTTATAAATTATACTGAACTCATCCTATATCAAATCCTAACATGGCTCAATAAATCTCTAAAATCATAAACTGATATGTTTCAAATCATAACACTGCATTCAACTTAACAAAAACTCAAAACAAAACCCTATATGTCTAAATATGACTTCTAAATCATTTTCCATTAATCAAAAACTATTTATTATAGTTTTCAAAAAAAGAAAAAATAATAACTATTACTTTCTACTCATTTATTTCTAATGTTTGAATAAAAACCTAGAATACTTTCAAAATATTTCAACCTTACAAACCTTGATATGCACAAACTAAGGCTTCATCAAATATTTCAATATGACAAAACCGTCAAAAACTAAAACATAAACCAAAAAAAACTTTCATTATTTTTGAATTCAACACACTATACTTCCAAAACTTATCTATGCAGAATTTTCCTTCTTAATCATGAATAAGCGAGACTGTAAAAAGGTACGAATGATAAGATATTTGGATGATTCAAAAATAATCCCTTTATGACAAACCATAAAATAACCTTTCAACATATTCATGAGATAAAAACACACAAAACTCTTCTTTACAACTTAAAACATCAATGACGCCTCTCAAACTGTAAATGGCATTCTTGAAGCACCATAATAATTTATATTAGTCACAGAAAACTAAAACTAAATGCATATTTGATAATAAAGGCCTCATATATTCAAATATCATGTTCAAACATAATTTTTAAAGCCACATATTCATATTTCATTAGCTATCGAGAAAATATCTAAAATTAAAACCATTTACTTCTATATCTCATGCACATAGAAGAATATAACAACCATTAAACTGTAAACACCATTCAACCTTCTAAAATATTCATGCACATATTTAAACCAATTACTTCATTGAAACTTATCAACATACAAACCAAAAAAAAAATCATAAAACTAAAAACTATTCAAAATAACTCATAAATATTCTCAAAATCTTATTTATTTTGATTATGGTATACCTGGATATGCAATCATATTATCTTTCTACTCAAAATCTCTACTCGCAACTCCAAAATCCAAATTTAAAGAGTATCACTTCCATGATAAATCTTCAAGAAATGACAAAAAACATGAAAAGAAATCTTTTTGTAATCACAATTTCCCATTGTAACTACCTCACTTATGTGTTTACCATTCATTGGCTCATCAAAATTAAAATAAGTACTTAGCATACCTCCAACCCAATTAGCAATGTCATCAAACTTAGTAATCACCAATTCACTTACTAAACCCCTTACTAATATCTAACATTCAAGGCATGTATGCGTCGCATTAAGTTTTTTGAACTACCAAATGATCTTGCAAGATCTTGAAACATCTAATATGCTTCACATTAATTCACTCAACTCGTAAGCCATGAAACCACCAATTTACTCTACCAAATCAACTTTCCACCTCAACTTGCTTATGAGTCACAATGACCATGTCATAAATCCTTTGAGTTTAAATAAGACCTTATACCTTGAACATGAACTTAGTCTATAAGTGTAGACACTAGAATCTTGGACATTGGATTTTGACTGTCGAAGCCCTAAACAATTCTTTAGACCCTTTAAATGAACCAAACCCCATTTTTTAAATAATCAACTAACCAAACTTATAAACACCTTTTTTTGCCATTTTTGGCTATTATCCTTGACCATCGATGATCAGGCTAACCATTGATGGTTAGCCTTTGAAAAAATAATCCTTTCATCTTTCATCTTTCTTTAAAGAAAACCCAAAACTTTAAAAAAATGAATAGTTTCCAAACAAAAATTTATAGAAAATCAAAAACCAATAAGCCTTCTATATCATATTTCCAAATTATACAAAATTCATCCTATATCAAATCCTAACATGGCTCAATAAGGCTCCAAAATCATAAATTGATATGTTTCAAATCATAACACTCCAACTTAACAAAAATTCAAAACAAAACCCTATATGTCTAAATATGAATTCTAAATTATTTTTCACAACTCAAAAACTATTTGTTATAGTTTTCAAAAAAAGAAAAAATAATAACTATTACATTTTGCGCGTCTATTTCCAATGTTTGAATAAAAGCCTAGAACATTTTCAAAATATTTAAACCTTACAAACCTTGATATACACAAACTAAGGCTTCATCAAATATTTCAATATGACAAGACCCTCAAAAACTAAAATACAAACTAAACAAAACATTCATTATTTTCAAATTTAACGTACAATACTTCCAAAACTTATCCATGCAGGATTTTCCTTCGAAACCATGAACAAATGAGACTATAAAAAGCTATGAATGATAAGATATTTGGACGATTCAAACATAATCCCTTTATGACAAACCATAAAATAACCTTTCAACATATTCACAAGATAAAAACACACAAAGCTCTTCTTTACAACTTAAAACTTCAACGAAACCTTTGAAACTATAAATGACGTGTTCAAAGCACCATAGTAATTTACATTAGTCACAGAAAACCAAAACTAAATGCATATTCGATAAGAAAGGCCTCATATATTCAAATATCATGTTCAAACATAATTGTTAAAGCCACATATTCATATTACACCAGCTATCGAGAAAATATTTAAAACTAAAACCATTTACTTCTATATCCCATGCACATAGAAGAATATAACAACCATTAAACTATAAACACCATTCAACCTCTAAAATATTCATGCACAGATTTAAACCAACTACTTCATTGAAACTTATGAACATACAGACCAAAAATTCTTTTTTTTCATATAACTAAAAATTGTTCAAAATAACTCATAAATATTCCCAAAAGATTATTTATTTTGCTCATGGTATACCTGGATATGCAGTTATTTTATCTTTTCACTTGAAATTTCTATGCGCAACTCCAAAATCTAAATTGATAGAGTACCACTTCCATGATAAATCTTTAAGAAATGACAAAAATCAAGAAAAAAAGCTATTTTTAATCACAATTCCCCATCGTAACTACCTCACTTATGTGTTTACCATTCATTGGCTCATCAAAATCAAAACAAGTACTTAGCATACCTCGAACCCAATTAGAAATGTCATCAAACTTAACAATCACCAATTCACTTATTAAACCCCTTACTAATATCCAATATTCAAGGTATGTATGCCTCGCATTAAGTTTTTTGAATTGCCAAATGATCTGGCAAGATCTTGAAGCATCTAATATGCTTCACATTAATTCACTCAGCTTGTAAGCCATGAAATCACAAACTTACTCTACCAAATCAACTTTCCACCTCAACTTGCTTATGAGTCACAATAACCATGTCATAAATCCATTGAGTTTAAATAAGACCCTATACCTTGAACATGACCTTAGTCCATAAGTGTAGACACCGGAATCTTGCACATTAGATTCTAGCTGTCGAACCCATAAATAATTCTTTAGACCCTTTAAAAGAACCAAAACCCATTTTTTTAAATAATCAACTAACTAGAATTAATAGCACCCTTTTTGTCTACTTTTGGTTTTTAGCTTCAACCATCGATGATCAAGCTAACCATCGATGGTCAGGATAGCCATCGACAGTTAGCCTTTAAAAACACAATCCTTTCATCTTTCATATTTCTTTAAATAACACCCAAAACTTTAAAAAAAGTGAATAGTTTCCAAATAAAATTTTATGATAGATCAGAAACCAATAAGCCTTCTATATCATACTTCCAAATTATACTGAACTCATCCTATATCAAATCTTAACATGGCTCACTATGGCTCCAAAATCATAAACTAATATGTTTCAAATCATAACACTCCATTCAACTTAACAAAAACTCAAAACAAAACCCTATATGTCTAAATATGACTTGAAAATTATTTTCCATAACTTAAAACCTATTTTTTATAGTTTTCAAAAAAAGAAAAAATAATAACTATTACTTTTTACACATTTATTTACAATGTTTGAATAAAATCGTACAACATTCTCAAAATATTTCAACCTTAAAAACCTTGATATGCACAAACTAAGGCTTCATCAAATATATCAATATGATAAAACCGTCAAAAATTGAAACATAAACCAAACAAAACTTCCATTATTTTCAAATTCAACACACTATACTTCCAAAACTTATCCATGCAGGATTTTCCTTAGAAACTATGAACAAATGAGACTGTAAAAAGCTACGAATGATAAGATATTTGGATGATTCAAACATAATCCCTTTATGACAAACCATACAATAACCTTTCAACATATTCATGAGATAAAAACACACAAAGCTCTTCTATACAACATAAAACTTCAATGAAGCCTCTAAAACTATAAACAACATGCTCGAAGCACCATAATAACTTATATTAGTCACAAAAAACCAAAACTAAATGCATGTTTGATAAGAAAGGCCTCATATATTCAAATATCATGTTCAAACATAATTGGTAAAGCCACATATTAATATTGCACCAGCTATTGAGAAAATATCTAAAACTAAAACTGTTTACTTCTATATTTCATGCACATAGAAGAATATAACAACCATTAATATGTAAACACCATTCAAGTTTCCAAAATATTCATGCATAGATTTAAACCAACTACTTCATTGAAACTTATCGACATATAGACCAAAAAATTCTTTTTTTTCATACAACTAAAAATTGTTCAAAATAACTCAAAAATATTTCCAAAAACTTATTTATTTTGCTCATGATATACCTGGATATGCAGTCATTTTATATTTTCACTCAAAATATCTACTTACAACTTCAAAATCCAAATTGATTATCACTTCTATGATAAATCTTCATGAAATGACAAAAAACAAGAAAAGAAATCTTTTTGTAATCACAATTTCCCATCGTAACTACCTCACTTATGTGTTTACCACTCATTGGCTCATCAAAATCAAAACAAGTACTTAGCATACCTCCAACCCAATTAGCAATGTCATCAAACTTATCAATCACCAATTCACTTACTAAACCCCTTACTAATATCCAACATTCAAGGCATGTATGCCTCGTATTAAGTTTTTTAAACTTACAAATGACCTTGCAATATCTTGAAGCATCTAATATGCTTCACATTAATTCACTCAACTTGTAAGCCATGAAACCACCAACTTACTCTATCAAATCAACTTTTTGCCTCAACTTGCTTATGAGTCACAATAACCATGTCATAAATCCTTTAAGTTTAAATAAGACCCCATACCGTGAACATGACCTTAGTCTATAAGTGTAGACACCAGAATCTCACACATTAGATTCTAATTGTCGAAACCCTAAACAATTCCTTAGACCCTTTAAATGGAGCAAAACCCATTTTTTTAAATAATCAACTAATCAAACTTAAAGACACCCTTTTTGGCCACTTTTGCCTATTAGCCTCGATCATCAACAGTCAGGCTAACCATCGATGGTTAGCCTTTAAAAAAATAATCCTTTCATCTTTCATCTTTCCTTAAAGAAAACCCTAAACTTTTTAAAAAATGAATAGTTTCCAAACAAAAATTTATGGTAGATCAGAAACCAATAAGCCTTCTATGTCATACTTCCAAATTATACTAAACTCATCCTATATCAAATCCTAACATGGCTCAATAAGGCTCCAAAATCATAAACTCATATGTTTTAAATCATAACACTCCATTCAACTTAATAGAAACTCAAAACAAAACCATATATGTCTAAATATGACTTCTAAATCATTTTTCATAACTCAAAAACTATTTTTTATAGTTTCCATATATATATATATATATATATATATATATATATATATATATATATATATATATATATATATATATATATATATATTACTTTCTACGTGTTTATTTCCAATGTTTGAATAAAAACCTAGAATATTTTCAAAATATTTCAACCTTAAAAACCTTGATATGCACAAACTAAGGCTTCATCAAATATTTCAATATGATAAAACCCTCAAAAATTGAAACATAAACCAAGCAAAACTTCCATTATTTTTGAATTCAGCACACTATACTTCCAAAACTTATCCAAGTAGGATTTTCCTTTAAAACATGAATAAATGAGACTTTAAAAGATATGAATGATAAGATATTTGGATGATTCAAACATAATCCATTTATGACAAACTATAAAATAACCTTTCAACATATTCATGAGATAAAAACACACAAAGCCCTTCTCTACAACTTAAAACTTCAACGAAGCCTCTAAGACTATAAACGACATGCTTAAAGCATCATAGTAATTTATATTAGTCAAAGAAAACCAAAACGAAATACATATTTGATAATAAAGGCCTCATATATTCAAATATCATGTTCAAACATAATTGTTAAAGCCACATATTCATATTGCACCAACGATCGAGAAATATCTAAAACTAAAACCATTTACTTCTATATCTCATGCATATAGAAGAATATAACAACCATTAAAATGTAAACACCATTCAACATTCCAAAATATTCATGCACAGATTTAAACCAACTACTTCATTGAAACTTATCAACATACAGACCAAAAAATTCTTTTTTTCTATATAACTAAAAATTGTTCAAAATAACTCATAAATATTCCTAAAAACTTATTTATTTTACTCATGGTATACCTAGATATGCAGTCATTTTATCTTTTCACTCAAAATCTCTACTTGCAACTCCAAAATCCAAATTGATAAAGTATCACTTTCATGATAAATCTTCAATAAATTACAAAAAAAAGAAAAGAAAGTTATTTGTAATCACAATTCCCCATCATAACTACCTCACTTAGGTTTTTACGATTCATTAGCTCATCAAAATAAAAATAATTACTTAGCATACCTCCAACCCAATTAGCAATGTCATCAAACTTAGTAATCACTAATTCACTTACTAAACCCCTTACTAATATCCAAAATTTAAGTCATGTATGCCTTGCATTAAGTTTTTTAAACTACCAAATGATCTTTCAAGATCTTGAAGCATCTAATATGTTTCACATTAATTCACTCAGCTTGTAAGCCATAAAACCACCAACTTACTCTGTCAAATCAAATTTCCACCTCGATTTGCTTATGAGTCACAATAACCATGTCATAAATCCTTTGAGTTTGAATAAGACCCTATACCTTCAACATGACCTTAGTCCATAAGTGTAGACACCATAATCCCACACATTGGATTCTGACTGTCGAACCCCTAAATAATTATTTGGACCCTTTAAATGAATCAAAACCCATTTTTTTTAAATAATCAATTAATCAAACTTAAAAGCACCATTTTTGGCTACTTTTGGCTCTTAGCCTCGACCATTGATGGTCAGGCTAGCCATCGATAGTTAGCCTTTAAAAAAATAATCCTTTCATCTTTCATTTTTCTTTAAAGAAAATCCAAAACTTTAAAAATATGAATAGTTTTCAAACAAAAATTTATGGCAGATCAAAAACCAATAAGTCTTCTATATCATACTTCTAAATTATAATAAGCTCATCCTATATCAAATCCTAACATGTCTCAATGAATCTCCAAAATCATAAATTGATATGTTTCAAATCATAACACTGCATTCAACTTAATAGAAACTCAAAACAAAACCTTATATGTCTAAATATGGCTTCTAAAATCATTTTCCATAACTCAAAAACTATTTGTTATAGTTTTCAAAAAAAGAAAAAATAATAACTATTACTTTATGCTCGTTTATTTCCAATGTTTGAATAAAAACCTATAACATTTTCAAAATATTTCAACCTTACAAACTTTGATATGCACAAACTAAGGCTTTATCAAATATTTCAATATGACAAAACCCTCAAAAACTAAAACATAAACCAAACAAAACTTCCATTATTTTTGAATTCAACACACTATACTTCCAAAACTTATCCATGAAAGATTTTCCTTCGAAACCATGAATAAATGAAACTATAAAAAGCTATGAATGATAAGGTATTTGGATGATTCAAACATAATCCCTTTATGGCAAACCATAAAATAACCTTTCAACATATTCACGATATAAAAACACACAAATGTCTTCTTTGCAACTTAAAACTTCAACAAAGCCTCTAAAATTGTAAACAGCATGCTCGAAGAACCATAGTAATTTATATTAGTCACAGAAAACCAAAACTAAATGCATATTCAATAAGAAAGGCCTCATATATTCAAATATCATGTTCAACCATAATTGTTAAATCCACATATTCATATTGCACCAACTATCGAGAAAATATATAAAACTAAAACCATTTACTTCTATATCTCATGCACATAGAAGAATATAACAACCATTAAACTGTAAACATCATTCAACCTTCCAAAATATTCATGCACAGATTTAAACCAGTTACCTCATTGAAACTTATCAACATACAAACCAAAAAAAACTTTTTTTCATACAACTAAAAACTATTCAAAATAACTCATAAATATTCCCAAACACTTCTTTATTTTTCTCATGGTATACCTGGATATGCAGTCATTTTATCTTTTCTCTCTAAATCTCTACTCACAACTCCAAAAGCCAAATTGATAGAGTATCACTTCCATGATAAAACTTCAAGAAATGATAGAAAATAAGAAAATAAAGCTATTTGTAATCATAATTCCCCATCGTAACTACCTTACTTATGTGTTTACCATTCATTGGCTCATCAAAATCAAAACAAGTACTTAGCATACCTCCAGCCCACTTAGCAATGTCATCAAACTTAGCAATCACCAATTCACTTACTAAACCCCTTACTAATATCCAACATTCAAGGCATGTATGCCTTGCATTAAGCTTTCTGAACTACCAAATGATCTTATAAGATCTTGAAGCATCTAATATGCTTCACATTAATTCACTTAGCCTTTTAACCATGAAACCACCAACTTACTCTACCAAATCAACTTTCCACCTCAACTTGATTATGAGTCACAATAACCATGTCATAAATCCTTTGAGTTTAAATAAGACCCTATACCTTGAACATGACCTTAGTCTATAAGTTTAGACACCAAAATCTCATACATTAGATTCTGACTGTCAAACCCTTAAACAATTCTTTGGACCCTTTAAATGAAGCAAAACCCATTTTTTTGAATAATCAACTAATCAAACTTAAAAGCACCCTTTTTGGCCACTTTTGGCTGTTAGCCTCGACCATCGATGGTCAGGTTAACTATTGATAGTTAGCCTTTAAAAAAATAATCCCTTCAACTTTCAACTTTCTTTAAAGAAAACCCAAAACTTTAAAACAAATGAATATATGCCAAACAAAATTTATTACAAATCAAAAATCAATAAGCCTTCTATATCATACTTCCAAATTATACTGAACTCATCCTATATCAAATCCTAACATGGCTCAATAAGGCTCCAAAATCATAAATTGATATGTTTCAAATCATAACACTGTATTCAACTTAACAGAAACTCAAAACAAAACCCTATATGTCTAAATATGACTTCTAAATCATTTTCCATAACTCAAAAACTATTTGTTATAGTTTTCAAAAAAAAGAAAAATAATAACTATTAATTTCTGCATGTTTATTTCCAATGTTTGAATAAAAACCTATAACATTTTCAAAATATTTCAACCTTACAAACCTTGATATGCATAAACTAAGGCTTCGTCAAATATTTCAATATGATAAAACTAACAAAAATTGAAACATAAACCAAACAAAACTTCCATTATTTTTGAATTCAACACACTATACTTCCAAAACTTATCCATACAGTATTTTCCTTTGAAACCATGAATAAATGAGACTATAAAAAGCTATGAATGATAAGATATTTGGATGATTCAAACATATCCCTTTATGATAAACCATAAAATAACCTTTCAACATATTCACAAGATAAAAACACACAAAGCTCATCTTTACAACATAAAACTTCAACGAAGCCTCTAAAACTATAAACGGCATGCTCGAAGCACCATAGTAATTGTTATTAGTCATAGAAAACCAAAACTAAATGCATATTCGATAAGAAAGGCCTCATATATTCAAATATCATGTTCAAACATAATTTTTAAAGCCACATATTCATATTGCACCAGCTATCAAGAAAATATCTAAAACTAAAACCATTTACTTCTATATCTCATGCACATAGAAGAATATAACAACCATTAAACTGTAAACACCATTCAACCTTCCAAAATATTCATGCATAGATTTAAACCAACTACTTCATTGAAACTTATCAACATATAGACCAAAAAATTCTTTTTTTTATACAACTAAAAGCTGTTCAAAATAACTCATAAATATTACCAAAAACTTATTTATTTTGCTCATGGTATACCTAGATATGTAGTCATTTTATCTTTCTGCTCGAAATCTCTACTCATAACTCCAAAATCCAAATTGATAGAGTATCACTTCCATGATAAATCTTCAAGAAATGACAAAAAACAAGAAAAGAAAGCTATTTGTAATCATAATTCCCCATCATAACTACCTCACTTATGTGTTTGCCATTTATTGGCTCATCAAAATCAAAACAAGTACTTAGCATACTTCCAACTCAATTGGCAATATCATCAAACTTAACAATCACCAATTCACTTACTAAACCCCTTATTAATATCCCACATTCAAGGCATGTATGGCTCGCATTAATTTTTTTGAACTACCAAATGATCTTGCAAGATCTTGAAGCATCTAATATGCTTCACATTAATTCACTCAGCTTGTAAGCCATGAAACTACCGACTTACTTTACCAAATCAACTTTCTAGCTCAACTTGTTTATGAGTCATAATAACCATGTCATAAATCCTTTGAGTTGAAATAAGACCCTATACCTTGAACATGACCTTAGTCCATAAATGTAGACAACAGAATCCCACACATTAGATTCTGACTGTCAAACCCCTAAATAATTCCTTAGACCCTTTAAATGAAGCAAAACCCATTTTTTAAAATAATTAACTAATTAAACTTAAAAGCACCCTTTTTGGCTACTTTTAGCTGTTAGACTTGACCATCGATAGTTAGGCTAACCCTCAGTGGTTAGCCTTTAAAAAATTAATCCCTTCATCTTTCATCTTTATTTAAAGAAAACCCAAAACTTTAAAATAAAATGAATAGTTTCCAAAAAAAATTTATGGTAGATCAGAAACCAATAAGCCTTCTATATCATACTTCCAAATTATACTTAACTCATCCTATATCAAATCCTAACATGGCTTAATAAGGATCCAAAATCATAAACTGATATGTTTCAAATCATAACACTGTATTCAACTTAACAGAAACTCAAAACAAAACCCTATATGTCTAAATATGACTTGAAAATCATTTTCCATAACTCAAAAACTATTTCTTATAGTTTTCAATAAAATAAAAAATAATAACTATTACTTTATGCTCATTTATTTCCTATGTTTGAATAAAAACCTATAACATTTTCAAAATATTTCAACCTTACAAACCTTGATATGCACAAACTAAGGTTTCATCTAATATTTCAATATGATAAAACCGTCAAAAATTGAAACATAAACCAAACAAAACTTCCATTATTTTCAAATTCAACACACTATACTTCCAAAACTTATCCATGCAGAATTTTCCTTTGAAACCATGAATAAATGAGACTGTAAAAATCTATGAATGATAAGATATTTGGATGATTCAAACATAATCCCTTTGTGACAAACCATAAAAATAACCTTTTAACATATTCACGAGATAAAAACACACAAAGCTGTTCTTTACAACTTAAAACTTCTATGAAACCTTTGAAACTGTAATCAGCATGCTCAAAGCACCATAGTAATTTGTATTAGTCACAAAAAACCAAAACTAAATGCATATTTGATAAGAAAGGCCTCATATATTCAAATATCATGTTCAAACATAATTGTTAAAGCCACATATTCATATTGCACCAGCTATCAAGAAAATATCTAAAACTAAAACCATTTACTTCTATATCTCATGCACATAGAAGAATATAACAACCATTCAATTATAAACACCATTCAACCTTCCAAAATATTCATTCACAAATTTAAACCAACTACTTCATTGAAACTTATCAACATACAGACCAAAAAAATATTTTTTCCATACAACTGAAAACTGTTCAAAATAACTCATAAATATTACTAAAAACTTATTTATTTTGCTCATGGTATACTTGGATATGCAGTCATTTTATCTTTCCACTTTAAATCTCTACTCGCAACTCCAAAATATAAATTGATAGAGTATCACTTCTATGATAAATCTTCAAAAAATGATAAAAAAACAAGAAAAGAAAGTTATTTATAATCACAATTCCCCATCGTAACTACCTCACTTATGTGTTTACCATTCATTAGCTTATCAAAATCAAAACAAGTACTTAGCATACCTCCAACCCAATTAGCAATGTCATCAAACTTAGCAATCACCAATTCACTTACTAAACCCCTTACTAATATCCAACATTCAAGGCATGTATGGCTCGCATTAAGTTGTTTGAACTACCAAATGATCTTGCAAGATCTTGAAGCATCTAATATGCTTCACATTAATTCACTCAGCTTTTAAGCCATGAAACCACCAACTTACTCTATCAAATCAACTTTCCACCTCAACTTGCTTATCAGTCACAATAACCATGTCATAAATCCTTTGAGTTTAAATAAGACCCTATACCTTGAACATGACCTTAGTCCATAAGTGTAAACACCAAAATCCCACACATTAGATTCTGACTATCGAACCCCTAAATAATTTCTTGGACCTTTTAAATGAAGCAAACCCCATTTTTTTAAATAATCAACTTAAAAATACCCTTTTTAGCTACTTTTGGCTGTTAGCCTCAACCATCGATGGTCAGGGTAATAGTCAACGGTTAGCCTTTAAAAACACAATCCTTTCATCTTTCATCTTTCTTTAAAGAAAATCCAAAACTTAAAAAAAAATGAATAGTTTCCAAACAAAAATTTATGGTAGATCAGAAACCAATAAGCCTTCTATATCATACTTCCAAATTATACTAAACTCATCCTATATCAAATCCTAACATGGCTCAATAAGGCTCCAAAATCATAAACTAATATGTTTCAAATCATAACACTACATTCAACTTAACAGAAACTCAAAACAAAACCCTATATGTCTAAATATGACTTCTAAATCATTTTTCATAACTCAAAAACCATTTGTCATAGTTTTCAAAAAAAAAATAATAACGATTACTTTCTACTCATTTATTTCCAATGTTTAACTAAAAACCTAGAACATTTTCAAAATATTTCAACCTTAAAAACCTTGATATGCACAAACTAAGGCTTCATCAAATATTTCAATATGACAAAAACCTCAAAAAATGAAACATAAACCAAACAAAACTTCCATTATTTTTGAATTCAACACACTATACTTCCAAAACTTATCCACACTGGATTTTCCTTTGAAACCATGAATACATGAGACTGTAAAAAGCTACGAATGATAATATATTTGGATGATTCAAACATAATCCATTTATGACAAACTATAAAATAATTTTTCAACATATTCACGAGATAAAAACACACAAAGCTCTTCTTTATAACTTAAAACTTCAATGAAGCCTCTAAAATTGTAAACAGCATGCTCGAAGCACCATAGTAATTTATATTAGTCACATAAAACCAAAACTAAATGCATATTCGATAAGAAAGGCCTCATATATTCAAATATCATGTCCAAACATAATTGTTAAAGCCACATATTCATATTGCACCAGCTATCAAGAAAATATCTAAAACTAAAACCATTTACTTTTATATCTCATGCACATAGAAGAATATAACAACCATTAAACTATAAACACCATTTAACCTTCCAAAATATTCATGCATAGATTTAAACCAACTACTTCATTAAAACTTATCAACATACAGACCAAAAAATTCTTTTTTTCCATACAACTAAAAATTGTTCAAAATAACTCATAAATATTCCCAAAAACTTATTTATTTTACTCATGATATACCTAGATATGCAGTCATTTTATCTATCCACTCGAAATCTCTACTCACAGCTCCAAAATCTAAATTGATAGAGTATCACTTGCATGATAAATCTTCAATAAATGACAAAAAACAAGAAAATAAAGCTATTTGTAATCTCAATTCCCTATCATAACTACCTCACTTATGTGTTTACCATTCATTGGCTCATCAAAATCAAAAAAAGTACTTAGCATACCTCCAACCCAATTATCAATGTCATCAAACTTAGCAATCATGAATTCACTTACTAAACCCCTTACTAATATCCAACATTCAAGGCATGTATGCCTTGTATTAAGTTTTTTGAACTACCAAATGATCTTGCAAGATCTTGAATCATCTAATATGCTTCACATTAACTCACTCAGCTTGTAAGCCATGAAACCACCAACTTACTCTACCAAATCAACTTTCCACCTCAACTTGATTATGAGTCACAATAACCATGTCATAAATCCTTTGAGTTTAAATAAGACCCTATACCTTGAACATGACCTTAATCCATAAGTGTAGACACTAGAATCTCACACATTAGATCTCAACTATCAAACCCCTAAACAATTCCTTGGACCCTTTAAATTAACCAAAACCCATTTTTTAAAATAATAAACTAATCAAACTTAAAATCACCCTTTTTGGTTACTTTTGGTTATTAGCCTCAACCATCGACGGTCAGGCTAACCATTGACGGTCAAGCCCCACCACCTAGACTTTTCCATGCAAACAAGCATGTAAGCACTAGAAAACAATCATTTACCTTTTCTAAATATAAGTTATGCAAATCCTCTTGTGAGACCTTTCATGAGTAATTTATAATTAGAAGCACATCTTAAACTTCCACTTCAACCTTTGGTGCTTCCCTATAAAAAGAAAAGAGAAGTAAGAGATCAATCCATCTGCAACTATTATCAAGAGCTTAGGTATTCATATTTTTTTTATTTTAGGTCATTTAGTGTTATCAAGCATCTATTTGAGAGAGCCAATCTACCATTGCCTCTTAGATCAAGTTTCTAAGCATCGTCATTTTATCAAAATCAAACCAAATTTCACCTATGAATCAACAACATCTACCAATCAACCAATCCATTTTTGGTTTTCATCCCCAACCAAAGAGGAGTTCTTTACAATCTTTTGATTCAACGTGCACATCTTTTATCAGGTATTTCTACCATAAATCTTATTTCTAGTTTTACTATCTTCTTCTAAATAATAAAAAAATTGAGTAAACTAATAAGCTTCAAAAATATTAATCCTTGAGTGGTCATTACGACCTTTAAACAAGCTTAAATTTGAACTTAGGATATTAAATAGGACCCTAGCATGATGAGGATTTACAAACTTAGAACCCATTAGAATACTTAATGCCCTTAAGAAATAAGTTATCCAAATATCAAACCAACCTCAATTACATCAACATTTTCAAAATGTTAACTATATTGTAAGTGAATTCTGCATGAATGTGAACCATTTAATTGAATTGATGAATCCATAAAATAATCATAATCAACTTTCAAAATGAAGTTTATAATAAATCAAATGAAGCTTCTGATTTATTAAACCAAAAGATATATTGCTTCCTTTGACTAATCTATATGTATACTCACAATTCAAAAATAAACTAACAAGGTTATCATTATAGCCAATTTATATACCATTCTTATCTAGATCAAACCAAGTTTCACATTGCCATTTAAAATATCAAATTAGTTACCATAAATTGTTCACACTATCAAATGAAAAATGATCTAAAATTTATATCATACTTAGTTGAAAATCAATGTATATATCTAGTTCATCGTGACAACCATATAATGCTTTCAACCATCAAAATTATCCCTATTCCAAACTAAAGATGTTGAATTGTAATCTGATCATGAATCAATTGAAAAATATGACTGATCATAAACATTCACAATGATAAATATATATGCATATTTTATTCATTCATCCATTTATGCTTTTCAAAACTACTCAATATAAATATGAATTCTTAAACCAATCATCATCAACTTATGAAATTGAAAATAAGCATCTAAATATACTATTAATTGACTAGGTCTTGACATAGTTTTAAACTTTAAGATTGAGTCATCTCTATGGTAAAAAAGTATTAGTTTTATAAAAAATGAGGGGAGGTGAGAAAAATAGGCATAATAATAGGCACTTATGTGTTATTAGCCATCTGGGCTTGGTTTTATCCATAGATAGCACCTTGATGTCATTGCTCATTGAAAGCTTGATTAAACTCAGTGTTTGGGATAATATATTGATTAAAAGACTGATTCCAAGGCATGGTACCCTCAACTTCTTGAGCAATGTTGTTCTGAGAGGGGACCAAATAATTATAGGTACTTGTGTCATTTGGATTATAATTTTTTTGCCTAACATAGGTTGCCCTTGTCTTTGGAAATTTCCTTTGCAGGGTGGCCTATTTGTTTGATAAGATTGTTACTGAGGCTGATAAATATATTGATAAGGTCTATTGGATTGGGATTTCTACCTCTTCATATTCACCAATTCATTTCCAAAGAATTGAAACATGCTTTTAATCTCTTACAAATTATTGTTTTCTTGGGAATCACTAAATTGAAAAGTTAAAGCCTTTTCCTAGTTTAGTGTAGGTATGGTAGTAAGTGTTGGCATAGGAGGAATAATAGCAAGGGGATTAATGGAAATAGGAGGTGGTTTAATCTCAAGAAATAAAGGATTAGTGGCCTAGGTGTAATCTTGTTAGCTTATACTAGGCAACTCTCTACTTCGATTGCCACCTCCTAAGCATTTGGTAGTGTGTTTCCTCCCATAGATTAGATCATTACTTCTATATCATTATTTAAAGCTTTTAGATAGTAAAAAAAAGCATAATTTAGGTTAAGATTGATAGATACTAGAATTATGTCCCATTTCTTTTAAATCTGGTATTGAAGTCTTGCATAACCTCATGAGGATCCCTCTTGATTTTAGTTAATTGTTCTACAAGTGACAAGTGGTCACTCTTGTCTTCAAATATTTTACACACTACATCACCTAACTGATCCCATGATGTGATGGAGTTAGAAGTAAGGTTTATATACGAGTTTAAATCTTTTCCCTTGAAATATATGTCCAAAAATATGATGGCCACATTTTCCTTAGTGATATCATCAATATTAAAAAAGTTAGCTATATCTCTAATGTGCTCAGAAGGGGTTGTAGATTGATCTTTCATGAAGTAGAGAACACTTTTAAGAGCTTCCACTAGGATAAAGTCATATTATTGGAGGTATAAAATAATCTAACCTTTTAAATTCATAAAAGAAAAAGATCTAGGAACTACCATGGTAGTGAAAGGACCCCATAAAGATCTTGTAGAGGTAAACTTAGAAATTGGTTTAGGAGGAAAGATTCCTTTATATGGATGTGTATTGGCAAATCTTAACCTTTTTACTGAGTTTAAATGTAATTAAACAAATTAAAAATTAATACCTCTAGAATTTGATCTTGTAGTCATCTTTGGCATGAAATATAGCTACTACTCTGCACCAAAATATTGAGTGTTGCTTGGAGTCACCAAATACTGAAAGATGAAAGTTATAACCACTGCAAATTGATCAAACCAACATCAAACTTGACCAATATTATTTGAAATTGGTCCCACCAGGCATGAAAAAAACTATTATGGTATTAATTTCACCCATGGAGGGGGTTCTTTAGGTTCCCTCTAACTAATCCAAAAAATGAGAATAAGCCCAGGCTATGGGTATCTTGTAATGGGTTTGAACTTTGAGAGACAATCAGCTTCTTCTTGATGGATCACCTAAACTGAAGCTTCTACTAGGAAAAGGGATAGAGAGGGGGTATAGGGTTACTAAGAGAGATAAAAAGGTGATGTACCAAATTTAAATGAGAACTCACATAAGCATGAAATAAACACTGATGAAGCATAAGATAATGTTGGCTCACACAATCTCACAAACTAGATAATTGCATAAGTATTTCATGAATCACTGAATGAAGCAAGGAGGAATTATAATATTTACACCAAGCTTACAATAATGGAAGAAAGAGAATGAGTTTAAACCTACAAACATCTTAAAAACACTTAAAAATAGGAAATAAAGAAGGATAATGATTATATAAGAAACTCCTTTACAATGTCATCATGGACAATCTTGCTAAACACAATTCAAAGGCAAGAGATAGGTAAAGAAAGTCTTTATTTCTTCAAGAGATATTTCATACAAATTTTTTTATAGGGTATAGCCTTATCAAAATGAGAGTCTCTTCCTTCATAAATGAGAAGTTAGAGATTAACTCAAAAAATGAGTCCCCTTTTACAATGGGGAAGAAAATGGAAGATAGAGGAGATAGAGGAAGAGAACACCATCAAAAATCAATAAATGGTTTTCCACCACCTTTCAATGAATTCCCAACCACTTTTTGACCAATTATAACCAATAATTCTTGAAAATTTTAACCTTCATTATCTCCAATAGCCTTCCAACCTTCTCATTGGTTGAGAAATACAATAGAAGACAATAATTTGTTGAGGATGATGAGTCATGATCTTACCAAGAAGGGAAAATATTTAAAAGCTATGAAAAAGAATTGAATGCTCCACCTGCACTCTCCAATCCCCAAATCTCTTTCTTTAAACTTCTACACCACCCTCCACTTAGATTCATTATAAAGACAAAATCCTTACATCCATGAACCTGATAAAGCCATGACTATGTCTACTTTATGTGGTTGTAGGTACATGTTTATCAAGGATATGATCATGTTGAAAGATAGGACACTTCTTTTTATAATCACAACTTTGCACCTACTTCAAACCCTAGACATAGGTCTATTATAGATGAAAACTAGTCTTGTTTATTAGTTTTCATATAGTCATATTTTTAATGAAGATCTATCATATGTTAAGCCTCATTCTTTATATCCATTAGGTTTAAATAAACCTATTCTACCTATAAACATTATGGAAGATAAGAACTCATTGTATGCATAGATCCCCATTCAAAATATAATCTACATAGTCATGAAAATACATTATGACCTCAAAAAACAAGTCTTAAAAGTTATAAATCTTCAAACTAGAGATCCAAACTGAGCTTTAATGACAACCCTCAGACTTGAAATATATGCTCTAGCTGAAATATATGCTCTAGCTTGACATGAATCATATTTGGATCTTAGCTCTATGCATTTGCCCATCTGGGTCCACAAAATCTTTTGATCTGACATGCATAACTATATGGCATCCTCATCATGTTGTTTATCATATTTAAAAATATGACCATCATAAATTTGAACACGTGTCACCATCTTGTGCCTCCTGGAACTTGATAAAAATTTTCTCTATCAATCTTTGATTCAAGCTTCCCAAATTATGACACTTAGAAACCCCATGTTTAATCTATTGATCTTACTATTAGTATTCATCTAGTTACCACTTTTGCACCATATGGTAGCCTTATGTGCAATCTAGGCTCATTGACCTTTTGACTTGATTCAAACCATCGATCTCCTTTACATGGTTGAATGTGCTCCATCAATCTTTGATTTATAAGATCAAACATGCATATTTAATCCTTTAATTCACTATGATTTTGACACTTATCACCATTGCATTCCATATTAGGATCCTCTAACTTTTTGACCTCATGTTCACCATTAGATCTACTTTTTCATGATTGAATGCATGTTATTGATCTATTTGGATCCACTAACCCCAGTCTTCAATGCAGATCATTGATTAGGATTTGTACATAAGAATTTGCACCATTGATCTTGATCCAAGGAAATTTTGACTTATTGACTGGGTGAGATCACCCACATGCTATTGATATTTTATTTGATTAAGCAAGGCTTTGACATTTGGAAGCCCCACATTTAATTTCAGGATCTTGTTGAAATTTTTTAATTAAAATAGTTATTTCCCATGCCTTTAATTTGACATCCTCTAACACGTCCCACACTACTAGATCATTTTAAAGGCATATACTTAGCTTGAACCTATGCACTCTTTTGTGAATGAACCAGGTGGATCATGACAAAATTTAGACCTTTGGAAGTCACTGGTGTCCCCAAAATTTGACACTTCTAGATTTTGGAAACACCCCCTTTTTTAAAAAAAATTGCATCCTAACAATGTGTGTCAATTGCATTATTTGAATCTAGTCTTCTGAATAAAGGACTTGGGTCCTACTTATGTTTGTTTCTCTTTTGTTGTTTTCTTCTCAGTTTCTTGAAACTACTCCAAAGGATTGAAGGCACCTACATAAAAACACCACCCATGTCCTTCATTCATCCATTTTCATCATTTAAATAACCTGAAGGTAACTTAGCTCATTTTCTAATAAAAATCAGGTTCTCAAAGTTACTTTACTTTGTTAAAAATAAGTAAAGTTATCCCACAAACCCGACTCACACTTTTTATACCTAATCAGGTTTATCAGGGAACTTTACTTAAGAAAATAAAATGAGTTAAGTAGTTCTCAAAACTTGAATAACACTACAAAGACCCTATCAGGTTTTTAGGGCTACTTGACTTATAAAATTTATATGTAAAAGCATTTTAGGTTTATGAACTTGACTTACTCATGAACCAAGACCCGATCAAGATTTTGAGAGTGCTTTACTTATAAGGCTTAAAATAAGCAAAGTAATTGGAAAAAATTGATTGATAAAGAAAGTTAAAATGACATTGACACACTTGTAATAAGTGTTTTGGCATATATATAAATTTAGGGAATTTCCACCTTATTGCCACCTCACTCTCTAGTCATTCAATTAAGTGATCACCTCTACAAACCTTGAGCCATGTGTTTTTAACCTCTAGAGAAATTTCAAGCATTTTTTTCTTCGACCCATTTACTGTTGAAGTATGTAAATCATTTTTATGTCACTTTATCTTTTTTATTTGCCTCTTTTAAGGATTGTGTTTTCTCTATTATTCTTTTCATCCTGTTTTATTTTCTCCATTGTTATGGTTTTTGTATTCATTTTCTTTTCCATTTCCATTGTTAAGGTTATCATTTTCAGCTAAACGTCATAATTAAAAATCTTGATATGCTCTTTCCATGTTAAAAAAATAGAAAATCAAAACTTTCAAGGATGCCCTAGTTTCTTAGACTAAATTGGGTTTATCAATCACCTTATCTTGATTCAAGTTTACGATCACTAGTAACTTGTCTTAAGAAACCCGAGTCTCAAAGTTTGACCCAATCAAGGTTTCCATTACTTATAACTTGGTTTTCAAGTTATAAGTAATCAGTACAAATAACTCCTAAGTACATTAGAAGATTGGCTTAATCAGGTTTATAAAACCTAAAGTCTTTTGCTTTGGAAAACCTGAAGTCTTGTGACTTAAAAAACCCAAAGTCTTGTGACTTAAAAAACCCAAAGTCTTTTGCCTTGGAATACTTGAAGTCTTATGCTTTATAAAACCCAAAGTCTTATGTCTTTAAGAACCCAAAGTCTTTTGTTGTCAATAACTTGAAGTTGATTATCTTGTAAGACCAACCTAAATGTGTTAAAACTTTTAGCTTAAAAGCAAGTTATTTGAGTTTTTAGAGATATCAATCCTTTAAATTTTTGGAACTTGTTGAGAGTTAAAAGGAATGTAATTTGACCTTGTTCCTATATTTCTTAATTAGCTGAAGTGATCAATAAGTGTCTTAAAACATTCATCAAGCATTCTTCAGAATTTAGAAGAGTAAATGTCTAGGTCAGAAGCATTAGGAAGGCCAGAGGGGGAAGTAGCAGAAGTGGAAGTATGAATTAATATCATTTAAGAGGTCCTAGAGTTAGTACTTGAGGAAAATCTAGAATTGATCAAGAAGGGTAAAGGAAAATCAAAGACAAATAAAGTCAAGATCCAAGAATCCACAATTGAATATGAGTATAAGGGATATCTTATTGAGTCATCCATTTCATCAAAGCTCACTAAAATAATTAACACAAACATGGGGCATGTATCTGTTATTGAGCTATTAGAAAGATCCATGGCTATTGTAAAGACTCCACTTATACATGCCATGACCAATAGTAACATTCTACAAGCAATATCTTTCCCTATCTCAGCTCAACTTCCCAAGTCTGTGCTTACATGTGCAAAATATTATGATTCCCTATCTAGGGTAGTGAGGGATATTGCTAGGAATATAATTTTAAGGATTGATGTCCAATATCTCAACTATTGCTTAAAACCCTAACCTCACCAAAGGTAATTGATATTTCAATGGAGGTAGATGAGAAGCAGTGGGTAATCAAGACAACTAAATGTATCAAGATTACTAATACTTATTACTTGAAGAAGGTTAAGCAACCCTCAAGGTTTCCCAAACACCTTGTTAGATATGATTTTATTCAAGAAGTAGATGATATCATTCAACTACTGTGTAGAATCAATGGGAAGATGAATGCCAAATGGTTTTCACCATGGATGTATGCCTATATTAGAACTATTGATGTAACTCAAATTTCTTCTAGGATTTATTGGGTAATAATGATCAGTGATAACATTAATCAATAATTGAAAAATGTGTTATAGACTTTTGACTTTAAGATGATATCATATTTGGTGTATGTAGTAGCTTCCACGAGGGATTTTTCAAGGTTAAGGACTAACAATACTTTGTCAATAGTACCAATCTATGAATTTTATCCTCAAATAGTCCTTGAAAAGTATTACAAGGATTATATCATAGTAAATGATAGTTTCTTTTATGAGTTTATTTGCAAATTAGAAAAACCTTTGAAGCATAAAAGGGTGTCTGATGAAGCATGGGATGCAATGTCATTGTATGGGTGTATTTTTATCCAATTCCTTGAGTTTACTTATCTCAAAATAGGAAGATTCTTAGGAGCACCACTCAAACTACCAAGATACCCAAGTGATAAATGGATCTTGATAGAGATGAGCAGGCAATTAGTTGAGTTGCATGATTTTCAGTCCAAGTCTCACAAGGTAGTTATCAATTTTCCTATTGTCATTGGTCACTATCAATACCCAAGCATCTACAAAGCTAGGAATGTGCAAAAAGAAATATGTCATCATTATACTCAAGTTTATTTTGATATTAGAGAAAAAATTTATTGTAGAGGTGTTGCTCATAATATTATTTCTCTTGAGTATATGCATATCCTATCACTTGAGGATTTTTGGATGGATTGCAGAGATGAATTTGAGATAATAAGAAGAGATAAAGCAGGATGATTGTAGAACAAATTTGAGCCTTTGATCTAGATTTTATTATAGAATATTTGTAAGATGATGGCATGGTTTTTAGTGGTGCTTTTTAGGCAGTAAGAGGGGATAGTGCCTCACTTCCAATAATTATTCTAGGTGATAATCATGACAATACAATTACAGAGAGGACTTTGAATGTTTTGGCAACGACTTATAATTGGATTTTAAACAAAGGTTATTGCATGAAGAAACTCTTAAATGAAACTATACGTGTGGGACAGAAGAGAAAAGAAATAAGTAAAAGAGAAAGTAGTTGTGGTCCCATGAAGAAATTAAATCTTAAGAATAATGTTGATGACACATTTTTAGTTGTGAAGGATAAATAACCAGTTCACTCCACTATTGTCACTTCACCATGGGTTTCTTCTACCCTTGCTTCTCCATGTATTATAATTGTTTCCCCTATTACTACTTCTATTCAAGCCCCTTCAATCCCTACTTCATCTCTTGAGGTATGCATCACTAAGTCTTCTAAAAAGTATACTAAAAAAGAAGTGAGTCCTCCTCCTCTTCCTTCTACTTCACCAGCTACAATGCCACCACTTACTTCAAAAGATCCATCTCATGATAAAAAAGAACTTGAAAAGGTAACTACTAAGTAATTACTAACATCACAAGAGGAAAGATCAGTGAAAAATAAATAAAAGGAGACAAGACCTGAAAAAGAAGATATTGAAGAAATTACAGATAGAATAATAAATGAAGTGGAAAAAGAAAGGGATACAAAAGCAAGAGAAAAATAAGTTGAAAAAGATAAGGAAGATAAAGTGGATATAGAAAAATAACCTCCTGAACAAGAAGCTCCTTCACAAAAGTTAGTAATCAAAAGTGGATAACATGAGATGACTATACATTCAGTTACTTCCACTAGTGCAGATTGTTCATCTTAGTTAGCTTTACAAACAGCCTCAGGGTCTAAGGAAGTGATCAATCTTGAAGAAATGGATTTTTAATTGTTAAAAAATTTAGATAAAATAGAAAAGAGGCTTAAGAAGGCAAAGGTTACTTCAAAATTTATAATTTAATCCTCGGGATAGAAATTTTCTAAGATAGTTGTTCCTCTACCTGGAGTCAACAAAGGAGAAGTAACTAGTGAAAACCTATCAATCACAAGAGTAGCCCTCAGAGAGGTTACAATGGAAGGACTTAAACAAGATACCTAGACTTTTATTGATACTCTCTTCAAAAATCTAGATGAAGAGAAGGTTAAAAAAACCAAATTGAAAGAGCAGAATGATCAATTATGTCAAATAATTACTAAAGTGGTGAAATCAACTCCTCAACAAGTTTTACTTTTGGATACTAAGATTTCTCAACAAGTGATTGCTAAAGTGGAAGAAACTAGAGATAAGGCTAAGGAAATTGATAAATTGATTAAAAAGTTGAGGCAAAGAGCTGATAAATCATTTTCACTCAGTAAAGATGCTCAAAATGATCTTTTGAATAAGATAGTAGAGATGAGAACCATAAGAATTGAATTGGATAATGAGAATGGGCTTTCCAAACTCCAGCAAGAATGTCTTGAGCAAATATTGAACTTAGATGAGAAAATTGTGGTTGAGGAATAAATCGATCCCTCCTTAAAGAAATTAAAGTAGGAATATTATCTCCTTTCTTTTGACTTAAGCATCTTTCTAGATATAGCTGAAGAAATGAAGAAGAAGAAGAAGAAGAAGATGCACATGATGCCAGTGTTGACCTGGAAGATTGTTTCTTTGGGATCACAAGCGTATGGACAACTAATGTCTCGATAAAAGATGAAGAGTTAATGGAGAAATTTAAATAGAGGATAAAAAAATCATGACACCCTTCACAATTAAATCTATTAAAGTGCTGATGAAATGTCAAATAGAATTAAAGAGGATAGGGCTAAGGATTGAGAAAGTTAAATCTCATTATAAAAGGCTTGAAAGGGAAATGGTGAGGTTTGAGAAAAAGAGGCAAGCAATTTTAAAACTAGATGATGGATTTAACCAAGCAATAATTTCATAGCATATCAAGTACAGAGAGAAATACAAAGATAAATTTCAAGAGTTAGATTAGTCTTGCTTGGAGATTGAAGTGAATTATTTCTTTTCTTTTACTTCTCCTATTTTTATCCAAGTATCATTACTTGAAGTCTTTTTGTAAAAGTAAATTACTTCATCTAATTTTACATTGCATGCAAAGAATTTGTAATCAATCCAAATGAGAAACGTAAAGAGGCTACTTGGCACTGATCATTGCACAACATGAAAGAGAGGTTTGGGGAAGTTGTTACTTAATGGTATCTAGTTTTAGTGCATCACATGTGAATTAAAGAAGCTAACTCCTATTAGGATTCTAGTTTTTCATATTGTATAAATATGAATGTTGGCCTGAATTCCAGTGGATGATAAATTTTGGTAAAGAAGCAAAGATAGCAAAAAATTGTACAAGTAGTTTAATAAATCCAAAACTTTGATTTTGAGATAATCAAATTTTCTTGTATTAATTATGTTGGATTTGAATAAGAAAACAATTGGCTTTTCTGAAGAAATTTGCATCCTAAGGAATAATTTCATGTGTTCTATGAAGATAAAATGGTAAAATTTGTGTTATCCTTAAATCTAAATTGAATTCATAGTTTTCTTAAATTGCATGCTGGAAATTTATCATTTTTAAATAATTATCTACTTGCATAGAGATAATAGACTCTGCTAAAGCTACCTGTTGTGAAATGCAACTTCTATTTTCTCAAACACTACAATTCTTTTCTTAGTATCCTATTCTCTTTCAAAATTATCAAAGTTAGCTGCTTACTTGCTGTAGAATCTCTTTGTTATGGTTCATGAATGAAGTGATTAAATTAATACCCCAAACAAAAGAATTTACATTTAATTTATATACATTGCAAATAGTTATAGACAAATTGTAACTAAGAGTAGATAAATAAAAAACATGTGAGCTTCACCATTAAATGAAGGGGATTTAATCCCATGACTACCTAGGTAATTTTTACTTCATGAATAATATCTAACCAATAGTCACTTGATTATGAACCAGCTCATTTGTCTTATCCATGAAAACCAATTCCTTTATTGGTTTTCTATATAATTACACTTGTTGAGGAAAGACAAATGAATCAAAACCTTGAAGGGAGTGATTCCTTCCATTGATCCTCAAAACATGGTTGTAGATGAATATTTCTTGGGATATAAGCAAAAGCTTTGTATGTGGGCAAATTTTGGCCAATAGCAACCTACAACCACATGTATAAAGCTTGCACAGTCAACTTTTTCATAGTCTACCTTGAGGGTTTTATGATGTTTAGAGGTGCTAGAAACATAATTAGACCTTGGGAATTTTCACAGAGCTTCCACATAGCTTTGATAATCCCTTCATATCACCCTTTGGTTTATGTTAATACAAAAAGTGCCATCTATTTTGTCTCAAACAAAGGGTATTCCCCAAGGGTGAAAACCTATAGGTTTTGAGAAAAGGAGATGATAGGGTGAGTTGAGGGTTGATGAAACCTTACAAGGGGATGTAGAAAGATGTGATAAACATGAAAAAAATAGGAAAAATAATGCATAGGGGTTAGAAACATGTCAAATTGGACCAAATCTATAGCTATGCAATCAAGTCCTTAAGGTCTAGTTTAGGCCTAAAACCCAATTAGAGTGTCAAGTTCATTTCTAGTGTTAGGAGAGAATTTAAAATCACTAGAACATGATTTTATGAAGATATCAGGTGTGTTCAATATTTTGAAATGTAGAGTAGGTCATAGACAAGTCATATTTTGGCTCATAGTAACTCAAGCCTATGCAAAATGGAGAATAAAGCTCGAGAGGCTAACTTGAGATGCTCACACCTACATAGATATTTTTAATGGGAGTCTAAGGAGTTGGTAGATGTTTAATAAGGTCTTGAACAAGTTTTTTTTTGTAATTTTTTCATGAATTGGACACCAGACCTACATGAACAATCCTTAGAGGGAAAAATCACTCTAAACCCTCTAAAACCCTTGCTAGTGACATGATTAGGGAAATGAAAAAGGAGAGGCATACTGATGGGATATAATGGCTTGGGAAATGATTGAAGACTATATAGGACTCTCCAGGTCTCCTTTATATCAACTTGAGTTTTACCCTACTTGGAATAAAGCTCGAGAGGCTAACTTGAGATGCTCACACCTACATAGATATTTTTAATGGGAGTCTAAGGAGTTGGTAGATGTTTAATAAGGTCTTGAACAAGTTTTTTTTGTAATTTTTTCATGAATTGGACACCAGACCTGCATGAACAATCCTTAGAGGGCAAAATCACTCTAAACCCTCTAAAACCCTTGCTAGTGACATGATTAGGGAAATGAAAAAGGAGAGGCATACTGATGGGATATAATGGCTTGGGAAATGATTGAAGACTATATAGGACTCTCCAGGTCTCCTTTATATCAACTTGAGTTTTACCCTACTTGGAATAAAGCTCGAGAGGCTAACTTGAGATGCTCACACCTACATAGATATTTTTAATGGGAGTCTAAGGAGTTGGTAGATGTTTAATAAGGTCTTGAACAAGTTTTTTTTGTAATTTTTTCATGAATTGGACACCAGACCTGCATGAACAATCCTTAGAGGGCAAAATCACTCTAAACCCTCTAAAACCCTTGCTAGTGACATGATTAGGGAAATGAAAAAGGAGAGGCATACTGATGGGATATAATGGCTTGGGAAATGATTGAAGACTATATAGGACTCTCCAGGTCTCCTTTATATCAACTTGAGTTTTACCCTACTTGTATGGAGAGGGTGGAAATTGGCATTTCTTAACTATTTTTGGTGTTGTACAGGTATAGAATGGTTTCAAAAGATGAAATTCACTTTGGGAGATATTTTGGGACCTAGGCTAACACCTAATGTCCATTTTATGAATCATAAAATCTCAAAAATGTCTTTACAATTACCTTCATCTCAGCCAGTCAAAACTGGCACAGTGAACAAATAAGTGAGAAGATGAAAACCCAAAATGGGAGGCCTTTCAATGTCTACCCAAGGAATATAATGCCATGAGGGATATTTACAAGTGTCATACAATCCTATATATGGAATGTTTTGTAAAAATGAATGAAAATTTGGTGCTAAAGTGTATAAAGTAAGTGAAAGAGGAGTTATTTGGACTATAAGTAATGATAATTCATGTCCAAAAGAATATTGATGATTAGGTACACAACCAATGAATGTTTGGGCTTATTTATAACCCATCCTTCTCATTTAAATCATTTTATATTTCCCTATTCTGATGTGGATTTTTCTAAGGAGGCCAAATGATGGAGATAGTTTCTAGGCATGCAAATGAGTTGTCCTACGCCACATTTCAAGAGTTTTATGACTTTGAGGGACATTTTTCCTATGAAAAATTTCATGGTTTGTCTCCTAAATCATTATCCTACATGTGTAACTCCTCTTCTCAACTTGAAAAGTGTTCTTATGACTCTTAGACTTCATTCTCTTATCATCTCTCTCAAATTTTATAAGTAGTAGCCATTTTTGGCTCTTGTAGAAATAATAGCATGCCATGTATTTCAAAGCCCTACTAGATTGACATTGTATTTTGCATTTGAATAATAAATTCAAGTCTATTTTTGAGTTCATGAACATTTTAAAGTGATGTATGGTGATGTTAAGTGATAATATTATATCCTTGCTTCTCTTTATCCTCACATGTTTATGTAAAAGTTCTTATTCTAACCAATCATATAGAGTGTAGTTAATGTATTAAGATCCTTTTAAGTGTAAAATTGTCCTTAGAGTGTGAAATCTTTTCTCTGGTTCACTTGCCTTGTGTTGTCTCATGCATATCATGACTATGTTGAAACACTTATGTTAGAACGTGATAGGACTTGGAAGTTGGTTTGTAGGTCTTATTTCATTGTGATAGAAGTATGATGGTCTTATATAAATCCTTATATTACATCACCCCCTTAGATTAGTTTCATTTCATGTAAACTTTCATCTCTTTTTCGACAAGTAACTAGTTAAGTAGGTGATAATCATTTCAAGGTATATTCAGGGAGCTAACCATTAACCCTAGAGGTTTACTTTTGCTATAGGTAAACCCACATACCTAAAATTAATCCCATGTTGTCCAAATATAGAGGAGGCTTAAACACCCTCCTCTAGGGTACAATATTTGGTTACAACATATCCCTTCATGTAATGGGGCTTAGAATTCATTATCATGATTCATCCCCCATCAAGTGCTAGACATAAATGGGTTTTGACAGCCAGTGATTACTTTACCAATTGGGTGGAGGCAATTTTACTTAAGGAAGGAAATGAGAACTCATTTTTAGAGTTTTATGATAGCCTAGTGACTTGTTTTAGGGTCCCATCAACCATAATATCAGATAATGCTTTGGATTTTATTAGTGAAAAGGTGTGTGAGTGGGCCCTTAATCATGGTATTTATCTCAAATCCTCATCTAATTACTATCCTTAGGGAAATGAACTAGCAAAGTCCACCATTAAGAATTTGATTAGGATCATTAAGAGAACAATGGAGGACATTAAAAGAGGATGTCATACCAAGTTGAACACTCCCTTGTGGGTAGATATAATTACTCTAAAGAAGGCTATCGGTCACTCTCCTTACCTCTTAGTTTATGATAGAGAAGCAAAGCTACCCATTTTATTAGAATTACCAACTTTGGAACTTGCACATCAGCTATAGCTTATAGAGAATGATGAAATAGAGGTAATAATGAATGGAGAGAGTTGGAAGAAACAAGGGACAATGATATATAAATTATGTGGTCCAACTAAGAAAAATTTAAAAGATATTTTAACAAGAGAGCTTCATCTAATACCTTTTAATAAGGTGACATTGTACTTAAGTGGAATGAAGACCAAGTAAAAAAATCCAAATTTGATAGTTTTTGGAGTGGTCCATATGTCATTACTGGTTGTAAGGAAAGTAATGATTTCTAATTGTCCAATTTGTGTGGTGAATAGTTCCCTATTCCTATCAATAGGATGTTCCTCAAGTATTTATATTAGGGGAATCAATCCTCTTGTACATAGTAGTAGTTTATTTCCTCTAAGTGTTGTTGAACATGGTTGTTATTTGTTATTTTGCTTTAGTTATTTGTTGTTGTTTTCTTATTTGTGTCTTATTTGTTTATTTTGTGTTCAAGTCAGCAAGGTTGGATAGTTTAAAATATTAGTCGTGTTTTGTGTAACTATGAGTGATAAGCAAGAGATTATAGATTCTTTTGACTAGTAGGCTGGTCAAACTAGTTGAGTCACCAGAAATGTTGACCACTTTTGTTCGTAAATCTAGAAAGGTGTCAAATTGAGCATTGGGATTTTTGGTCTATTATAAAAACTCATAGTTGTCATGTATCTAAGGAATCAGGGAGACTTAAAGGACTATTCATTAGCTATCAAGTGAAGGTAAGGGGTATGAGTCTCATGTCTTATCATGGTCATGTCTCAGTTTCATCTTATGTTAGGTCTCCTCATTGTGTGTGAGTATCTTTTGATGTCTTTGACAATGGATTGAAGTGGTCTTATGATCTACACCCGATGAGTTAATAAGGTTGAAGATGTCAGCTGATGACTCACTGTGAGATTCTTTGATGTATTTATTATATGCAAGGTATCTGGACTATAAACCTTGAAAGGGTAATCAAATACATAGAGTCTTAATTCAAACCTTTAAGAAACCTATATGGTATTCTTTTATGATATTCATTATCATTTCTTCTTATGAGTTTATGTGTATAATGTAGAAAAGAAGGTTTTAGTCTTGAAAAGATAAATTTTTACCTCATAAGGCTTAAAAGCATCCCTAACATCTTGTAATGACCCACTATGGTCCTTATATGACTTAGTCAAATGGGTAATTCCTTGAAAAAGTCTCTCTTATGAGCTTAGAAGGTTCTTTGGCCACCAAAAGAGCTCCCACATGTGAAATAGCTATCATTTTCTCTCCTTGGTTTATTCTTTTCTTTGATATGTCTTTTTGGCCCATATTTCTCTCCATTTTTCCCTAAAATGGTGGTTTGAAGCTAAAACAAGAGGAAATGAAGGATATTTTGTAGGTTTTAATAGTGTGTTGTAGTAGTATGGATCTATACTATATGGATTTGCTCAGGAGAAGCTATGGATATACAAGAAGGACTTTTTACAAATACATGTTGAAGATATTGGAGTGTTTGAAGGGTTGATAAGACAAAATTTGTTGTGTTTTCCATGGATTGTTCATTGGTAGATAATAAAAGCACCTCAAATTTGTGCTTAGTTTGTATGATAGAGAGAAAAAGTAGATCTAAAAAACAAGACTTTATGACCTTCCATTCATGGGTGTTGGTTTTTAGTTTAGTCCTCTTGACTTTATGAACAAATTCTAATAACTCAAGGGTTATATTCACTATTCAAATCTACACAAGGCAAGAAAAGTGGTACAATTTTGTAAGGTTTTTTATTGTTTTGACCAAACTAGTGTTTGTTCCTATTTATTAAGGTCTTGAAGATACCTTCCATTACTTACCCAATAGTTTGATCCACATGTGTGAGTACATGGAGTTAAATAAGACATTCACTACCAAATTTATAATTTATAGATAGGTTTAAGAAAGGTGTATGGTTTAATGGGTGATTTAATTTGTCAAGCACATCATATTCTATCTAAGATCTTATATTTATAATCATGTGTCTTTACTAAGGGTGTCTCAAAGTTTCCCCAAGGTCTCATGGCTTATAAACCATTATTTCTATCACAATACCTGCATAGTCTCAGTTTAGCAGAATTTAAGGAACTTAACATTTGTTAAGGTAGTTTGGAAATTCTTAAGTTTCACTTTTAACAGTGTATGCTAGTTTAAAGACCTCTAAAATGATGTATTTGGTTAAGTCATATGACTATGCTTCCCTAATATCCTTCATGATTATTTAGATGTTGGATTCATGTTTCATTTCACTCCATCATGTTTCATCCCATTTCATAGCCTTATTACTACCATTCACCATTATTATAAGCTTATCATTCTATCTTCATCCTCCCATATAGCCTATTATCATAATATCATTTTTATCCATCCATATTCACCTCATGGATCCACTATTTTATAATAGTCAATAGTTTTATAAACCATTATGGTCATGAAGTTGTGTTTTAAATCCTTAAACCCTACTTAAGAGGTCAATTTCCACCTACAACCAAGGCAATACAATCAAGAATATGCTTCATGAAGTGATTTATAAAAGAGGTTAGAGGATATATCATTAAAAGAATTTGTTTGAAATATCTCCTGAGGTTGAAATGGATGGATGAGACAAAAGAAATGAAATTAAAACCCTATAAGGGTTTTAACTCTATGGATGAGCCTATAATCAAGGAAATCATTGGGATTTACATATTTAATGAGCTATATAAGGAATAATGGGTAATAAAATCACTAAATAACCTTGCAAAAACCATCTATAGGGGTCTTTATGATAGTTTCTATAGACATATGGGTCTGTGTCTTCAAACAAGAGATTGTTTACATGTAGATAGAGGGTGAATGGCTCATTCAAGCCAATGTCATAACTCCAAATGACCTCAAAGAGGTTATTCATGTTATATATAATGAGTAAGATCTTTTTAACTCATAATGAGGTCAAAATTCTAAAAACTCTACATATACATATGCTTGTCTATTAACATCAATGGACATTATCATCAAGAAAGGGTAGTATAAGACAAAATCGGTTCATGATGGCACTTACAATCTTCATGAACAACATCATCATGTTTTTAGGTGGGTGTGTGTCATATTTGAGCCACAAGAGAGGTGATATGACTGGTCATTTAGGCTTTAGGACACCAAACACTACTCAAAAAACTAATTTCTTCCCCAAGATGTGAGTTCACATGCTCACCGTTGTATGCATATTTTCCATGGGAGGTTTGGAACTTTGGGAGAGGTATAGGGATTAGTATACTATTGTTTTGTGGCATTGGTTTAGATATTCAATACCCAAACTTTATGAATCATTGTTAAGAGGCATGAGCACTCATAAACCTCTATAAAACCCTAGTTAAGACCCAATTGGGAAGAATTGAAGGAAAAGGCATCCAAAAAAAATGAAATCACCTAAATATCACCTAGATCATTTTACTCAAATAATCTCATTTCCATGACACTTTTTTATATAGATGGTGTATAAAATTTTCATAAAAAAGAGTTTTTTGGATAAAAAGTGCAAAAAGAGATGTATAACGTAGTTTAAGAAGATGAAAATGATTGCAAAAGGAATTTTAGGACTTTTTTCACTTATTTAAGTCATTATAATATCAAAAACGTGCATGGAAGTATCTTTTTATCTCACTTCTAATTGGATAGTCTATGAGACCTAGTCAAGTTAGCCTAATTGATCAAATAAGGCTAAGTTGCAGATGAAGGATCTCTTGGGAACATAAAATATATTTGTGGAGTTAATTAAATATATATATATATATATATATATATACATCCATTATTACCCTTGACATAATCAACTTCCATAGTTATGAGCATTCATGAAGGTTTCTTGATAGTTAAATGGTTATGGTCAACCCACAAAGAGAGGCAATTAGTTGATGCTTTATTGAAAATGGTTGTTATGACTATTAAATGTTTGAAACATATAAATTGGAATTAATTAAATGAATATGGTGTGTATATACCTTTAATGGGTTAAATGTTACTAAAAATAGGCTTTGACCATCTTTAACACCCTTTAAAATCACTTCAATGCATAAAGAATTGTTGTAACTATCACGTATGGTAGTTATGGTCTCTTGACTTGTATCTTGACTTCTTCAAGGACTTTTACACCAATTTAATTATTTCTCTCTTTATTTACTCCTATTTATTGAGTTGTAAAGTCCTAATTTGGGAATCCCTTAGGCTGGTATAAACTCTACTGAAATTGTAACTTACACCTTGAGTTAATGAGAAAATATTGTTATACACTTCTCCATTGTTATTAGTGTGTCTCTTTATTTTTGAATTGTAGATAAGTATGATATTCATCTTATTTTTTAGGTCCTTTACTTCAACTAATGATATGTTATCATCCTTTATAGGTCATATGAAGTGTTAAGAGATAGAAGTTGTGTTGAAGAGTGAGTTAGTTTGTAGTGTCTCATATAGACCTCTATTCCTTTACCTTCAAGTTGCATAACTTTTATCTAAACTTAAAATTAAATACCAATGTTTAATACTATTTTAATAAATTATAATTGATAATATATTCCCTTTTGATTCATAAGTGTGCTTAGGAATAAGGTTAAGATAGGTATTGATCAAATTTGACCCTACATGTCAAATAGGGACCCCTATAGGTAGAAACTTGAATTTTCAGATGTTTTAGGGGTCTAATATTTTTTCATGTGGTGTATTATAAGTTATTTTATGAAATTTAGTGTCATATTATCTTTAGTCTTGGTCTAATTATTTAATATATCATGTTGAGTCATTTAGAAGCCATTTAGGGATCATAAATGCAAGTGGCATGGTTTTCAAGGTGTTAAAGTGTCTTAGTCTCATATAAAATGTCCAATACATTATATTCATTATTAGGAATGTCATTTCATCTAAAAATTTTAGGTTATTTAACTAAAAATCAAGAAATCAATTAAAAAGGATAGGAGTTTGGCACTTGTACGACCCATGAAGGAAGGTAACATGTGGGAGAATGTCATTTAATGACTATTCATCATCATAAAACTAATTTCCATGCTTTAAATTCTCTATAAGTGCAAAATTTAAGCTAAAAATATTATGCTCCTTCTTTGCCCTTCTAGACACACTAAAGTGGTTAGTAGGTTTATGTTTGGTACAGACAGTTGAAGAAATTTTAGGTCAAAAACCTTTGGGAAGAGAAATTAAACTCATATAGATTAATTTACATAATAATATTTCAAATATTTGTCAATTGTGCCTTGTGAACCATCCCTAACAAGTTGACTATGTTTTTCTACTTGTCAATCTATGCACCCTACATGGTTTGCTCTTGTTTGGATGATTTCATATAATATAGCTATTTGGATTTATTACAAAGTATTTTTAATCCCTATTATAATTATATCCATGTTTTTTATCATTTTAAAGTGTTTTTATGGGCTAAGTATCTCAAGCTGCAAGTGAAGACACTTTTTTCTAAAACAGGTAGGTTTCTACCTTTTTCAAGATCCTCATGATTTGGAAGTGTTTGTAGGGGGTTTAAATAGGTTAATAATAATTTTTATAATGTCCTATTGATTCCATTTATCTTACAATATCTTTATATAATCAATATTCCATGAGGATACAATCACAAGAATCATACAATCAACTTACTCTCTAACTATCATGCACAAGTGCTCTCATGGAGGAAGTCACATTAGAAAGGAAGTGTGAAATATTATATTCAGATTTTTTTAAAAATTAGGTTTCGTCTCAAAATCATAATATGAGTTCAAGTGAATATAAAATCATATTCTTTGGTACATTACCCCAATTCATGCTTATTGTTTGCATACCAATCAAGATGTGCATACAGGAATCTCCTTGATGATGTCATGTTGAGATAGAGAATTTGGGAGATGTTTAAATATTTTAAGATTTAAATGATTCAATTTTAATAATTTTTTATGGTTTTTAATTAATCATCAACATGTTTTTATGCTCGCTATCTAAGGTTTATACATATTCCCTATGTGTGAAAACACTCACATATAGGTGACATTACAGATCCTTGAAGGTACTTGTACAGAATATTGGATCATGGTAAGGTTCTATTTAAAATATTATCATGTATGAATTCTCAATTCACACTTATTTGAAGCATCAAATGGGTAAGTGAAGGTGTAATTACCTTTAAGCATGAGATGACAATATTCAAGTCTTTAATCCCCAAAAGTGTAAAATAGAGTTCCTTGAGGTTTTGTTGATAATTTTTAATAGGGGTAATAAAGGATTTGAGGAATATTGATGAATAAACCTAGTATTATCCATATAGGATAAGATACTTTCATAAGAGGGAGTCAAAAATATTAGTGGAGGATGGTTTTTGGGGGCCTCAAAGTTGCCCATTTTAGCACTGAGTTTCTCCATTATTATCTACAAGAATTCACTTTTAGGTGACCACTGACATCCTAAAGAGCAAATGGAACATACCTTCATATTTAAAATGACCATATTGATTAAATTTTGAAATAATGAGAATGAATATAATTAGGATAAGGTTCATATATAGTGTTTTAAACCTCATAAACACCTATAGGTGTCCCTTCATAGGAAAATGAGCACCTATAATTAAGTATGCAGATAATTACCTAGGTATGGTGTCTTGGTAATGTTTTGGATTATATAAAGTGAATTCAGGTATAAAACATATTATATTTGACCATAAGGCTTAAATTATGTCCTATCCACATCATGATCAAGGTCCTATTAGAGAAATAGGCACCTATAGGAGTCATTTTGGCAGGGTAACATAATCAAGAAAGAGAACTCAATTTTATGAGTTCAAAGTGCATGTAAAGGGTATAAGGAGATTTATAATGATTAAAAATAAGGTATATCACATTTATTATGATCATTATGGTCTCTATAATCCCTTAACAATGTAAAACAAGCTTATATATACTCCTTAAGGTCCTATGAGCACCTACAACTAAGTAAGCAGACAGTGAACTGAAACATGGCATTTAGATGTTAGTATTGCTAAGATCAAGGTGAAAAAATGGGTTTAAAATTTAAAAAATTACCCTAATGTACTATAGGTAGTTTTTATACTTTGCCTCAGGCTTAACACATGCACGACTACTTATAAGTGTCCTCCAAAATAAAGAATATAGTCAGGAAAGTTGCACATAGTCTTGACTGGTTAGGGCATGGGAAGAAGTATGTAGGGATTTGAAGTGTTAGAGAGACATATAAAAAACTCATAATTACCATAATGGTATCCATAATATATTTTCATGAAAAACAAGTAGATAAGGAACTCATATCAATCATCACAATCTACTTTCCAAAACCCCTGCATAGTCTACCTTTTCTAGGAGTCTACCTTGGAGATCTGAGGAATTTGGGGGTAAAATGAATAGATAAAGGATAAAATTTGTTAGAGGGAATATATATAAATTTAATGATCCTATAAAACATTCATAATTATATGATAAATATGGGAGTGCCCTCTATTTTGTCTCAGACATAGGGCACTCCCTTTATGAGCAAAACCTTGCATTTCTAAGAAAGGGTTGAGAATAATGGACTAGGAGTTGTATGGATATGGAAAGGAAGTATGTAAAGTTTTATAACATCCAAAAAAACATGAGTAACACCTCACATAAGGATGGAACCCAACAAGATGGTCTAGGTGGTTAAGGATGTAGTTACGCTTATGTAGGTAGCGTTTAGGCCTAAAACCAAATGGAGAACCACTTTCACTGATAGTATGGGGTGAAAATTATAATGGATTTGAGAATGATTATGGGGTAATAATATACATTTATAATTTTTTTTAATTTTTTTAACCCCTAATAAAGTCACTTTTGGCTTAGAGATAATTTAAACATGTAGGGAATGTGAAAACAAGCTCAATAGGCTAATTTTGAATGCTCATATCTTCTCTAAGGATGTACATGGAGGTCAAAGGAGTTTATAGAGGTTATCAGGGGTATTTATATTTTATATAATGGAATTGGATTGCATTTCTAATGTTAGGTATTTATAAACAAAGATTAAGGACAAAAATAGGCATAAACCCTTGCTAAACCCTTAAAATGACCCAATGAAGGAAATGAGGATGGGAAGCTACTATAATGGCATAGTTTAACTATGAAAGTGATTCGATGTTTTAGAGGACTCAGTTAGGATCCCTACCATTAGGATGAGTTGTAAGGAATTGTATGAATGGAGTATAAAATAGGGTATTTCTAACTATTTTTTGCATTATGTAGGTTTTAAGAGGTTTCAACAGATGAAATCAACTTTAGAAGGAATCTTGAGACTTAAGATAACTCCCCATTTCCATTTAATGACTTTTAAAAATCTTAAGTGTTCAAATAATAACTCTCATCTTAGCTATTCAAAACTGGCATAGTGAACATTATAGTGAGAAGTGTGAAAACTCCAAGTAGAAGTGATTTTTGTGAACTAGGAATTTGACTAAGAAGAGGATATTAGTATGGTGTTAGTGAATGAAACTAAATCAAAAAAAATTAATCTAATATATTCATGCATAGTTACTAGGGTGAGCTTAGTAATAAAAAAAATGACAAACACAACTAAAAAATAAGGAAAAATAACAAGAATTCCTTCACCTTCCTTGGATGATCTAAATGCCTTTGTAGTAGTGGATTACTCAACTTTGTGCTCATGAAGTCCTTGGCAATGGAAGCTTGTCTACCTCTATCTCTCCTTGGTACCTTTGGATTATGGCTTGTCTTGGCTTGGAATCAATTTAACATGGTAACACTAGTTGCATGAAGATTTTGGAACCAATCTTGCATTATAGCTTC
Source organism: Torreya grandis (assembly GCA_037957365.1). Lineage (NCBI taxonomy): Eukaryota > Viridiplantae > Streptophyta > Pinopsida > Cupressales > Taxaceae > Torreya > Torreya grandis. Next base: position 1,035,169 of record JARHVA010002212.1, read on the forward strand.
TCACAAATTAAGCTTAGAAATGATGTGATAATGCCTCCTATTTATAGATTTTTGAGAATGTCTAGAATCAACTTGAACCATCCATCCTAAGATGAATATGTGTGGTTGCAAATTAATTTAATTTTTGGAATTAAGTTTATAATTATCCTCATCATAGCATTAGAAAAAGGGGAAATTAAGAGGAATGAAGGGCATTGATGAGGCATGGGAGGCATGAATCTTGATATTTGTGGAATTTATGACCTAGGGATGTCTTCCAAAGAAATGAGGTCACCTGATGATATAAATATTCAATATTCATTTCCAAAACAAAGTATTCAATAAGTTTCCATGGAATTATTGATTAGGATCTAATTTGGTTTAGTTAGTTGTTAAGCATGATTAATCACTTTATGCACAAATTAATCAAACTGATCAGAATGCCTTGTTATTGGTCCAAATTTTGACTAGATTAGAATGGGAAGTCAATGCCAGATGCATTAGATCCTTACTCCTATTTAGGATGTTACTGACAACAACTAACAAAGGCATGTGTCTTGTCAAAGTTAGTTGGCCTATAAATTACATTTCCCCATTTAATGATACCCTAGCCAAAATTAGCATTTGACTATATCAGGTTCAAAGTTTTTAATTTTCTTTAGTGTTTCTAGGCCAAATTGTGTATTTTAGTAGAAATTGGTCAAAATCCTGATTGGAGGTTATCAGTGGCCAGATTTAGGTGTCTATAGTTTTCCCTTGTTTGAGAAGGCATTGTAAGATATAAACATAGTAAAAGATTCTCAAATAATGAAAAGGTCTTGTATGCCTACAAATGTAATGATGATAAACTAACTATATGATGCCCCCTCAAGAGAATGGTTGGCACAAGTAGGTTGGCAAATGGTACCTTGATAAGAAGCAAAATGAGAGGACCAAAGAAAGTAAAGATGATGGGGTGAAAACACAATGATATTGAAAAATTAGTCAAAATCACTGAGAATGTAAGTGGGATGATGTACAATGGTTTGCCTAAAGGTAGTTATAAGCATTGGACCTCAATAGTAGTAATATAGTATGATAACATAATTATTTGTCCAAAGGTGGTTATAATCATGGAAAAGATGGAGCTACCCTAGTTAGGATAGAAAAACAAGATAACAACATGCCCTTGTATGAGTATAAAAAGGGAAGTGGTGACAACACAATGATTTGCCCAAAGGCAAGTTATAATCATTGAAAAATGTAGGTGGGATAGTTTGCAATGATTTAACCATAGGTGGTTATATTCATTGGACCTTGATTATGAAAAACATTATAAACTTGGTTGAGGATGATGATAACTTAACATAGAAGGTAATGATGAATTTGAACAACCTACTAGTAGGGAGATGCTCGTCCAAACTAATAAAGGTTGAAATTCTTTCATATTTAATTACTCTATTTGGGATATGATTAGGATGGAATCAAGATATCAGTGCCAAAGAGATGTCACCATTATTGAATAGACTTTTTGAAGCAGAGGTTTGTTATAGCATGTGTCGGTGGGCATCATGGTATAACATCATGAGGACTTGGCTGAAATATGCATAAGGAGCGACTCCCATAATCCAATACTCAATAAAAAAATAATGCACCAATGATAAAAACCATGATGACAATGTAAACATATGAATATGGATGGATTCAAGTGTAAGTGTGAGTAAGGAATCACCAAATGAACACACATAAACTGAATCAAGGAAATAGTACTGAAAGCAAACAAACAAGCACACAAATAAAACAATAAAGAAGCAAACAAAGAAACACTCAATAGAAACCATATGAACATTACCCCTAAAAAATAAGGGAATAGAAGAAAAGGAAGGGGATGGCTGAGCTATCTTCATATACACTAGGCAAGTGGATGCTACCTACATAGTTCCATGGATGTAATATCCAACAAAAACTTCAAGCCAAATGTAGTTCTCCCAAGGAATGGGAAGAAAATGATAACTAGTGAAAACAAATAGAATGGATGTGATAGAAGAATAGGAATGGCCTTAAAAAATGGCAAGTGTATGAGAGAAAAAGGCCAAAAAGGATGGGGAAACAAAATTACAAGTGATTTTCTTGTAACTTAGTAAGGGTTCCTAGAATCCTTAAGGCAAAGAAGTGGTCAATGTTTTTGGTTTTTTCTAAAAATTTTACAAATGTTTTTGGAATTTTTTGAAGTATGTCAACTTGATCAAAAATGATGAGACACTAAATGGTTTAAGCTCGTAAAATGGTGAGAGCATTCAAACTTAGGTTTCTCACAAAATAGCATGAGCATTCAAACTTAGGTTACTCATAAAATGGTGAGAGTAATCAAACTTAGGTTACTTATAAAATAGAGAGAACATGGAAATGGGGTGACTGAGCTAACCTTAATAACTATCAGGTGTTGCCTACATAGTCCTATAGTATGACCTCAAATCTCTATAGTTCCACCCTATAATAAAGGAAATTGACTAGTGTAGCAGTCAATTCAAACAAAATAGGCATAGGTGGTAAAAAGGCATAGTATGGCATAGGAAGTGGTAAGTTGGTATGTCAAGGCTCAAGAAATAAATGTTTCCCCTAGTTTTCCCATAGGTGATTATAACTAGGATTCAATGGCATAGATCAATGGTACTAATTTTCCCAAAGGCAGTTATAATTAGTACTAGTGATAAGAAAAGAATAATAAATAAAGGATCAACTACCAAAACTTCTATCACACTGCTTCAAAATGTGATCTCTATCTGAAGTACTTAAATCAACTAATGAAAATGATCAGATTATTTGATACTAAAAATACATAATGAATGGCAAAAACCAAGGTCAACCAGGCTAGGCTCTGGAACACAGTTTGGTCAATAGATCAATAAATGGAAAAATGGATATGGTTAATAGAATGGTTAAAAATGATATTTGTAGAAAGAATAATAGTGATAAATGACATAACTAAAATGGTCCTTATATATAATACACCTTAGCACTCAATCATAGTACTGCTTAAGGTGAATAATATTCATTAGCTCATGAAGTTCATCTCCATCTGATGTGGCAAGCCTGTATGTTCTTGATCCATAATCTACAATAATGATGAAAGGCCCTATCCAATTTGGTTTGAATTTACCTTTATACTTATTCTCAACCATGGTATTCTTTTGGTTTTCTTTAAGAACAAGATCACCAATCTCAAATGTTTTATACTTGACATGTTGATTGTAGTGACCTTTGAGTTAGTTTTGATATGCCCAAAGATTATTGAGTACAGTTGTGTATTTCTCATCAAGTAGGTCTAGCTCTTGTAAGTGAGCTACTCAATAGTCATGATCATCTAGGACATGCTTGAAAGAGACACAATAAAGGCAATTCAACCTCAATAAGAAGGATGGCTTCAGTAGTACCATAAATGAGTATGGAGTGGCTCCTATGGGGGTACGATGATTCGTATAGTATGCCCAAAGGGTAGGGAATATCTATAGGAGACAATCATGATCAACATCATTGACAATATTTTTGAGAATATTGACAATGATTTTATTTGATGCTTCAACTTGGCCATTACTTTAAGGGTAATATACTCTAGAAAAATGTTGTGTGATGTTATATTTAGTACATATATGGTATACATCCTTGTTCCTGAATGATTTTCCATTATCAAATATAATTTTAGAGGGGATACCATAGTGGCAAATGAGATGGTTGAAGATGAATTTGGAAATTTGCTTTTCAGTCATGTAAGTAAGGGGTATAAATTCAATCCACTTAGTGAAATACTCAATGGTGATAAGGATATGTTTATGGCCATCAGATGAAGTGGGTTTGATCTTCTTAATGAGGTCAAGTCCCCATGTAGTAAATGGCCATGGTGTCAACATCAGTTTCAAATTTTAGGCTAGTGCATGAATTAGATTAGCATGCCATTGACATTTATCACACTTGTTTACATATGTAGCTGTATCTACATCTATCGTGGGCCAATAATAACTAGTACATAAGATATTTTTGGATAGGAATACCCCATTAGAATTTTCTCCACATACTCCTTTTTGAACTTCTCTTAACACTAGTGTAGACTCTGCCAAAGTTAAACAATGAAGTAGAGTTCCATCAAAATTGTGATGGTAAAGGGTGGATCCAAGTAGAGTATAATGAGTAGAATGATGAATAAAGGCTTTGGTTTGTTTTTGAGATATGTTAGGTGGTATAACTTGGTCATGAAGGTAGTTATAAAGGTCTGAGTACCAAATAGAATTAGAATTAACAATATCACAAATCATTGCAACGGTTGAAGGTTCATGAGCTAGTGCTGACAAATTCTCAATGAGGAAGTAATAATCTCTAGATTTATCTATTTATCAAATCAGAGAGCCAATAATATCCATGGCATCTATATTTATATTACCATCCCTTGGCATGTTCTCAAACTAAATGTTGGAAATTTGTTGATTAAAAGTGTCGACCATGGCTTTATATGGAACCAACTTGTCATATTTGGTCTAAAAATGATTTGTGACCTAATTGATGATTAACTATCACCATAAACTTGGAGATGAGATATATTATAATGCACTACCTACCAACATCCTAAAATAAGTGCTTCATACTTGACCACATTTTTTATACAAGGAAAGCTGATTCTGAATGATTTAGGGATTAGATCCCCCTGTGTTGTAATAAATAAGAGGTCTACCCCTGATCCATGTGTAGTAAATGAACCATAAATATATAACTTCCATTGCTTCTCCTCAAGAGGTGTGTCAATGATAATCATTATGGATTCATTAGAGAAATTAAATGTGAGTCACTTTGTGTCTATAAGAGGTGCTTCAACAAGTTGATCTACAAGAACTTATCCCTTGATTGCCTTCTGATTGATATACTCTATGTTAAACTCACTAAGAAGAATGATTCATTTGGTCATTCTAATTTATAAACCTATTTTATATAGTATATACTTGAGTGGATATACTTTTGAAATGACCATGGTCTTATTATTTAGCATGTAATGGTGTAGTTTTTGAGTTACAAAGACCATGGCTAGACAAGCTTTTTCAATAGGTGCATAGTTATGTTCATATGTGACCAAGGTATGGCTCAGGTAGTATATGGCATGCTCTTTTCCATTGTCATCATGTTGAGCCAAGTGTGCCCCTAGAGCATTTTTGATAGCTAATAGGTATAATAAGAATGGCTTTCTTGACATAGGAGGTAATAAAATATGCAGATTAAAAAGATAGTCTTTAAGTTGTTGAAAAGCTATTTGGTAGTGATCATCCTAGTGAAAAGCAAATCCATTCTTTAGAAGATGTGTAAATGTATGACACTTATCTTCTAATTGAGATATGAAGCATCAGATTGATTGGATCTTACCCTGTAAACTATGGAGTTTCTTCAAATTAGTTAGTGGTGGCATCTCAATTATAGCATGGACTTTATCCAAATTGACTTTAATACCTCTATGAGACATGATGAATCCAAATAATTTTCTTGAGGTTACACTAAACACATATTTCTTTAGTTTGAGTTTGACTTTGTACTCCTATAATCTTTCAAATATCTTATGCAACAGTACTGGATGGTCGACCCTAGTTTTAGATTTTACTAATATGTCATCAACATAGTCTTCAATAATATCTTGCATCATATCATGGAATATGATAGTCATGTCCCTTTGATATGTAGCTTCAACATTCTTAAGACCAAATGGCATTACTTGATAACAAAATGTTCCCCATGGAGTGGTGAATGCTATTTTATGTTGATTTTTTGGTGTTATTCTAATATAGTTATATCCTAAAAATCCATCCATGAGTGAAAGCATTTCATAACCTACCATGGAGTCAATGATCATGTCAATATTAGGCAATAAAAAGTCATCTTTAAGACAAGCTTTGTTTATGTCTTATAAATCAGTACAAATTTTGATCCCTTTACGCTTTTTGCTAACAAGTACAACATTAGATATCCATTCTAAATAATCAATGGATCAGATACATCCTACTTCTAACAGTTTTTCCAACTCTTTCATTAAAAAGATAGAAATACAAAGATGCATCTTACACATCTTTTGTTTTACTATTTTGGCATCAGGATTGATCATAAGGTGGTGCAGAACCAAGCTAGGGTCCAAACCTGGCATGTCAGAATAAGCCCATGCGAAGATATCTACAAATTCTCTCAACAAAGCTGTAAAGACTTCATGTTCCTCCTCAGTGAGGGATGCACCTAATTTTATCCATTTGGGGTCTGATGAAGTCCTGATATTTACCTCTATGGTATCTTTGACTAGAAGGATCAAACCATCTTTTAGGATAGTAGGCAAAGACTTGAATTGTTAGACTATATCAAGGTCCTTTGCTAGGACTTGCTCTTCAACTTCTCCTAGGCATGATGAATCTGAGTCCCCTAATGGGAGATTTGTCCATGTGACAAAAACACTCAGAAATTCTTGAAAAATTTAATCAAATACTTGTTATTATGCAAAATGAAACTTAGATCCATAAGCAATTTCATTATTAGTGGTATTTTGGTCTAAATTCAAAGAAGAATGAACACCCCCATCTAATGGCACCTAAAGCAAGTTTTCACCACTAGACTAGCCTTTATCTTTACTTTTTCCCTGGTTAGAAAGCACCTCAAAGAGGTTTTCACTTTGGGATCTCAATGTTTTATTTATTTATTTTTGGTTAAGGGTGTTCACCTACTCTCCAAAATAGGCTTCAAGATCTAATGTAATTAAGAATCTTGACTTGTGATCCCTCAACAGAATGTTGTCCCTAAGGCCTAATAATTCACATAATGCCTCATCATTCTAGAAGTCATCAATCGGTAGATTGGATTCTTTTTAATCCCAATCTATCAATTAGGGTTAATATAATGGCAATGGGTTGTAATAAATGACCAAGATAAGAGTACAAATGGCATTGTTATCAAATAAGTTAGTTTCAACTAGGTCATCAAAGGTGAGGCTATGATCTGACTTGGCTTTGCTATCAGCATCATCATCACTAGTCATTGGTGATGGAGTTTGAATAAGATATGGGGGGTTAGCCCTAGGTAGTTTAAATCCAAGTTCATAGTGTCTTTGATACTTATTCATGGAAATTAGTTCCAATGTTCCTTGTCTATTCAGCCTAAGGCCTCTTATTTCTTAGTGTTATTAATATGGAATGGTCTAGATTGATTGGTTGAGTCTTATTAATTAGCAATGGAGATGGTATTAATGCTACCCCCTATAATATGACCTATAATCCTATTGTACTCATGTGTAGTTGCATGGTAGGTTTGTTAGTTATTACCATTCTAACCTTGGTTTTGTCCATTATTCTGACATTATGGGTTTTGTTGTTGATATTAATGGTTTAGCCTTTGATTTTGATTTTATTGATTTTGTTGTTGCACTGGCTGGTGTTATTGTTGTTACTTATTGTTATTCTACTATTGATTGTTTTTATAAATCCAAAGAGTTTGATTGAAAGTGGAATCACCATTATCCAATGTTATCTCCCCATTTTCCAACATATTCTTGATTAAATTCTTGATTTACACACATCTTCATATATTATGCCTATTAACTCAATGATATTCATAGAATTCACTTTCATGGTACCAATCAAAATAAGGAATGCCTTGTGGATAATTTTTTGGTACAGGCTAACTAATTAGATTAGTAGTGGCAAGTTTGCAAAATACCAACTTAATAGGCTCTCCTAGGTCACTAAAGATATGACACGTAGGCATAGTTCTCCTTGGAAGAGGGGTTTACAATGGTAAAGGTTGCTATATTTATTACACATGTCTTAGTTGTTGTGATTATAGCATTGGTAGGAGAGGTTGTTGGGTAGTAGTAAGCTAAAAATGTGGTGCAGATGATGTTTTCACCATTTAGACATGATGTGAATTGGTTACTCCATTTCCCATAACATTCCGAATGCAGTTAAATTTCTTTAGTCTCTCTTGGTTATTTCCCTTTGTCAGTTGTGATGCTTATGCTTGAATTTGATGTTGGTTTTGGCCACTTCCCTTATTGGTACCTCAATTTTGATTAGTTGATGTAAGCTTGATGATCCCTTTATTAATAAGAGCTCACTAAATCAATAAGCCTTTGTTAATGATCTCCTTAAAAGTATGTACACATTGTAGTTTTAGATGATAAGCTATCTAACTATGAAAATTTTTAGTAAACATAATGACTAATTGTTTATCTGGTAAACTATGGGTGAATCATCTTGCAAGATCTCTCCATCACTATAGATAACTTGCAAAACTCTCACCATCTTTTTGCTTTTCTTGTGTTAAGTCAACCAATGAAATCTCATGTTTGAGATTATAGGAAAAGTGCTGCAGAAACTTATAAAAAAGATTATCAAAATCTATTACTAAATTCTTAGACAACATTAAAAACCACTCCAAGGCTTGTCCAGCCAAGGTCCGTAGAAATAACAATAAAAGGTATATATCGCTATATGCTACCAGTTGACATGTGACAAAAAACTTTGTTAAATGAGCCTTAAGGTCACCTTTCCCTTTGTATTTTTTGAATTTTGATGGTTCATATCTTAGAGGAAATGGTATATGTAAGTACTCCATGTTGAATGGATGATAAAACACATCATCCAACTTAAACTTTTTAGTTTATTTCCCATCTTGAATAGTGACATTTGCATCCTTCATCTATTATAATTCTTAAGATAGGAAACTGGAAGGAACATTAGTTTGAGGGAGAATATTGGTTTGGGTACATGGTTGGGAGGTCACAAGTGGGACACTTTAACCAGGGTATGATGGAGATATCTTTTGGGGTACATTAGTTTGGTTGGGAAATGGATCAAGAATATGCGTACGTGGATTAGGATGTACTTAGAAGTATACATTTGGATATGCAATATTTTGGTTTAGGTTGAAGATAGAGGTTTGACTAGGAGGATTTTGTGGTTGGGATGGATGGATATAACTATACTATGCCTACTATGGTTGAAAAGGGACATGTTGTCGACTAATCAAACCTTCCTGTTGAGTGGGAACTTATGGGCCAAGACCTTGTCTCTGAACTTGTGGCATATTTTGAACCAAATGTTGTCTAGTAGGTACCTGAGAAATATGGGAACCTATTTGTTACATGAATCCTTGTGGGGAAGTGAAAGTAGGATGAATATTTGGCATCTATCACTGACCAATATTTAGACATTGTTGACTAGTCATCACTTGGTTTTATATTGGTACACTAGTCTGTGACTGAAGTGTTATGTTTGATATTACCTGGTGAGGTGGAATATTAGTTGCCCCTTGTTGAAGTGGTAATATATTCAGCCTCTATTGCATTGGTACATTAGATTGTGCCTATTATTATGGAATACTACTCGTCACTTGTTGAGGAGGAGTAGGATTCATCATATTCAACTATTGAGGCACGACATTAGTTTTTGGTTGACTACCTAATCCTATTGGTTACACACTTGATGAATTAGTTGGTTGAGGTTGGGATGCAGAAACTCATACTCCCTGGTATGATGGTCCACTCATGGTATTAACTATAAGCACATGTTGTTGACTAATTTTGTGTGCATTGGTACCACTTTGATCAGGATTGGACATTGCTTGCACATTGTCCACTATATTTTGATCATTATTTTGCATAGAAGCATAAGACACTTCTTCAATAATGGGTATATGAAACAAGTTGTCTACCAAAGTGTTTTGTATGAATGGGTATGAACTCTAATTCTTTTGACTAGTTAACTCTATCAAAACTCCTATTAAAGGAACTAAATCAATAAGAGGTTTGCTCACCATGTTCATCTGATTGAAATTACATGCTATATTTAGGTAGGTTTGATATGTTGACTAAAATTTATTAAAGTGGTCTTCCATGATGTTTTTTCCTCTATTAGGTAGATTAGGGTCATGATATGTTGTTTGGACTAGAGCCAAAGGATTGCTAGAAGAAGCCTGTTGATCGTAAATGATATTGTGGGGCATTCTTACTAGACTTGGTAAATTTTCATGGTGAAAGTATATTGAAAACTTGGCCCTTACCTCTATGGATCTAAACCAAATCTCATCTTTGTTCTCTAATAAATTTCTCTCAAATAAAAATAGATCATACATGGAAGCCATATTAGTAGAATATGATTGTTGAAGAGCTAGGTCATCCACTATGGGTATTGTAGCTAGGTATTATGTGGTTTGTTTTTGGTCTTGTTATGAATAAGGTGGTGTGTTAACTAAATAGTTATTCAAGGGATCTTGGCTTTTTTCCCCTAATTGAGTATTATAATAGGGATAAGAATCCATCTCATAAGGAATATTATCTGCATAGGGGTCTTGCACCATTTCTTCTTGTGCAACCACATTACTAATCCCTAGATTGTACATGAGTCGACTACAAGTGTAGGAATACATATTGGGGTCCATAGTCAATGCCTTTATGATAAAAAGGCCAAAATTTTCCACAAACTCTAAAAAAGACAATGTCTAAAACAAATGATGTTCAAACTTGGTCTAGATTTGTCAAAAGGATTTAAAGGTTTATGGAAAGATTTAGTGAAGAAATAAGATAACGTTAAATGTATAATGTCTCATTATTCACACAAAGATGATGAATTAAATAGGCTAAAAATCAAAATTCTAAACTCTAAGGTTGAAGTGTTTCAAATCAGCCTAATCTAGGAAATTAAAAGTTGATAGGTCTTTTGGCCAAACATGGTGTTAAAAGCTAGGCTCAAACAAGGTATTTGCTAGGACTCTTGGCCAAACAATGTCAAAATCTAGACTTTGAAATAGATGAAAGTTTTAATCTAATGGATTTGAAACAATTCTAACAAACACTAGGCATTTGATTCTTGGACATGAACTTGATCAACTAGGTATAAGGTGTGAAATAAAAGGCACTTTAGAGATAGTTTATTTTCTCACAAATAATGCTATAAAACTTGGTTCTTTTGACAAATAAGTTAGAAAAAAGTGAATAGTATAACTATGCTAGACAAAGGATCAGAAAAGTACACTCATATTGGTCTAAAAATGTAGGAACAAATTTGAACTCTATACAAGAGGGTCTATGAAATAATATTTGAAATGTTTTGGGCAGCATAATGATGCTACACTACCCAAAAGATGCAACAAAATTTTTGTTTAGAAAACTCTCTAAGGCAAAAATATTTTCAAATAAATTTGATAGCATAACACTATCCTTCTTGAATCAAAATGTTTTGGTGCATAGACTCAAAGTGCAAGTGTTTAGCACAAAATGGCTTAAGTTTATCAAGTGGTGATAAGAGTCTAAAAAGGCCATAAACCCAAATTGGAAATTGAACCTAAGTTCCCTCAAGTTTAGTGCAAATGGAAAACCCACTTAACACATAACTCTATGAACTTATGAAGGTGAAATTTAAAATTTAGATTATAAATGAAAGACTTAAACAAACTTTGTCAAAGGTCTAGACTCAATTGGGTAGCATAACTACACCAAAGTGGATGATATGACTCCCAAGTTTTAATGAACTTTTGAACAAGGTAAATTGATGATTTCACATGGGAAACATAACCCCTATTTATTCAAAGGAAAATAAGGACCATGTGTTTTGGTTTGTATCATTTTTTTACACCAAGTTTTGATTTCAAACAAGACTTTAATCTAGGACAAAACTCAACTGATTAATCGCTCTTAGACTCTAAACTGACAATGTTGCTTGTTATTTTTAGAATCCATCAATATACATCATTTAAAAGGATTTTAAGTGTTCATTGAAAAGTAAATGTGCATTATATAGTAGGGTTTTTACACCACCCCCCCCCACTTCTCTCAAATGACAGTACTGTGACATGGACCTTAAGGCGTACCTTGCACCAAAAATACTTCCATGACAAGTGGGGATTTGTCTAAGATCTACAAGTTTTTTAATGTTTTAGAGGAATCAATTGCATAATGATTTACATGCTAAAAAATGCAAAAGAAAAGCATGTATTTTGGGTCTGTATCACTTGGCTTGTTGCAAAAAGGTCTAGTCCTTTTTACAACCACTACATCATGTTGTTCGCTTAGTGTAGTGTGATGTCCAAAGTTCCACTACGTCCTATGTGTAACTCCAATTAGGAGCCAAATGAAGTCAATTCTAGGAGGTGAAACCTTGGGTCAAAGCTTCCCTAAATAACTCATGGGAGGTGATGAAGTCCCCCTCACAAGCCAAGTTTGCATAAAAATAAAAAAAGCATGAAATAGAAAGACTTTAGGGTCATTTTCAAGGTCACCCAAATTTTGACAGGTTTTTGGGGAGTGATTTAGATGACTTTCTTTCTAAGACTTGGACTAGGCTATTTGCAATAATAATAATGACACTTTTGATTCTAAGGGTTCCTTAAAGGGGACAAATAGAAGAGCATACACGTAGCATCTCTTTTTTTTCCAAATAAAATATAACTTAAACAACTAAGTAAATACAAAAAACTTGGAAGGTGAGTTCATTTTTAAGCCCAAATGGAAAATGAGGTGGTGTTTATTTGACCCCTTGGTCTTAGTTGTAACTTTGACAATTAATGCTAAAAATACTTACGTAAGCACCTTAAATATTACTTTAAGCACCAAAATAATGATCCTAATTCATTTTTAAACATGCAAAAGGTGATCTAAATGTGTTTTTAGCAAATGTCAAGCCTGGTCCTACAACAAAAATGTTAGCATGTCCTTTAGCCTTGAAGTTATTTTGGGTTTGAAATAATGAACTTCAAAAAAAGAGCTCTCGAGTTTGTGTTTTTAAGAAAAACACAGTGAACAAAGTCAGTTCTATAAATGATGGCAGTTACACTTACTAACCAATGATGGTTATCTAACCAACATCAGTTATACCAATAATGACCGATGATGGCTATACCAACTGATGATAGTTTTACTAACTTATGATAGTTACTATGTAAACCTATGACAAAGAAAAATGGTAAAACAAAGTTAGAAAATCAAATTTCAAGAGTTTTAATGATCGAAATGAAGATTTTAATGTTTTAGAATGATATTCTTCATGTGGAGGATGCATTGGGTCCCACCAGGTGTGCCATTATGTGAACTAAGAATTTGACTAAGAAGAGGAGATTAGTATGGTGTTAATGAATGAAACCAAATAAAAAACACACTAATCTAACATCTTCATGCCTAGTTACTAGGGTGAGATTAGTAATAAAAACAAATGACAAACACAACTAGAAAGTAAAGAAAAACAACAAGAATTCCTTCACCTTCCTTGGATACTCCAAATGCCTTTGTAGTAGTGGCTTAATCGGCTTTGTGCTCATGAAGTCTTTGGCAATGGAAGCTTGTCTACCTATATTTCTCCTTGGCACATTTGATTTGGCTTGGATTATAATAAATTTGTCATGGTAACACTAGTTTCATGAAGCTTTTAGAACCAATCTTTCATTATAACTTTACATAAATTAATCGTAGAAATGATGTGGTAAAGCCTCCTATTTATCAATTTTTGAGAATGTCTAAAATCAACCTGAACCATCCATCCTAAGATGAAGATGTGTGGTTGGGGATTAATTCAATTTTTGGAATTAAGTTTATAATTATCATTATCATGGCATTTTAAAAAATGGAAATTAAGAGGCATGGATGGCATTGATGAGGCATGGGAGGCATGAATCCTGATATTTGTGGCATTTATGGCCTAGAGATGTATTCCCTATAAATGAGGTCACCTGATGATGCATATATTCAATATTCATTTACAAAACAAAGTATTAAAAAAATTTCCATGTAATTCTTGATTAGGCTCTAATTTGGTTTAGTTAGCTCTTAAACATGATTAAGTACTTTATGGACAAATTATTAAAATTGATCGAAATGCCTTGTTATTGGTCCAAAATTTGACTGGATTGAAATTGGAAATCAATTTCAGATGAGTTGGATCTATACTCCCATTTAGGATTTTTTTGATAATAAATAACAAAGGCATGTGTCTTGTGTAAGAGATTTGATAGGAAAGAGCAATCGAGAGTACCTAGGTGTAAAATTGGCATTTTGACTTGAAATGATCTGATCAAATTTAGCTATCCCATAAATTTCATTACCCCATTTAATGATACCCTAGCTATATTTATCTTTTTACTATATCATGTTCAAATCTTTTAATTTGATTTAGTGTTTTTAGGCCAAATTGTGTATTTTGGTGGAAATTGGTCAAAATCCTAATTGGAGATTATCGATGGCTTGATTAAGGTGTATAAAATTTTAAGGTGTGTCTAATGACTATAAGTAAATATATGGTATTGAATCATGTCATTCATCCCCTTTTATTTATTTTAATGAGCAACTAAAGCCAAATTTGAGGCCAAGTGTAAGGGGTGTGTGGAAGAGGAGTTATTTTTTTAGTGTAGGCAGTGATGGCTCACTTTCAGGGGATTCCAAATGATCAAGACTAAAACCAATGAATGGAGATGCATGTCTAAAATCCTTCCCTCTCATTAAAATCATTATACCTATCCCTATTTAGTTTTGGGATGTTCAAATAGGGCTATATCATGAAGGCAATTTTCTAATCTAGCAAAGGGAATTCCATGCCACTTTTCATGAGTTTCATGACTTGGAAATCCACTTGTCTCTTCTATACTTGCATAGTCTATTTCACACCCTCTTATCATCCAAAATTAACTCATTCTCTCATCATGACAAGTGTATTTATGACCTTTAGACTTCTTTCTTCTCCTCTCTCTCTCAAGTTCTATAGGAACTAGCCATTTTGGCCTTTATAAAATATGCTTCACCTAAGTATGGAGAAGCTCTACTCATTTACATACCGGGGATCAAGAAAGACTACTAAGTTTTACCTCTTCCATGACTATTCATAGTGTGTTCACTTGGATGATTGATTTTGCTTAAGTGATGACTTGTTTTTTCCTTGGTATTGTTATTTCATTAACTCACCTATTTGTAGTTGAAAAGCTTCTTCTTTTAGGTCATGTGAAGTGTTTTATTTATGTTTCAAGGTTAAGTGAGTTAGTATATTCAAATAGTGCCATCTTAGGCCTCTTATTTATTTCTCCTAGCCTAAACATTCATCACAACCTCATAATAAAATATTGATGTGAAAAGATGCAGATTGGAGAAGTATATGTTTGGTTAGTCCCTTATTCTCATGTGTAACATGCAAATGGTTTGTAGTCATCAACTAATTTGGTGTATCACATATTTTAGGATAGTTTACTTTCATTTTTCTCTCCCTTTTCTCTCATAAACATAGGTGTAGTAATGATTTACAAGTGGTACATCAAGGGAACTAGCCCTATCTAGATATTCACCTCATTATTAGGCTACCCATAGCCTAGAGGTGTTTCAATTGTACCACTTGGATGAGGAGAGTTGAGACATCTCCTCAAATAGTGCAAATCCAAGTGACAAAAATAAGATCATTAAATAATTGGTGCATCACCATCACTAGTACAGGTTTTTCATTTAAGTTATCTTTTGAACTCTTTTCACCCCCCTGAAAAAAAATAGGTTTTAAGAAAAAGATTAAAAATTAATACATTAGAGGAGCTAGCCTCATAATCTAGAGGTTTTGTCTAGTCATAGGTAAGCCACAACTTTTAGAATGTGATAATGTGTCTATGAGATTGTTGGTAACTTCCTTTAGAGGTAAGTCAGCCTAATGGTATAGGGGTTTAGCACCTACATCCATTAACACTTAGGATAAGTTTGGAAAACTCTTGTGTAAACATTTTAAAGACAAGAATGACCATCTCTCTTTAGTGGATCAACTTACTAAGATTCAAATAGACCCCCAAGAGTTCATGTTATACTTTAACTATAAGTTTTATAAAACCTAGGATAAGATCCCTATAATTATCTAACCCACTCCTAACTATGTATTCTTATATTATTTGAAATCTCTAAATTTATATGTGGTCATTATGATACAATCAATGAGAGGAAGCACCTTATTAGAGGCCTATGAAGTAGCCACAAGGGATAAGAATTTCTTAATACAAGCAGGTAAACTCACCCCTAGACTACCCATGCCTTTATTTCTAGATATTAAACCTCATGTGCCTACCATTGATCTATTACTAACCCCAACTAATCTTGATTAAATAAATGGTAACCAAGTAGATAAATTGGATAAGATATAGAGTAATATTTAGACCCATAATAATAATTTAGTGGCTTTGGAAAGAAATCAAATTCTACCTCATAGACCTTATCAAGCCCCTAACCAATCCTATTAGTATAACAAGTCTCCTCATCAACCCAATCAATAGGGTCAAGGGTAGATTACACAATCAAGATCATATAATGATTATAATCCCAATGCTACTAGTAGTTATACAGCTTTGGTTCTAACTCAGAATAACTATGCCTAGGAGGGTCAATGTTCTGATCAATGGGAGTAATCAAATGCTATGGAAATGGCTCCAATTGGTGAGGTAAGTTAATAATATTATATGTAATAAGGTACAACTCTTCCACCACATGATAGTCAACTACCTTCACAACACAAGGAAGATCCTCTATCACATTGAGATGTTTTGTCTATGACTCAAGGTGAGGTAACAATTTAACAAGGATCAAGTGGATTAAAAACACCTTCTGAAACTACCTTTGCCAATTTGTAAGAAGGTGAAAATCCATTTGATCAAGTCACAGCTAATCAGGGTCAGAATATGTCAAATGTGGACAACTCAATTGTAGCTCACATAAGATCCAAAATAAGGGTAGTTGGTGATGGTTTTGGTTTTTAAAAGGCATCTACTCTACCTTATCAACCACCTTAAAAGACTACCACTTAATATTCACCTTAAAATTCACCATCAAATTAGCAAGTACAAGATGGCAAGGAGTAGAATCATAAGGGTATTTACATACCACAATTTACACAAGATTTAAGTAGAACTTATGATTCTAAATTACAAATCAAGATAATTAATCATCTTATTAGAATTTTTTATCATATGAAGAGTGCACAAGTTTTTATTTCTATGTTTGACACATTGTTTATTCTAGGATAAAAGGATCTCCTACAAGAAGATCTCTCCAAGCTTTATGTTTCATAAAAACAAGAAAAAAAGGTAGGTGTTATTCTTATAAACTATATTCAACCTCTTGAGCCTCAATCACTAAATGTGATTAATCCACCCCCTTCTATATTTTATTTATCATACGTGATTTCTTTGTACATAATTTCATCATTAATAGTGGGGATAATACCTCTGTCATGCCTAAATCCATAGCTGATAAGTTAGGACTTCAATATGAGCCTCATGAAAAGGGAATTTTACAGTTGGATGGGTATCCTATTAAGACCATGGGTTTTATTAGGGATATTAAGGTCATTTTAATTTTTTATCTTAATTTTATTATCTCTCAAGATGTGGTAGTAGTTAATCTTCCTCCCTACTTTGCCTTATGCTTGTCTAGGGATTTTACTACCAAAATAGCAGGTATCTTTCTTCTAATTGGTCCTACATGGTTTTTAGAACCAGGTATGGGATAAATGTCACCATAAGTTTATAACCTATATCTATATTCCATTTATAACCTTATATTCCCAACTTATCAAATGGTAATTTCACTATTTCAAATGAGGATGAACACTTTAATGATCATGAACCTTCTGAACCACTTGAAGGTATATCAAACTTACTCCTTGATGAATAGGTAGTTGATAATCATGGTTATTATCCTTATGAAATCATTAAAGAATCAAGTTTTGGTGTTTATTTCATGAATGAAGAAGGTACCATAATGCCAAGTCTCACTAGCGCATCACAAGATCATGAAGGAGTTTGGAATTTTTTTTTGATGGGCTGAGATCAAAGAATAGGAGTGGGGTAAGTGTTATGATAGTTTCTCCTCTCAATAAAAGGTACTATTATGATCTATGGATCCAATTTAGTTTTACCTCTAATACTAAAGAATATGAGGCCCTTATTCATGGTCTATAGTGGGCAAGGAAGAGAGGGATTAAGATTTTGCAAGTGAAGGGAGACAATGAACTAGCAGTGCATCAGGTAATAGGTCTAAGTACAAATATAATCCAATCTTAAATGCATACAAACATAGGTTTGGGACCTTATGGAGGACCTCTATGATTTTGACATTTACTCCATTCCTAGAGGAGCCAATCAACATGCAGGTCAATTAGGTATGATTGGAGAATAGTATGACATCGTTGATGGGATCAAGGACACTAAATATTAGTTCCAAATTAAATTGGTATATATTCCCTTAGTCCTTGATAATGAGGTAAGTTTTAAATTATTTAATAGTGATAAACAAATTTCCTATTTCCTTCAACATGAGTTAGAATTCTGCTCAAAGAACCAGGATAAGTTACAACATCAATATGAGGACCAGATTATCCCATTAAAGTAAAAAAACTTACCTAAGGGATTGGAAAATTTGGAGATCATATTTAATGAGTATGATCAATTGATAAAATATAAGGTAAGCATCTCTATTAAAAATGAACATTATGAACAAATTGCCATAGCTGAAGATAAACTACTCAAGTTAAGAAAAGTGAATACTAAGGATGAGAGAGAAGCCTTCATAGAATTTTTCAAGGATTTTATGGATTTTTTTTCATGGTAATATCATTACTTAAATGGATTTTATCCTAGGTTGTCACAACATACCATAGAGCTATAAAAAAAATCAAACCTATGAGACAAAAACAAAGACCAATCAACCCCAAAGTTGAGATCCTTATGAGGAAAGAACTAACAAAGCTTATTAAATTTAACATAATATTTCCCATAAAACAATATACATGTGTGGAAAATATTTTACTTGTGAGTAAAATGAATGGGGAGATAAGGTTATGTGTATATTTTAGAGATCTCAACAGGGTGTCATTGAGAGGTCAGTACCCTCTTCCATCTATGGATCAGATTTTACAAATAGTTTCTAGTTCCCAAAGGTTTTCCCAACTTGATATATATTCAATGTATAATGAAATATTGGTGAAGGAGCAAGATCAATACAATATTTCCTTTACAACTAAGTGGGGTACCTATGCATTTAAGAAAATGCCTTTTAGACTTTGTAATGTTGGGGGCTACTTTCCAAAGGGAAATGGATGTAGATCTCCAAGGGATTATAAGTGAAATGGTACTCATTTATCTTGATGATATTATTATGTTTTTTAAATATCCTAAGGATCATTTAACACAATTTATATTGGTATTTGATAGGTATAGACAATTTGGAGTCTCTTTGAACTGTAAAAAGTGTATCTTTACAGTACATGAGGGAAGGCTTCTTGGACATATTGTATCCAAAGGTGGACTTTATATTGATCATGAATGAATAGAGTCAATCATTGATTTGTATTTCCCAAACTCAAGAAGGGATTGAAAATTTTCTTCGGAAATATCAATTTTATTAGGAGGTTTATGCCTAGATTTGTAGAATTAGTGAGACCCCTAACTCACATGCTCAAGAAACATTAAGAGTTATCATAGAGTAAAGAAGGTAAGAGAATTTTTGAGGCCATTACATAGTCCATTAATAAATTTCCTAAACTATTCAACCCTTATTTTACTAAATATTTCTTCATGTATGCCTTCTCCACATGTGACACAATTTCAGCCATGCTCATGCAATAAAATAGTGAAGGATTAGAGCAACCTATTACTTTTTTAAATCAAGAATGAGAAGCATATGAGTAAAATATTAATTTTTTTATAAGCATGTCCTTACTATCATAAGGGGACTAAATAACTTCAGACATATGGTCTCTAACAATAAGATTTTTGTGATGGTGGTTTATCGTAGTGTAAAGGATTGTATCCTTAATAGAGACTTAAGTGAAAAGAGGGTTGGTTGGGTGACCAAATGCATTGAATATGATAAATAAGTGAAGGTTAAATTTTTTTTCATAGGTGAATTAAATTTTGAGCACCTTAAACCATATGTTAAACAATAAAAATAAGTGGTTTTGACATTCCAAGATAGTCAACATGCAGCTACAACTATCTCTCCTTCTAGCTGGACATAAGACATAGCAAGACTGATCAAAATGGGAGAGTGTCCTATATGATTATATGGGGAAAAAGGAGACATTTTAATCTTTAATATATCCCATACATCTTTATTTATGGATTAATCTTCAAGAAGGACATTAGAGGTATGTTTTTAATATGTGTAGAAATTAGCCAAGTAGATAAGTTGTTAGAATAATTTCATGATGGCCCTATAGGATGGAACTTTGCAGCCAAGACTAAAACATAAAATATGGTTATTTTTGTCCTAATTTATTTAAATAATCACATGCTTGGGTTATAATATGTTCTAAGTGTGCAATGTTTACTAGCAAACAGAGACTAGTTATCATGCCTTTGAAACCTATTCAAATTGAGCAGCCCTTCATGAAATAGGACTTAGACTTCATTGGCATGATTCATACCCATAAATTTTTGTACATAAGTATGTTTTTATATCCATTAATTACTTTACCTAGTGTTTTGAGGCATTTTCACTCAAGGAAGCAAATGAGAACTCATTTTTAGAGTTTTATGATAGCCTAGTGACTCATTTTGGGTCCCCTCAACCATCATATCAGATAATGATTTAGATTTAAGTAATGTAAAGGTGTGTGAGTGGGCCATTTATCATGTTATTTATCTCAAATCCTCATCCAATTACTATTCTCAAGGCAATGGACTAGCAAATTCCACCAATAAAGTTTGATTAGGATCATTAAGAGAATAATGGAGAACAATTAAAGAGGATGGCATACCAAGTTGAAGAATACCTTATGGGAAGATAAAATTACTCCAAAGAAGGATATTGGTCACTCTCCTTACCTAATAGTTTTTGGTATAGAATAAAATCTACCCATTTCATTAAAATTGTCAACCTTGGATCTTACACATCAGCTAAAGCTTATGGAGAATGATGCAATAGAGGTTAGAATGAATGAGTTGAGAGAGTTGGAAGAAACAAGGGACAATTCTATGAATACTATGTGGTCCAACCAAGAATAATTCAATAGATTTTTTGACAAGAGATCTTCATCCAAGACCTTTCAACAAGGTGATATTGTGCTCAAGTGGGATGAAGATTATACCAAACTAGGTAAACATTCCAAATTAAATAGTCTTTAGAGTGGTACATATGTCATTATGGGTTGTAAGGAAATTCATGATTTCTAATTGTCCAATTTGAGTGGTAAGGAGCTCCCTATTCCTATCAATCAGATGTTACTCAAGTATTTTTATTAAGAGAATCAATCCTCTTGTATATAGTAGTATTTTCCTTTCTCTAAGTGTTGTTGCACATGCTTGTTAGTTATTGTTTTGTTTTAGTTGTTTGTTGTTATTTTCTTATTTATGTATTGTTTGTTTGTTTTATGTTCAATTATGTAAGGTTGTTTAGTATCAGAGAGCAATCATACTTTGTGTAATTATGAGTGATAAGTAATATATTCTATATTCTTTTGATCAATAGGCTGGTTAAACTAGTTGAGTCACTAAAAATGTTGACCACTGTCTATCCTTAGGTCTAGAAATGTGTCAACTTGAGCATTGGGATATTTGGTCTATTATTAAAAATCATAGTTTTCATGTATCTTAAGGAATTAGGGAGACTTAAAATACTATTCATTAGTTTTCAAGTGAAGGGGGGTATGAGTCTCATGTCTTGTCATGGTCATGTCTTATTTTCATCTTGTGTTAGGTCTCCTCATAGTGTGTGAGTATCTTTTGATGTCTTTGACAATGGATTGAATTTGTCTTATGATATATAACCAATACACTAAAATGGATGAAGATGGTAGCTAATGACTCACTATGAGATTCTTTGATGTATTCAATATATGTAAGGTATATGGACTATAAACCTTGGAAGGGTGATGAAATACATAGAGGCTTAATTCAAAACTTTAATAAAGCTATATGGTATTCTTTTGTGATATTCATTAGCATTTATTCTTATGAGTCTATGTGTGTAGTGTAAAAAAGAAGGTTTTGGTCTTGAAAAGACAAATTTTAACCTCATAAGGATTTAAAGCATCACTAACATCTTATAATCACCCACCATGGTCCTTATGTGAATTAGTCAAATGGTTAATACCTTGAAAATGTCTCTACTACAATATTAGAAAGTTTTTTGGCCACCAAGAGATCTCTCACATGTGAAAATAACTATCTTTTACTCTCCTTGGTGTAATCGTTTCTATGAGATGCCTTTTTGACCTGTATTTCTCTCCATATTACCCTAAAATGGTGGTTTAAAGCTAAAACAAGAGGAAATGAAGGAGATTTTGTAGGTTTCAATAGTGTTTTGAAGTAGTACATATCCATACTATATATATTTACTAAGGATAATATGTGGAGATGTAAGGACTTGTTAAAAATACATGTTGAAGATATTGGAGTGTTTTAAGGCTTGAGAAGATAAAAAATAATGTGTTTTCCATGTCTTGTTTATTGGTAGATAGCAAGAACACATTAGGTTTATGCTCAATTCATACATTAGAGAGAGAAAGCAGATCTAAGATCTCAACCATAGAAACTAGAATTTATGACCTTCCATTCATGGGTGTTGGTTGTTGGTTTAGTCCTCTCAACTTTATGAACAAAGGCTAAGAACTTAAGGGTTCTATTCACTATTCAAATCTGCACAAGGCAAGGAAAGTGGTATGGTTTTGTAAGGTTTTTTATTTTTTTGACTAAATTAGTGTTTGTTACTATTTATTAAGGTCTTTAATAGACCTTTCATGGCTTACCAAATAGTTTTATCCACATGTGTGAGTACATGAATTTAAAGAAGACATGAATTGCCAAATCTATTGTCTACAAACATGTTTGAAGAAGATGTATAGTTTAATGGGTCATTCAAGTTGTCAAACACAACATATTTTGTTTGAGATATTATATTCATAATAATGTGTCTTTAATGAGGGTGTCTAAAAGTTTCCTCAAGGTCTCATGGCTTAGAAACCATCATTTTTCTCTCAATACCTTCACATTCTCAGTTTATCAAAATTTAAGGAACTTAGGATTTGTTAAGGTAGTTTGGCAATTCTTAGGTTTCACTTTTATCAGTGTATGCTAGTTCAAGAACCTCCAAAATGATGTATCCAATTAATTCATATTCCTATGCTTCCCTAAGATCTTTCATGACTATCTAGATGTTGGATTCAACTTTCATCTCACTTCATCATGTTTCATCCCATTTCATAGCCTTATTACTATCATTCACCATTGTTGTAAGCTTATCATTCTATCTTCATCCTCCCATCTATCCTATTATCAGCATATATTTGTTATCCATACACATTCACCTCATGTATCCACTATTTTACAAGAGTCAAGAGTGTTAGAAATAATTGTGTTCATGAAGATGTGTTGTAAATACTTAAACCCTACTTAAGAGGTCAATCTCCACCTATAGCCAAGGAAATATAGTCAAGAATATGCTTCATGGATTGATATATAGAAGAGGCTAGAGGATATCTCATTGAAATAATTTGTTTGAAATATCTCCCTAGCTTTCAATGGATGGATGAGAGGTTCATAAACCATTTTTTTTAACCTTCTCAAGGTCTCATTCTATCTCAGTCTATACAATCAACTTTGGGTCATCACCTATAATCATACTAAAACATATTCAGGCTCTCTCTTCTAAGAAGGTTATGTGTATGAGGTTTTTAAAATGATAGAAATATGATTTTAGTGTTGTGATCAAAATTTAAATGGTCCATATGGTGAGCCAAGGAGACATTGTCTACAGTCAGTCATGGACAGTAACACACAATCATACCCCACTTCCACCTACAAGACTTTTGGAGAGATATTCAAGGTTTGTTCTAAAGATACCTTTCATCACTAAATCTCACAAGCTGGCTAATCACTAAGTCCCAATTTGGAGAGTAAGTTTTGGAGAGTAACTTTAAGTCATTAGCCAGTCTGTGAGACCTAGTAAAGTTGGCCTAATTGATCAAATAAGGCTAAGTTGTAAATGAAAGATCACTTAGGTGTATAAAGGATATTTTTAGAGTTAATTAAATATCTATATACATCCATTACTACCCCTAAATCAATCAAATTCCATAGTTATGAGCATTCATGAAGGTTTCTTGATAGTTATAAGGTTTTGGTCAATCCACAAAAGAGGTAGTTGATGCTTTATTGAAGATGGTTTTTATGACTATTTAATGTTTAAAATAGATGAAGGGGAATTATTTCAATGAATATGGCATGTATAAACTTTTCATGGGTTAAATTTTACTAAAACTAGGCTTTGGCCATCTTAAACACCTTTTGAAATCACTTCAATGCATAGAGAGTTGTTGTAATTATCATATATGGTAGTTATGGTCTCTTGACCTTTTCAAGGAATGCTACACCACTTCCAGTCTTTATCTCTTGATGTACTCATATTTATTGAGTTAGAAAGGCCTAACTTGGGCATCCCTCAAGTTAGTATACAAAAACTCTCTTGAAATTGTAACTTGCACCTTGAGTTAATGAGAAAAGATTGTTGTAGACTTCTCCATTGTTATTAGTGTGTATCTTGATTGTTGACTTGTAAATAAGTATGATATTGATCTTATTTTTTAGGTTCTTTCCTTCACCTAATGTTATGTTGTCATCCTTTAAAGTTCATATGAAGTCTTAAGAGATATAAGTTATGTTGAAGAGTGAGTTAGTTTGTAGTGTCTCATATAGACCTCCATTCCTTCACCTTCAAGTTGCAGACCTTTTATCTAACCTTCATCTGAAATACTCATGTTTAGGACTATTTTAATAAATTATAGTTTACAAGCTATTCCCTTTTTGTTCATAAGTGTGCTTAAGAACAAGGTTAAGAGAGAATATTTAAAGAGTTGGTGCATCACCATCACTAATATAGGTTTTCCCTTTAAGTTATCTTTCTATCTCTTTTTACCCCCAAATTAAAATATGTTTTAAAAAAAGGATTCAAAATTGATACATCAGAAGAGCTAGCCTCATAATCTAGATGTTTGGTCTAGTCATAGGTAACCCACAACCTATAAACCAGTCCAATGTTAGTCCAAGTTTGAAGGATAATTGAATAACCTAATTCACAAGGTGCAACTTGGGTTGCTAGCACTGCCAAAAAAAATTATACATTTTGATACTTTTTAGGGAAAATTATACTACATGGATTTCCCTAACGTGCAAATTTCTTAAATATATTATATTTCACTTTATCTACTCAAACAAAATAATAAATGCATCACCTACCTACATGAATCCTATTATAATTCCCTATGGGCCTCCCATGCATCTACCTCACTATCCTTTAACCATCGTCTCTCATTGTGCTAAAAATGGTGGTCATGATCTCTAGGTTTCCAAAAATAACAAATGACCAAATGATTTAAATTTTAGCCTATTTATACCTCCTAATTGATCCAAAAACCAGATTTATTCCTTAAATAAATCAAACTATTTTTGAAAATAGATACTAAAAATCTTAATTCCCTGAAGTATATAGAATTGGATGTGAATTTCTAGGAAGGAATGAAGAGTTCTTAGAAAACTCTATAACTCATTTCCTATTTAAAACTCTTGATATGTGTCATTTTATAATTTCTTAATGTGCTAAAAATGGTGGTCATGATCTCTAGGTTTCTAAAAATAACAAATGACCAAATGATTTAAATTTTAGCCTATTTATACCTCCCAATTAATCCAAAAACTAAATTTATTCCTTAAATAAATCAAACTATTTTTGAAAATAGATACTGAAAATCTTAATTCCTTGAAGTATATAGAATTGGATGTGAAATTCTAGGAAGGAATGAAGAGTTCTTAGAAAACTCTATAACTCATTTCCTATTTAAAACTCCTGATATGTGTCATTTTATAATTAATCTTAGTGTCTCATTAATTCATTTTCAAACTAAATTAAATAAACTAAAAAACAAAAATAACTGAAAGGAAAGTGACACAATATTGATAATGGAGTTCACCCTTTTAAGGGATACGTCTTTAGGTTTGTGACATAACGAATTGGTCCTTTAAAAAGATACAAGTATTATCAAATTATAAACTTACATAAAAATGTGCATTCAGACTTACAAATAGTGCTAAAACTAACTTTGAAGACTCTGAAACTAGTTCATAATAACATCTATCAAAATTTGTAGCACTTGTGCATTGTCTTTAAATGTAAACTCTTAATAAAATGGGAATTTCAATATTGGAGGATTTTCTATGAATTTTAAAGACATATAAACTCCTTTAAATAATATTGCAACGATATTCAATAACCTTCCATGGTTAAATTCCTTACAACATAGAAGGATATTCAATAACATATTGTCTTGGGTCTATTTAAATATTATCTCATAGTATACATACTAGTGCATCTTGTTTGGTCTAAAAGCAAGACATATTCTTTTTCAAGAGAGAGATCATGGTTCAAAGCATAAACTAACCCTTTTTCTCCTCATGGCTTAGGTCTTATGTAATCCAATTGTATTTCTATCAAAAACCTTTGCCCATGTCTCAAAGCCTTCTAAACAGTATCTACCATTCGCCATTGGTTTAAATCTCTACACAATAG
The DNA here is from genome assembly GCA_037957365.1 of Torreya grandis. NCBI lineage: Eukaryota > Viridiplantae > Streptophyta > Pinopsida > Cupressales > Taxaceae > Torreya > Torreya grandis. The sequence goes on from JARHVA010002212.1 coordinate 1,061,693, forward strand.
GCATAACAAAAATGATAGACTCAATTCTCTTAAAAAATTGATGCATAAGAATCAAAATGGCTTGGGTATCTAACTATAAATCAGCCCCTTTTCATCATGACTCAATGGCTTATTAAAATAGACATGATACTCCTTCTAGCTTGGTTTGCATGCTTGTAAAGATTTATTATACATCTTTGGCATAAAGACCTTACATAAGAGATGATATAACCTCTTAGGCTTGGCTTTGCCTTAATTCTAAATACATATTAATATACATATCTTCATTTGCCTAATAGAATTTTACCTAATAGAATAATATGCCAAAAGAAACATAGGCTCAGTTCTAAATGAACTTTGTAACATATAAATGTCATTAGCCCATGCTCAGGTCTATGTCCCTTCACAAATTAAATGTCACCTCTCACATTATAAACCATTATAATCAAATTTGTCTTGGATTAAATGCCTTACCAAATAGGTGTTTTCTCCCTTTCTGACATTCAAGATTGTGCAAAATGATAATCATGCCATACACCATAGACTCAGGTCTGTCCTCTATTGTTACACAGTCTCATCCATTCATGTTATCAACTCTAATGGATTTACCAAATAGGCATGTATCCATCATCTTCCAATATTGTTCAATTTTGAACTCCTATTTCATCTCCTAGACTATGTAAAAATATTTGAGACTATGTATAATAGTCACCTCTCCCTTCGAATCCCATGTGTTCTAAAAATAAAACTCACACTTTGCAAAATGGGTTCACCCTTTAATATCGAAAACCAATTTATTTCAAGGGATTTTATCCCACATTCACCAGAGATAAACTCATTAAAGGCTTTAAATAACCTTCAAAATGGCATGTAGTTCATGGTTTTAGACACATATCAAACCATTTTTCTTGAGTTGGATTCGGTACAAACTTTAGAATATTTGAGATCGGTTAAGAACCTAGTGAGTTGGCTCACTTGGATTCGGTTGGAAATCAAATTCAGTTAGTTGATTGAGCTAGAAATGTTAATGTTGAACTTGGCATAGAGCATGAGTGTCTTAGAAAATGGCATGAAGTGGTGGTAGGCCAAGTGGTGGCCTGAGGACCCACCATGTGGACCCCTCTAAATGCTTGATCTTCATCGAGACTTGGGTGTTGAGATAATTAGATAGGATCTCCCTCATTCACCAATAATACAACACATGTCAAAATTTGAATAACTTGAATACCACGTGATATTCCATAATTGGTCCACTTTTAAAAGGTATACTAGTCCATTTTGATACCACATCATTAGTTTTGTTGGGTTTGACCATAACTTTGATTGGCCATAACTTTCACATACATACTTGGATTTGGTCCATTCAAAGTGCATCAAAAATATTTTAGAATATTCTTCCATTTTGTACTAATTTTGGGAGATGTTGGGAATATATTAAAGATGAAAAATAGTCCAGATCAAACCTCCCCACAAAGTGGTTTTTGGTCTCCAAAAGTCCCAATAATCCAACTGACCCAAAATAAGATGTCTGTGAGTTCTCTTCCTTGCCATTGGCAATCTTCCTGCACTGATTCAAAACATACAAGAGACAAAAATAGCATATAAAGGAGTTATGAAGTCAATCTTGTTGTCCCCAAAAATATCACTCATTTTTGGAACAATATTTGAACTATTTTGGTCCTACAGACCAAAATCCTCTCTTCCCTTTTCAAAAATTGTTCTGTGCATTCTAATTCTCCATTCTTCAAGCTTTTTAGAAATCTACGGACTCCACAGGCTCAAATCTATGGACTCTAAAGGTTCATTTCTACGAACTCTTTCAAAGTTAGAGAAAACTACGGACTTGGCTTCTACGGACTCTACAGGCAGGCTCAAATCTATGGACTCTCAAGGCCTCAAAACTATGGACTCTGTAGGCCGGTTTCTCAAATCTACAGACTCCCCCAGATCTATGAACTCATTTTTATAGACTTAACAGGTTGGTTTCTATAGACTCTATAGGAAATAAATAGGTTCTCAACACTTAGCCTTTTTTTCAATCAGTCGGTTTGATTTTTAAAGCCCAAAGGACAAGTGCCCTTGTGGAGGTCACTTAATAGCCAAAATGGACCCTTACAACTTTTTTAAAAGGCAACCTTGGAGGTTAGACAACCCTCTCAGAGGGTAGGTGAGAAGTAAATGGACCGTTGCAAAAGTTCAAAGGATAGTTATGGGCTTGAATAGTCCTTGCAGAGGGCACATCTCTCTTTCAAGAAAAGAATGTGGCAAAATGATTAAGGCATTTCCTTCAGACAAAAAGTTTGAAGGAATTCCTTCAGACTTTTGTCTGAAGGAAAATCCCGAAGAAAATTCTACTGAAGGATGAAGCCCGCCAAAGGAAAATCCCAAAGGAAAAGTCTGAAGGAAAGCAGATGAAAAAAAGAAAAGGATTCCTTCAGACTTTTATCTGAAGGAATTAACCTGAGGACTCTCTGAGAGAAAGAAGCCTAAAAACCATTTGAAGACTACCCTAAGGGTAGATACCCTTGCGAGGAGCTCTCCCAAACTCATAGCAGACCATTTCTCAGGACTCGAAAGGGCAAGTCCCCTCTGGGAAGGATCAAACAATAAAGCTAAAGGAATTGTTGAGGAAATTGATGGGCCCATAGACATCAAAGTTGAGCATCGTGAACTAGCTATTGAGATCTAGACGTCTAGTGATGTCCTCGCAGCCATCAAATTCAAGAAAACTAACTAGTTGTTGGATTTCAAATGATGACAGTCCCGAAGACGTCAAAGACGCAATAATGAAATAGCCGTTGATCCATGTAGGTTTAAGCACGGACCCAAATGCATTCAAAGGCTTTAAGGCCAAGGCCAAAAGGAAGAACCACTGATAAAAGGAGCGTAAAGAGCCACTAAAGCTAGGAGTGTAGCCTTGAGAGATTAAATTCTAGGAAGAGACAAAGCTAGAAAAGACAAAAGCAGAAAGAGGGAAAAGCTTGAAATATGTGCATAAAAGTAATTTTAGTAGGTGGAACAGTCCACTAAGTAGATATTTTGGCTTGCAAACATTAAATATGCTACCTGTTAGTCTCCTTTAGAGTAAAGACAAAATGGATAAATGCATAGACATCAGAGGGGATAGACCAGATGATCTAGACCCAGGAAGAGACATTTGAGATGAATTAACATGCCATAGTTAAGGTGGTAGCCCTGTTCTAGCATGGTCAAAGGACAAAATTGAAGATGCATTCAAAGCATTAAAGGCAACATGGGTCACTCCAAGGAAAAGTGTGCCAGTCTTTTCTGGGTGGCTATATATTGTAATCTCTTTTATTGTTTTAAAGGAGATCTTTTTGAACATAGAAGCAAAACTTTGCCCAAATTGAAAGGTGAATACTGAGACTTTGAGCTCAGATTATTATTCATATTATTTTATCTAAATGAGAAAGCAAGTTACTTGCAGAATTTGTGCTGTCATAGCTTGTGCCATTTTAGGAGATTGTTCTTATGTCTATCTTCTAGATGAATTCTTGTTTATTTAAACTAACAGGTAGAACTAGTGGAAGTGATAAGGAAGATGTCCTGAAATCAGTTACTATTAGACTTTGTGCTGACATAATTTTTTTCAGTCTGTGTTTTTAGTTTCTTTCTATGTAAAGGACCTTGGGATGACTTTGTGCCCCCATTTTTCTTCATATTTCACTCTTGGGCAGTCAAGGTGGAGACTTTGTGCTACATCTTAGATTGTTGGTTACTCTATACTCTATTACCAGTTACTTGTTTCCTACCTGAAAGAACTCTTATTGTTTCTTGTAAGACCACTTCTAAAAGAAGAGAAGTGCCTTTAGTGTCTTCACCAAGATTTCTCCTCTGTCTGTGAGCATCATCTCTGAAATAAGAGAGATGGATGGTGTATCCTACCTCTGAGTGTTATTTTTTGCATATATATAGTATATAGCTCCTACATATTCATAGGGAACCTCCCCTTGATGAGAGGAGAGATTTGTCCCATGTTGATGTAGTAAACCTACACATCTGGCCAACCAATCTCCCTATGTTATGGTTGAAGAGACCTATTTTACTCACTAGTTAGCTGGTTGACAAAATATTCACCCAACAATTTTTTGGTGACTCTACTGGGGACACAGTAATTTTGTGCAATTTGGAACCTCAAGTTTCAAATTGAAACATCACCTGTGTCTTATCCATTATCACTATAACCTTATCCATGTATTCTGCTATGGAAGAATGAACTATTCCAGTGCTTTCCCATTGTAAATTTTTCCTCCCCAGCCTCGCACAATAGTTTTTGGTGACTCTGCTGGGGATGAGCACGCAGTTTGAAGTCTCAAGCTTCAAGCTAAAGTAGATCTTGCTCTTTTCCATTTTTTGTTCTACAATCTGGCAACTCCATGTTATACCAGGAGCCAAAAATCTCAAGGTGTTATTGACCCTACTTTTGAGTTGGTGTAGCAGAGCAATTTTGATTTGTTTCCTCCATAACCTCACCTTCAACAAACTAGGAGTCTTCCTCCTACCCCTACTAGATCACCAACACAAGGCAGAGCTTCCTTTTTTGCTATTAGCAGAGCTTTGCCCATCCACACACTACCTAGATTTGTTATCCCTCTTTTTCATAATCCCATCATGGTAGTTCAGGGCCCCTGGGGTAACTCATTTGGCCCACTAAATCTTACTCTACCTCTACATGAACTTCCACATAGCTCAAGGAAAAAATTTCCCAAATTATCTAGTGATGGGAAAGTTCAACATGATGAACATATTGCTTCCTTTAGCATAGCCTGTGGTGTAATAGGTGTGAAGTATCAAGACATAATAGTTAGGCTATTCGTAGAGACACTACAAGGCACTGTTGTAGACTAGTTCTACCATCTACAAGCTCAGTCAGTGACTGACTAGGACACACTCAAATCCAAGTTTGAAGCAAGGTTTAATCCTGTGGAAGATGCACATGCCCTGCTAGCCCAACTCACATAGATGAAGAAAGAACCTCATGAACCTATGATGGATTTTATTTCTAAATTTGACAAGCTGAGGAATCAAATTCCTATCATTGCTCAACCTACACCTGAGAACCTAAAATGTTTCTTCATCAACTCACAACTACCTGAAGTGAGTTTCCTATTGAGATGGGCTAGCCACATAGACCTTACTAATGCTTAATATTTGGCCACTGAGGTGGAAGATGATCTCATCTTGGTAGGGAAGATAAGAAGAGATCTTAACAAAGGCAAATATTCTTCATCTTTTGAGAATTCATCTATAGGTACCACTGATCAAATGATGCAAAATTTGGAAAATGAACTGCTATCCTTGAAAATACAAGTGGCCCAAGGTATGTCTACTCCTCCTTACTAGGATATGCTAAGGAGGACATTTTAGAATCAGTCATATCAAGGTAATGCTGCCAAAAATCAAGGGCAACCAAATCATCTACCTCCCCCATAGGGAAAACTTGCCATGGAAGTAGCACTAGCCAACTCAATAGTTGGATATCTAGAAATAGAAAATGATTTCTCTTTCTAACCTAAGTTTGATCAAGGAAATGATGATGATCTCTTTGTAGCAAACTAAGAAGATTCAACTGGTGACTCCCACATTAGCTTTCTGAATTACCAAGATGAACCCAGAAGTAAAGGTGAAGCAGTCAAGGGATCATACGTAGTGTTCACCTAGTCCAAGAACCATTCAGCCCAGCAAGCTGATAAAGAAAAGATAGAAGAGTGACCTCAACTAGCAATTTCAATTGCTAAATGTGGGACCACTCTAACTTTTTAGCCAAAGGACCCGGTGATTACTAAAAAGGTAAGTACATCAAACATCCCTACACCTTCTACTTCAAATTCATAGATTAGTCCTTCCCCCCTAAAAACCAAAAGGATGAACTCCCATCCTCTCTTCATAGTCCATTTCAGTCATTTGACATAATTGACTATGTCAAGAAAACCAAAATTCAAATGACTAAATTTGAATTCCTACAAGCCAACCCTGAGTAGTTGGGTAGGTTGGTAGAGTGTGTGAAGGATACAATCATCCCTACAGGATAAGAGATTAGAAAGGTAACTCATGATCCCTTAAGGAACATGCTCATCCCAGCCTTGAAAAGACAAGTGGCCCAATACGTGGTCACCCAAATATCGGCCCCTATAGCTCAAATTCTATTTAAATCTTCAAGTAGGGGTAATTACTTCTTAACCACAGAGGGTGTTCATGTTCCTGTAGATGAAAATCCTGTAGGTGGCAATCCTAAAATAGATTCAAACAAGACATCAGAAGAATTGGTAGGGTGTAGTATAAATGAAAAAGGATCTTCCATCTCTAATGAAGATAAATATGATAGAAGATCAATTTTTGATGATGTTTGGATCTTGAAATTTGATGGTAGCAATTCTTCTACCAATGTTGAAGCTGGGATTGTGTCGATACCTCTTCAAGAAGATGTTTTTCCTTCTTCATGCAAATCACCCAGATTGAAGGCTACTCAAGATGAAGATGTCAAACTCTTTCATGCCAAAGGAGATGTTGAACTGATGGTTTGTCAGGTGTTTGAGGGGGACAATCAAAACATGTGCTGGACTGAACCATCTAAATAGCATGCTATGGTAGTGGGCGATACTACTGCGATCCAAAGTCAAGAAGAAGAACTCTTCACCGAGAGAGTAAATATTTATGGTTTTCATATTGGAAACCATGCCTTGCCATGGGGAAAGAAGAGAGAACCAAAAGGAATGCACAAAAAATGTGATTCCTGGTGGAGAGTTCCATTCACCCATCACTGATTCTGGGGACAAAATGGTTTCTTACTGGTTTATCAGGATAGAATGCTATTTTCATTATCTCACAATGGGCAACATCTAAATCACTTCAATTCTTGAAGTATCAGATAAGTTCACCTATACATATGTACATTTGTATAGTCTTTTGTTTTGTTTTGTGATTTTTGTTTTCATTTTTGGTGCCTTTCTTTTTGGGTAGCATGACTCCATAGCCCAATGGCATACTTCAAGGCACTGAAGATTCTGGTTTCTACTCCCCTCAGATGTTCCAAGTTTTCAATTGAAGGAAGTTCCCCAATTAGAGCCAGCTATTGTCCCCAAAAATATCACTCATTTTTAGGACAACATTTGAACTATTTTGGTCCTATAGACCAAAATCCTCTCTTCCCTTTTCAAAAATTATTCTGTGCATTCTAATTTTCTATTCTTCAAGCTTTTCAGAAATCTACATACTCCACAAGCTCAAATCTATAGACTCTACAAGTTTATACAAACTCTGCAGGTTCATTTCTATGGACTCTTTCAAAGTTAGAGAAAACTACGGACTTGGCTTCTACGGACTCTGCAGGCAAGCTCAAATATAAAAACTCTCAAGGCCTCAAAACTATGGACTCTACAAGCTGGTTTCTCAAATCTATGAACTCCCCCAGATCTATGAACTCATTTCTATAGACTCTGTAGGTTGGTTTCTACAGACTCTGTAAGAAAGAAATAGGTTCTCAACACTTAGCCTTTTTTTCAATCGGTCAATTTGATTTTCAAAGCCCAAAGGACAAGTGCCCTTGCAGAGGGCACTTAACAACCAAAATGGACCCTTGCTACTTTTCTAAAAGGCAACCTTGGAGGTCAAATAGCCCTCTTAGAGGGTAGGCGAGGAGTAGATGGACCATTGCAAAAGTCTGAAGGATAGTTTTGGGCTTGAACAGTCCTTGCGGAGGGCACAGTTCTCTTTTAGGAAAAGAATGCACAAAAATGATTAAGGCATTTCCTTTAGACAAAAATTCTAAAGGAATTCCTTTAGACTTTTTTCTAAATGAAAATCCCAAAGAAAAGTCTACCGAAGGATGAAGCTCGTCGAAGGAAAATCCTAAAGGAAAAGTCCAAAGGAAAGCAGACAAAACAAATGAAAGGATTCCTTCAAACTTTTCTTCAAAGGAATTAACTTGAGGACTCTCTGAGAGAAAGAATCCTGAAATCCATCCAAAGACCACCCAAAGGGTAGATACCCTTGCGGGGGGCTCTCCCCAACCCATAGCGGACCATTTCTTAAGACCCTAAAGGGCAAGTCCCCTCTAGAAGGATCAAATAACAAAGCTGAAGGAATTGTCGAGGAAGTGACAAGCCCACAGACGTCAAAGTTGAGTGTCATGAACTAGCCTTTGGGATCCAGACGTTTGGTGACATCCCCGTAGCCATCAAATTTAGGACAATCGACTAGCTGTTGGCTTTCAAATGATGACAGTCTTGAAGATGTCAAAGTCACAATAATGAAATAGCCATTGATCCTTACAGGTTTAAGTGCAGATCTAAATGCATTCAAAGGCTTTAAGGCTAAGGCCAAAAGGAAGAACCACTGAGAGAAGGAGTGTAAAGAGCAAGTAAAGCTAGGAATGTAGCCCTGAGAGCTTAAATTATAGGAAGAGACAAAGCTAGAAAAGACAAAAGCAAAAAGAGGGAAAAGCTCAAAATATCTATGCAGAATTAATTTCAGTAGGTGGAACAGTCCACTAAGCAGATATTTTGGCTTACAAACATTAAAGATGCCGCCTATTAGTCTCCTTTGGAGTAAAGACAAAATGGACAGTTACACAGACATCATAAGGGATAGACCAGATGATTTAGACCTAGGAAGAGACATTTTAGATGAATTGACATGCCACAGTTAAGGTAGCCACCCTGTTCTAGCATGGTCAAAGGACAAAACTAAAGATGCATTTAAAGCATTAAAGCCAACATGGGTCGCTCTAAGGAAAATCATGCCAATATTTTCTAGGTGGCTATATATTGTAATCTCTTTTATTGTTTTAAAGGAGATATTTTTGAACATAGAAGCAAAACTCTGCCCAAATTAAAAGGCAAATACTTAGACTTTGAGCTCAGATTGTTATTCATATTATTTTATCTAAATGAGAAAGCAAGTTACTTGCAGACTTTGTACTATCATAGCTTGTGCCATTTTAGGAGATTGTTCTTATGTCTATCTTCTAGATGCATTCTTGTTTATTTAACTAACAGGCAGAACTAGTGGAAGTGATAAGGAAGATGTCCTGAAACCAGTTACTTTCAAACTTTGTGTTGACATAATTGTTTTCAGTGTGTGTTTTTAGTTTCTTTCTATGTAAAGGACCTTGGGATGACTTTGTGCCCCCATTTTTCTTCATATTTCACTCTTGGGCAGTCAAGGTGGAGACTTTGTGCTACATCTTAGATCGCTAGTTATTATATACTCTATTACCAGTTACTTGTTTCCTACCTGAAAGAACTCTTGTTGTTTCCTATAAGACCACTTTTGAAAGAAGAGAAGTGCCTTCAGTGTCTTCACCAAGATTTCTCCTCTGTTTGTGAGCATCATCTCTGAAATAAGAGAGATGGATGGTGTATCCTATCCCTAAGTGTTATTTTTTGCATATATATATATATATATATAGCTCCTACATATTCATAGGGAACCTCCCCTTGATGAGAGGAGAGATTTGTCCCCTATTGATGTAGTAAACCTGCACATCTAGCCAACCAATCTCCCTATGTTGTGGTTGAAGAGACCTATTTTGCTCACCAATTAGCTGGTTGACAAAATATTCACCCAACAAATCTATCAAAATGATGCAATAAAACTCTATTTGAAAAACATAAGTCTACATTAGTGTAATAAGACATTATAAAACTTCCTTGGAAGAAATCAACTGTGCAACTAAAATTATATTCTAATTATGGAAAGTAAAATAAACTCTTTGCCCATTCTGCCAAATAGACCTGTTATCCAAAATAGTCATTATACTAATGGTTTCTTTTAACACATAAAATGCATGAAGGTTAATTTATTCTTCTTGTTATCAACATCATACAAGGGGAAAAAATGTGATGCATACCCCTATAAGACTTGTAAATAAATTGCAACACCTATATACTTGTATTTACAAAGGTTTCCCATTTATGGGTCTTTAAAAGTACATCTACATTATGTGAATGACAAACATACATGTGTGTACAAAAAAATTGTAATATAAACATTTCCCAAGATACAGTGGAACTTAAACATATATGTCAAGTATAAAAATGTGTAATGAATTTGTCTATAACTGCATAATTCATAAATAAGAGCCTCTTTACAAAGTCACAAACTCTGAAAGTATCTATAAGACATATCACAAACATGAGGATAAAACTAAGAATTTTAAACATGTCTCAAAGTTTCCTCAATATTGACTATTCCCTGATTCATACCTCAACACTCATCCAAACTGGGTTAGTTTCCCAAAATGTTTATCACAACAGAAAATTGAAATAGGAGATAGCAAGATATATCCTTCCAAACACAAGTTTATCAACAATTCCTTCCCTGGATCCAATAGTTAGTAATTATCTAAAAATAGTGTTTGAAGTGAATCTAAGCATACTATGTAATACTATAGTTATGATTTTCAAAACTATTCGTGTTAACCATTTTTATCAATAAGGGTTGTTCCCTCTACATGGTTTCTAATAACTGAATAGAAGGTGTTTTCATCTTATCAACTCTATCTTACTAAGAGTTAGATGATCCATTTTTTCATTTTTAAAAGGCTTTAAAATAATTCAACCTAAAAACATATTTTACTCCCAAAATAACCTTACACAAAAGATTCAACCAAAATTTGTGAAAACATAGTTACATTTGAAAATAATATATACCTCTAAAGAAACTATGAAGTACACACCTATTAAGCAATGGTTGGCATCCTATTAGGGTTTAAACAACTTCCTGTTTGCTTATTGCAACTCTTAACAAAGTTTTGAAACATAAACCAACTTATGAACCACTTAAAAACCTTAGTATTCAAAGTGTAAAAGCTTGTTCAATATCCTAAACAATGCTCTATTTGCCATTTCCATATCTTACCATGGAAACTAGTCTTTTTACTTGTTCTTATAATCAAGGACGTAGACATCCATAATATGATTAGTTATCCAAAAATAAAGGATACACAATTGGTTATCAAATACCAACATATTATGTCAATACCAATATGAAATTAGATCACCATCATACCTTAATCTACCCTCTAGGTAAGAATGATGATAAGATTGTAAATGATTCCTCTTAGATTTGCATCACTAAAAATGCCTTGCATTTTAGCTAAATACATCCCAAGAAAGAAAGGTTGATCTTCTCTCAACACCATCTCACACCTTCAAGTGACAATGTGCTTCTTCATCATCCATGTTGATCTTGTAGGGCTAGTGGTTTTAGAACCTTGGTTGTTAGAAGCTTGTCTTCTTCTAGAGAATTGGAATGTCTTCCAATTTTCCTTTTCACTAGCCATATTGCATAATCAAATCAACAGCAGAACAATACAATAATATGATATCTAAAAACTCTAAAAATGAATTATATCAAAAACTAAAGCAAGATCTCTATCAACCTACTCTAATACCAAAGTTGATCCAAAAACTAGATTTACTTCTTAAATAAATCAAATAGTTTTTGAAAATAGATATTGAAAATATCAACTCCTTGAAGTATATAGAATTAGATGCAGAATTTTAGGAATGAATGAAGAGTGATTAGAAAACTCTGTAACTCATTTCCCATTTAAAACTCCTTATTTATGTCTTTTTATAATTTCCCATTATTGATCTTAGTGTCTCATTAATTCATTTTCAAACTAAATTAAATAAATTGAAACCCATAAATAACTGAAAATAAAGTGACACAATCTTGATAATAGAGTTCACCCTTTTAAGGGTTACATCTCTAGGTTCATGAAACAATGAATCAATCCATTAAAAATATGAAAGTATCATCAAATTACAAAGTTACATCAAAATGTGGATTCAAACCTACAAATAGTGTTGAAACTAACTTTGAAGACTCTAAAATTGGTCAACAATAATGTCTATCAAAATTTGTATCACTTATGCATTGTCTTTATGGCTTCTCCATCAAGAGTAAATGTAAACTCTTAATAAAATGAGCATTTCAATGTTGGAGGAGTATCTCTAGATTTAAAAGACCTGTTAACTCTTTTAAATAACCCTACAACAATAGTCAATAACCTTTTATGGCCAAAGGCCTTACAACATATAAGGATAATAAATAACATATTATCTTGGGTCTATTCAAATATAATTTCATAGTATACATACTAGTGCATCTTTCTTGGTCTGACGGGAAGACATATTCTTTTGTAAGAGAGAGATCATGGTTCAAAGCACATACTAACCCTTTTGTTCCTCACAGCTCAAGTCTTGTTTAATCCTATCTTGGGTTTATCAAAAACCTTCACCCATAGCTCAAATCCTTCTGAACAAGATTTATCATTTGCCATTTACTTAAATCTCTACACAATAGGCATAACAAAAATGATAGACTTAGATCTCTTACACAATTGATGCATAAGCATCAAAATGGCTCAAGTATATGATTTAAATCAACCCCTTTTCACCATGAATCAATGGCCTAGTAAAATAGATGGGATGCTCTTTTTATCTCGATTTACATGCCAGTAAAGATGTATTATGCATCCTTGGCCCAAAGGCCTTACATGAGAGATGTCATAACCTCCCAAGCTTAGCTCTACCTTAATTCCAAATACATAGTCATATACATATCTTTCTTATCCTAATGACCTTTTATCAAATAAAAGAATATGTCAAAATAAATATAAGCTTGGTTCTAAATGAACTTTGAAACATATAAATGTCATTCGCCCATGCTCAGGTCTATGTACCTTCACAAATTAAATGTCACCTCTCACATTTAGGACCATTCCAATTGACTTCACCCTGGCTTAAATACCATACCAAATAAGCATGTTCTCCCTTTCTAATTGAAAAATGACAATCATGCCATCCACCATAGACTCAAGTCTATCCTCTACCATTACATAGTCTAATCTGTCCATGTTGTCAATGCCAATGGCTTTACCAAATAGGAATGTATCCATCATCTACCCAACTCATTCAATGGAGAGTTCCCATTCCATCCCATGGACTATGTAATAATATTTGAGACTATGTATAATAGTTACCTCTCCCTTCGGAGCCCATGTGTTCCAAAAATAAAACTCACACTTTGAAAAATGGGTTTACCCTTTAATTTTAGCAATGAATTTATTTTAAGGAATTTTATCCCACATTCATCAGAGGTACACTCATTAAAGGATTTAAATATGCTTCAGAATGGCATGTAGTTCATGGCTTCGGCCATGTATCAAACCATTTTTATTGAGTTGGATTCAGTGTAAACTTTGGAAGATCCAAGCTTGGTTAAGAACCCGACGAGTTGGCTCACTTGGATTTGGTTGGAAATCAACTCGAGTTGGTTGATTGAGATGGTAATGCTAATCTTGAAATGGGCATAGAGCATGATTATCTTATAAAATATCATGAAGTGGTGGTAGGCCATGTGGTGGCCTAAGGACCCACCACATGGACCTCTCAAAATTCTTGGTCTTCATTGGGACTTGGTTGTTGAGATAATTAGATTGGATCTTTCTCATTTGATAATAAAATAACACATGTCATAATATAAATAAATCAAATTCCACATGATAGACCCTAATTGGTCCACTTGGTAAAGGTACATTGGTCCATTTTGTTGTGACATCATCAGTTTTGTTAGGTTTGACTATAAGTTTGATTGGCCATAACTTTCACATATGGATTCAAATTTGGTCTATTCAAAGTGCATCAAAAATATTTTAGAATGATTTTCCATTTTGTTCTAGTTTTAGGAGATCTTGGAAATATATTAAGGATGAAAAATCCTCCTAATCACCAATTCATGTTTAAAATTTTCCTTATTTTACCTCCATTTTTTTCTCATATCTTTATTTCCATAGATCATTTTCATGAATCAAAAGAATCATTAAGATCCTAGAGAAGGAAGGAATTTTGTGGTGATAACAATTTTTTATAGAAAATTAGATTTTTCTCTTATTTTTTAGGTATGTCCATCAAGATTTTAGATTGGTACCTTTCATTAGTTATAGCACACATAGTGTACTCTCTATAGTAAAAAAGGTAAGTGAAGGTAGGTATTTATCCTTATATATATAACTTAATCCTTATTTTTTTAGTTCTTATATAATTTTCTCATGTGTTCTTTTGTGTTTTTATGTATCTATACCAAAGCACCATCTCATGTTACACTATACATGTGATGAGATTTGGGTGGGGCATATGTATAAACTTGATATTTTTGCCTCTATATAACTTTACGATGGCTCTTTTTTTAGGGGCTTGATGGTGCATCAATCTCCCTGAGTGCATGGCTTAAGGAGTGCACTAGGAATATGGTGGGATCAGATCATAGTACTTTGAAACACATGTTTACATACTATATTATCGTACCTTCATTACTATCAATATGACCTCCTCTGAGTATCTTTTTGTCTTACCTATTTTTCTAATTTTTGACTAATTTTGTTACCCACCTTATATCCTATTGTATCAATTAGATTTATATATTTTATTTCATACCTATCTTTCAATGTATTGGATCGAATTATCCAACATAGTTTTGAGTCTATCCCTATCTTCCTAATTGTAAGGCATGGATGATATAATTATAAGTCAACTAACATCCCATCTGAATGTATCATCTAGGTTGATACATTATGTATACACCTAATATTTTTCACTTTATCACTTTACTGATGGTTTTTATTGTAAGAGATTATTAGTGTGTCAATCTCCCCAAGTGCACGTCTTAAAGGCTATAATAGAAATGGGGTGGGATCAGCTCATCTTAATTTGTGAGATATGCTTGCATACTAATTTTTCATACCTTTATTACCTTCAATTTGACCTCCTTCAATTCTCTTTCCATCTTACCTCTACATTGACTTTCCATTGAATTTTGATAAACACCCTATATTCCTATTATATCAACCAAGATGATACAATTTATTTCATACTTGTCTTTCCTTATACTATATCATCCTAGTCAATGCATTTCTAAGTCATGTCTCTATCAGTTATACTATATTAGCTTGGTTGAGACATTTATGTCTACTAACATCTTTTCAACTATATTAGCATAGTCGATACCATCAGCATAAAGTTCATGGTTAGTTTTGGGTATCATAACCATATATGTAGGGGAAATATTTTAATCTTAAACCATATAACACACTCACATAGTTTAATTTCACTCAAAAAAAATCTCTTAAGTAATAAAAGGAGGAGTTAGACGTTTGAGTCTTAGCTGGAGGTATAGTATTGCATAAAGGTCTTTGAATATAAATAGGAGTCATGCCAAAGATGTGTCTAGTATTTAGAATCCCCAACTAAGGATATCTAGGTCTTCTTCTTACCATTTGAGGTGTTCAACCTAAAACATCTATTTTAAAGTGTCATTTGAGTAAAAGGAGGATACTAATGCAGCAACGAGTCCACCCAAAGATTAGTATCTTTATCCATGCTCTCTTTCCTTTATTTACTTAGTAGATAATATATTGCTTTACTCATTTCTATTGTAGATGTGTTGTTTATCTTTTTGTATACTCCTTATATTGAATAAGTTGGTATAGCTAAAGGGTTTATTAGGCTTTTTATTATCACCTTAGGTTTCATAGACCACCAATTGGTTGACCATTATACTACTTATCTTCTTATTATTTTAATACTTATAAATATATTGGATCTAGATTACCCTTTTCATCAGTTCCTTGAATGTGGTATCCTTATTATATCCTTAGCACACCCATTCACAATAGTTATTACAATAATTTATCAATATTGTGCCCTATTGATATATATATCCCATATCATAAGCTTAGGCTTTAGAACCTTATCCTCTTGACATTTAATTGTAGATTATCCTTTGTTAGGTCTATGGTTATTCTAGGTCCTTATTATTCCAAGTATACACATGCTCTATTGTTATGACCTTGTCTATATTCTAGTCTATGGAGAGAAAGAAGATTGTTACAAGTCATCCTATCTCATGTATACACATTAAAATTATATTTTAAGGTTATTTCTAGGTTTGAAGTTGTATATATAGGGGCCATATTTATCATTCCAAGCACACACAACACTCATTTTCTCTACTTCCACTCATATTTATGTTATTAAATAGTAAAATGAGAAGTTAGAAGATAAATTATTAATCTTAGAGGTCAATTATTTCTCAGGGTATTTTAATCTCATTAGGAGAAGTCAAATTGAGGAGGTACACCTAGAATTTGGAGTCCCTAACTAAGAATACCTAGGTCTTCATCTTGCCATTTAAGGTCTTCATCCTATAAAATATCTTTCAAAGTTCCACTATATCTAAGGGGGATATTGATGCACTAACAAGTCACCCCAATGTTAAGTTTTTTTATATTTAATTTATTTACACAGTAGATAGATATATTTTGCTTATTATTATAGTAATATGTATGTTGTTTTCCTTGCCTAGTTTCTCCTTATACCTAATAGGATAGTATATATATAGGGTTTACAGGTTTACCATTACCAATTCAAGTTGTATAGACCACTCATGGTTGACCATTACACCATTTAAATTTTTGATTAGTTTAATCTTCACATCTATCTTGGATATAGGTTACCCTTGTGTGTCAATTTGTTACATGTAGTTTCCTTATTAAATACTTGATACAACCATTTTTTAACATTATTACATCATTGATTTATCTTGGGATCTAGTTAGAACCATACCCCATATCTTAGGCATAGGATTTGTAACCTTGTGCCCTTGACATTGAGTGTATATTTCCATTTGCTATAACTATGACCACCTTGAGACCCATCACTATACCATCCAAGTATATATAGGCTCCATGTTATGATTTCTTATTTGTATCCTAGTTTATATTGATAAATATGATTGTTATATTAGTCATCCTAGCCCATGCATACATATTATATAGTGAAAAGGAAATATTAACTCGATTACTATACCAAGGGACATTTGAGATAAGAAAAAGAGTGGTATGTAAGAATGCAAACTATATTCAATATGTAGTATAGGTAAAATTACATATATGTATAATGAATCGATAAGCCCGAGAGTGAAAGGTATTGTATAATAAGATGAATAATTCCCTACTGATTTCCTAGAGTGCTACAAAATAATGTAGGATGAAAGATGTCTTTTGAGTCTTAAAGAAAACTCTAAAAAAATATTTTTGGTATGTGTGTGATCTCTCAAAGTTATGTATGCATTAATTTGTAGGTACTTAGATTGATTCCAACATGTTTTATGACCATAAATGCACACACACACACATACATGTATGATTTATAATATAATGGTTAAAATTGAAAACAATTATTAGAATAATAATTAAAAATTATATTTATCTTCCCTTACTGAGTGATAATTTTAATCCAACATGAAACATGCTATGAAGATGCCCTGTTATGGCATAGATGTAGAGTGTGTCATTCATTACACTACATAGTAGTGAAGTGATAACAAGTGAATGATAATGTGTAATAGTCATGTGTATATTTATAGTGACAACCAAAATGTAAATAAGAATGCACAAGATGGCTCACATATTGAAAGGATGAAAAGTGATGTGAAATCATGTAGATGATACATGGTGACATGAAATAATATATAATATATGAGAATTATGCATGAAATCTAGGGTGAGGTATTAGATGATGTGTGTTACAACATGAGGTGTGAAATAATATTAAATCTCTGAGTGTTGTAGAGTGATTGCACCAAACTACCAAACATAAAAGGACTATGAAGCAAGAGTGTGACAAACATGGGACTATTGGGGATAATGCATCAAGGTTTTGAAACACTCATAGAACTTGAAAATTGTTGGATGAGCTATGAGAAAAGTGAAAGATAAATGGAAGGATGCAAGGTGATACACCATTATTGTGCATTATTACAAGTTTGTATACTTGACATGAGATGTTACAAGGGTAGAGAATTAAAGCTCAGAAAGAGAAGTGAGGAGAATTACATAGCTATGAGGCAAGATACAAGGTTGTACATAGATCACTCATCATTTATTAAGAATAATTGGTCTCCATTAATTTTTGGTTAGCTATGTGAACTAAAATTGAAGCTATTTAAGGTTATACCACTTCGCTTGATCAACATACTAATCAACATTGATTGCTTGAAACAACTAATGTGTGCCATGGTGAGTGTGTGTAATTGTTAGTTCAATGATATGGTCTTTATATGTGGGACATGTTGACCAAATTTGTTCCCAAGTCAAATTTCACAACCCCCTCCAAATTCAAACTCATCATCTATTCATGTCATGCTTATATGGTCCCTAAAAATATTCATTTAACCTTGTTAGCATTATTTAAGGTTAGTTTGGAGAAGTTAAGGTAATTTTATATTGAGGTCATATAAGTGGTCTAGGGGTGTCATTAAGAGATAAAACATGGTTAAGTTCTGTAATATGTGATTAGGGGTTCATTAATGTTATTTCATTTATAAAATATATTTTCACAATGTTTCATGGTGTTTTGGAAACTCTAAGGTCCATTTGCTAACTTGAATGGGTCAAAAACACATTAAAATGTGATTTTTAGATAACTTTGATGTTTTTAAAAGTTTAAAAAATTCAAAATCTATAAAATATCCCTTCCAAAGATCTTGTAGCGGTTACTCAACTGCCACACCTAACAACTTGTCAGAAAAGGTTAGTTTCTTTGAGTTCAATGCCACTTTTAAGAGTTAAAGGAAGTTATATGGACATGTTGAATTCATGTTCAAGTGAAAACATTAAATAGGTGTCCTTTGGTCTTATACAAGTCAAAATAAGGATTGGAAGGAAATTATAGATCTAAAAATTGTAGAAAAACACTTCTCTCCTCCATAGACTCCTTCATAAGCTCACATAGGCAAAAATGATTTGAATGGTACAACCAAGAGAAAGAAGGTGGGATCCTAAAAATTTGGTCATCAATTTTAGTCTTGTTTAGATTCAGTTTTTTCTCATTGGTTCTTAGATTCATCTCCTTGGCTCTATGAACAATCGCTAAGAAGATAAGGGTCCAAAATCTGTTAGTCATCCATGATAGGGGTCTTTCTTGAGATTTTAAAATAAATTATGAAATCTTATCTACATTAAATCAAATGTAATAGCTTCTAATACATTTTTATATTCCTCACACACTTTATTTCCTCATAGTGGCATGTGTGGAGGTCCTTTTGGCATGGAAAATGGCTCTTGTACATTATCTATAAGTGACTATTATTCTTTTGCATTTTTAAGTTATCCATGTGGTCTAATACATTTGAATTTTTCTATATGGTCCTCTAACACTCTCTCAATCCATTCATAGTCTCTTTATCATCCAAATATTCTATGCAATGTTCAAGAATGGTCAATTCTCCATTCACTTTTGTGAATTATGTGTTTCTTGTGTTTGCCTAATAAAGATGATTTGAAGTGTTTGAATATGTTTTTCAAGGAGAATTGAAGTTTTATTATTCATATAATTAATTGATAAAACTATCTCGATGATATTTTATCCATTGTATGCTCCATGATGTATTCAGGACCCTAGGCCTAACTCAAGTGTGAACACAGTCAAATGGTCATGAACACTACCTACAAGACTCTATATGTTGATAATAAGAACAAAGGATATAAGTTATTTTGGAAGTAATTGTTGTCACTTTCATTTTCACCCTTTGAAGAGATGTCTCATCTCTCCTCATCCAAGTAGCATAATTGAAACACCTCTAGGCTTTTGGATAGCCTTGAATGAGGTGAATTTCTAGATAGGGCTAGCTCCCTTGATGTACCACTTTGGATCACTACTACACCTAAACCTTGTGAGGGAAAAGGGAGAGAGAAAATTGAAATAAAACTATCATAAGGGATGTTATACACCAAATTTATTGATGACTACCAACTAACTACATGTTACACATGAAACCAAGAGACTAACTAAACATACACTTTTATAATCTAGATCTTCTCACATCAGTATTTCATTGTGAAAGTTGTGATAAATGTATAGACTAGGAAGAATATATAAGAGGCCTAAAATGGAACTATTTGATTAGGCTAACTCACTAAACCTTGACACCTCATAAGACACTTCACATGACCTATAAGAAGAAGCTTTCAAACTACAAATAGGTGAGAGAATGAGACAATCATGCTAAGGAAATAAGAGTCATCACTTATGTAAAATCAAACATTCCAAATGAACACACTAATAATATTCATAGAATCAGTAAAACTAGTAGTATTTATTTATCAAATAGTATTCAAATGAGAAGGGCTTTTCCATACTTAGGTGGAGCATAGTTTAAAAAGGCTAAAATGGCTAATTCTTATAGAACTTGAGAGAGAGAGAGAGAGAGGAGAAGAGAGAAGTAAAAAGTTCACAAGCACAATTTTAAAGATGATAAAATGAGTTAAATATGCATGATAATAATATTTTGAATAGACCATGCAAGATTAGGAATTACAAGTGTCCATACAAGGCATAAAACTCATGAAAAGTGGCATGAAACTCCTTATTTTGGCTTAGAAAAATGCCTTCATCATCCACATATGTTTGAACATCCCAAAACTTACTATGGATATTTATAATGATTGGAGTGATATGGAATGATTTTATACATACCTATCCATGCATTGGTTTCAGTCTTGGTCATTTGGTATCATCTGGAAATGAGCTATCACCATCTACAGTCTAAAGACCTCTTCTTTCATGTACCCTACACACATGGCCTCCAAAAAGGAATTATTTTTCCATAAGAATCCATGGAAGGGATTGAATTAAATTTTTCAATACCCTCCATGTTTGTATAGGCATTAGGCACACCTTAAAATTAGCTCACTTGAAGTTTTCCACCCTTCTCACTAGCTTGGTCACTATGCCAATTTTGATTGGCTAAGATGAAGTAGTTGGTTGAGGAACTTAAGAGTTGTTCCAATAATTAAATTTACATTTTGAGTTATCGTAAGTCCTAATATTCCCTTCCATGTGATTGGATCTCTTGTAACCTCCTAGAACCTGTACAACACACAAAATAGTCAAAAATACCTTGTTTTGTACTCCATACATATAGCTATGTACAATTTGAAAGTATGGGAAGGATATTGAAATATTATTGTACAATTTTAAATCACTTTCATGTCCAAACTATCTCATTTTGATATCCCTCCAACCTCATTTTCCCAATCAGGTCCTTCTAAGGGTTTAGCAAGGGTTTTAGATAGTTTTGACCTCCTAGGCTTTGTTCATAAATATGGGGCATTGAATTTGAAAAAAAATCCACAAGATAAATTTATATGACCATTTTTAACTAATCCAATCTTATTATTTCCCCATGAAAATCACCAAGAAAGATATGAGCATTTAAACTTGCCCTATCAAGCTCTTTCCTCCATTTCCTGCAGGTTTGAGTTGTCTTAAAGCCAAAAAGTGGCCTTTTCATGGTTTTATTTACATATAAATAGATTTAAAATGTCTGAAGTGACATTATACACATACTAAGATAATTTTTAAATCTTATCTCATGATATAATTTAAAATGGTTCTCCATTTGGCTTTTGGCCTAAACTATGTTTAACAGGTCTGCTTGCAAACATGGTCACCTAGACCATCTTGTTGAGTTCCATCCTTTATTTCTTGGTTTTACATACTATCATAGGTGTAATGAAACTTATTACACCTTATTTAAAGGTTCACACAACTCCTAGTCCATCATTTCATCCCTTCTTTCCAAACTTGCCATTTTATGCCTAAGGGGGAGTACTCTATATGAGACAAAATAGAGGGTACTTACCCTATTTACTCAGACAAAATTAGTTCTTGAGGAGATTAATAAACCTATAAATTTTATATATACCAATTTTTATTCCTTTACCATATCAATAGACCCCCCAACCTCTATAAAACCCAAGATAGATAGTGTAAAAGGGGATTATGCACAGTGTTTTGGTGTGAACTATGTATGTTACATTTAAGCCCCTCCTCTATGAAACATTTCTCATGTAAATAATTTATAAATTTTATCATGTTCATGGTGGATATTTTCCAATCTCTCTTCACTACTCTAACCTTTCATGTACCCCTCATACCTTGAACTCTCAAGACTGAGTTCTATTATTTGACTATGTTTTGCTTCAATATGCTACACCTGTAGGTGATCATGTGTGTTTAAATATTGAGAATAGTGCTTAGAGGAATATTTTTAATCCCTTAATACCATTTTAAATTGATTTTAACCTTTTTTCTCACCCTGATTATCCTAAACCATCTCTTAAACACCCTATCTCAGCTCATTATCACCCTACAGCCACCTATAACTGACTGTACAGAGTCATGTAGGTGGTTTTCATCCTTAAACCTATGTTATATATCCTTTTAAACCCTTTGTAATAATTAAATAAATATTTCCTAGTGAGATTATCATGTGTAAATGTTTATTATTTCTCAATTTTATTTTGAGATCTCTATGAACATCTACAAGTAGGTTGTAGTTGTGTATAATAAGGTCTAAGAGTAACTTAGATTCATCATCAAATTATCTTTATTTCTTAAGCTCCCTAAACTCACTTGAAACTTCTTACCCAAGATCAAACACTCAAATTCATCCTTTAAGCTTTCACCCTCTTGAGTTGCTACTCCAAAGCACTCTTCATCTCTATACAGTGATAGGTGGGTATTTAAAGGCTTAAGCCAATCCTATAGGTGTGAATGGGAGATAGAACACATAATTCCAACCTTCCTTACATAACCCTTGGACAAAGAATGCTTTAATCAACCATATAAAACTATTAAGTCATAGAGTCATGGTTTGGTATTCTAACATTGGATGGAGGAGTCTCTTATAACTCAAAACTATAGATAATATTGAATGAAATTAGTGCATAAATATGCAATTTTAGGCTTTCCAATGACCACCCTCCATTTGCCATCTGCCTCCAAAAATTTTCACAGTCCATGTCCCATGTAGATGATACAAGGTTAAGACATTTATATGCTTCAAAAATCCTTGAAAACCTATTTTTTTCTTTTGAAAAAAGTGTTCAGACCTCTATTTTCTTGTTTTAGGGAAAATATCCCTAAACTCACAGTCATTACTTTTGAAAGTAGTCCATACCTCCATTTGCTCATATCACACTACAATAAGGTTTTTTATAATCAATTCCACATACCGAGATATTAAAGAAAGGTTTTTTCATGTTCTAACCTCCCATACAAGGACTTATATACAGAGACTAATGACACATGTAGGTAGATGTTTTCATGTATAGGCAGTAAAGCTTTGTTTAGGTAGTGTACATTGTCTTGACCACCAATGGACTCTAGATTCATATAAATACCTATAAATTAACTCCTCACTCTAAAAATACCTTATTCATCTCAAACACTCCTTGAACACTCCTTATGGCATCTTAACTCTCTGTGGTACCACCTGTAGGTGGCCATTTTCATAGTGTAGGCAGTAGATGAGAATTAGAGGTAATAGACAAGGTTTACATGTTTGTGATCAACTTTAGGTCTCTTCAAAGTTTAAAAATTCACTCTCAACATTCCAAATCGTTTAAAACAACCATCAACACTTTCTTTTCACACATGAAATTCTTTATGAAGACACTTGTAGATGAGTTGTTCATGGTAGATTGTGTGAAAGTGCTCTATATGACTGTTACAGTATTCTCTCAGCCATTTGAATGCTCAAATTACTACTCCATGTTGATAAAATAAATAACAAGGATTTTGAACTTTCATCACACCTTTTTAAACATGTTATACAAGCCCCATACATGTAATTCACCATGACTACAAGTAAACGTGGGTAAAGGGCTGACTAAGTATGACAATGGACTAAAAGTTTGATTCAAACATGTAAATCTGAGGCCAAAAATTAAGGTAAGGTGATAATATGGCCTTGATACATGGTTGAAATCACATCACATTCCTATGATACCTTTTGTTGAAAACCAAACATTTTGCAAACAAGGATCTTTGACTGAAACCTCACATGGTGACACCTTCCTACAACATGAGATGATTTTCTCATCAAAACACCATGAAAAATGAAAATAATAATTAATAACATCTAATAAGAGAAAAAAATCATTTATATTCAACATCACCAACTAAATTGTATGGACCTATCCAAAATAGAGCAAAACCTATAGGGTGATTGAAATAGTGAGAAGAAAAACACAGTCAGCTTAGGAAGGATGGTTCATAAATCATGGTTGACAAATATTTTAAATATTATTATTTAAATTGATATCTCTAAGTGTATTACCACTTCCCAAAATAATTTGACCTGAAACCTCTTCAATGAACTGTACCAAGCATGAACCTATTGATTACTTCTGCATGTCTAGAAGGGAAAGAAAGGAGTAGAACAATTTTAGGTCTTTTTTAGCACTCAAAAATAATATAAATTCATAATATAAGTTTTATGAAGATTAATATATTTTCCATGACCCTCTCCCATGTGTCACCTTCCCCCATGGGTCATACAAGTGCTAAACTCTTTTTTTCTTAAGAAAACTACTCTTTCTTCTAAAGAACCTACCACTTTTTAGTTAAGAATAGTTTAATAAGGCATAATAGGACACATAAAATTTGAAATCACATTTAATAACATTCACATTTCCCAATAAGGTTGTACAAGTCATTAAATGTTATTTTTTGACCTTAAAATGACTCAAAATGATAAATTGACTAATATGACTAAGACCAAGGCTAAGATGACATTAAATGACATCAAATAACTTATAATACACCCTATGAAAAAATATTATACCCCATAAAAATATTTTAAAAGTCAAGTTTTTACCTATAGGAGCCCCAATTTGACTTGTAGGGTCAAATTTGGTCAACAAATTGGTGACTCGTAGGGGTAGTATGCATGTTATACTAACTAGACCAAAAACCTTATTAGTCCATTGGGATTAGGGAGTCAAAGTCTGAGACACCCAATATTAATTTGACCATTAACCACAATATTTTATCAAGATAAGACCAATGACTACCTCAACCACACAAAACAAAAGACAGACACAAAGCAAAAAGAAACACACATGTGCTTCATGAGGACCTATGTAACACACAAACACCAAACTAAAAAAACTAAATCAAACACTAATTAACCTGAGTTAAAAACTCCCTCCTAGATCAAAGGGAAATTTTTAAACCCTTCTTTATTTATGAAATGAATGAATGAATGACATATATAGTCTTTTGATCCTTGACATTGATGCCTCTAACTTTTTCATGATGTTTTCCAACTTCATTGACATGATGTTCAATGAGAATGAGGTAGTTACAAATAGGTTGGATATGTAAATGAAATCTTATTTCATCTAAACAGCCTCAACCTTCTCGTATGGATCCTCAATTACAACCTCTGATGGTGGCTCAACAAGCCATACCTTCTTAATTTCCATAGTGCTCTCAATAAGATTGGGTTTATTCTCAGTTTCAATTTCTTCTATCTCATCAAGGAGCTTTGCATATTCTACCCAATCTTGGTCATTGTCTTTTGAGGAAGACTCTTTTTTCACCTTGTCATGTACTTGATCCTCAACTTGGCAAAACTCTTCAAGCTCTTGAAAGAACTTCATTTACAGTTACCAATCATCTTTGTCCTCTTTATCATCTAAAACCACTACCTCTTCAATCTTCTCTTCTTGATGTATGAGGTCATTAAGCTAGTGTTCTTCAAGCTCTAATGTATTTAAGGTGATTTAAAATTAGGTTAAGTTATTGTGTCATCTTCAAATACAACAACTTCCACCTTGGTCTCAAGAGAGTTTTATAGGACTGTAACCTCTTTAATCTTCTCTTCTTGATGTATGAGGTCATCAAGCTAGTGTTCTTCAAATTTATAACCTATTTAGGGATCTCAAGTTGCATATCAGATATCATAACATAAATATTATTCTCAAGGGATACAATATCTTCTATCTCCTTCTCCTTCTTGGTGATGCCAAGACTAGGCATCTTGAAATCATGTGACTTAGCCCAATGAGGCTACCAAGGAGGTATATTTTCTTCAAGCAAGAATTCTAAATTCTTAACAACCAAGTTCTCTTCTTTATGTTCCCACACCATAGGTACATCAAGGCAAATAGTGATAAGGTGGGGATAAGATGAACTAGTTGGTAGAGGTAGAACATATAACTCAAAATCAAAATGAGAGTTAAATGTAAGGGATTCTTTTGGAAGCTCTTGAAGAAGGGGGTGCAGACCTTGGGCTAAAATAGCTTGGTTTTCTTCCTTTTATTTGACAATCACTTCATTATAATCTTATTGAGCTTCATCACTCTCGTTACGAAGGTTAGATGGGGTGTGTTTAGGCATATGATCTTCTTTTGGGTCTAAACCTTCCATCACACCTTGACTTAGCAATTTCATCCTTGACTTTAACTTTTCAATTTGCTTCTATAGGTTCTCTTGGAAAAGTATATATTTAATTTCATAGGCATCATCATGAAGATAAAGAGTACAATAGGATTGACATGGAGAAAAAGAGGTCTCTTGAGGAAGGGTGGTAGGGACTTGCATTAGATCAAACTCTTCCTCATCTTGACACTCCTTCTCTAGGCTTTTATCTTCTTTCTTTCCTCATGATTACACTACATTATTCTATATTAGGATATTAGTATTAGGAGTCTCTTCTTGAGTTATTGATGCAACTTGAGGAGTGGGTGAAGTGTTTAATAAACTTAGGATCTCCTTAGGCTTGGATTTTCCACCTTATCTCCAACTTGTAGTCTCATATCTAGGGGTCTTTTATTAAAGTTGGGATGTAATGGGAGAGGGAAATGAGATATTATATTACACTTATTTTGATAATGAGATACAATGATTTAACTTCATTTTGGCCAACTCAATCTGCCTATCAAGATTTTCTTCAAACATAAGGCTTGCCTCTTTAATTATCTTTTCTAACTGATTGGGAAAAGGATGAGTTTGGTAAGCTTGATTAGGTTCATGAGTAGGAATCATTTAGGACTGATAGAAATGTTGGGGAAGTAGATATGAAGGTTAATATACTTGGTGAGGCTACTCCTCATAATCTCTTAGTTTATCTTCCAAGGATGTAATCAAGCCACCCAAATCTAGCATCTCGCTTGTGAGCCTATGCCAATTAGCTATCTTAATAGGAGCCCACTCTTTTTTAACCAGATATAATGCATTTATCACCTTATGAGCATGATGAATATAAAAATATTGACCATGTCCCCTTAATGTGTCAAACATATAGTTCTCATAGCCCAAAATATTTTGCTTAAAAGTATAAATGGATTGACTTGAGTAGTGACTAGGTTAACTAAGAGGAGAAATATATTGAGGAAGCTAGTTATAAGACTGATACACTTCATGATAAGGTTGACAATGGTCATATTGGAGCTAAAAATAATCATATTAGGGTCATTAAGGAGCATGATAAGGCTAATAAAGAGTTCCATAAGCTAGATAAACCTCACCAACTTATGTACAATAATATTTAACACTAAAGTTAGCCATGGAACTTCATTAAGAACAAAGAACATAAGGAACGTGTATCAACAATATTTAAAATGAATACCTAGGCTATTTGAATATCTAATGTAATCCTGAATTCACTGTTGATGTTTAGATAGATGCCTCCTAACGCTAATGTCTTGAAAGACAACACCAAAAATCTTTCAACTTCTTAGACTAAAAGTGCCATCAGGCATGCCAAAATTTATTATCACTTGGATTTTCAACCTTTAATTATATGTCTTATCTCTCCTTATCCAAGTATCATAATTATAACACCTCTAGGCTTGTGGGTAGCCTATGAATGAGGTAAATCCCTAGATAGGGTTAGCTCCCTTGATTTAACACTTTGGATCACTACTACACCTAAACTTTATGAGGGAAAAGGGAGAGAGAAAACTTAAAGTAAACTATCCTAAGGGAGGTGATAAACAAAATTTATTGATGACTACCAACCATCTACATGTTACACATGAAACCAAGAGACTAGCTAAACATACACTTTTCTAATCTGAATCTTCTCACATCAATATTTCATTATAAAGGTTGTGATAAATGTATAGGCTAGGAGGACTAGATAAGAGGCCTAAAATGACACTATTTGATTAGGCTAACTCACTAAACCTTAACACCTCATAAGACACTTCACATGACCTATAATAAGAATCTTTCAAACTACAAATAGATGAGAGAATGAGATAATCATGCTAAGGAAACAAGAGTCATCACTTATGCAAAATAAAACATTAAAAATGAACAAAATAAGAAAAGTCATAGAAGAGGTAAAACTAGTAGTCTTTATTTATAAAATTGTATGCAAATGAGCAGGGCTTCACCATACCCAGGTGGAGCATAGTTTACAAAGGCTAAAATGGCTAGTTCTTATAAAACTTAAGAGAGAGATGAAAAGAGATAAGTTAAAAAATCATAAATACACTTTTAAAGATGAGAAAAGGAGTTAAATATTCATTATAATAATATTTTTAATGGACCATCCAAGGTAAGGAAGTACAAGTGTCCATACAAGGCATAAAACTCATGAAAAGTGGCATGAAACTCCTTGTTTTGGCTCAAAAAACTACCTTCATCATCCACAATTGTTTAAACATCCCAAAACTGAATAGTGATAGGTATTATGATTGGAATAATAGGGAAGGATTTCATACATGCCTATCCATGCATTGGTTGTATTCCTAGTCATCTGGCATCATTTGGAAATGAGCTATCACCATCCACAGTCTAAAAAACCCTTCTTGCATGCACCCTACACACTTGTCCACCAAAAATACATTATTTTTCTATGAAAATCCATGGGATGGAATGAATGACATGTTTAAATACCCTCCATGGTGAGGCATTAAGCACAGTTTAAAATTAACTTAATTGAAGTTTTCCACCCTTCTTACTAGTTTGGTCACTATGCCAATTTTGACTGGCTAAGATCAAGCAACTAGTTGAGGCACTTAGGAGTTATTCCAAGGAATTAAATTTACATTTTGATCTATATTAAGTCATAATATTTCCTTCCATATAATTATAATCTCTTGGAACCTCTATGAACCTACACAACACACAAAATAGTTAAAAATACCCTATTTTATACTCCATCCATACAATTTTGTATAAATCAAAAGGATGGGAAGGAGCCTGAAAGAGTCATATACAACGTTAAATAAATTTCATGGCCAAAATATCTCACTTTAATATCCCTCCAACCTCATTTTCCCAATTGGGTCATTCTAAGGGTTTAGCAAGGGCTTTAGATAGTTTTGACCTCTTAGGATTTGTTCATAAAGATGGGACATTGAATTTGTAAAAAAATTCTAAAATATAAATTTATAGGAACCTTTTAAAATTATAAAATATTATTAGGTCCCCATGAAAAGAACCAAGAGAGATATGGGTAGTTAAACTTGCCCTATCGAGCTCTTTCCTCCATTTCTTGTAGGTCTAAGTTGTCTTAAAGCCCAAAAGTGGCCTTTTCATGGTTTCCTTTGCATCTAAATAGCTTTAAAATTTATTAAATGACCTTATACACATAATCCAATAGGTTTGAAATATTATCTCATGATATAACTTAAAATGGTTCTCGATTTGGCTTCAGGCCTAAACTATGCTTAACAATCATGCAAACCTAGTCACCTAGACCATCTTGTTGGGTTACATCCTTTCTAGATTGATTTTAATTATTTTAATAGTTGTAATGAAACTTATCACACGTTCTTGAAAGGTTCACACAAATCTTGGTCCATCATTTCATCCCTTCTTTCCAAACCTACCCGTTTATGCCTAAGGGGGAGTACCCTCTGTCTGAGACAAAATAGAGGGTACTTACCCTATTTACTCAGACCAAATTAATGCTTTAATAGCTTATTAAACATATAAATGTGATTTTTACCATGTTTTATCCCTTTAACAAGTCAATAGACCCACCAACCTCTACAAAACCCAAGACAGATAGTGCAAAAGGGGACTGTGCATAATGTTTTGGTATGAACTATGTATATTGGATTAGAGCCCCTCCTATATGTAAGCTTTCTCATGTCAATAATTTATAAATGTTGTAATTTTAATGGTGTATATGTTCCAATATATATTCTCTAATCTAACGTTTCATGTACCCCTCATAACTTGAACTCTCAATCCTGAGTACTATCATTTGACTATGTTTTGCTCCAATATGTTGCATTTGTAGGTGATCATATGTGTTTAAATATTTACTATAGTTATTAAATTCCTATTTTGAATCCCTTAATAACATTTGACATTTATTTTTAAAAAAATTCTCACATTTTTTAGTCTAAACCATCTCTTAAACACCCTATCTCAGCTCACTGCCACCCTACAACCACCTACAGCTGACCGTATGGAGTCTTGTAGGTGATTTTCATCCTTAAACCTATGTTACATATCTTTTGAAACCATTTGGAATACTTAAATAAATATTTCCTAGTGATATGATCATGTATAAAGTTATATTATTTCTCAATCTCATTTTGAGAGCTCTATGAACATCTATAGGTAGTTTGTAGGTGTGTATAATAAGGTTTAAGAGTAACTTATATTCATCATCAACTTCTCCTAGTTACTTAGGCTCCATAAACTAAATTAAAACTTCTTACCTAACATAAAACACTCAAATTCATCCTTGAAGGTTCCACCCTCTTGAGTTGCTACTCCAAAGCACTCTTCATCTCCATACAGTTGTAGGATGGTATTTCAAGGCTTAAAGACATCCCTATAGATGTGAATAGGAGATAGAACATAGAATTTCAACCTTCCTTACATAAAATTTTGACCAAGAATGATTCAATTAACCATATAAAATAATTCAATCATAAAAGCATGGTTTGGTATTGTAACATTGGATGGAGGATTCTCTTATAGCTTAGAACTATAGATAATACTGATTGAAAATAGTTCATAAATATGCAATTTTAGGCTTTCCAATGACCACCCTCCATTTGTCATCTGCCTCCAAAACATTTTATATTCCATTTCCCATGTAGATGATACAAGGTTAAGAAATTTATAGGCTTAAAAACTCCTTAAAACCCTATTTTTTATTTTTGACAAAAGTGCTTAGACCTCTATTTTCCTGTTTTAGGGAAAATATCCATGAACTCACAGTCATTACTTTTGAAAGTAGTCCATACCTCCATTTGCTCATATAACACTTTAATAAGGTTTTTTATAATCAATTATACCTACCAAGATCTTAAGGAAAGGTTTTTTCATGTTCCAAACTCCCATACAAGGACTTATATACCTCTCCTAATGACACCTATAGGTAGATGTTTCCATGTATATGCAATAAAGGTCTGTTTAGGTAGTATGCATTGTCTTGACCACCAATGGACTCTAGATTCATCTAAATACCTCCAAATTCACTCCTCACTCTTCAAATACCTTATTCAGATAAAACACTCCTTCAACACTCCCTTATGGCATCTTAACTCTCTATGGGACCACTTGTAGGTGGCCATTTTCACATTGTAGGTAGTAGATGAGAATTGGAGGCAATAGACAAGGTTTACATGTTTTTGATCAACTTTAGGTCTCTTAAAAGTTTCCAAATTAAATCTTATCATTCCAAAGGGTTTGAAAAAACTATCAACACTTTCTTTTCACATATGAAATTCTCTATGAAGGCACCTATAGATGAGTTGTTCATGGTAGACTATGTGAAAGTGCTCTATATGACTATTATAGTATTCTCTCAACCATTTGAATGATAAAATTACTACTCCATGTTGATAAAATAAATAAAAAGTATTTTTAACTTTCATCACACCTTTTTGAACATGTTTTACAATCCTTATACATGTAATTCACCGTGACTACAAGTAGAAGTGGGTAAAGGGTTGATTGAGTATGACAATGGACTGAAAGTTTGATTCAAACATGGAAATATGAGGCCAAAAATGAAGGGAAGGTGATTATATGGACTTGAGACATGGGTAAAATATCACATTCCTATGATACCTTATTTTCAAAACCAAACATTCTACAAATAAGGATCTTTGATTGAAACCTCACATGGTGGTACCTTCCTACAACATGACATGATTTGCTCATCAAAAAGCCATGAAAAATGAAAATAATCATAAAGATAACTTGAGAAGAGATATAAAATAATCTATAGTCAACATCACCAAGTAGATTATATGGACCTATCTAAAATAGAGCAAAACCTATAGGGTACAGGAAATAGTTAGCATAAAAACATAGTCAGCTTGGGAATGATGGTTCATAAAGCATGGTTGACCAATATTTTAAATATTATTATGAAAATGTATCTATTTGAGTGTACTACCACCTCCCAATATTTTTTACATGAAACTTATTCAATTGACCGTACCAAGCATGAACTTCTTGATCACTTTTATATGTCTAGAAGGGCAAGAAAGGAGCAGAATGGTTTTTAGCCTTTTTCATCACTTAAAAAGAATTTAAAGCACTTATATTAGTGTGAGGAAGATTAATATATGTTCCATGAGCTTCTCCCATGTGTCACCTTCCCCCATGGGTCATATAAGTTCCAAAATCTTCTCTTTTCCCAATAAAATTGCTCTTTCTTCTGAAGACCTTGCCACTTTTCAATTAGGAATAATTTAATAAGGTATAATAGGACACATGGAATGTGACATCACATTTAGGAACCTTCACATTTTCCAAAGGGTCATACAAGTAATTAAATGCCCCTTTTTAACCTTAAAATGACTCAAAATGAAAAATTTATGAATATGACTAAGACCAAGGCTAAGATGACATCAAATAAATTTTAATACACCCCATTACAAAATATTATACCCCATAAAACATCTAAAAATTTAAGTTTTTACCTATAGGGGCCTCAATTTGACCTGCAGGGTTAAATTTGATCAACAGTAATATTTTGAACTTAGAGTCAGTGAGAAATTTCCTTAATAAAACTAACCACTTTGATAAGTGCAATGATTCAATAATGATTAATGCCTAATTCAAGGTCATCGTATAGTCAGGTTTCTTAAGAGTGATCTACAGTCAAACTAAGAAAAATTACTCTTGACAAAGAGGTTGATAAGTTTTTGAGTCCTTTAAGATATCAATAAATGTTGAATACTTCAATATAAATAATAAAAAGTCATTTAATATGCATAAATATTGGTTTAAAGGCTTAAAAGATCTAAAACTCAATCAACTATTCAAAATAACTATCTGCAGTCAGCTAGTCAAGAAATGGACTTAAATAGTAAAGTTGATGATATTTTGGGGTCTTTAATACATTAATAATGGTATTGAGATATCACCACAACATGAAAAATCAATTTTAGAGTTTTTTAAATAGGTATGAGAACCTAAAGAGACTTAACATAGTCAAGCTCTAAATGAATGTATGAATAGTCACCTACAATCACTTATAGGTCTATCTAGGAAATAGGGGTCTCTTTAAAGCTTGGAGATATTAAGAATTGTATGAGGTCAATTATTACTTTCACTAACTTTTAAAATTAATAAAATTTCTCAAGAACCCCTAGAAATGACTAAACCAACTCAATTTTACAAGGCAGTCGAAACAGGGTTGTGAAGGGCTTGTTTTTTGGCTATTTCATGGTTTGGCTATAGGCACATTGTTCCAAAAGATTAAAATTGAAATAGAGATTGGGTTTTTAATGGTTAAGGTGAATCACACACTTCCTAGAGGTTTCACAAGTGTAAGAGGAGTTTAGATCTAGAATTCACTTTTTAGGGCTAGAGGCCTAATTATGCCTAATTGGCAGAAGAGATAGGCATAAAACATTGACTTCCACTTGGATTAAACTCATGAAATTTTATATATAATTTTAAGGTCATAGAGGGTTATAAAATATTCCTTTATTTTGTCAATATACTCCATAAAATTTCCACACAAGGAAAAAAATAGAAAAAAAGGTTACAAGGAATGAGGCCTAATTAAGGCTTTTGGTAGAAAGTGATATGTTGAGGATAGTTTGAGGCCTCAATATGGATTTATGTAGGTCCAATATTATTTCAATAATATATCCATGAATTTTGGATGATCTGGAGAAATTGAAACTAGGTTTTGACACTTGTGTGTAAAATAGGCCTAAGGAGATGAAGAGCCTTCTAAACACCTTGCAAGAGAATGAGGTGATGTGTCAAGTAAAACCTATTGAATTAAATTTAAATGTGTTAATATTATATATAAAATTTAGGATAAACTGATATAATTACCAAGAATGCCACTTGTCCTTCAACATGTCAAGAAGAAGGAGAGTTTCAAGAAGTTAGTCAAGGTGTCAAACATGCATTTCAACCTCCCACGCCACTTGGAGAGATAGAGAATATAAAGAGGATCTAAAAATGGATTTTTAATTATATTATGATAGTTATATAACTCCTTTTATTATTTTAATATACATTACACTTGTATATCTATTCTCTCTTGCACACTTCTCTTCTCTCACACTTATGTTATATATTGAGCCACTTTGGCTTTTAAATGTATCCTCCACCTAAGTATGGAGATTACATGCTCATTTTCATCCTTAAAGATATAAATAATTATCTATTTTTCCTTATCCATTATTTTTTTCAATGTGTATGTTAATTTAGTTGATCTTGCTAAGTGATAGTTTCTCTTCTTTAGTACGTTGTCCTTACTTGCATCCATATTCAACTTTGAAATTCTATTTCAGGTCTCTTGAAGTGTTCTAATGTAGTTTTAATGAGTTTAGTGAGTTTTATCTACACTATTTTCATACTATAACCTTTTATTTAGTCCTCCTATCTTAGGTTAGCTTCACAAACCTTCATGAGAAATACTAATGCAAGGGCAATTTTGGAGCAGTGTCATATGTAAATTAGACTTGTGTTTGAAGTGTACTTGCAGTTGGTTGGCAGTGGTTAGTTAAAAAAATTAATCACCTTGTTATGATAGATTTATTTCATTTTCTCTCTATCTCTTTTCATTCAAGGAAGTAAATATTATAGGTGATAAGCTATCAAAGACAAATCTATGGAGCTATCCCTTCAATCTAGAGGTTTACCTATATCATAGGTAACCCAAAGGCCTAGTGTTAATCCAATGGTTCACTAAATTTTTATGAGGATTTAACAACCCCTCCAAGATTTAAAAATTGAATGACAACAATTCTGGCATGCTCGGTGGGACAAAGGTCCAAAAGAGTGGAATAATTTTTTGGTGATTTCTTCTACCTATCAGCTTTAGAAAGGAATAAACAAACACCAATGGTGACTCTAAATGAAATTAGCTCATGATAAGCAACCTAGGTACTTATCATGAAATAATTTGTTAATATCTTATGTGTTAATTTTACTAATGAGGTTGGTATGGTTGGATATGATGAGAGTTTCCACTATACACCCCTTACCAACCTTATCATGACCCATATTATGTATCCCAATAGCCCTGTCAATATTATTATCAGCCCTATGAGCCACGGCAGTCCTATGGTCATCCTACTTCCCCTTCATATGACCATGATGTTGCTAAAAAATCCTATGAATAATCCTATGAGGAAGGCTATCAAGAATAGTATTAATAATTACCTTCTTATCAACCCCAATATGACTCCTACTAGCCTTATCATGATGCATATCAACCTGAACATGATTCCTATCATCATTTCATGAGAAATTAGATGATTTCATTATTTTGGAAGCAAGATATAAGGCCTTACAAGCCCAAGTTAGTTAACTAATTCAACAAATTAAAGCTCACCACAATCCCCTCTATTCCCATCTTCCTATTTCAATCCCATCTCATGCCAAATCCTTATTGGCACTCATGCCAAATCCTTATTGGCACTCATGCCAAATCTACTAGATAATGAAGAAGAGATGAGAACATGGGATGAAGAGTTTGGTGTGCTCCCTAGTCATCTCCTAGAGTGGTTGAGAGATTTAGTTTAAAAGTTGATGAACATGTGGAGGTTGTTTGAATAAGAATCCCAATATGACATCAATGAGAAACTGTACTTGGCAAGAAATTGTATCCAATGGTCAATAGATAGTTTAGAAAAGTGGGAAAACCAAGAGGTTAAGGATTAACTTCAACTATTGAAGAGTATTAATAAGTCTATGATCAAATTGAAATTATTTTTGAATAAGGTGTCTCTCCCATTGTTCCATCTAACTTGTCATTTCCCCATGAGTTCATTCAATAATCCTCCATTCCTAAGTCCATTCATGAGCCCTCCATCACACCTCATACTCCACTTCTAAACCATGAACTTGTTCACCACCCACCCACCACATCCCTTCTTCAAAGATAACCCATCTTATGGGAGATTAGTGAAGAGGAGCAAGCCAAAGTTACAACTGATCAAGAAGATGACTTAAGTGTTTATGATGAAGAACTCACTATAAGGACTCCCCTTGTTGAAGATAGGTACAAGTCAAACTTCTTGAGTGAAGAAAGAGAAAACTTTGATGAGGTTGTAGCTAATCACAAAGAATTTATTCAAGGCATGAAAGAAAGGTCTTTGAACAAGGATATCACATCAACTAAGTTGGTTGAGTCTTATGACCATGAGCAAGAGTTTGAATCTAAAAATACCATTGAAGAAGAAGTTGTTGATTACTCCATGAATCAATATGATATATGTTAGAGTTTCAATTAGATTTGTGAAGAATTTGATGGCCTTAAAAATCCTACACATCCTACTAGCCAGTTAAAAGACACTCTTAAAGATCCCTTTCCTCTTGATGGTGTGTTCCCAAAAGAAGATCTTATGCCACCCAAAATTGTTGAAGTTGCATCCAGATTTGAAGTTGATCAAGTGCTCAAGGACCAATAAGATGAAGTTAAATAATTTGTGGTTCTTTAAGAGAAGGAAGATAAAGATGATTAGAAGTTGCATGTTGAGCTTCTCCAATAGTTTAAAGGTCTTTGTAAGGTTGAAGGTCGTGTGCACATAGAGCTTGAATAAGATGTCTTCATGGAAGACAATGATGAATATTAGGTTGAGTATGCTAATCTCCTTGAAGAGCTTGATGAGCTATCAGATGGTAATAAGTTTGAAGATGTTCTTGAAGATGATTTACTTCTTAAAGGACAACATGATAATCTTTAAAACACCAACATAGGGGCTTTCCCTATAATTCAAGAAGTGGTCATGATTAAGACAAGCAAAAACACCAAGAAAGTTCATGAGAAGGCTATTGAAGTGCAATAAGAGTTCACCTTCATAGGTCACATGTTTACAACTATCATCATTTCATTTAAATACATGCTAAGAAGAGTGTCAAGCATGAAGGAGTTGAAGACATCAAGGCCAAGATTCAAGAGGCAACTTGCCTCATTCCTTTTTTCATCTCATGGATCCAAAGATGGTGCAAGATTCCCCATTGATCTAGGAGGAAGTGTTCTCTTTCAAGTTAGTTTGTATAAAGTCTAGTTGGTTTAAGTTATCTTTGTGTTTCCTAAGTTCCTAAGAGCACATGCGTGTATATTATTTTATTTGTGTCTTGTTTGTATTTGTTGTTGTGTGTTGTGAAGGTAATCCATTTTTTTTATTATGTTCAAGGTCTATTCAGGTTTGAAACTGAGTACAAGAGACACCATTACCCAATAGACATGCAAGGCTATTGGTCCTATTAGCATTGCAGGTATGCTACCCCTATGAATCACTAAAAATGTTGACCAAATTTGACCCCAAGTAAAATTTGTCCATACATCCAAATTCAAACTTGTCATGTGTTCATGTCATGCTTAAATGGTCCCTATAAATATTCATTTAGCCTTTTTAGCATTGTTTAAGGTTAGTTTAGAGAAGTTAAGGTAATTTCATAGTGAGGTCATATAGTGGTCTAGGGATGTTATTGAGAGATAAAACATGGTCAAGTTGTGTCACAGGTTATTAGGGGTTCATTAATGTCATTTCATGTCTAAAATATATTTTTACAACATTTCATGGTGTTTTGGAAACTCTAAGGTCCATTTTCTAACTTGAAGGGGTTGAAAATGCATTAAAATGTGATTTTTTGCCAACGTTGATATTTTTAAAAGTTCAAAAACTTCAAAATACATAAAATACCCCTTCTAAAGATCATGTATCAGTTACTCAACTATCACACCTATAAAATTGTTATAAAAGGTTAATTTACTGGAGTTCAACACCATTTTGAAGAGTTAAAGGAAGTTATACAGACATGTTGAAGTCATGTGCAAGTGTAAATGTTGTATAGGTGTCCTTTAGTATTATAAATGTCATAGAAAGTCTTGTAAGGAAGCTTCATATCCAAAAATTGTATAAAAACACTTATATCCTCCATCAACTCCTTCACAAGCTCGCATAAGAAAAAAAGATTTGAATGGTATGGCTAGGAGAGAAAAGGTGGGAGCCTAAAACTTTGGGTATTGATTTTAGTAATGGTCAAATTTGAACTTAAATAATTGGTTCTCAGATTCATCTCCTTATATCTATGAATAATCTCTAAGAAGTTAAGATTCCAAAATTTGTTAGTCAACCATGATAGGGGTCTTTTTTTAGCTTTAAAAACATAATATGAGATAATATCTACATTAAATTAGTTGGAATATATTTCAATACATTTTTATATTCCTCCCACACTTTATTTCCTCATGGTGGCATGTGTGGAGGTCTTTTTGGCATGGAAATGGCTCTTGTACACTGTCTATAAGTGACTATTATTTTCCTACATTTATGAGTTATCCATGTGGCTTTATACATTTTAATTTTTATATATGGTCCTATAACACCCTATATATCCATTAATAGTCTCTTTATCATCCAAATATTCTATACAAGTTTCAAGAATGGTCAATTCTCCATTCACTTTTATGAACTGTGTTTCCTGTGTTTGCCTAGCAGAGATGATTTCAAGTGTTCAAATATGTTTTTCAATGATAATTGGAGTTGTATTATTTATTTAATTAAGTGATAAAAATATCTTGATGATTTTTTGTCCATTTTAGGCTCCATGATGTAGTTAGGATACTAGGCCTAACTCAAGTGTGAACACAGTCAAACTATCATGAACATTGCCTACAAGACTCTATACATTGATAGTAAGAATAGAGGATATGAGTTATTTTAGAAGTAATATTTGAAATTGGAATCATTGAGAAAGGTTCCCGAATATAACTAACCACTGTGATAATTGAAATGATGCAATATTTATCAAGGCCTAATTTAAGGTCACCATACAGCCATGTTTCTTGAGAGTGATCTATAGTCAAACTAAGAAAACTTGTTCTTGATAGAGAGGATAATAAAAAATTTAGTCATTTAAGATATCAATAAATGTTTAAAACTTCAATAAAAATATGATATAGTAATTTAAAATGCATAAGGATTGGTCTAAAGGCTTAAAAGAGGTAAAACTTAGTTAACTATTCAAAACAACTATCTATAGTCAACCAGTCAAGAAATCACCTTGAACAGTGATGATGTTTTAGGGTCTTGAAAAAAATGATAATTTTCTTTAGATATCACCACAACATGAAAATTCCATTTGATAAGTTGATAAATAGGTTTTAGAACCTAAAGAGACCAAACACAGTCAAGTTCTAAATGAATACATGCACAGTCATATGCAGTCACCTATAGGTCTATCTAGGAAATAGAGGCCTCTTCAAAGCTTGGAGATAATGGAGTGAAAGGAGTTTTAATTCCTTAAAACACTAGGTTCTAGGAGACCTAAAATCATCAAGACCAAAAGAGTACTAAACAAAGGAAGAGACCAAAATAGGGTCATATACCTGTGCACGGTCACATGCACACAATCATGCCTAACTACTTCATGAAAGAGTTTTGATTGACTGAGTTTTTAAAGAGATGAGAGAAGATACAATAGGTTTATATTATTTAATAGATTATAAAAGTGTTTTATCAAGAGGTTAGACTCAAGCTTGAATAAAGAAACATCAAAACTTTGCCCACTTAGTTAAATGGGGACCTACAACTTGCCTATTCTTGAGAGGTCTAGGAAGATTTGAACTGATAATGCAAAGAGATATGAGGGGAAAAAAATATTGTAATGTTATTTTATAGTGATGAAAAAAATCTATAAAAAATTGAACATAGGCAACAATGAAATGAAATGCATTAGACCCTGACCCTGCATAGTCTTAAGAACACACGCAGACTGGTCTGATCAATCAACCCTAAGGGGAGATGGTAAGGCTAGTGAGATTGAGATAAACTTGGATATAATTTATAATGTGATATGAAACATGTAAAATAATTCCATTTAAGCCTCATAACTATAAATAGTGGAAGTTAGACCTCTATTCAGACCCATGTACAGTATAAAATGTTTACACAAGCCTAAACTTATTTTGATAGTCAAGTCTTAAAGAAAGGTAGTGAAGTGTAATTGGATTTGGATGAGGAATTAAAAAACTTTAGGATATATTTAAGATCTTATAATTTCATTCCATTAAGTCACATGCATCTGATAGTGAATGAAAGAGTAGAAAATAGTGAGTTCGGGTATGGTAGTTAGTTTGGATTCCAAACCCTAGGCCCGAGCAATGAGAGTAATGAAAAGTTTAATGTAATAATTTGGATTTAAAATAATTAAAATAAGTTATTATACATCTCATATACATCATTAAGGTCATTACATATCATAACCAATCTATAACAACCACCTACAGACTGTAAACTTGCTTAGACCTTACAAAATGCCCATTTGCACCTCGAGATGGCAGTTTGTTTTGCTTGGTATAAATCACACCTATTTCATGGGACATGTTTATCCTAATTGAATTTAATTACCCTAATTTACTTCAATTTTTTATAATTTTTTGGAGGATTCATACGTCCAACTTTATAAATCATCGCTAAGAAGTTGAAGCACTTTTAGGCTGCCTAGGAGAATGATAGTGACCAATTTGTAGAGATGGAATCCTAAATCACATAAAATTCCATAAATTGATACTTAAACCTATTTTATATTTTTATATACTCCAATTATCTCATCCAAATGTACTTGAGTTGTATGGACCACTATACAGACTGCCCAAAATACCCTATTTTTATGTGGTTTTTATGTTTTTTGTGTTTTGTAGCTGTCCTAAGAAGGTGATAGCTTATCAATATTGGGATGAGGTAAATTTGGAATTGATATAACTTTTAAAATAAATAAATTTTCTCAATGAACCATATAAATTACCAAACCAAATCTATTTTTCAAGGCAGTCCAAATAGGCTTGTGAAGGGCTTATTTTTTTGCCATTTCATGGTTTAGCTATAAACACATTATTCCAGAAGCTCAAACTTGACATGGATATTTTTTTTGCCATGGGTAAGGCTAATTTCACACTTCCCAAAGGTTTCATTAATTTAAGAGTATTTTAGATCTAGAATTCACTTTTTAGGGCTAGAGGCCAAATTAGGCCTAATTGATAGAAGAGATAGGCAAAAAAGTTGAATTCCACTTGGATTTAGCGCATGAAATTTGACATGGAAATATAAGGGAATATAATGTCATAAAATATTCCTTTATTTTTTCAATATAATTGGTAAAATTTCCACATAAATAAAAAATAGGAAAAAAGGCTATAAGAAATGAGGCCTAATTGAGGCTTTTGGTAGAAAATAACCTATTAGGGCTAGTTTGAAGCCTTAGAATGGATTTATGTAGGTCAAATATGATTTTAATAGACCATCCATGAAGTTTTAATGATATTTAATAACTAAATCCACGTTTTGACACTTGTGTGCAAAATAGGCCTAAGGAGATGAAGAGCCTTCTAGACAACTTGCAAGAGAATGAGGTGATGTGTTAAGGAGAACCTATTGGGGTTAGTTGAAAGGTGTAAAGAGAAGATAAAAAATGTAGGATAAACTTATTTTATCACCAATAATTCCACTTGTCCTTAAACATGTCAAGAAGAAGGAGAGTTTCAAGAATCTAGTCAAGGTATCAGGGATGCATTTCAATCTCCCATGCCACTTGGAGAGCTAGAGCATCTGAATAGGAGCTACACATGGCTTTGGAAGTATTTTATGATAGTTAAATAACTCCTATTATTAGTTTAACTTACATGACACTTGTCTATCTCTCTCTTACACACTTATTCTCTTCTCTCACATTTATACTATATATTTAGCCACTTTGGCCTAGAAATGTATCCTCCACCTGAGTATGGAAAAGCCCTACTAATTTTTAGACTTGAAGAAATAAATAATGATCTAGTTTACCTTATCCATGATATTTTTTCAATGTGTATGTTAAGTTATCTGATTTTGCTAAGTGATAGTTTCTCTTCTTTAGTATGTTATCCTTGTTTACATCCATATTCAACTTTGAAATTTTGTTTCAAGTCTCTTGAAGTGTTCTAATGTATTTTTCATGAGTTTAGTGAGTTATATATACACTAGTTTCATTATATTACCTTTTATTTAGTCCTTATAGCTTAGGTTGGCTTCATAAACCTTCATGATAAAAATTAATGCAAGGGTAATTTTGGAGTGGTGTCATATGCAGATTAGACTTGTGTTTGAAGTGTAATTATAGTTGGTTGGTAGTGGTCAGGTTATAATTAGTGAATCACCTTATTAGGACATATTTATTTCATGTTCTCTCTATATTTTTTCATCTAATCAATTAAATAGTATAGGTGATAAGCTATCAAATACAAATCTAGGGAGTTAGCCCTTCAATCTAGAGGTATACCTTTACTACATGTAACCCATGGGCCTAGAGGTAATCCAATGTTTCACTCAATTTTGAGGAGGCTTGAACAAGCCCTCTAAGGGTGAAAAATTGAGTGACAATAGGATACAAGTGCTCAAGATCCAAATTAGAGGTATTTTGTGTCATTATTGGCTCAAGAAGTGGAGGAAAGTAAGGCTTGAGGATTTTCATATTGAAATGTCCAAGTATGAAGGTAGATCAATATTTTTTCACACCTACTACATGGATAATGTTATAAGGACCATAATTTAGAGCTTTGATCTTTTTATGTGGACCCTTTAAGTGTTACTTCTAAAGGTGTAACCAATGTTTTTACAACTTAGAATGTGTTGGTGTTTTTTCCTATGTGCCTACCATTTTGTCTTTGCCACTTGTACTTAACCTAAAATTGATGCTTACCATGCTATCATATAATGAAATAAAGCTCACATTCTCTCTCAAGGTATATAAATAGACTATTGGAGTTGTATACACTTTAAATTGATCAAGCAACCACACATATCATGTCTTTTCATAGTCCTTTCATAAGAGACTTTGACTAGAGAATATGAGCCTTGTTCACATTATCCATGTCTTTTGGTTTACTTATCTTAGTCTTGTTTCATGCTTGAGTCACCTTTTTTTTCATAACCAATCATTCATAGCCTTCTATATGGTCATTACAGCTTAGCCAGACCCTATTTCCTGTGCTAATTCCATCCCCCCAACTCTTGAGCCTATAGGACAAGAGTGTTGGGGTTATACTATAGCGTTAGACCCTAGGGTGTCCCATTTATATCACTCTTATCCAATTGAATTTTGAGTCCCAATGGTTAGGTTTCCTTTCTTAATGTGTCCCAATCCCTTCTTAGCTTTGTCCTTAAGTTTTATTTGTCTTTCTAATGTTAGTTAATGTGAATAAATCTCCTAAATTCAAAATAAAGAGTCTCTTATATAAAGGACCTCACAAGGCATTTTATATCTAGTACTTACTACTTTTACATAATACATAACTAAAAATTAGTCAATAGTATAGCTCAACATTTTGCATCACACATAGATTTGCATGCTTGGTCAAGGAAGGGCCTAGGAAAAAGTCATTATTACATCTACCATGTGTGTTGATTATGCACATTCTCTAAGGGATAACTAAATTTCATCTGAGACCCTAGCTTGGGGATTAATGTAGGTAGTGATCAGGATAGTAAGGGTTCTAGATCATGTGATCATGCTTACCCTAACCCAGTTTTTCCCCCTTTTGCTTTTGACGTATTTGATGTTTTATGTGTGTATATGGATCTAGGGATTTTAATATTAAAACATATCTATAAGGATCTCTATCGACATTTAATATTCAAAATTTCATAGGCAAGCTCACATAGAGATAGTGAATAAAACCTAAAAAACTCATATATATGTGACCAGTTTGGACAATAGCGACAGGACTTTGACTATACCACCAAAACTTGAAGTGTCTTATTTTTTACACTCTTGTCCTTTCATCAAATGAAAGACAAACCTATATTACTAACATCTTCCCAGTTCTACACATCAATTTTTAGGCTTTGAAACAATCATCTCAATTCTATTTTTCTAGATAAGTTACTTCTTTCCCTATGTAATTAATTTGATAAAAATCTATATTTTACTATGTTTAATTACATTTTTCCCCTTACTATAGACCCTTTATTGGTTAGGAACTAGACCTAAGTTTCTAAAAAATAATAAAATATTTTTTAAACTCAGCTTACTTTTCACAAAATCTAAAAACCCTAAGTACACTTAGGGTTTTTCCTTCATACTTTACGCAAAAAAATTAGTTTCAAAATTCTAATTTTTTGTGCATTTATTTTATTCAAATTTATTTTATAATTTAAATTATTTCCATATTTCAAAAATTCTAAAACACCAACTCAAAACCCTAGATTTCAAAACTAGGTCCTCAAACCCCAAGCCTTCCTTACAATTTTTAGATAGAAATTTTTGGAATTTTTACAATGTTTTTGGAGTGTCAAAAATATTTTTAGAATCTCAATATTAGTGGTTATTTTTTGTAAAAAATCAATTTTAAATTTCTGATTTTTGAATAAATTTGTATGCATTATCTTATTCAACTTTATTTTATAATTTAGATTATTACTATAATTTCAAAATTTCTAAAACTGCAACCTGTAACCCTAGATTTCCAAACTAGGTCCTCAAATCCCAAGATTTCCTTTAAAATTTTAGATAAAAATTTTGGAAGTTCTACAAATTGTTTGGAGTGTCAAAAATATTTTGAAAATCTCTATGTTAGTAGTTATTTTTGCATTTATT
Source organism: Torreya grandis (assembly GCA_037957365.1). Taxonomy (NCBI): domain Eukaryota; kingdom Viridiplantae; phylum Streptophyta; class Pinopsida; order Cupressales; family Taxaceae; genus Torreya; species Torreya grandis. Next base: position 1,106,590 of record JARHVA010002212.1, read on the forward strand.
TTCTTAATAGTACTTTTACATTTTCTCTTGGGTGAAAGAAATAAAACGCCCACTAAGGCACTTCTTCCCTCTCATCCCATGGATCAATTTCTAAATTTTTCTCATAATTATGACAATGAATGGACACATTTGCAAAATTTCACATTAGCTAAAAATGTGAAAAATGATTTCATTTACAATGAATATAATTACTATTATTGTAATGAAGAATATGATGATACATGTGAAAGTGATAGTGAAGAAAAAGTAGATGCATCTTCTTCTCTCAAACCTATCTCTTTTATTCCCTCTTCTAAAGAAAATGATTTTGATAAATGGGAAAGATATTTTTCACCTATTCTCCTATGCACAATTCACCAAATGAATAAATTAGTGTGAACCTAATCTCTCTCTCTCTCTCTTTTGCTACTTATATGTTCAAATTACAACAATATAAATGCAATAAAATCAAATTGCCAATGCATAGTTCAAATGATCCATCTCATGCTTTCAACTCTACTTTATCAAAATAATGCCTAAATGATAAATCTCTTACTCTTACTTCTCATATTTCACATGGATACACTCCATCCATGGATAACATAGATGCACATAATATTCCAATTTCACATGATAAATTATTACATATTAGAAAAGAATTAAATTCTTCTCTTACACCTCTCCTTAGTAACAATGGAAGTGATAATGAGTATGATAGTGAACATGAAAATGAATATGAAAATGAGAGTGACTATGAACAAAAATTTTATTATGATAATGCATGGAATAATGATGATTATTGTGTATATAGTGAAGAAGAAAATTCATCTCATGTTCCTAACTCTTCTCTCACTCCTCCTCTCAAACATAATGCACTACCAAATGTTGTTTCTACTTCTATGTATGATTCTATTTTAAATAATGTGCATGTTAATGATAACATCACATCCTCTACTCAATTTGAATGTGATTAACTAACACATAAAGATACTAATGAATCTCCCAAGCCACCCCCTATTACAGTAACACCTAATTCTCACTCTTCACCTAAAGAGAATGGTAGCCCACAACCCTCTACTAAGGTACAAGTTACCATTCCTCTGAAGGTTCAAGTGAGCACACCCCCTCTATATGATCCAACTGCTAAATGTAGCATTCCTAAGGCTAAAAAAAATAATCAAATTCAATAATTAAATGAACCACTTCAAGATGCTAATATACCATCCCAAGAGATTATTTCTTTAATACATGTAGTTAGTGAATTACAACACCAAGTACATCTTATTACCTTATAAAACAAGGCTTATAAGTCTTGGATGGATGCCAATGATTTATATGGTAACCCTCTTCTGAAGACATTTGCAAAAGCTTCATTGCCTAAGCATTTCTAGATACCATCATTGCCTCACTTTGATGGAACTGGAAATCCATTCATAAACCTTCAAGCCTTTTGGAAGGCTTTGCCATCTCATGTGAGTCATTTGATTCTATTGAAGTTGCTCTAGTAGACATTAGTGGGGGAGGCACAGAATTGGTTCTTTCATCTACTCCTCGTTGGCTCCTTGCACACATATGATGACTTAGAGGAGGCATTTCTCAAATATTACATATAAAACATGGGCCCTCATGTTACATATGAGAAACTTGCCAAATTACATCAGAATACTTCAGATCTAGTTAGTGATTATATCTTATGATTCAATACTCACATGTTATTATTGATCTACAAACTAGCAGATTTAGAGATTCAACATATATTTATAAAAGGGTTTCACCAACCTATCCTCAAGAATATATTATATCAATTAGAGTCCTCTTTTAGGCACTTATGTTATATAGTTCTAGCACTGAAAAATAAATTAGGATTGATTAAGGTAGGTTCAGTTAATCAAATTACTCTAGATTTCATATTAGTACCTCCATCTATAGCTCCTACCATATAGAATCCACCATGTCCTAAATAAAATAGGAGACCTCAATTATAAAATCAACTAGTTAAGAATAGAGAGCCAATTTCTAGAGCACAACCTACAGTATGCACTACAGATAACAATAACAAGGCACCACTATAGTTAGATTTAGAGTGGGATACCCATGTGTCATATTATCAGCACTACTAAATAGGATGTTAATCACATTGCCTTATACTCATTGATGAGATCCACATCTCTTACATAGATAGCCACATCAGCCCTTTTGTAACTATCATCATATCTGTGCACATAAAGATAATGATTGTTATGGACTCATGGATTGCATTAATAGATGTGTTCATAATGGCATCATAGAATTCACATAAGGGGCACATATATCTCCTCCATTATGGAACCATAGACCTCATTCATCTATGATTGAGTCATCCCAATACATTATTTTAAAGGAAACATTGATCACTCATCATGATAATAATGCAACTTCTAGGACAGAACCTCATAGGAGATCTCTTATTTTACCCATTCAGAAGGTTTGGAAACTAGTACAGTGAGAGCAACCTACATATAGCACTATAATCTAATGAGTACATAGTGAAGTTCCATATACATATCTAGCATAGTCATAGGCACTGTAGCAAAGCACCATTCCAAAGAGATATTCACTATGGCTGAGTTTTCCAAGTCCTATCTCATGTAATAACCCACTACAGTTAAGATTAAATGAATCCAAATCATAGAGTACTACTCCAGAGAGATATTCACTATCATTGAGCTTTTAAGGACCCATTTCACATTGCAACCTTCTAAGATTAAGATTAGATGAGCCCCCATTATAGGTTACAATTATAGATTAAGCTATTGCTCAATCATGTGCATCATTGTATAGGCCACAAGGTGTTATTTCACACAACAGTCCACTATAATTGTAGATAGATGAGCCTTCTACATAACACATAATTTTAGTTGCATATCTAATAAGGTTACATTTGGTAGAGTCTCCACGCATAGCTAAATTTAGTGCACAATAGATAGTATCAGATATAATGCATGTTCCTATATAGCATGAGTAGTATGGGAACTTGTTTAGTTAGGCATCAAGGTTTAGATAGTGATATAACACAAATTCATACTGGTATCAGTTCATAGCTACACTTCATGGGGCAATGATGGATCCAAAGGGCCAACCTTTGTATTCTTGAGCCACCTACTCAAAGGGATTGGACACATAGTCCAAACATCAATTTACACATGCATGATTATATAGCTTCACTTAATAGGAAATGATGAAGCTAAAGGGCTAGCCTTTGCATTTTTTATCCACTCTCAGGGAATTTATATGCACAAAATTTTATCTTACATTCCCTTCTATTAACAACTAACATTCTTAGTTCCAAGTAACCATCCCTAGCCAGACCAAATTATCCAAATCCTGACCTTACCAATATCTTATTTTTCCAAATCCTAAACCAATTCACTTTATCAAATCAATTTACAAACTACAAAATAATAAAATATTTTACTCACATATAATTCAAAATCAAAGCTAACATCATACTTATCAATAAAAATCAAATCAAATATCCCAAACACCATTTTACCAAAACATATGAAACCTCCACATCAATGTCAAATCAGTTATTTTTAAATCAACCATTTGCAATAAATATACTAGTATATTCCAAAATCCATAACACAATACACATGACTCAAAATCAAAAAAATATCCATATATATATATATATATATATATATATATATATATATATATATATATATATATATATATAATGAGTTTTCAAAGCATATACATCATATCAAGATATAAGAAATCATGAATAGGCATCATTCCCTCACTCTCAGTCTCACTCTCCCTACTAGTACTAGTCATGTAATCCACTCTAGCACTCAATGGCCCTGCACCTCCTCAAACTTCTGCATGCCTATTGCAATGAATCTCTCACTCCATTAGTTGACCATGTTCCTTATTCCAGTCCACATATCACCTTTGAAGGTCTATATACTCATCCATGATCTTCATGCTAAAAGAACCAAAATGAGGTGGAGATATCCTATACCTATCTAGCTCAGCTCAGCTCTTAGCCCATCTCTCTCTCCTACTATCCTAACATATGTATCTATTGCAATAGCAAACCTATAAAATAAATGAGCATGAACATTGGCTATAACCATCACCCACTCTATTAATCCCTCTTCCACTGCATTGTCAAGCACATGTTATGTAAGCTCTCAAAGTGTTGACTCAATGATGGTCTCCTAATAATCATCATCCCCACTCCTAGCCCTAGCATGTGCCTCATCCTAAGCACCTCCCACTCCAACTACACATGAAGTATGGCATTACATTAGTTATATACTTTTAAAAAAAACTAACAGCACAAGTTTTTACACAATTCAAATGAAATTACTACTTACCTCCCATCATCTAAATTAGCTCAAGATCCTCATACTCAGAAGCATCCCCTACCTCAATAAGATATAATGGATCCCACTAATGCCTATCCCACCATGTAGTATACGCATATGTACATCAAACATCATCCACATCAAGAATATCTATAACTGCATCCCACTCATCCAAAGGTAATGGTGTTAGCTTAGCCTTCATAGGCCTTGCATGATCTCCTACCCTCATAAGTTCTCACACACTCCTCACACACACCCATGCTACTAGGGGAACATCTTGTGGTAACCCAAACTATCTAGTCATGTGCTCATACAAAAAGTGCTCGTATACTCCAACCCAATGGTCATGTATCCAATAACTGACCCTCATATATCAAAACTACACTCTATCCTTGAGCCACCTAAGAAATCCCCTATAAGGCCTCCATATAATATTACTAGCCACCAATCTATCTATCACCCACCTATAATGATCCACCCTAGGGGATCAGATATCCAATGTACTTTTCTACTACTCTCCAAATGGTTGTGGAGATACCCACCTCTCTTTTAGTAATCATATCAGCCACACAACTGCTATGTGCTCATAAGCCCAATAATGCAATAACATCATTGCACTCAATCTACCACTAAATGCATCTTATGTAAACCTATCAATATTCATATAAAGGTGGGCAAGCATAGTCCTACCCCATGAGAAGATAATGTATACCTCCACATTGCACATAATCTGATTCACCCTATATGCAATCAACACTCCACTCCCATTCATAGCAATAAATAAGGCCAACAACATGGCTAACCACTTTTGAAAGTGTGGAATATTATATTGTACTATAACTAATAGCAACACATCACTATCTCTACCTCTCTAATGTATACCTGAGGGCACACCAAAAAAATATAAGGATGCATGATCAATAACATCAGCACCCATGTCATCCTGCAATGTCACATGCCATCCACTAACCAGTAAATGCAAAATGTGATACACATCTCTAGATTCATGATAATCTCCCATATAGGAAGCCAAAAATTATATGTATTTGTATTCCACCTCTCACATAAGGTAGTAATCAGATACCTATCCCACTACATTGTGCCTAGGTCAACACATGACCCAACCCAACCCTATCCATGACTTCTCTCTCATTAACAAATAATGGTAATAGCCTCAATGTCTCCATAAATGGACCCCTATGGAAATCTCTCATCCACACCTCACCCTAAAAACACCAAAAATAGCATATATATTAGTCCATAGTGCTAAATCACTAGCCAAGCAAAAACAGCAACAACTAACCAAACAACATCACTAAAAACTTAAGCCTCTAGGATAATGGCAATGGGTACAGGATAGCAACACTAGATAGGAGTATTACAACCTAGATAGGAGCACTAGAACCTAGATGTAGTGTTGGATGTAGGATAAGAGTGTTGGGACTAGTGAAATTTTTCCTATGACACTTTAAATAGTTCAAAACATCAAAAATAGGCTTTAGAATAGATAAAAATCAAATGTTTTAGTTGCTTACTAGGTTAACATCACCACCAGCCTGAACCTGGGTAACCAACTACTCAAATCAAGTTACAGTAAGTGCTCATCTTCTCAGCATATCTTCCACTCCATAACTCCAAATCTCAACCTAGTCAATACATAAATGAATTGAGAATCAATCCAACTTCTTATATTACCCAGCTTTTTCAATCAAATCAAAACACCATTTTGCCCATAACTTGAACCTCATAACTCCATTTTTCAAACCATTTTCTTCCATAGAATCATGATGATGATACCTTTAACATCACTCAAAATTTTCTCTTACTACCTCATCTACCTACTATGGCATGAGTATCTCTATATCTCTTTTTGACTCTAACACACACCGTGTTCCTCACCAAAAAAAATGTGTTCCACTTTCAATAACTCAGTATAATCAATCAAATAACCTTTTAAGCTATTTACAACAAGCCAACCTTTTTTCTACTTATGCCACTAATCATCAATTTTGGCTTGACCTCCTCTATCACAAATTTTATCCCTCTCCCCAAAAGGGGCCATCATTCCTACTATTCATATTTCTACACTTACCCAACATGCCCATCCACTCTCATAGGCAAATAAACCTTGGTTTTCACACCTCTAGTATTTAGATTGTCACATTCATTAAGATATATACTGATTCAAATTATATGGGTCACTCATCTTCACTCAAGATATTCAGAGGGATATACCTTTAGTTTATAGATACATAGACTATTTAGATATAGTGATTCAGATCGTATAGATCCACAGTGATTTTAGCTTATAGACACATATTATTTAGATATGGTGATTCATATTATATGAATTCACAATGATTTTGATATAGATTTAGACTTAGATACTAGATTTGGGAGCATGTACATTACTACATGTCTCACACATACATCCTCATATAGCATGACATAGTTAAAAGAACTAGATAGTAGATTATAGGCATAGTATAGATCATAGTGTTTTGATGTCTAGTTTTACACATGGGGCATGACATAATAGGTCACATCACATGTGGCATTATATATTACCAGATTATATAGATACATCACTCATATACTAGATTTGGGGGCATGGCATAGATGTTCATGTTCTTCATCACTCAAGATTATACAGATGAGATGGTAAGACATGCCATTCTCTTCTCACACATTGACTAGAGTTTCAAATTATACCTAGATTTACCCAAGTTGTCACCATGTTGGACCATGTGGCCATCTACAATAGTTGGTTCATTGCATCACCCAGACCCTGACTACATGATTTTGTGTGGGATAGAGGATAGACATTAGTTTTGGGCCTTCAAAAATTTCTCATTTCTAGTTTAGATATTCAAATTAGGGGCATGAAAAAAAATTCTCTTTATAGCATACAAATTCTATACACACATTCTAGATTACATGAGTTTATGTGGGATAGAGGACAAACAATGGTTTTGGGTCTCTAAGCACTCCTCATCTTTAGTCAGATTCAGCATAGGGTGCAAGAATTTCCCTCCTTCTCCATGTTAAATAGATTCTACTTCCAAATTTACTATAGAGGGCATCCATTTCAAGGATTCTTTCTTTCTCCATGCACTATTTAGCTCTTCATCCAATTCCCTGACTAGGAAGTGAGTTGGACCCTTTGTAGCACATATATCTCTATGTAGGTAGGTTCAGGTATGCACCTTCTTCTTCTTTCTTTTACTCTAATACTTCATTTCATTACATCAATAGAATAAAAGGAGGGAAAATATATACACCTTAAATTGGTCAAGCAACCACACATATCATGTCTTTTCATAGTCCTTTCATAGGAGACTCTAACTGGAGAATATGAGCTTTTTCATATTATCCATGTCTTTTGTTTTACTTATTTTAGTCTTGTTTCATGCTTGAGTCACCTTTTGTCCATAACCAATCATCCTTAGCCTTTTAGATGATCATTCTAGCTCATTTAGACCCTATTTCTCATGCTAATTCCATCCCCCTAGGTCTTGAGCCTATAAGATAGGAGCACTAGGGTTGGATTATAGCACTAGACCCTAGGGTGTCCCATTTCCAATGCTCCTATCCAACTACATTTTGAGTCCCAATAGTCAAGTTTCCTCACTTAATGAGTTCCAATCCCTTCTTAGCTTCATCCTTTAGTTTTTTTTGTCTCTTTAATGTTAGGTAATGTGAATAAAGCTCTAAAATTTAAAATAGTTTCTTGTATAAAAGACTTCACAAGGCATTTTATATTTGGCACTTACTACTTTGGCATAATACATAACTAAAAATTAGTCAATAATATAGCTCAACATTCTACATCACACATAGATTTGCATGCTTGATCAAAAAAGGGCCTAGGTGAATATCATTCTTGCATCTAACATGCACATTGATTATGCACATTCCCTAAGGGAGAACTACATTTAATCTGAGACCCTAGCTTGAGGGTTAATGTATGTAGTGATCAGGATAGCAGGGGTTCTAGATCATGTGATCATACTTCCCCTAACCCAGTTTTTCCCCTTTTACTTTTGATGTATTTGTTGTTTCATGTGTGTAGATGGATCTAAGGTTTTAAATATTAAAACATCTCTACAAGGATCTTTGTCTACATTTAGGATTCAAAATTTCAAAGGTAGGCTTACACAAGGACAATGGATAAAACCTATAAAACTTAGATCTCTATGACTAGTTTGGATAATAGTGGTAGGACCTGGACTATAGCATCGAACCCTGAAGTGTCCTATTTTTGGTGATCTTGTCCTTTCATTGAGTGAAATACAAACCTAGATTCCTGACATCTTCCCAGTTATACACAGTATTTTTTAGGCTTTGAAATCTTAGTTATATATTTTTAGATAAGTTACTTCTTTCCCTATGTAATTAATTTAATAAAAATATGTATTTTATTGTGTTTAATTACATTTTTTCCCTTACTCCAGACCCTTTATTGTTTAGGAATTAGACCCTAGTTTCCTAAAAATAATAAAATAGGGGCATAGTCGGATTAGTTGAAAATATTACAAATCATAAACCTTATTGATTCTTAAAACATGGGCACAAACCAACACATTAACTTATTAAATAGAAATCAAAGATTGTGAAACGATTTAAAAACTAAACACCATTGTAAGCATTAAAAATAAATTAACGACATAAAATATGACAACAACCATTAAAAAATATTATCTCTTTTCATTAATTCTTAGTTTACATGAATGTTCAATACTTAACAAAACTCAATAATATAGTGGTAAAAATAGCAATTTTAATAGCATAATAACAACAAACTATTTAAAACACTAAACCATCACAAGGAAAGTGGGATTTTATAGGTTGAATCCAACACCTTTTTGTTACATTCATTAAATGTTTGGTTTTAAAATGTACAATAAATTTATAATAATGGTAGGGTTTAACTGCTCTAAATTGATTTTCTTTGGGTAATAAATTCCTTTATTTGTGTCATGCCATGCTATATTTTCTCAACAACATTTCATGTAATGTCTTGTATTAATGTCACCATGCCTTAAGAATCCTTCTTTTCTAGACTCCTAAATTGGTGCCACTTATTTTTTACCATGTGGTTCATGTAACGTCTTTTTTTATTGCACTCCATTTTCTACGCCAAACAAAATTATGTCATTTATGCATGCCAAGACTTGGTAGGTCCTTTCAATCCAAATAATCCTTATTTTATTGTTAATGTTTCATAATTAATTCCTCACACACCACTAATCTTAATGAAACTCTATAAAACTTCATCAAAATGAGGTCCTCATTTAATCCTCATGTGTTTTCCACCCTTTATATTTGTTCATTATTCCTTTAAATTATGTGTACCTCCTACACCCTTTGAGTAAATAAGTTCGATGCACATTAATATACTTGGACAAAATTGGGGGCTAACATCATACACACTAATTTTATTTTCCATCCCCAATCAACCCTTCTATCGATTGTCATTCTTCTAAAAAATATTACTAGTCATTATAGATTTCCTCTTCAAATAAACCCCATCTTGTAAGTGTAACTTGAATTATTTCCACCTTATTAGAAATTTATATGGATAAATTTTTGAGCTCAAGTGGATTTTCCTTACTCTCATGTGCATTATAACTTTATTCTTATATCTCTAAGGAAAGCCCTTCACATATCTCATGCATTATGGTTTCTTCATCCATCAATTTATGCTAAGTAAATTTGACACTCTTTTCTAAGTCTTAGGATTTATCTTCAATATTATCTCCTAGCTCATCATAATACATAATGATTTTATTCATTTCATCTCTATCTTTTATTTATAATACCTTTACCTCTAGTTCCTTTCATTTTATCTTATCATCAACCAAGTGCATATTGATGATCTTTATTTGGTGTGAAAACATTAGAATACCTAGTCTACTAGGTGTAATTTATCTTGGAGCTTGGATAGAAACTTATTGAAACTTTGAAATTTCTCATTGAATTCTTGTTCATCCTTAACCTTTTCTCTTCATCATCCTTCTTCTATATTGGTTCTCTTTCCCTTCTTCTTTAACAACTTGTCAACCATCACAACTAACTGGTTGATATCTTTAACCCCTTCTAGTTCGACTCCATCCATTAAGATTGAATCTTCCTAGTCGAGTTTTGCATGGAGTTTCAAAATTTTAAGCTCCATAATTTTTAGTTTTTTTAGCCTCCTCAAACTATTTATTGTTATTGATTGTATTTGTATTATTTAAAACATTTTAACATGATACCTATGCAACCAACCTTACTAGTGCACACCCTGCTTATATATTAGTCATTTGTATCAAGTCTACATATAAAATTTATTGTTCCTCATCAATAGTGTATGGATATTCTAATCACAAAAAAATATTTGGCATTTTTAATGAGGCATCATCTAGGTGTGTGTTAAAAATAAATGTTAATTTTTTTCATATTTGCATTGAAGCACTCTTCATACAATGTACTAAAAAAATCAATTGGTATTATTTTTGGACTTATTTAATTATTGTATTTTATTTCTATCCCATGATTTACTCATATGTAGGCACATATTAATGTGTATAATATGATGTTGAAGATACATACCTCGATTCATGTGGCCTTCTTAATTTTTATGCACCATCTTGGTTTTTTTGTGTTTTGATTATTCATCATCATGTACATGTCTCTCTTTACTCCTATACATTTTATTCCTTTGACATTTCACTCTTCTATCTTGCTCCATCATCCTCCTTCCCTTCATCTCCCCTAGGCCAAAATCCTTCAACTCATCCAACTATATTTATTTTTTTATGATGTTTATTTTATAAGAGCTTGAAATAATGATATATTCAGCTAGTTATGAAAACAATGCATATGCTATTATATATCCATGAAGATATCCCAAACAACCTCCTAAGAAATAAGATGGAATAATAACAAATATCTTGACATAAATACATGGGTACAACAATAGAACAAATATAATAATAATATTCCATGGTAAATTAATCACTGAATAAATAATCTAACATTATCTGCCTTAATTCAGCATAGCTTGAAGTGAACAAGAGAGAAATTCTCTAAATGCCTCAAATTTTTCATGTGCAAGTGACTTGGTGAAGACATCTACACATTGTTTTTCTATCAATAAATACTGGAGCTAGATGTTTTGTTGTAAATTTTCATGAATGAAATGAACTTGCACCTTGTTTCTATCTAATTTTTACTTTTTTTTCTTAGTGTTGTAGAAAAAGAAACTAATTAAGGGTGTGTAGGAGAATACCTAGTAAACATGTGCTCATTAAAGTCCAGAGTTTATGAGAACTCTTTTTTGGCTAGGGAATAATACCTAAAATTAAGAAATAACTACCACAAAACTTGTTGGTTAGACAAGTAGTTGGGTGGACTGCCTAGCGTGAGCTAGATCCTAGAAGAATGAGCTTTCTAGGAGGTTGTCAATCCACCGGCTTTAAATAGTTAAGTTTGAAATGATAAAATAAATATACTTGCATTAAATTATAGTAAAACTAAAATTAAAATAGAAAATAACTGAATTTAATAAAATAAATTTAAATTCTTTTCTAAAAAAACTAAATGAAAGCAATAGTTTGATTAACATTAATGTTAAAAATTAGTTAAAGCAAGGTTGTGGCTTTGGTTTGGTAATTTGACAAGGGTCAAAAGATAGTTTGGTTGGGGTTTGTAAATGGATAATGTGGTAATATTATTAAGTTGTTCAAGGGGGTAAAATATGGTCGGGATGACAAAAGGGGAAATGGTGGTTAAGAAGGCAAAAGGGGGAAATGGTGGTCAAAAAGGCAAAAGAGGATCAATGGTGGTCAAGAAGGCAAAAGTGGGTAAATAGGAAAAGGGTAAGATGACAAAGGGATAAAGGAAAAATTGTGAAGGGATCTAAGAGGTTAAGAAAAGAAAGGTCCAAAGGGAAATAAAGATTGAAATTAAATAAACAAAAGCAAATATTACCTTCCAAACTTGAAGAAGAATGTTGATGTTATTGATGATGATGATGTTAGCTTGAAAATCTAGCAGAATTTCAGGGCTTTGAATTCTTTTAACCTCCAAGATGATGACCTCCTTAAAAAGTGGAAAACTTGCAACAAGAATGTTTTTTACCAAAAATCAACTTAACCATGGGTGAAGGAGAAAGGGGTACTTATAGCATTTGTTATCAAGAAACATGCCAAAGAATTGAAATAGTGAAGTATAGTGCCATTTTCCAAGTGGGTTCATAAATGATAAAGGGGATAAGGGTGGTGGGATTCCCACCTTATTGGTTTGTCTCCCACCTTGCACATGAGTCCAATTTTGAGTGGAAATCATGCACATGGACCCAAATGAGGCCAAAAGACTTTCCACTAAGCTAATTTGTCTTTTTGCTAAGTGTCTCATGAATTTTGGCACCATTTTCCATGTGGCTACATGGGTGAATCAAATGATAAGGGTGTTCGGATTGGTTTGACTCCCACCTTGAACATGAGTCCAATTTTGAGTGGAAATCATGCACATGGGCCCAAATGAGGCCAAAAAACTTTCCACTAAGCTAATTTGTATTTTAGCTAAGTGCCCTATGAATTTTGGCATCATTCTCCATATGGGTGCATGGGTGAATCAAATGATAAGGGTGGTGGGATTGGTTTGTCTCCCACCTTATACATGAGTCCAATTTTGAGTAGAAATCATGCACATGGGCCCAAATGAGGCCAAAGGACTTTCCACCAAGATAATTTATCCTTTGGCTAAGTGACCCATGAATTTTGGCACCACCTTTATGCATGAGGATAAAAATACATGTTGAATGATGGTGCCATAGGGAAAAATGAGCCATACTTCAAAGGAGGGGCCTTTTAGTGCTTAATGATGTCATTAAGTACCTTGGAGGAGGGTCTCAGGTGGGGTATGATGTCCCACTTAAAGCCACCTGACTTCCAAGCCATGTCACTTTTATATCACCTTCCATGTCACTTTCCATGTCACATGCCATGTCACCTACCATGTCATCATGAATAGTGACAGTGGGTCCCATAGTGAATAGTAATTTTTAAAAGTACTTTCAAATAGTACTATGTGAATAGTGATAGAAGAATAGTGATTTGGTTAGGGTAAGAGGGGTTGGTTAAGGGCTAAGAAGGTTTGGGGGATTTTTAGGGGGTCCTAAGGCATTTAAACATCAAAAACTACAAGTGTGTAGTTTTTTAGTGTCTACACACCTCAATGTGTTTTGTGTGTTCATGAAAGACTAGATTGTGAACAAGTTTGATAACACCCTCATTGTCACAATACAAGATGGTAGGTGTCTTTTGTGGTACTCCCAATCTTTCCAGTATGTGGTGTAACCATATTTCTTCATAAATAACTCCTCCTTCAGCATGATATTTTGCATTAGTGGAAGATTGAGAAATAAAGTTATGTTTCTTGCTCCCCTAAGATATAAGACCAGATCCTAAAAGAACACATATCTAGATGTGGATTTTCTATCATCAATATTTCCTACATGATCTGAGTCAGAATATCCTATCAAGAAGAAATTGTCATTCTTCTTATATTATTGGTTGAAGTCTATTGTACCCTTAATATATCTTAGTATTTATTTGGTTGCTTTCTAGTGAGACATCTTTGGCACCTACATAAACTCTGAAAGATAGCTAACTACATAGTTGATGTCTGGCTTAGTATATGTTAAGTAAATAAGACTCCTAAGCAAATATAGATAGAGAGTTGTAATTACTTGTGGTGATGGATTTGTATGAGACAATTGAAGCCTTATCTCCATAGGTGTAGCAATTGGATTATTGTCCATCATCCTAAATTTCTTGAGTATTATCTTGGCATTTTTCATCTAGGACACAAAGATATGGTGTTCCTTTTTCCATACTTCTAATCCATGATAATAGTATAAAAGCCCAAAATCTATCATGTTAAATGATTGGTTAAGATATTTCTTATTTGTATCTATCATCTTCACTAAACTACCAGTGATGACTACATCATCGACATATACTAAAATAATTACAATCTCTCCCCCTTATTGTTTTAGGTATAGATTTGGATCATAGGGACACCTCTAAAATCCATGTTGGATGAGATGCTCATTGATCTCTATGTACTAGGCTCAAGGAGTCTATTTGAGACTATACAAAGATTGTATGAGTTTACATACTTTTCCTTCATTACCAAGTGAGACAAAACCTTTTGGTTATGTCATGTAAACTTCTTATTATAGATCTATATTAAGAAAGGCACTTTTTACATCCATTTGGTGGATCTTCCATCCAAATTGTGTAGCTAGAGCAAATATCATTTAGATTGTTTTGATCTTGGGCATAAGAGAAAATGTCTCCTCATAATCTATGCCTTCCTTTTGTGCATATCCTTTAGCCATGAGTCAAGCCTTGTGCTTGTCTATACTACCATCTACTTTGTATTTCATTTTATAAACCCTTTTACAGCCGATTAGCTTTTTCCCTGGTGGAAGATCTTCAAGATGCCATGTCCGGTGTTTCATCAATGATTGATAATCTGCATCCAAAAAATCCTTCCAAGGTTTAGACTCTATGGCTTCTTAAACTATTGAGGGCTCTACTGATTCTATAATTTTGCTCATTAGGTCAAAATTGACCTCATCATGATTCATGTTGTGAATCATTGGTCTAGTAGTTGATGTATCTAAAACTCTATCTAGTTTAGTATCTCTTAATGTAATTGTATACCATTTAGGCATACATTAGACTATTCTTGTGCACTGATCTATATTTACTGATTGATCATCTTCATCATCATTGTCACCTTTAGTGTGGTTATGACCTTCTAAATTGTCTAGAGGTCTGATTACTGAGTCATGTGAGTTTGTGGAGGGTAAATTGGTTTTAATTTTCTCATCAAATTCTACATCCCTTTTAATGGAGATATTCTTTATTTTATGGTTCATTAGTCTATACGTTAATGACTCTTCACTGTACCCTAAGAAGATATAAGGCATGGATATGGTATCGAGTTGATTTCTCTTCTTTATAAAAACATGCATATAAGCCTTACATCCAAAAACTCAAAGATAAGCAATGGAATTTTTATGCCCTATCTAGGCTTCATGCAGAGTCATATTATAAAGAGTGGTAATGGGTGACCTATTTAATAGATAAACTATTATTGTCACTACTTCTACCCAATATGTGCATGCCAAACCTAAATCTTCAATCATGATATGCACCATTTCTATGATAGTACGATTTTGTTTTTTTGAAACACTATTCTATTATGGAGTGTATGGTGGATTCATTTGTCAATGAATGTCATGTTCTTTCAAATAATCAGAAAAAACTTTATTGGTGAATTATCCCCCTCAATCTGAGAAAAGAACCTTAATTTTACAACTAGTTTATGTTTCAACTATTTTTTTAAACTCTTTGAAATGATTGTAGGCTTGGTCTTTGGTCTTTAGAAAGAAGACCCACATCTTGTGTGATTAGTCATCAACAAAGAGCATGAATTACTAAAACCCATAGTGACTAGATCTCATGGGGTTGCATAGATTGGTATGCACTAGATCAAGCTTACTAGATGCTATAAAAAAACTTTGACCAAAAGATGTATGATGTTGTTTCCTTGCTAGACAACTAGTAAAGATATATATATTTTTATTCAACTAAGGAAGTCCACAAACCATGTTCTGATTCCTGAGTGATTTGAGGTATCCAAAACTAACATGACCATATTTGTGATGCCATAAATTCACTAAATCTGAATCTTGAGCTACAAATGCTTGATTATTTGATTGAACAATAATTCTCAAGTGTTTTTAATTATCATTGATCAAACACATATTTTTGCCACTTTTACATTCAAAGTCAAGCTTGAGGTTGTGGTCAAGTAGCTGACTAACTGATAGAATATTCTTTGTGAGTCATGGACATATAGACTTTTGATATTTTTTAATCATGTCATCTAAGTGGTAAAGATATATTACCAATGCCTTGAAATGAATAGGATGATTCATCACCTAAAGAGACATGCATTTTTGGAGAAGTCGCATTCATGTTGTAGAACCAATCTTGTCTTCCAATCATATGTTGAGTTACACCGAGTCAACATACTAAATAGAACTTTATGATGTTAATTCATCATGAGATTGTGTAGCATATAATTTCTCATCAAAGCAGGTATCTTATTGTTTAGTAATGTTACTTTGTTGATTAGATTTATTTTTCCAATGCCCTTTCTTTTGTCCTTGACATTTATGTGGATGTGATGATTGTTGGTGACTGGGCTTCTTTTTGCTTGAAGAGCCCTATGTAAATGAGTTATACCAACAATTTTTTAGCTCATGGAATATTTTTCCACATATAAGGTAAACTTTATGTTGTTTATCCCCCTATGAATGACATTGTTGACCTTGATTTTGTTTAGAATACTTTATCTTCTTTTTTCCTTTCTATTAATTAGAGGCAAGAGCATGTTCTTCTAATTCTTCTTCTGTATGCATAGACTCTTCTTATTGTAACATGTTTACCAACTTATCCAAGGATGGACAAAGATCTTGTAGGAGGGTGGTAGTGCTCTTAGGATAATAGGTATAAGAGATGCATCTGACACTATTTTTCCCAATGCTTGGAGCGATGCCCTTAGGGTTGCAACACGACATAGAAAAGGTTCCACTTTTTCACTGGACTTTAATTTGAGAGGATAAATTTGACTCTATAAATGAAGAATGGGTCCTTCATTTTTGGCTTCATATACTATCTAAAGCTTATCCCAAGCATCTTTTGCCATTGTGGCCTTATGGATATGAGGTTATACCTCATCTAATACTTTGAACATGATTATCAACTTTGTCTTTTGATTGGCTTTTTCAAACTTAATTTGATGATCAACGACAGTAGCATGTTGGGTAAGAGTGACATTAAAAATAGGCCAAATGTATTCAAATTCTAAATGTGTCCTAATTTTAGTTTTCCAGGTGGCATAGTTGTTATCATGGAAAAGTTGTGAATCTAGAAGAAAGAATGTTGGCCCATTTTCAGCCATTATGTAAAATCTAACCAAAGGTGATGGATTTGTTCCTTGTCACTCCAGATATCAAGGTATCCCTTTTGTTACACTATTAGTCCAGGATACCAATCCTTTCTTTATGCGTGCCCTTCTAGTATATCGATAAGTATGTGAAATAAGCTCACCCTTTCCATATACCTAGTGGTACGTGAAATAAGCATAAACATATGTGAAAGAGATTGATACATGGTACTTAGATAGTACTAAAAAGGGTTTATTCAATCACTAGTATTTACTTAGATGGATTTCCACATACATGCATGTAACTTCACTATATACTTGGAAATACCACCAGTCAAGATTCATGCCCTTTGATTGAAATGAATGGGTAGATGAAGGGAAGGCTATGACTGCATGTGCCTTATTTCTTCCTGACAATTTAAAGGGGCGATGCCCAAATGTCATTTTTATAACTATGTTAGGTTGTGTATGAAGTAACTCAAGTATGATGGAATTAATCATAAACATGATTCAGAGGTATAGCTATGACCGAACACTATGTTGATTTTGTGTAATATGTAAAACAATTACAATATTTTGCAAAATAAAGTTACAATGATTTTTAGAAAATGAAAATTCACTTGTTTTTTTTTCATTTTGGGCTCTTTGGCATCTTTTTGGCAAAAAAATTATTTTTATTTTTTACTTTGCCTTTCCCCTTTAATTTTTTTTAATTTATTAGTGCATTCTTAGCTAAATTTAGCTCGTTATGGCTAGAATTACCAAAATTAGCAAAAATGCTAAAGTTACTTTTTCTTTAAAAAAAATGCATCACGTCAATGATATAAAAGCACAAATATCTATATGAAGGCTTAATATTCTAATTTTTATCCTTAAACCACCCTCCCACCTAATAATATGGGTTTGAAAATAAATGGTTTTTAGGAAAAAATGCAGCAAAGGAAATATTTAACTAACGGCTTTGAGAAAAAAATGGTGGTTTTGGGATATATTTCCAGTAAATGAAAATTTAATTGATGGTTTTAGATATAGAATTATTTTTTTTAGTTTGGCACCTAAGAATAAATATGGATAGCATGAATTTAGCTATAAACTAAACAGAAATGAGACCAACCTCAAAGCCTTTCTCCAATGCCAAGATTCTTGTTTATATTTACAATGTAGCTCTTTGTTTGAAAATGGATGCCTTACACTTTACACCAACATAGTTCATGATTTATTTATTGTAGGACATTTGGATGTTGGCTTGCCACTTTGATCAATGCCTTTGGATTTTTTCAATGCTTTGGTTGTTTTCAATGCCTTTGGATTTTTTTTCAAATACTGATTTTTATTTATGTGGCTCAACTTGACTAATCTGGTAATCGATATATGAGTGCTTGAAAATGGCATCCAAGCTCCAACTGACTGAGTGCAAATGTTTAGAATGAGAGAATGGACTTCTCATTAGTCATTCCCAAGTTTCATGCTCAATGTAAAGATTATGTGATGAATGACTTGTGCGGCCAAGGGAATGAGAGTAATGGGCTTCTCGATAATTTTTCCCAGGTTTTGAGATCGATTATGCTCTAAAACCAAATATAAGAGCTTAAAATAATAATATATTTATCTAGTTATGAAAATAATACATAGGCTATTATATAGCCATGAATATATCCCAAACAACCTCCTAAGAAATAAGATAGAAGAATAACCAATATCCCAGAATAAACACATGGGTACAACAATAAGAACAAATACAACAATAATATTCTATGGTGAATTAATCACTAAATAAATAATCTAACAATGTGCTCCTCTATAACTTCATTAATTTTTAGTGTGCTCATCCCTGCCCATGGGATCATCATCACCCTACCCATAAGATCATCATCCATTAAAATTTATTCTATGGAGAGCCCCCAGGAATTTGGGGTGACATAATAATCATGCACTATGGAACTTAATAGATTATCCATTAGATATTATGCTTCTTGTACTATTTTGGTTGGGGTATCCTCTTTAGGGGTGATAGTGCACTACTATCCTTTTCCTATGTTGGATCCTTGGAAGGCCCTATTACTTTTTTTGTTGTTCATGTATGTGTAAGATGCTTTGATGGTGAAATTTTAAAAGTCACAAATGGTTGTATCAAATTAGATATCAACACATTTTCCAACCCATCCTCATCATCGATTTCATTTAATGAGTTCATGTGTTTTGAGTCATTAGTTTTGGCTTGTGCCTCTACCTCAATTGTCATGCATTCCTTACATTGTGTTTATTTTGTTGCTCCATTAGAGGATGCTAAGCTATGTGGTTGTTTAGTGTGCACAACTTTATTCCTTTTAACTTTGAGTGGGGTTACCTCAACATCCACCACTAGATCAACTATTGAATTCTTCTCTTATATTTATAATGTTGTTTATACTCTCCATGCACTTTGATCTCCTATGTGCTTCCTCATATTCAAAGCATAAAAAATTGATATATATGGTGATCTTTATTAATACCAATCATATCTATTATGGCATGGTTGATTAATGTCAAGTCATCATCTAATTTTTTGTCTTCATCTATCACCACTTTATTAATATATGTGTTTAACACTTTGAGTATCAAGATGTATTCATCAATTTTCTCAATGTTTACCTATTTTCTATATATGTTGGGCACTTTATTTATTTCACTATCAAAATAATGAATTGAAAGATAATATGTAAAATTTATCCATCCTAACATATTACCACTCTTTAAGTGTATCTTTTGAGGGAGTAGTGTCTGATGACTAAAAATTCAAGATAGTTACCATAGGCTATTATCATTTCCCATGGAATGCACCACTCATCTCCAAATATTATCATGATGTTATCTTACCATCTATCCATCTTAATCATGTATGATTTATTATATGGGTTAGGGAACATGTAATTATTGTATCATTTTTCTAAAAATGTGTCCCATAATGGGTGTAACCAAAACATGTATTAATACCCATCTACAATGTCAATTTCATCAAGTACTAACAAAATAAGAATCACACCCCACCTGAATGAATCAATGGTTTTGTGGGATTTCTTGGCACTCTATATAATGTCATCTCAAATAAATCTTGTAAAGTTAAATAATATGATCTTAGTTCCCATTTATTACACAATGTAGATCATTACTCTTTGATGATATCTTAGTGGCCAATAGTGCACAACTTGGTGCTAGCTAGGTGTGTCATGTGTCTGGCCTTATCATCTAAGTGTTTGATAGGGAAGTTGAATTTCTCCTTTTTATACTTCAAATTTTGGATAATTTTTCCAACTCCTTGGTATTTTATATTTTTTGTTTGATATTTTCACCATTTTAAGGTGTATACATATGATATTTTTCACTTTATTATCTAACTAAATATTTCCCTTGAAAGGGTTTGTCAACACATCAATATCACTAAGTGCACACCTTAAATGGTACATCTAGAATGGGTTGGGATCAACTCATGGTAATTTGTGAGACATTTTTTCATATTATCCTTTCATACATTCATTACTATCAATTTGACCTCCTTTGGGCCTCCTTTTGTATTACCTCTCCATATACTTTTGATTTAGTTTTTCTAGCTTCCCTATATACTACTATATCGACCAAGCTAATTTAGTCTAATTTTGTAATGTATCAAATTGGATGATATATTTCTAAGTATTATTTTTTATTATGTATTATATCAACTTGGTTGATATAATACTATTCTAGTTGACATCCATTAAATAGTATTGGACTAGTTGATACCATTGAATTAGAGATTAGGGTTAGTTCTAGGTATTAGATCATTATATATGGGTCATATTTCATTCTCAAATAGATATAATACACTCATATGATCTTATTGATCTCACATTTATGATCCTAAGTAGTTTTTATAGGATTTATAGGTTGAGAGTCTTATTTTAGAGGTCTAGTCTTGTTATGGTCTTTAAAGATCAATAAGAGAAGTCAAACTAAGGAGGTACACCTAGGATTTGGAGTCCCTAACTAAGGTTACATAAGTATAAATCTTTCCATTTTAGGTCCACCCAAAGGTAATTATCTCTACAATACTCTCTTTCCTATATTTACTTAGTAGATTAGATATTGATATGTTATTGTTATTATAGATGTCTTTTTAATCCTTGCTTATGTTCCTCCTTATATCAAATAAGCTAGTATAGCTATATTATTTACATTATCACCTTAGGTTTCATAGACCACTAATTATTTAACCATGTCACCACTCATTCTCTTATTAGTTTAGTGTTTCTAGCTATCTTGGATTAGGTTACCCTTGTTCTTCAGTTCCTTGCATGTGTAATCCTTATTATATCCTTGATACACCACTTTAAAATCATTAGTCCAATCATTTATCTACATTTATACCTAGTGATATCTATATATGCCTATATTTTGGAACCCTTTCCTCTTGAAATTTGAGTGTAGATTACCCTCTACTAGATCTATGATTATTCTAGGTCCTTACCTAATCTTCCAAGTATATGCAGACTCAATTGTTATGACCTTATTCGAGTCCTAGTATATTGAGGGAAAGAGGATAGTTATAGGTAAGCATATTATGTGCATAAATTTTGGTGAACTCAAGGTGAAATCGTATCCCTCCATTAGTTGGATCATTTTTATGTTTTTTATTTTTTCTTCTTAGCATTTTCTTCACTATCATCACACATTTTAGTGAAGCTTTTAGCCCAACTGTATTTTCCAACTTGATATGATTTTCTATTTTTTATAATTGTATCAACCAGTTTTATACAATTTTGTGTCTTAGCCAACTATATCAGCCAACCCAATACAATTTAGTTTTCTGATAATATTGTATCAGCCAACCCGATATAGTTTTTTATTTTTTAGTTTAAATTTATAATACATCATCTATGTCGATACCGTCTTAATATTTTTTACATTATTCCTTCCTCTTAATATTTTTGTTTAAAAATTTTCATCATGACATTTCCTAATAATATTTTTATAGTGAGTTTCAACTCATTCCAATTTTGCATGCATCACTATTTTCTTCCTTCTATGACTACCATCAAAGGTAACTCCTCAAGGTGAAAGTATGCTTCAATTTTTCTCATGGGTAGAGATCCTAATGATTATCTTCCCACTTATGATGATCCTTATTACCAGGGTGAAGATCTCAATGATAAAACCTATAGTGGGACTGAAGATTATCATGGTCCTCCCATTAATGATGATCCTAATGAGGATCCTAATGATATCCCTTTTGACACTAATAGCATTGAAAAGGATCCCCGTGATGATTTTACCAATTATGATGATCCTTATTACTAGGGTTAAGATCTAAATGATGACACTTATAGTGGGAATGAAGATTATCAACATGTTCCTCCAATTCATGTTGATCCCTATGAGGATCTTAATGATCCCACCTAATCCACTTTTCACATGTTTGAAATTAATCCAAAATTTTCCCATCAATGATGATTATTTTGATAGAGGTGAATACCCTAGCATGATAGCATATGTTCCCATTGATGATTATCACAACATAGATGAAAATGAATTTTATGATTATTCCATTTATAGTAACCCTCACTTTAAACTAGTCAATAATAAATATTATTATATTAATTCAAACCTACCCTTTATCTAAATCTTGAAACATGTTTGGTGGATTACTCATAAAACTTCAGCCCACATCCAAACTTATCCTATACAATCAAATTTTAAATGCCCACCATAAAATGAATTATAGGTGATTGTGATCCTAGAGCTAATATTAATATTTATACCTATCCTATTAGTCCAATTTCAGCTTCAACCTCTTCCAAACTACCTATATCACTACTATAACCACTTCTTTCCATTTGTATTAGCCAACCTAATACCATTTAGTTTTAACTTGTTAGAAATGGTCCTTGGAATCACTCATCAAGACATGATACGTGTTGTAGTATGTAGATGTTATAATGGGGATATGAATGATTGCAAGACCTTGTAAACAAGCATAAGGCTAAGTGCAGTGTATATTCTTATGTGTAAATTTATTTTTTATCGTCATTAACCTATATGCACTTATTATAAATTTACCATTTAAATAATGTAGATGTAAATAATATGCAAGAACACATTCTTTCATGAGGAAGATACATTCAAATCAAATAAGACATACATATTTATGAGGAATTAAAAAATATATTACAAATTTAAATAGTACCATATATTGATCTCTATCTCATTCTAACCTTTCCTTTACAAAAGCAAAGTATATATAGGCTGAAAAGATGTTATGGCTCCTTGTCTTCTTAACCTTTCATCTTCTAAACTGAAGTATTCAAAGGAACCATGCAACGTTCCAAGTGATTCATTAGCCTACATGAAACCATATTTTATAGAGAATAAGTTATGATATACACTAGTCATATGCTCTTCATAAAAACATGTGTGAACTATACTCCAAACATTACTACTAACACTTTCCTAAAATTATAGAGTTGTCTCATCCCAAGCCAAAGATGGTGATAATGATTAGAAAAATAGAGCTAATTGAAGTTTCCCTTAGTTGATGATCAAGATTCAATGGTCATAATTTCACTCTAAGTGTTGATATTTTGTTGTCAACTAACTGATGACAAAATGGGCATATCAACCACAGCACAGGGAGATTTATGCCATGAAAAGTGTGGGTTTACCAGATCTAGATGAGGTAAATCTCTCCTCTCATCAAGGGGAGGTTCCCTATGAATATTTATATGCTATAGGTATATATAATTAAGCAGAAAATAATACTTGGGGTGGTATAACAGCATCGACCTCTTTTCTTCAGAGGTGATGTCCAAGGAACAAGAGAGAGAAATCCTAATCATCAGCCAACAACATTCCTCTTCTTTCAGGAATGGTATCCAGGGTAGAGTAGAAAAATAACTTGAAGTATGTAACCAAGTTCACAAGGAAACCCACGTAAGCACAAAGTCTTCCATTGTCTTCTTCACCGATTCAGAATACGCGTAACCGTAGAGTGAAACGAAGCACAAAGTCTTCACCTAAAACTACAAAGGATAAAAGAATCAAAAAGATAAAAGTAGCTCAAAGTCTCTCTTTTATCTTTTATAAACATCCTCAGATAATATCAACACACACACTTTGCTTATTAAATCAAACAAATAAGAGATTATTAGGAAAGAGGACATAAGAATTGTTTCCTAAATAACATAGATAACTTCAACACAAAGTCTAAAATAAACATGCTTCTCATTCATTTAACAAAATATGATTTACAAGTTGAGCCCAAAGTCTCAAAAAGTGTCTCAATTTTAGTAGAGTTTTTGCTCTCAATTATCAGAGATACTTTTACAAAAGAGGTCCCCTTTATATATAGGGAGAAACCTTTAAAATTAAAAAGATTAAAATATAAAAATATCTTAGTCAAAGATGAGTCATCTTTGAATTTTGAGATATTTTTCTATATTTTTTACATGTAATTACACATTAAAAAAGTACACATGAAAATGTCCCAAGTCAATTACAAAGTGCATTTTGAATAAAGCATGGAAGAACAACTTCAATCTTTATTTCCAGTCTTCTTCATTGTCTTCGACTTCAGAGAAACTTCAGTGATCTAGAAGAACTTTTGTTGAAAAGATGTCGATGAAGAGGGATCCTTTAGAGAAACTGCAGTAACAATCATGATTGTGCAATTAGGGGAAAAATTAGCAATCTAGGAAAACTACGCATTTGATGATCACGATTAAGGAAACGCGCTTGAAAAGGCTGAGGTGAGAGCAAGTCAGAAAATAAGAAAAATGAAAATTTCCCAAAGTTATGAAAAATGGGGAGAAGGTATGTAGGGGTGGCAAAAATTGCCACCCTTGCATATTAGAGAAGTTCTTGTGCATAGGCGGCAAAAATTACCGCCTATGCACGTCAGGGATAAAGTATGTGTCGATAAAGAAGAACGTGTAAGGGTGGAAAAAATTGCTGCTCTTGCACTTGGAGAAGAGAAAATGGGGATGCATGTGTGACAAAATTTGTTGCTCCTGCATAGAAGAAACCAAAAGATGCAAGGGCGGCAAAAATTGCCACTCTTGCATGGAAGAGACCAAAAGATGCAAGGGCGGAAAAAATTGCCGCTCTTGCATGTTGGGTGAAAACACTTGTCACGTTCTGCTATCTTTTTCCATTGGGCACTTTTCCACAAGATTTTCTCTTCAGTCGGGCTTTTCCTTTGCTTTGGCAATGAACCAACTATTTGAACCATTCCATTAAACCACAGCTTTGAATCTCTTGTTGAACTTGCCTTTGAACCAAAAGCATTGAACCGATTGAACCTAGAACTCATTAAACTAGTAGAAATGAGCCTATTTGTAGAGTCCGTAGAAACCAAGTCCATAGTTTTCTCTAACCTTAAAAGAGTCCATAGATTTCAAACTATAAAATCCCATTGAACTTGACCTGCTGAGTCCGTAGATTTTTGAGAAGCTTGAAAAATGAGGAATTTAAATGCCCAAGACAAATTTTGTAAAGGAAAGAGACAATTTTGGTCTGTAGGTTGTCCCAAAAATGAGTGGCATTTTTTGGGGACAATAGCTGGCTCTAGTTGGGGAACTTCCTTCTATTGCAAAAATTGATTGAAGGGAGTAGAATCCAGAATCTCCAGTGCCTTAGAAGCGTGCCATTGGGCTACAGAGTCATGCTACCCAAAAATAAAGGCTCCAAAAAATGAAAACAAAAAGCACAAAATAGAACAAAATACTATACAGATATACATATGTACAGATGATCTTTTTTGATGCCTCAAAATTTGAAGTGCTTCAGATGTCGCCCACTGTGAGACAATGAAAATGGTGTGCCATCCTAATAAACTAGCAGGAAACTATTTTGTCCCCAGAAATGGTGACTGGTGAATGGAACTCTCCACCAAGAAACCACTTTTCTGTGTCTTCCCCTTGGTTCTCTTCTCTTACTGCCCCTTGGCAAGGCTTGCTTTCTAGTCTAAAAACCATGAATCTTGGTTCTCTTGTGGAGTCCATTTTTCTGATTCTAATGGGCAGCGGCCTGGTCTATTACCATAATTTTTTGTTTTAATAGTTCAATCTAGCACATGTCTTGATTGTCCCCTTCAGATGCCTGGTAGACCACCGGCTTGGCATCTCCTTTGTCTCGAGTAGCTCCCCATTCGAGTAACAGAGATTCATACTCGGTAGTGTTGTTGGTGTTGCTGAATTACAACTCATGTAAAGAAGGAAGAATATCCCCCTTAGGAGATATCAACACCAACCTGGCCCCAACACCTTTAGAGGAATTGTTGTTATCCATTTCTTGGATCCAAACATCATTAGATACCACTTTTCCTTTGAAAACTTCTTCATTTGGGGGAAGAGGTTCTTCCAAGCATTCATTTTGTTGTGCCGATTCTCCCGCTATGTCAGCTAAACATATTTCCAAGTTTTCACCTGTAGGAGTTTTATTGGATGCCTCATGGACTTCGTCCGTAGATAGAAAGTAGTTGCCCATGCTAGAAGACTCAAATAAAATTTGAGCTTCTGGTGTTGATGATCAGGTGACTACATATCTTGCCTCTTTTTCAGGAAGCAATTTCTTCATGACACCTTAAATTGGGATTCTTGCCTCTGACAAGTCCATGCTTAGCTCACCTCCAACATCCTTGTAGAAATTCTGCCCAAGTAGAATGCCATAAGAGGCTGGAACATCGGCCACTAGGACTGTCATTTTTATCCTCTTTTCTAGAAAAGCTGCAAAAGAAAATTGGGCATCTTTTATCTGACTAAGGAGTGGGACTTGCTTATTTTCCATAGAAAAACACCTCCCAAAAGTTTTGGTCAAAGTTAGGTCAAGGGAATATGCCACCTTGGCAGGCATGACATTATCCGAGGCTCCAGAGTCTATTATGCAATTACTTAGTTTGTAACCATTTATTAGCAGGGAAACATAAAAAGGTTTTATTTTTTCAAGAGCAACTGGAGGAGTCACGACAAGATTATTCTGGGTGGATTTATCTTTGGGGGGGTCATGAATAGCCTTTGAAGAATCTTGTCCTGTGGGGACAACTTTATTTTTCACATATTCCACCAACCTATCAAACTGTTCATGATTGGCTCTCAAATACTCAATCTCTGTCATCTGAATCTTAGTTTTCTTGGCGTGATCAATTATATCAAATAATTGAAAATAACTTGAGACAGAGAAAGAGGGTCCATCATCTGGGTCTTTAGTGGGTGTGGCACTGGTCTGAGCAACAGAAGTGGAAGGTATGGGGTGGTTGGAGGTACTTTTTTTGTGAATTCCCTGATCTTTTGATTGAGGAGGCAGTGGAGTCCCTCATTTAGTGATGGAGACCACCTGTCGAGGTTCTTCTTCTTCTTTCCCTTTGTTAGCCTATGGAGCTGACTAGTTTTGAGATCTAGTGAAAATAGCATAAGACCCATCCAACCCTTCTCCTTTACTTCCAGCTTCATCCTGGTAGTCTAGAAAACCAATATTAGAGTCGCCAGCTAATTCTTCTTCTTGCTCATCAAAGATATTAGCATCATCTTGTTGGCCCAACTGAGGTTGGAGCAAAAATTCATGTTCAGCCTCTACGTAACTAACTACTGAATTGGTAGGTGCTGCTTTAATGCCCAGTTTCCCTGGAGGTAGAGGTAGGCGACTTGGTTGCCCTTGGTTTTGGGCAGCATTGCCCTGATATTGCTAATTCTAGAATGTTCTCCTAGGCATATCTCAATAAGTAGGAGCAGACGTACCTTGGGCTATTTGTTTCTTCAAAGCTATCAATTCATTTGTCAATTTTTGCACCATAGGATCTGCAGTGCCTGTAGAAGAGCTTTTAGTAGATGAAGAGAATCTATTTTTACTAGGGTCTTTTTTGATCTTACCTGCCAAGATAAGATCATCCTCAATCTTAGTAGCCAAATTTTGAGCCAACATGAGATCCATAGGGCCAGCTTGCCTCAATAGGAAACTTACTTTGGGAAGTTGTGAGTTAATAAAAAACACTTAAGATTCTCTAGCGTGGGTTGAGCAACAGTTGGAATCTAGTTCCTTAACTTGTTGAATTTGGCTATGAAATCCCTCATGAGTTCCTGAGATTCTTTTTTCATCTATGTAAGCTGAGCTAACAAGGCATGTGCATCTTCAGCAGGCTTGAACTTGGCTTCAAATTTGTCTTTCAGAGTATCCCAATCAGTCACTGATCCAGTTTGTAGGTGGTAAAACCAGTCTGCAACAGCGCCTTGTAGTGTCTCCATAAATAGCCTGATCGCTATGTCTTCAAATTCCACCCCTATTACACTGTAGGCTATGCTAAAAGCTACAATGTGTTTATTAGGATGAACTTTCCTATCACCAAAGAATTTGGGAAAATTTTTCCTTGAACTGCATGGAAGCTCATGCAGGGGTGGAGTCAAATTCAGTGGACCGAAAGAATTACCCTAGGGGCCTTGAGCCATGATTTGATTATGCAAAAGTGGGATCACAAATTTGGGTATAGAATAGATAGGCAAAGCTCTGCTAGTAGCAAAAAAAGAAGCTCTACCTTATGCTGGTGACCTGGTAGGGCTAGGAGGAAGACTCCTAGTTCATTGAAGGTGAGATTGTGGAGGAAACAACTCAAAATTACTCTGTCGCACCAAATCAAAAGTAGGGTCAACAACACCTTGGGATTTTTGGCCTCTGATATAATGTGGAGTTGCCAGACTATAGAACAAAAAATGGAAAAGAGTAGGATCTGCTTCAGTTTGAAGTTTGAGACTTCAAACTATGCGCTCTTCCCCAGTGGCTCTGGTTTTACAGACCAAATAATATAACGAAGATGGAGGAAGATGGTAAGGCTATAATGATAATGGGTAATACATGGAACATAGTCACCAGACTATGTAATGGATAAGGGTAGGGACTACTTCAATCTAAAACTTGAGGTTTTAGACTGCACGTTTGATCCCCAGTGGAGTCACCAAAAACTATTGGGTGAATAGTTTGTCGTCAACTAACTGATGATAAAATGGGCATATCAACCACAGCACAGAGATTTATGCCACAAAAAGTGTGGGTTTACCAGATCTGGATGAGGTAAATCTCTCTTCTCATCAAGGGGAGGTTCCCTATGAATATTTATACGCCATAGGCATATATAATTAAGCAAAAAATAATACTTGGGGTGGTATAATAGCATCCACCTCTCTTTTTTCATAGGTGATGTCCAAGGAACAAGAGAGAGAAATCCTGGTCGTCGGCCAACAACATTCCTCTTCTTTCAAGAATGGTATCTAGTGTAGAGCAGAAAAATCACCTGAAGTATGTAACCAAGTTCACAAGGAAACCCACGTAAGCACAAAGTCTTCTGTTGTCTCCTTCACCGATTTGGAATACGTGTAACTGTAGAGTGAAGCAAAGCACAAAGTCTTCGCCTAAAACTATAAAGGATAAAAGGATCACAAAGATAAAAGTAGCTCAAAGTCTCTCTTCTATCTTTTAGAAATGTACTCAGATAATATCAGCACACACACTTTTCTTATTAAATCAAACAAATAAGAGATTATCAGGAAAGAGGACATAAGAATTGTTTCCTAAATAACACGGATAACTTCAACACAAAGTCTGAAATAAACCTGCTTCTCATTCATTTAACAAAATATGATTTACAAGTTGATCCCAAAGTCTCAAAAAGTGTCTCAATTTTAACAAATTTTTTGCTCTCAATTATCAGAGATACTTTTACAAAAGAGGTCCCCTTTATATATAGGGAGAAACCTTTAAAATTAAAAAGATTAAAATATAAAAATATCTTAGTCAAAGATGAGTCATCTTTGAATTTTGAGATATTTTTCTATATTTTTTACATGTAATTACACATTACAAAAGTACACGTGAAAATGTCCCAAATCAATTACAAAGTGCATTTTGAATAAAGCATGGAAGAACAGCTTCAATCTTTATTTCCAATCTTCTTCATTGTCTTCGAGTTCAGAGAAACTTCAGTGATCTGAAAGAAATTTTGTTGAAAAGACATCGATAAAGAGGGATCCTTTAGAGAAAATTCAGTAAGAATCATGATTGTGCAATTAGGGGAAAAATTAGCAATCTAGGAAAACTACACATTTGATGATCACGATTAGGGAAACACGCTTAAAAAGGCTGAGGCAAGAGCAGGTCAAAAAATAGGAAAAATGAAAATTTCCCAGAGTTAGGGAAAATGGGGAGAAGGTATGTATGGGTGGCAAAAATTGCCGCCCTTGCATATTGGAGAAGTTCTTGTGCATAGGCGACAAAAATTGCCGCTTGTGCACGTCAAGGAGAAAGAATGTGTCGGTGAAGAAGAACGTGTAAGGGCAAAAAAAATCTCTGCCCTTGCACCTGGAGGAGAGAAAATGGGGATGCATGGGTGGCAAAATTTTCCACTCCTGCATAGAAGAAACCAAAAGATGCAAGGGCAGCAAAAATTGTCGCTCTTGCATGGAAGAGACCAAAAGATGAAAGGGCGGCAAAAAATTGCCGCTCTTGCATGTTGGGTGCAAACACTTGTCACATTCTACTATCTTTTTCCATTGGGTGCTTTTTCGCAGGCTTTTCTCTTTAGTCGAGCTTTTCCTTTGCTTTGGCAATGAACCAACTGTTTAAACCATTCCATTAAACCACGGCTTTGAACCTCTTGTTGAACTTGCCTTTGAACCGAAAGCATTGAACCGATTGAAGCAGAACTCATTAAACTGGTAGAAATGAGCATGTTTGTAGAGTCTGTAGAAACCAAGTCCATAGTTTTCTCTAACCTTAAAAGAGTCCGTAGATTTCAAACTGTAAAATCCCATTGAACTTGACCTACTGAGTCCATAGATTTTTGAGAAGCTTGAAAAATGAGGAATTTGAATGCCTAGGACAAATTTTGTAAAGGGAAGAGACAATTTTAGTCTGTAGGTTGTCCCAAAAATGAGTGGCATTGTTCGGGGACAATAGTTCACATACTTTTATTTCTTACCTACTATATAGCCACCCTTTTGGGTTTTAAACTAAGCAACATATCAACCAACCACCCTTTATGGGTTTTTAATAATTTATAATAACTAAGATGTTTCCCTTTAAAGGTTTTCAACCTTTCTATCCCCACTTCCAAAATTTTATTGCCTACAAAATTTGTTTTCACAACCAAAATTTATGAAAATTATGGAATATGGGATACTTTTTTATGGTAGAGGAGGAATAACCTACAAGGGTGTAATAGGTGTGGATAGAGAAGAGTGGGTAGTTTTTTATGAATGTATAGATAAGGATGTATAATTTGATGTTGTACTAGACTATTGCTAATGAGGATGCTATATTACTTGAGAATCCTTATTCATATGGATAAGAATTATGAGATTGACAGGTGGAAGGTATTATGTTTCATTGATGATATCACACACCAAAGTGTCAAGATTGGTATACTATTACTTATATTTTGTCTAATCTACCAAAACATTCTTGACCATGATGAATAACGTGAAATGAGATATTGGATTTGCATGATGGTTTAGACATCATCTTCAACTACAGTTGTAATAATTAGTCATTGTTGTACAAATATTATTATATGTCCCACATGATTTGTTTAATTTTGTCAACATATAGTTGAATTTTCATGCCTACAAACATAATGTGCAACATCTCCAACTCCCAAGTGAATAATTTTTGCATGATGTTATCTTTCAATACGAGATATTATTATAAAGTGTTGTCAATTTTAGCTATTGATGCTTGACCCTCCATGATCACTTTTGATTTATGTACTTGAGCTAGATCTGGCATGATGTCCTTTCACGCATTTTATATCTAGTTTTTTATTTGAGATTATTCCTTGAGAGTTGTGTCTAAGACCTACTTGTATTCCTCTAGTAATCTAAATTTTTACTTAATTTCACTATGTAGACTTTGGACTTGAGATCTAATGTCCTATAATCATTATGTTACAGCACAATCCTGAGTTAACCTAGTGAGAAGAATAGTGTATTTTTATCTTATGAAATTATTTTGTTTCCCATAAGTTCTTGAACTAATGTCAAACAGGTTTCATCAATAATCTTGTACACTTTTAAAAGTCACTCTTGTAGCTCAACATTATCTATACACAACCGAGTATTTTCTTACTTAATATCAGTTGCCTTCAGTATCTTAGACATTTGAAATGTACCAAGACCTTATATCTACTTTATGAAAGATAACTATGAAGCATCTAGAATAAATTCATAGGTTGAATTAGGTAGCACCACTTGGGTTGTAAAATTCAGAGAGATCATTGGTTGTTGCCTTATTTATGTGATTGGGAGAATAAAAGTGGTGCATAATAGTGCTAATGCTTGGATGTCTATCCACCAACATCTAATACACTCATAATTTCCTTGCAAAGCTTCCTCTTGAGCTTCTTCTTGTGTTGACCCTAATTATATAAACTCTCAGATGGTTTCACTTTCTTTTAGCCACTACAACTTGTGTTTCTGTATCTCTTTACTACTATTGTTTCACTAGAATTTATTAATCTACCATTTTTTGAACTAGCCCCATAACTAGCTGGATAAATTGTGTGGCAACATCTGAAAGATTATTCTCTTGTTCTTATTTTACCTTCACAACTTATTTAGCTATAAATTTTTATACTTACTTTTGTGTATCATTTTTCATTTTCTCCTTAGGTATTCTTTAAGTTTTTGCTATGCCTCTTTAGCTGCTCTTTTGGCCTTGGTATTCCTTTTCCATTCCTTATGAAAAAAATTTATGCCTCCTAATTTTAGTGTTAGAGTAAGGCCCCTTGTCATTTTTAGCCTTCTCCTATATGTTTTTTATTCCTCCATTTTATCCATGGTAGTATTATGTCTTGGTTGCTCCTTTATTTGATATTGCACTTGTGGTTGTTCTAGGTGTTCTTTCTTGGGAGGTTAGTCCTACTATGTATTATCTTTTTTCACACCTTGATCTAAGGGACTAGTAGTTTTAGAACTAAAAGGAGGCTTTTTTTTAAGGGTGGGGCAATACAATGAAGAAGGAGCTATGATTGATGGGGAATATGAAGGTATGGCCATGATAAGAGGTAAAATTTGATGCTTTATCACAAAATAATTTGGGTGTGGAGAGGGAGGTACAATTTTTTATTTTATCGCTTCCTATCTCAGGGCTTAGTCCCTCTCACTTTTGGTTATGCTTCCCTTGATACACCCTCTAGATGTGAAAATGTCTCTATTTGATCTAGAATACTTGAGTGTGGTTGATAAACTCCATGCATATGTGGTTTTTTACTAGTGTTTTGAAGGGGTTATCTTCTTCCACATTGATTTCCACAAAAAAAGATTCCCCTAAATTTTTATCTACTTAAGGCTCTTTTTGCCATTTTTCCCTCTACACTTGATCCCTTCATTGTTGAAGTTATTTGTGCCTTTATCATGGATATTTATGCCTCTTCATAAATATATTTTTCACTCTATGATTATTTTCCTCATATTTCTTGATTTGTACACTACAATGGATTCAGGAAGTAGTATGATTTATAAAAACAACACAGATAGGACATCATTTTGTATCTAACATGTGTGAACCACTTTATAAAAGAATAAATAATTCTCATCTTATTCATCATAGGTGTCATCCTTGATGTCCTAAAGAAACACCCTGTACATGTCTTTCTGTGTAACTCCCAATAGATATAGATCATATTTTAGTATGATTTTTGGTATCTGTGTGTCATTGAACCATGGAACTATTCTCTAGGTCTATTTTTAGGCTGTGAAGGTTCAGGAACTAGTACATTGGAGATGGATTTGTTTGTGATGAGGAAAAAGTTTGATCTTATGGATCAACCTAAACTTGTGCTCATTCTTAGTATTTGTTCACTTGTATTTATGCTTGTCATTGAGGATGTATTTGCTCAACTCCATGTGGTATTGATCATAATAGTTAGACACTCTTGACAACCAATTTTTTATACCTTGTCACTTCTTCCTAGGACATGTGGATGTTGATGAAGAATGGGAGAGAAAATATATATGGTTCTATAACTTATGGATTCTAGTTTGGACTCCATTTTAAATTTTTTTATAGTTTCAATTATCCCAAGATATTTGAGAGCATATTTAGGTACATGCAGGTGTGTCGTAATCATATTCTTGATATACACCGATAATGTTATGAACTTGCCCATTTAGAGAAGGTGTTGTCCATCATATTACTAAATGAGGTTTGGGAAGGTATTGGATGGCCTATAGTTGACATTTGGTGTAGTTTCTCCTTCAGGGGATGTCCATTATGTGAAGCAAAGTAGGAGTATTAAAAAGAATTAATGGAAAGAGTGAGTTATTCATGCAAGGAACATCTGAATATTTGTTATAAGATATATTGAAATGAATTTAGGTCAATTAAAATCCTCTCCCAACCTCACCATTCTATGCACAACATTTATTATTCCCTTTGTAACCTACTTTGCACCTTTTTTGGTTTGTCATATCAATGCATAATGCATTATGGGAGGACATGAACCCAGTAACCTAATCAAAGGGCACTACTCTATTTGTTTGAGCATATGTATCCCATATTTTTGAATGAATTGGGGGTTATTAATCTTTTAGGATTGTATAGACTTCCCCCTTAATAGAATTGTTGTAGCCTATGCAATAGTGTTGGCATCAATATGAATTATTACTTTTTTTGCTAGATGGATGGCTCCCTCATTGTATATACTTCAAAGTGTCATCATCAATTATTTATGTTAGCTAAAAATAGGTAGTCTTACCAATTACTCAACATATAACCCTCATAGTCTGTTAAGAATAACAAGCAGTCCTTGTTATGATGTAGCTACTTTTGGTTGAGGGAACCACTCTTTTTTTTACACATTGATGACTTATAAGGGTTCAACATCACTCAATTTTTATTTTCCATTTCTTCATAAATTTATTTTTTTTCCTTTTTTGACATCCTAATATATAATAAAACATGGTAAAAACATTTGTAGCAGGTAGATAAGATATTACATGTATTGGAAGACAATCAATTTTATGCAAAAGAACACAAATTTTTCTTTTGGGTGAAAGATGTGGAATACTTAGAATATGTGGTCTCACATGAAGGTGTTAATGTGGACTGTAAAAATATTTTAGCAATCAAATAGTTGCCAACACCTAAAAATATCAAAGGTTTGAGTGGGTTTTTAGGTCTAAAAGACTACTACAAAATATTTTTTCACAACTATACTCACATACCGGTGCCCTTACAAAAAAAATTGAAGGATTATTTTTCATGGTTAGAGGTATCCACCCAAGAATTATAGAAATTAAAATAAGATATTACTTCCACCCCTATGTTAGCTACCCAAATTTTATATAAGATATTTATGGTAGAATTTGATGCTTCTAGACGTGGCATTGGGGAAATACTAATGGAAGAAGGGTATCCCTTAGTATTTTAGAGATAAAAGCTCAAAGGAAATAAAAATTTAAGACCCACATATGAGAAATAAATTTTATTTATCATTCAAGTAGTCAAATAATGTCACCAATAGCTTATGGAAAATCATTTCAAAGTTTGGATAGATCATGAGATTCTAAAGTATTTTTTGAAGAAACGATTATCTTTGAAGAATAAATAAAAATGGGTCACCAAGATTACAAGGTATGCATTTGAAATTATTTTAAAAAAAGGCAAGGATAATATTTCAGTTGATTTTAAGAAGTAGAAGAAGCAACAAGTTATGTCATTTCTTTATTGTAGCCTAAATGGGTAGAAGCAGCACAAGTAGAGTGGAAACATGACACTCTAAAAAAGAAGATTATTTATATAAGTATATTTGGCAAGAAAAATCCTTATGGTATAAATACAATCTCTTTTTTAACCTAAAAATATCAATTCAAAGCCATCATCTTGTCTCAAATGCATGACTCACTAATAAGAGTTCTATTGTGTCCTTAAATACCTATCACCATACAAAGAAGGATTTTAATATGAAGTTATTAAGGGTGTGTATATAAATTTTGAGTGTTTAGTATGTCAACAAAATAAATGAGAAATGGTCAAGACTCTAGGGCTCTTACAACCATTAGCCTTTCCAACACAATTTTGGGAAGAAATATCAATGAAATTCAATTATTGGGATGCCAAAGTCAAATAATCTAGATGTGATATTGGTGGTTATGGATAGACTCACTATGTTTGCACATTTATGTGGATCTGTCATCCATTTCAAGCTAGTACATTATAAAAAGTATTCATGGAAAAGATATATAACTTCCATGGCCTTCCCAAAATGTGAGTTATTATGACCCTATATTTTTCCTAGCATATTTTTAACTAACTTATTTGTGGTGATGGTAACAAAAATAGCACATATTTCATCTTATCATCCACAATCAGATGGCTAAACAAAAAAATTGAATAAATGTTTGGAAGGATATCTATATTAATTTACCTCAAAAAAATAAGCACAATGGTCTAAAAAGGCTTTCATAGACAAAATGGTGATATAACACATCATTTCACACAAATATAGATGAGTCCATTTTAGTCTCTTTATGGGTACCTCTCATTGTCTACTACTTATTTTTAGGGTCATCCAAAAGCTTGTGTGGTAGAGGATCATATTCAACACCAACAAGAAATGCTTAAAGTATTTAATGAGAATTTGATCATGAATCATAATAGGATGAAATAATAAGTAGATCAACATTGAAATGAGAGTAATTTTGAATAAGGAAACTGGATATTCCTTTTATTACAACCCTACAAAGAAATATCACTTAAGGATCATAAGAACATCAAAATAGAACCCAAATTTTATGGGCCCTATAAATTTATTTACTGAATCAACAATATAACATATAATCTATAAATTCCATCCTCTTTCAAAATTCATCTTATATTTCATGTCTCCTACCTGAAGAAAGTAATTAGTAAGAATCTCCTAGTCCAATTAGAATTTACAGAGATAGATGAAGAACGGAAGTTCTTTATGTAACTCAAGGGAGTCATTGATAAATGAGTGAAACAATTGTGAAACCAGGCTATGTTTGAATTTATAATTAGGAGGAAGAAACTTCTAACTAAAAATGCAACATGGGAAGATGAATAGTTCATGCATAACCATCTGGAATTGTTAAGGATTAACAGAAATGTTTTAATGCATGGGAAGGCCATGTTACACCCCTAATATTCTATTATCCTAAGTGCAATAAGATTATGAATGGATGACTTGTAGCACACTTAACCTTAATATTTTCATTTATTTGTTCTAGTTGTTTTTTTTAAAAAGGGGGATGACCCTACCTAATTATGTTTATAAATAAGGAAGAGAAACACTCTCCCAAATCATCATAAGTTGTGTTACATAATTCATTTCATTAGTATTCTTATTTTTGGAGGTTTCCCCCTTGAATTTGCCTTATATTTTAATGTTTCTTGCACTTCTCATAAATATATATCTTAACAATAACCATCTTTCCAAAAGGTTGTTGCCTAGTAAAGAGTAGGGATAATCTTTAATATTTTGTTCCTCTAATTGAAAATAGAAACATATATTGGGATGATTAATATATTTCACTTGTTTATTTAAATGGGATTTCTAATCCTAGATATCAATGGATTCTCTAAGGTCCTTAGACATGTCAATTTTAACGCAAAACCTTTTTTTTTTGGGTGCACAAAGTAGAACTTTACTTTCTCATGACAAATAAGTATCATAGGGGATAAATAAGTTGACAATAAATGGCCAAGGCCAAAACCTTTAATCCAACCAATTATTTTGAGATTATCCATCTCAGACACCACAAATCATGATTCCAATAAGATTAAACAAGCAAGGAATTATTAATAAACTAATGTTCATACTTCACAATGGTAGTGTAGTAAGCATAGTTTTAAAAACAAAATAGAAAAAAAAGTGGCATATTGTGAATAGTTTTCACCTTGATTTTTTGATGTTGGCAAGCATAATTGACTCAACTTTATAACATATTCTTATATATATATATATATATATATATATATATATATATATATATATACAATGGTAGTGTAGTAAGCATAGTTTTAAAAACAAAATCGAAAAAAAAGTGGCATATTGTGAATAGTTTTCATCTTGATTTTTTGATGTTGGCAAGCATAATTGACTCAACTTTATAACATATTCTTATATATATATATATATATATATATATATATATATAAGCCTATAATGGTGTACTGCTCAAGCCACTTACATGCCTTATCAAAATCAAGTAAAGCTCAAAAACATTAGGGTTATTTTTCTTACAGGGAGTATAATTAATTTATGGAAGACATTGGGGATGAATTTTTGAACCCTTTTGGTAACAATTGATCTCCTCCCTAATAACAATTACATCAACATCAATAGATACTAGTAGAACCTATGAAGCCATTAAATAATAATGAAAATCCACTCAAGTGACATCCAACTAATATCTCTACAATATATGTAGAGGATACAAGTAAATATGACTAATAGAAAACATCACTTAAAAATTATAAAATAATGTGATGTGGCATATATTCAACCATAGCATTTCAACCCCTAATCATTCACTCTGTTCCCTTTGGAAAAATCAAGCATTGTACTTCATTATTAGAAAATTTAATGAAGTTTTTTCATGAATAATTAAGCCTAAATCATTTTTAAAAGTTGTTAATATTAATTAATTAACCAATATTCCATTCAAAATCATCATAAAATCTTAATTTGTAAAATCAAAGTAGTCTTTTATTATCCTAGTTTTCAATTGACTAAGTTAAACACAATATATTTGATTTAATAATCTAAAAATGATATATTTGCTAAAGCATTGGCCATAACATCAAATTTTTAAAATAAATAGGCCCATGGGTTATGGTTTAGTATTAGATAAGTGGGGTTTTGTAAGGCTAATCATAGGTTGCATCTCCATTGCCACTGCTAATTGACACTTCAATGGGCCTTGCCCTCATTGGGGTCATAACTTTAGAAAAAAACATTTACCTATTAAATAAATCTTATAAAATCATTATATTAAATGATCCTTAATAAATTTTCACCAATATTATTATTAGATTTCATTTTTCCTAGTTAGTATGCATTACAAATAGTGAATAATAGCATTTCCTATGTACATCAAAGGATCACTATGTTTAATACATAATAGCTAGGCAAAATCAAACACATGATATCAAATAGGATAAAATAAAAATTTATTGTATGTGTGCGTGCATGGGGGGGGGGGTGTCCTGGGGGGGCAGGGTATCAATTATGTTTTAACCTTTTTTATATCCAATTTACATCACCTTATATTTAAGCATTTTTCAAATTCTACATGACTCACAAGTAGTCTGGGTTTATTGGAGTTCACATAACTATCACTTCATGTGAGTCCCTTCATTTACCTCTAGTTTTTACTAGCATTATTTTTAATAACATGAGGTAAGTCTCCCTTAAATATATTTTCATTTATTTTGACCATAGACGTTTTGCAGTACTTAGTTATATGGACACCCTAAACCTAGAGTTTGCATCTTCAAAATTGTCTCATGTTCATGATGCTCACTATAGAGCTTCACAATACTTATTAGATGAACAATCTAAATATAAATGTTACATTATCAAAGGTGTCTCATACTTTCCCTCTCAAAACTTACATAGTAGTTTATCTTTGAGATAATGAAACCTCATCATCAATATTTCATTACTCCAACAACCTCATTGACTCTCCCACAAAATAGGTTATAAAGAGAAAATTCAAGGAAATTGAAGCTCATAATTTGATAGTCTAATAAAGGCATGAGAGATGGATTGAATCCACTTTTTTATATATATTTTATTTGATAAAACAAAAAAAACAAATAAAAAATCTATAAATATATTCATATTTTCTAATTGTGAGATATTACTTCAATTGTATGAATATTTTTAACATAGTTAGACCTATTGGTTTTGACCCATTTTAGGTAGTTAATAATAATTTAAATTCACATTTATTACAAAAAAATTGCATCTTGATGTGTATAAAAAAGCACGCATTCACTAAATTTTTTAAAACATAAATGTAACCATCAAAAATATTTGATCTAATGCCATTTTATGTGTAAAAATGATTGAAACATGCTCACTAAGTTTTAAACATGAGTCATTGTGGCACTAGATGCCACATATTATTGCTTGACCATGACTGAATGGAATTGTTTTCCTAATTGTTACTACCAATTATAGATTTTTTTCTTCCCCTAAAATAAATTCATTTTGGATATGTTAAAAATGTGTTTTTCACTTTGCATGAGTTTTAATGTGCAAAAACCATGGTGCACAATTATAAATGCAAGCACTGTGGCTAGTTATAAATGATGCACAATATTTAAGTAACTTTATGAGTATAGTATATGGTTACACAATGTTAAATACCTCTGTGAGTTTAATAAATGGTTGCATAGTGTTAAGTACTTAGACAAGCATAATAGATCATTGGCAAATGGTTGTGCATTAAGTACTTCTATAAGCACAATGTTAAGTAATTTTATGAGCACATCAAATGGTTGAGTAGTTGATAACTTATATGAGTGTAGTGAATGGCTATGATTTATTACTTCCAAAGTGTATTGTTAATTACTTCTATGAGCACTACATAGGTTTGTGTGGCATGGTTTACATAGGAATGCTAGATGTTTATGTGGAATAAGGTTGCATACTGGCCCATGGTTCAATATATTTAATAGTATGATGTTTCAAGGATATGTGCAACACAATATTACAATGAAATTCAAACTTGAGGTGTTAATATACAATTATATGATTGTATTGGTTGACTGGAGGTGTGTAAGTAATGTCTTCGTAATTCTCTAACATGGATTTTTTAGGAGCATTATACAATTATCACTTTGCTCAGTAGTTGGTGAAACTAGATCATCATATTGTGTGAGCATCACAAAGTGATGTGCTGGTATATAGGCATAATATATGGTGAAGTGTATGAATTTTAGATATACATGGTATCATGTAGAAATAGTAAAGTTTTCTATGATAAGTTACAATAACTTGGTGTGTGTTGTAGTATTGTAAATGGTTAAGTTAATGCTATAAACAAATAAGGTTATTATGTTGATTCTTTACCCAAAAATGGTTTTCCAATTGAAATCTTGTGTATTTAATGTGCATATCATTTTTATTATTGTGTAAGGGTTTTTTCCCAACATTTAATATCAAAGATTGGTTGTAGCTTTGTGTAGAGTTGGGATAACATGGGATAAATGGTTTTCTCAAGTGAGAGATCTACATATAATAATCTTGTGGAGGGAATATTACTCGAATCACAAGAATATAAATTAATAATTTTACTGGTAAACATTTTGAGTTATGGAAACTCAATATGGATAACCTTGGTATATAAATATTAGTGGGTTGTTGTATCAGGGGTACAAGCTATGGATACAAAGTCAAAAGACTGGGACAAGATTGATAGAAAGGAAAATAGTTCTATTAAATTATAACCATCAGATTCATCTCTACTAAATGTATTGACTGAAAAGATTACAAATATTCTCTAGGATAATTTGGGGATGTTTTACCAATAGAATTCTTTGGTCAAAAAACTTTTCCTACAAAATAATTTGTATTCATTTTGAATTAATGATGGTGACTTAGTTTTAGAGAACTTGAACATTTTTGGCCTTGTGATAAGTCAATTATAGTCCATGGAAGTTAAAATGGATGATGAAGATAGGTGTATTAGTTTACCTTTTTATTTTCAAAACTCTTTGGATAATATAGTAAGGGCTATTACTAGTACTACATTTGAGATAAAAGTGGAGGATGTGGTCACAACTCTATTATCAGAGGAAATGAGGCACAAGTTTATGGAAATTTATTAGACAAAGGATACTTTGTCTATGCAAGGTCAATCACAAGAAAGAATTAAGTGAAATCCATGGATAATAACTTTAAGTATAAAGGAATATCTAAGACTCTAAAAGGATCCTCAAAGAAATTTTTAAATTATGGTAAAACAAGGTATTTCAAGAAGGATTACAAAGTGAAAAGGGTGGTGTTGACCAAATTTGACCCTACAGGTCAAATTGGGACCCCTATTGGTAAAATATTGATTTTTAGATGTTTTATGGGTATAATATTTTATCATGGGGTGTATTATATGTCTTTTAATGTTATTTAATGTCATATTAGCCTTGGTCTTCATATAATTAATTAATATATCATTTTGAGTCATTTAATAGCCATTTAGGGGTTATAAATGAAAGTGGTATGGTTCTCAATGTGTTTAAGTGTCATAATTTCCTTTAAAACATCCAATAATTCAGATTCCCTATTAGTAATGTAAGTCCCATCTGAATCTTGCAGGTTATCTAATTGAAGATCAAGTAATCAACTACAAAAGAGGGAGTTTATCACTTGTACAACCCATGAGGGAAGGTGACAAGTTGGATAAGGTCATGTATTGTCTCTTCATATTATTTAAACTCAATTCCATGTTTTAAATTCTATATAAGTTCAAAATTCAAGCTAAAATCATTTTACTCCTTTTTTGCCTTTCTAGACACACATAAGTGGTCAATAGGTTTATGTTTGTTATGGACAGTTGAAGAGGTTTCATGTCAAACACATTTGGGATGTTTTATTACACTTAGATATATCCATTTACATAATAATATTTCAAATATTGGTAAACCATGATATAGAACCATCTCTAACAAGTTGACTATGTTTTTATGCTCACTATTTCCTGCACCCTATAGGTTTTGTTCTATTTTGGACAGATCTATACAATCTAATTATTAAGTTTGATTTATAAGATTTTGAAAACATCCTCTAATTTTTTTCATGCCTAGTTTCATGCTCCAATATATTTTTTTGGGCAAATCATCTCAACTTTGTAGACTACTCTCATTTGGGATGATAGGCTTGTTTACACCATTTTCAGATCTTCATGCTTTGACAATGGCTTCAGAGGGTTGCAATAGGTCATTCCATGTTTTAAATGTGATATTAATTCCATTTTAATTTAAAACTCATTATTCAAGAAATTATCCATGAATTTCTAGTCACAAACATCACATAGTCACTTACATACTCAGTCTACCATGGAATTGCACCTACAGGTGCTTGAGGGGTGCAACATTGAAAATAAGATGTGATACCTTATTTTAAGTTTTTTAATATTTTTATGTTTCATCTCAAAATCATGGGAATAAATAAATAGGTTATCAAAATATATTCCCTAAGTACATTACCCTAATTCTACCCCTTCCTATATGCAACTCAATGTGCACCTGTAGGAGTCTTGGAGGATGACATCATGCTAGATTAGGAGTCTTAATGGTTATTTAAAATACATATTAATGATATGAATGAACTTGGAATATTTTATAGGTATTAATTTTAACCACAATAATATATATCTTGTATCCTGCCTACATTACCACTCACTGCATGTATACATGATAAAGCCACCTACAGGCAGTGTTAACAAGGAGTTGAGAACTCTCAATGGAGGAGTTGGACAAGTTAGAAATTTATTTGGAGTTCAAGTGTGTTTTATTGAGAATAAAAGGCTTATTTTAAGTGTGATATTATAAAAATATAAGTGTAAACTATGATCAAGGAAGAATGACTATGCTCAGTGATCAAATCCCCAAAAGTGCAGAACAAAGTACCTTGTTATTTTCTTGACATCTTGTAATAGGGGTGATAAAAGATTTGAAACATTTAAATTTTTATACCTTGTATTCCCCACATATTAAAATATCTAGGAAAAATATGGATGTAATATAACTTAAGTAGGATGGTTGTTGATAACCTCAAAGATGTACTTTCATACACTAAACTAGGTAGTGATTACCTACAGGTTTGAGCTATAAAGGGACTCTTTACCTAATGTTGCAATACCAAAGCATGCTTATATTATTGAGTGGTTTTTATATGGTTTAATAAATCATTATTGATCCAAGTTTCATGTAAATAATTTTGTAATTATGTGCTTCATCTCCCATTCACATCTACAGGCATATCTTGGTCTAAAAAGACCACCTATAGCTAGTTATGAAGTCTCACAGTCCATAGTGTGATCTTAAATGTAGAGACCTAAAAACATATAGAACTTTTTTAGATAAAATTACTTCATAAATACATCATATTAATTCCAAATAATAATTTTCACATGTTTCAAAGGTGATGGTTACCTATAGGCCCTTTTACCTCAAAAAGTCAATTATCATTGACTGTTACAGGCAATGGACAGGGAAGTAGTGTTCTCGATGTGGAAATAGCATGAACATGAGAAAAATGAATCAAAACACTTATAAAATGATATAATAAGGTTTTAAGAGGTTTTATTTATGTATCCAAAGTCAAAATTCAATTTAGGAATACCTACACGTACCCTCCAAAACAAGAAATATAGTTTGCAGTTCAAGATAGAGAAATGGAGGGTTATGCAATGAGAGGTATGTATGGAAAATTGAAATGGTGATCAGACATATAAAGATTTAATTATGACCATGATGGTATCTATATGACCTTATCAATGGTAAAAAATCATAAATTGAACCTTAATAATGTAATACACAGTCCCCAT
Source organism: Torreya grandis (assembly GCA_037957365.1). NCBI lineage: Eukaryota > Viridiplantae > Streptophyta > Pinopsida > Cupressales > Taxaceae > Torreya > Torreya grandis. Next base: position 1,151,504 of record JARHVA010002212.1, read on the forward strand.
GAAGGAACCCTGCATAGTCTACCTTCAAGAAATTTGTCTTGGATTTTGAAGCTTTTGAGGGTCTAATTACCTGATCAAATACCCATTTTTTTTAAAATCATATTCATGTATTTTAGAGTCCCATACAACTTTTTTTTCTATACAAATAGGGGAATGCCCTCTATTTTGTCTCAAATAAAGGACACTCCCCTTAAGTGTAAATTGGTAGGTTTTGGTGAATAAAGTGAAAAGGGTAGGCCAAGAGTAAAAATAACCTTGAAAGGAGGTTTTTAAAGTTGAAACACACCTAATTAAACATGATATACATCTCATAGAAGGAGGAATCTAAACAAGGTCCTCTAAACCCTTAAGGTTACAGTCAAGCCCATTCGGTAGGGTTTAGGCCTAGTGTCCAAATGGGAAGTCATTCACATTTCTAGCCTTAGATATGCATTATAACATATTGGATCATGTTTATAAGGTCATTATAGGTTTTTTCCATCTTCAACCTTATAGATAAAGCATAAGGAATCCATTTTTGGGATCAGAGACAACATTAGGTCTATGGGAATGAGGAATCAAGCTTGATAAGGCAACTTTGGATGCTCACATCTCCTTCAAGACTATGCATGGGGATATAATAAGTTTGTAGGTGTTGAAAAGGGTATTGAACCTCATATTTGTGTAATTTTCTTGAAATTCAAATGTCCAACCTTCATGAACAAAGATTAAGAGTGGAAGTTGGCTAAAACCCTTGTAAACCCTTAGTCAAGACCTGATGAAGGAAATGAAGTTGGAAAGATACTCTAATGGAATATTTTTCCCATAATGATGATTGGAAGTTGTATAATACTTAGTCAAGATCCCAACCATCTAGATTATTTATATGGAATTGTATGGATAGAGTACAAAATAGGGTATTTCTGACTATTTTGTGCATTATATAGGTTCTAAGAGGCTTCAGGGGATGAAATTGAGTTTGGTAGGAATATATAGACTTATTTTAACTCCCTATTTCCATTTCATGTTCCATAAAAACTCTTAAGTGTTAAAACTAACTCTCATCTCAACTAGTCAAAATTGGCATAGTGAACATGGTAGTGATAAGGATGAAAAGCTTCAAGTGGGTTAATTTTAAAGAGTGCCTCATGACTATAAGTCCATGGAGTGTATTGAAAATTATCATACACTCCCTTGTATTAATTAACAAGGAAAAATAATGCCTTTTTGGAATCTAAGTGTATAAGGTGTGTGAAAGAGGAGTTTTTTATTAAAGATGGTGGTAACTCACTTTCATTCCAATCATAATATCTATCCATAATTAGTTTTGTGATGTTAAAATAGGGATAAATCATGAAGTTTTCTAAGCCAACATAAGGAATTTTAGGTCACTTTGCAAGAGTTTCATGCATTGGATTGACACTTGTGTTTTATAAACTTGCATGGTCCATTTAATACCCTATTATCATACACATTTACCACCTTTTCTTATCTTGACAAGTGTTCTTGTGACCTTTGGACTTTTCTCTTCTCCTCTCTCTCTCTCAAGTTCTATAAGAACTACCCATTTTGGCCTTTGTAAATTATGCTCCATCTAAGTATTGTGAATCCCTACTCATTTGAATACCATAGATGAATAAAGACTACTAATTTTACCTCTTATATAAATTTTCATAATGTTTTATCTTAAATGATTGATTTTTCCTAGTGATGACTATGGTTTCCTTAGCATTGTTGTTTCATTCTCACACCTATTTGTATCTTGAAAGCTTATTCTTGTAGGTCATGTGAAGTGTTTTATGATGTGTCAAGGTTGAGTGAGTTAGTATATTTACTAGTGCCATTCAAGGCCTCTTTTCTATTCCTCCTAGCCTAAACATTCATCACAACCTTATAATGAAATATTGGTGTGAGAATATTTAGATAGAAAAGTGTATGTTCAGTTAGTCTCTTGGTTTCATGTGTAACAAGTAGCTGGTTGCTAGTTATTAATCAATTTTGTGTATTCCTTTAGGATAGTTTAATTTCAATTTCCTCTCCCTTTCCCCTCACAATCTTAGGTGTAATAGTGGTCTACAAGTGGTACATCTAGGGAGCTAGTCCTATCTAGAGATTCACCTCATTCTTAGGTTATCCAAATCCTAGAGGTGTTTCAATAATGCAACTTAGATGAGGAAAGTTGAGACATATCCTCAAAGGGTGAAAATCTAAGTGAAAACAAGTGTAAAATACCAAACAATGGATTTTTTCCCTTGGGTAAAAATTGATCTAGTGATGATAATGGTGACTGCATATCTCATAACCTCAAGCACACATGCATGTCATGATTCATGGTTGATTGAATTAGGTTCCTCCTATCATATGACTCTTAAGAGGTAGTGGTTATGAAAATATGAAAAACATGATGGTGGTGATGTCTTTTTGGGAGACAAATCAACCTATAGGATTGGTGAGAGAGGGAGAGTGAAAATAAAGTTTAGATATAGGAGGATTAAGACACATCTTGGTGTCATACACATTCTTCTCTTGTCTATAAATTTAATCTTTATGATAAAATTAAATTATGCGGGTGTGCAAGTATCATTCAGTAGAGATGGGTGCATGATGGTGTGTAGATCCATGGGCTGGCAAGTGGTGCATGCATGTAAAATATGTTTAGATTTGATGTGATTGTAACAAGTAATACATGCAATAACTCTATTATTTTTAAGTCCAAGGATGATTAACAAAAGTTTGCATTGATTATTATAGAGAATACAATCCATTACATCATAGGATGGGCCATATTGGATAAAAATGTCTACACACACTATAGACTAAAGGTATGGTAGAAGGGATTGTATATTCTCCCTTGGAATTTGACTTATGTGAGCATTATGTGAATGTCAAGCATGATCAAGTGAAAATTCCCTCAAATTTTGCATCAAAAAATGGTATTTGTAAGTAATTCATATTAATGTGTTTGGATGGATGGATATTCCATCACTAAGCAAGTATATAGGTCTTTCATAGATGACTTCTCATAGAAGACCCAAATATATTTTCTCCAAAACAAATTTGAGGTACTCAATAAATTCAAGGACTTCAAGGCCCTTATGGATAATCATATGGAGAAAAGTATAAAGGCGTTTCAGATGAATAATGGTCATGAATACTACTAAAACAAGTTTGATAAATTATAAAAGTTTTGTGGAATTGAGAGGTAAAAGACAACTCCAAACACACCATATAAAAATGGAGTTGTAGAGCAAATGATCATGATGTTGATGGACAATTCCTAGAATAGGGTGAGTGATGAGAACTTAAAGCATAAATATTGGGTAGAAGTGGCTATTCTTGATTTTTTTAATAGATCAACCACATTAGTGCTAGTTCACAAAACTCATGAAGAAGTTTGGAATGGTAAGAAACCATCCTTGAAACACATGTGAATCTTTGGTTGTGAAGAATACATCCATATTCCAAAGGAAAATATTCCAAATCTTGATTTAAATTATAAAAAGTGCATCTTTATTTGATTGGGAGTTATGTTAAAGGGTACAATCAGTGGAATATAGAAATAAATAAGGTGGCATCTACTCATAATGTGGTATTCAAGGAGGTGAAGAGGATTCTTATGTAGGAATAAAAACCAAAAAAATAAGTAAAAGAATAAACATAAAAGGTGTAGGTTGATATAGATGGTGAAGATCTTGTATTTGAATATGATGTGGTGGATTAAGAGTCATAAATTCATAAGAAACACAAGAAGATTAGGATCAAGTGAAACCTACTTTAAGGAGATCAAAATGGGTGTGAAAATCCCTAAAAGGTATAGCCCACCATATTTTTGTTATGAATTCATGTTTTCAATGGTTGATGAAGACCCCAAGATGGTAAATGAATCTATTGGATCATATGAGATAAATTCTTGTAATAAATCCATGAAGGAAGAGATGGAGTCTCTAGATGAGAATGATAATTGAAACTTGGTATAATTTCCTCTTGGTATAAAATAAGAAGGTTGCAAATGCATTTTCAAAAGGAAGAATAATGTTAAATGGAAACTAGATAAATATAAGGCTCGTCTAATAGAAAAGGGATTCCTAGGTAGATGGAATTAACTTTTGTGAGACCTTTTATCTAGTTACAATGTTGGATTCTATTATATTTATTTTTACTATTGCCTTTGATCTTGAGATAGATTAGCTAGATGTTAAGACAACATTTTTGCATGGAGATCTTTAAAAATAAATCTACATGTCATAGCCTCAAAGCTTCAAGGTAAAGGGAAAAGAGGAATTTTTCTATAGAATAAATAATTCCTTGTATGGCTTGATATAATTACCAAGGATGTGGAATTATATGTTCGAGAGTTCGACAGCTATAAGGTTAGACTTGGGCTTGTGTGCAACAAATTTAATCTTTGCATGTAATTTAAACAAGAAGACAATAATTATGTCATCATAATTATCTATGTGGATGACATGTTGTTGATTGGTAATGACAATAAAATGATCAAAAGAGTAAACTATAAATAGTCTACATAGTTTGATATGAAAGATCTTGGTGCCACAAGATTCATCTTAGGCATGGAAATCAAATGAGATTGTGGTGAATAGGAAACTCTGGTTAAATCAGAGGTTATATATTGATATTGTGTTGGATAGGTTTAGGATGCAAGATAATAAGTCGATATGTATTGCTAGTGTATTTAATTCCTCATATACTATTTTATGGTTTTACGAAGCACTTGTAATATTCATTGTAATATAATTCATAGATAATCACTAATTGGTGCATACTTATCCTTAACTTATTATTAGAGAAAAGTATCAATTAAGTTATTGAATTGATTGACTTACACTATTAATAGTAAAATTATATTTAAATTACTCTCCAAACCTTATCCCTAACCTCTTTCTCATTTATATAAGAGCATAGATAGCTAGTAATAGAGACAATTCATTGTGGAAGAGAGTTATTATTATTTTAGCAATTTATGCTAGAGTCTTTTAATGTAAAGAGGTAGTCATGCTACTTATGATAAATTTGTGTGTTATTTTTTTTATTATTATTACATTATTGATTTATATTATTAATGTATTGTGGGTGTATTCTTATGGTATTTAACATGATTATGGAACCTATCTAGATAATTTAATATGGTATAAAATTTATAGAAACTTCATCTTGTTTTACATGCATATTTAATTTTAAAATATTCAATTTTATTTCTAATTTCAAACTTAGATTTGAGTGTCCTACTGCAAATACCCAATATTATGCTCTCACCTCACCCTTAGGGTATTTTTGTTGATAAAAAATTGGTGAAAATAGTGGGGTACTAAAGGTTTAGAAGATATCAAAGTATTCATTTGATCTAAAAATTTATTAGATGGTAGATTTTGGCATATATAGCAAATTATCCTTCTGCATCAAGTTATGGTTTGGCTTTTAGATTTTGTATGATAGTTTTAATTTTCTTTAGATTCATACAAAACTCAAAGTACTCATATTAACCTAAAATTTTACCAAACAGTAGATCTTGACTTGTACATAAAACTTTATTTCCACATCATGTTCCAATTCAGCCTCCATACAATAATTTTGGTTTATCTTGGAATTTGTGCAAAAATTAATGTGATCAAAACTAAAAATTTACCAATTAGTCTATCTTGGTATTTATACAAAACTTTCCTTCTACATCAAGTCTAGGTTAGGCATATTTTTTTATTTTTATTGCCATCAAAAGTTGTGCCAAAAATTAAAAAATTTATGGATCGAGTTGATTTTTTATAAGTAGGTATATTATGCATTTTTAGCACTTTTATATTCTGATGAGATATCTAAATCACTATTGTTTTTAATATATTCCAAATTATTTGGATATGTATTCTTTTTCAGTAGAAATCCCTAGGTTAAAACTATGTTTCAGTAGTTGTAAAACTCACATGAGTTGTCATTCTAGGCAAAGCGATAATTTTTTTCTAATTCATGGTGTGTTGGATATTAACCAATACTCAATCCATTAGATAGAACCATCTATGGATTTCATCTTCCACATACCTCATGGTATATAATAAGTGCTTAGGATTTTTATTTTTTCCAATATGAAACCTCTCAATCATTTGATTATGTAGTGCATCGATAAGCAGTTAGCCCCAGGAAGTTACTCTCTACATACTTTAGAGACATGATAGTGTAGCTATGGAAATGATGGAATATTTTTTAGTTAGTTCCATTTGGGTCATGTTCACTATTTATGATTGGGATTAGTATATCAAAGAACAAACAAATAAAATACACTCAACCTAGTAATTCCATAAAAATCTAAGGTATACTTGAAATTTTTTCACACTATTGCCATATCTCTGTTTAGACCCACAATTCTTGTTCAATTACATTACATAATTATTTTTTTTATATTTAGTTTAGAAACCTTCTTTTCAAATTATATTTTAAACCAAAACATTAAAATAGTAATGTAAAGGGTATGTTTGGTAGAAATCAAAAATCTAGTATATATTTTAATTTGTTTGGAAAATGTTGGTGTAGGCCCTTTTTCCACTAAGTTTTGCCTACACAGTTGTATTAGCTTGCTTAGGGATTTAGAGGTCATTTGGGTTACTTGGGAAGATTAGTCCCACATTCATTAGAATATGTGGTATATTTCTCTCTCTAACCTATATATACAACTCTCTCCCTTTGTATTTATCATTTAGTGAGCTAGAGAGATATTGCTCTTCTATGTATTGTGGATTGTTTGAGTTACTTAATTGTGAGTTATGATAGCTTTGAGAGATATGAGAGCTATGAACTTTGAGTGTCTATATAATCCATTTATCTCTATTCTTGAATCCAATCTCTTTGTGAAATATTCTCCTTTAATGGTTTCAATTGCTTTCAGCACTGTGATGTGTGCTTGTTTGACTTGCATGATCACTTCACCATGGCCATTCATTGATACAGAGATCTTGGAAAATTTTTATATGGTATCAGAATGTGAATCCATATTCATGATTGTCTAGTTTGTTATGTTATAAGATTTATTTTTAAATTTAGAGTTTATTTGCATATTTGTGAGGTATTTTTTTAGAGGGTTTACAAAAAAAATTATGGGGTTGTTTTATTTGAAATCTCAAAAACCTCAAGATTTGTTAAAATCCCTCAATTGCCTAAGAAATCAAAAAAATTATAAGGATATTTTTATATAAAATGTATGGTATCAGTGGATATTGTTTGCATTGGTTGCATGAGTTTTGTTGTAAATCTATAAAGTCATCCTCATGGCCATCAAGGTCACTAAAGATCAAAGTGGATCATCTATGGTTTATTCTCTAATTGTCATTTGCTTGTTATTAAATTACATGTATTTTGCTTTTGTATTGGTAGTATAATTTTTTAAGTTGTATATCTATAAGCCAAGATATACTTATGCTAATACTGAAACAATGGTCTACCTAAGATAACCAACCTGCTCTTCTATAGACTGTGTTGAAGATTTGTAGACGTGGCATAGCTAAGACATGGCTATGGTGTGGACTAAAGCATTTGAGAAAGGAAAAGACTAGGTGTCTTTCTTATTTTTTTTAGATCTATCATTTTTTAGGCTATGGCATTGCATATCTGTAGGGAGGTGGCATGGAGGATCTTGGTGTTTGGAAAGTTTGGTGTTGTAACATTCAGCCTGACATGGAATTTGGCATCACACTTTGTAGCTTGGCATCACACGTTGTAGCTTGGCATCACACTTTGGTAGCTTGGTATCTTTTTTCCTTCCTTTTTTTTTAGATCTAAACTGGGTGTCTTTGTTGGCCAAACCTATGTTATATGTATATTTTTGTTAGATTTGAGGCATTAGACTATTATGTAGACAGCTAAAATTCTATACATTGGCATTATTTCCATTATCTACGTCATTATACTTCCTTTCAACCTGCGTGGAGATTCTTAGGTCTACGTTGAAGGAGGATTTGATGCTATGAGATATAGGATGAAGGTGAATACTATTTATGTTGCATAAAGCTACCATGACCTCCCTTCACACCTGCTCTTGGTTGACAATTATCTTAGACTACTTCAAAGCCACCAATAGTTGGTTTACAACCCTTTATGTGGTTGAGTTTTATATTGAGACACAAATGTTTTTATGTTGGCTTGTTTCTCTCCCTCTATTTTAGTCAGTGGATCTGATCTAGTCTCCCCTACCTAGTTGCTATAGACTTTGGCTTGTTGAACCTTCTGTTAGAGGTGTCTACAGCTCAAAACTGGGGTTTTCTCCATGGTAGCCTAAATTTGTTTGCAGACCTGCTCCATCTTGGTGGCACCTCTTAACTCTTATTCTCATTTACAAAGTTTAAAAACCTAATTATTCCCTAAAAATATTTAAAAAATTAAAGCATGTTTTAATTTTATTTAAAATAGCTTTGTGTATTTTTTTTAATTAAACACCTTGAAATAAGTCTTTTCATGTAAAAAGCATATAAGGGTGTACGGGTGGGTTTTTTTGTTACTTGTGTTGACTTAAGGAGGTTCGCCATTCTATTATGGTTTTAATGAGTGGTTGGAAGTAATATTTTACCTCACCCAAGGATACTTTATTTAAGTTTTAAGTGCAAATTTTTAGTCAATAAGCCTATTTACAGAAAATTATATTGTTAATATCTTGCAAACGGTAACTTGAAATTGAGTACCATCTTTTGCAAAAGTTTTTATTGTTTTATTTCCCATGTATTGGGCCAATTTTCCTTATAAAATACACTATTTTTTAAAGTGCCAAAATTTGGGGAGGGCTCCCTGTTGATTGTCATGTGGAAATTTTTGTGGGCCCTATATTCTCTCATGCGTACATTTAGTTTTTTTAACTATTACATGTGCCCATTTAGTGAATACTTACACAAATTGATATTGTATTCTTTAATGCATTGTTAGTGGATCCTGATGTCCATTTGGCATTGTCACTTGTACATAGATTACTCTCATTTGACTAGACTCATTTTTGGCATAGTCTGAAGTCCATCTCTAAAGTGTGCACTATTACTCTATATGAGGAGATTTATTTCATCTCTAGTGATCCTTCTTGGGAAGGAAAAATATGCTTCATGGTGTGATTATATGGAACACTTGTTCATTCATAAGAATCATATTCTATTTCTATATAAATAGATTCCTTCACCCACTGATCCTATTTGATTCAATAAATGGGAAAATAGTTGTGACAAGGTTTTTACCACTTTGTTACTACATGTTTCCATGGATATTTAATGCCATGTGGAACATATAGAGTGTCCATGCACTATTTGGAGCATACTATAGAGTTTTTCAGTGATCTTGTTGAGCTTTATGTCACACCTCCTCCTCCACTTCATATTGTCTCTTCTAATACTATTATACTCTTGACTCCTACTTTTATTTATTTTGATGACATATCCATGGTGGACAGTGCTCTTCCTTTTGTTGAGCCCCCACTATAGGATGAGATTATACTAGACCTCAGTTATCCTATTATAAATTCTATTTATATTCCTATACTAATTATTGCTCTTTTAAAGCCTTTATAGCCTTGCATTTTGAAGGACTCCATTGTTTACAGTATGAGTACACCTATTGTGATCATCGATGACTCATCTCTTCCTATGGACTTTCTTTATTTAGTTGGTGAGTCATGGTCTAATCTTTACATGGACATTCTTTTAGTGAATTTTCCATGTCATTTTTATGATTGGTTCACTTCAGTGGTATTAATTTTATATTTTGTACACTTTCTTGCCAGACCTATGCCACAGATATGATTTATACCACATTCAAAGATCTTCATACTGTTGCCTTCATCTTCCATTATGGAATGGGCATAACTTTAGTACACACATCAAGTTCTTCCTTTACCAGAGGGAAGAAATAGTATTCGATGTAAATGGAGCTTTTATAGTCTTCAAGTAGATGATATTATCATCAACCTTCATTATCTTATGATCTATACTTGGAGTACTGATTGCTTCAGCATCGTCATTTGGAGGGTGTTTTAGTTTCCTCTTCTTCTATGTTTTTCTTTTTGGGGGGAGTTTTTCCTATGGGTTTTCTCCTTTTTTTACTTTATGAGAGATTGCATTGTACATGGGTACCCCATCAAACCTTATTACCAAGACCTATTTTTGTACCATTTCTCGCCTAAGTTGCACTTATGGGGTGGCATTGGTGTAGGCCTTTTTCCCACTAGGTTTTGTCTACATGGTTGTATTAGCTTGCTTAGGGCTCTAGAGGTCATGTGGGTTATTTAGGAAAATTAGTACCACATTCATTGGAATGTGTGGTATCTTTATCTCTCTAACCTATATATACACCTCTCTCCCTTTGTATTTATCATTCAGTGAGATAAAGAGATATTTCTCTTATGTGTATTGTGGATTGTTTGAGCTACTTAGTTGTGAGCTATGATAGCTTTGAGAGTTGAGAGAGTTGTGAACTTTGAGCATTTGTATAATCAATTCATATCCATTCTTGAATCCAATCTCTTTATGTATTATTCTTGTTTGATGGTTTCAATTCCTTTCAATAGTGTGATGTGTGCTTTCTTGACTCGCGTGATCACTTCACCATGGACATTCAATGATACAGAGATCCTGGCAAATTCTTTTAGAAACTAATTTTATCTATAACAAGTTTTTGTGCTACACCATATCCAAAAAAAGTGTAATTCAGTTTAAACTAATTCAATTGGAAAGGATATATTAATTATGATCTCAATCTCAAGGGCCTCTATTACATTTCAATGAATGAATAAGTTGCATTTGATGAACCTAAAGGCATTCTTGGTCAGTTAGTATGACCTAAATTAAAGTTTCATTTTTAGGACATCATGGAACCTTATAAATTTTTTACTACCTTGGAGGACCTTATAGGAAAGCACAATAAGTTGAGGGCATGCCAACTAGAAAATTAGTTCATTGTTCTTAGTCTAGATAATTATCCTTACATTAAGGACTTCATCACTCAAGTCAAGCATGTGAGACTTATACTCATTAAGACTGGTAAAACTAAGAGTGATGAAAAACTCATTATGAATATATTGTCTAAAATGGATCATCCTTTCTTATTTATTGTTTCAAATTACTATACACACCAAGACTCTATGGTATATACATATGTGGCATTGCATTTTGACAAGTTTTGTCAGAAACTTTAGAGAGAACAAGAAAAACTAAATTTTATTATAGAAATCAAAACTGAAGGTACTAAATAATAGGCATTAGTTGTCAATGATATTAATATAATTTCACAACCCAACTCTAGAAAAAGCAAGGGCCCTACCAATAAAAAAGTAAAATCAAATACCAAGCCTAAGGGTAATCCATTAGTTTAGTAGAATCCTTCCCCAATTAAAAATAAAATCAAAGGTAAAGTAAATGCCAATTTCAACCAAGAGTTTTGTAAATGGTGTAAGAAAATAGGCCATGATGAACATCAATGTTTCAATAAAATGGCATACTTGGAAGCAAAGATGAAAAAATACAGCTTCTTACTCCCAAAATAAGAGCATCACTTTTTGAAATAATAGGGGCACATGTGTCTAAATGGATTCTCAATCAAGAGATTCTCACCATATGGTGAATGATGGCTCGTTATTTAAAAATACTGACCAATGTTTCACAACTATTTTTTTTGGGAAACTCTAATCCTCTAGTTGTTGAGGGCGAAGGGATACTTGAGATGGAGAATGGCATATTAAACAAAATAAATCCACATTCTAAACTTGTCTATGAACCTCCTCTCAATATATCAAATCACACATTTAGGTGAAATAAAAATTGTAGATTTTACACCTACATTTATAGCCATCGTAAATATCATAGACTAGTTTATTATTATAGCCATTGGCAAGGTTGATCATCAAGCATGATTGTATAAATTTGATAAATTTGTGTTCACTCAACCTTCACAAATCATGATTTCAAATGCTAATGACTTAAGTAAAATATGACATGAGAATTTTTGTCATCTCAAATATTACTCATTTTAGTACCTTAGTAAGCATCACGTGGTTATTAGTTTGACACAAGTTTCTTTCAAAGATGGTGTTTTTATAGGTTATGCACTTGGAAAATAACATGGGTATCCATTTTACAAAGGCAAATCCTTGAGGAAAAGTGACAAATTATAGTTGGTTCATAATTATTTTATGTCCTTTCCCAATGTTTCTTTTTAGAAACATAAATATGTGCTTACGATCATTGATGATTTCTCTCGTAGAACTGGGTTCTACTTTCTAAAAAATAAAAGTGAAGTTTTTGAGCACTTAAAAAATTTTAAAGCCCTTGTTGAGAACCTGTCAGATAAAAACTTTAGCTTCTCAAAATAAATAATGGAGGATAATTTTTCAACAATTATATTATTAGCTTATATTAATAGGTAGGCATTCAACTTTAACGTACTGTATTTTACACTCCTTAGTAAAATGGTGTAGTTAAATGCAAAATCACACACTAAATGAAATGCAATTACATGGTACATTCCAAAGAATTACCTCCATAGTATTGGGATGAGTAATTTTAGTTTGAAACCTATATCTAAAATTTCACTTCCCACTTTGTAATGAAAAATATGACTCCTAAATAAAAATGGTCTAGTGTCAAACTAGATGTTTCTAATTTTTTAGTTTTTAAATATAATGCATGGGAACACATTCTAGATGAAAAGTGAAAAGAAATGGAAAGGAAGGGATATACTTATACCTTTTTAAACTATTTTTAAGATTTGAATGCATGTCATCTTCTTATTTTGGGAACCACTAAAGCGATTTACTGATAAGATGTGTTATTTGATGAAAAATCCCAGGCTATCATGCCAACATCTCCTACTCCTCTTCCATTACCTTGTGTCAAGTTAGACATAACTTTTGAGGTATATTATGAATAAAAAATAAGTTATATGACTCCTATTATGATATTTAATATATTTCATATGATGATCCATATGGTGAAACCAACACCTCCACCAGTGTCATAAAATATTCAAAATGCATGTGCACAACCAACACAACTTCTACCAAAATTGGTTCGCAAATTTTGAAATTAGGTTGGTTCATTGGAAATGGATACAAGAGATCCAAGAATGAAGAGGTCACAACATCCATATGGTGTCAAAAATTTTGCACAATTTTTAGTGACACGAGATCTAGAGACTTAGCATCAATATTATAAGCATCCTGAATGACAGGCAGCTATGGCAAAACTTATTTCACTAAATAAGAAAAAAACATGAGACTTAGTTCCACTTCTAAAAGGAATAAAACTAGTGAGGTGAAATTGGATGCACTACACTAACTATGAATCATATGGGTCTATTAAGATATACAAAACCCAAATTTTAGCAAAACATTTTTTAGAAGTTGAAGGTGTTGACTACCATGAAACCTTTCCTCCAATTGCTAAGATGAATTCCACAAGGCTAATACTCTCCTTGGTTACAACATAGGTATAAGAAGTCCATCATATGGATGTCAAAAGTTCCTTATTGCATGGATACTTAAAATAATAATTATACATGTCCTAACCTCCTTAGTATGTAAGCAATGGGATCTCCAACCTTGTGTGAAAATTGACAAAGTCCTTGTATGGTTTGAAACAAGCTTCTTGAGCCTGGTATTAAAATATCAGCACATTCTTAATCAACTCTAGATTTACATGGATTCCCTCTAACCCCATATTATACACCAAGAAATTATAAGGAAAACTCATGATTTTGTTCCTTTATGTCAACAACTTAATCATCATAGGGAGCTCCACCAAGCAGATTCATGATTTGAAAGCTTGGATAATGAAGTCTTTTGAGATTATTGACTTAAGCTTGTTACATTTTTTCCTTGGTCCTCAAATTTCAAAATCTAATAAATGTTCCTTTTTTAATCAATCTAAGTATGTTCGATACATACTCAATTACTTCAACGTGAAATAATTCAAGTTTGCACCAACTCCTTATCAATCTAGAGTCAAGATTTTTACCAAGTGTTCTTACCCTTTATTTTATGGTACATTGTATAATAAATTTATGGGAAGTCATTTGTACTTGACTCATACTCATCGTAATATTTCATTTTATATGAACTTGGTATCACACTATTGTTGACCAATTTATTTTCCCCAAGCCAAAAGGTTAACCCCTATAATTCAAAACTTGACTTGTCATGCCTCCCAACATTTTTGTATCTTCAAATAATATTTTTAGGTCCTATTATCATTATTTAATGTGTCATTATATGCACTAAAGGTTGTTTACAAAATCATCATGTAATAGTATGTTGTGTGTTATGGGATGATCCATTATACCTTCAGGAAGGTGTGCTATAAGTGAGAGAAAATAAATCAAGTTTCTTTAGAGATCTATAGTGGCATATATCATGCTTAGAAAATTTTAAGGTAGGTTATCATATTTTAAGGTTTTGGAGAAGTTAATATTCATAGTTTGCATAGTTGCCTTGATATTTTATCTCCTTAAGTTATACCCTTGTGCTAATAGATAAGCATATTTGGGATGTCATATTAGGTCGTGTTAAGAGTATTAATCATGTCAAGTAGGTTCATGAGACACAATGCATGTTTTTATAACATACTCTAAAGTTTCCAGTCAAATGATTCATTTTTATACCTTAAATAATGCATCAAGGGTCTAGTGAAGTCAATGCAAATGATCAAGTGGATGATTTAGGATTGAAATGGTACTTATCAAGTATAAATAACACTTTATAATATCACTAATATAGGTACTAGTAAGAAATATGTCATATTTGGTAGTGGTAACATTTCTTACAAGTTCCTTCTTCCTTTGAGAAGTATTTTCAAGAATAATCATAAGATTTGGGAGTAGATGAAAGATTGTTACATACATTTTCATGAATTATAGGTGTCTTTATATATTCCTCAAGTCCAAACCATGCTTGGTTTGTCAAGGATAAGTCAAATTAGGTCAAATATGCACCTAGTTTTCTCTCGAGTTTCCTAGCAACCTCACAAAGGATAGTTTCATATGCTCATTCCATAGAGAGGAGAAATAGGGGGAGATTAATGTTTTTGGAAATGATGGGATCCGAATTTCATTTATATTTAATTAATTTCTTTTTCTATTTTATATCTTCTCCTCTATGAACACTCACTAAGACTATATGTAGGTCTTAAACCCCTTCTAAACCCTAAGTCTCAGTTTTTAGCATGGTTGATGCATGAACTAGATAGTGAAGACAAAGTGAATATTTTGAGAGACTCCTAAAGGTCTAATATACCTTATCACATTCCTATATACCATTATTTGGCATGTGGGAGTAATATATAGGTAGGTTGTAGATGTTAAGTGAGGAGAAAGGGTAGAGATGGGTGCTTGAGAGATTTTTGGATGTCTCAAAGGGGTTTTGATATTAATAAAAAGTATGATATGGTAATTTTGTATTAAAAAGATTATAAAAACCTAAAAAACATTTCATAAATGGTTTAAATGAGAAGGTATAGGTATTTACATGTCTACCTATAGGTTGAGGTGGATTAGGCAAAGTTGGTAATGAGATATGGGCCAAAGAAGATTTATCAGTTGTGTGAGACCTCAAAGGGGGATTTAATAAGATTAAAAATATATTTGAATAAAATATGAGCACTATAATGGTCAAGAGACTCAATCATTCATTTATAAGTTAGTATCAATAAAATGGACTGTGTAAGCCAAGACAAAATGTGTGAACATGGAGGAGTATTATGATTTTTACAAATGCACATTCAAGGTGTATTGAACCTATTACAATGAATAAAATAAATTTCCAAAACATGTTTCACCATTTTCCACAATTTTATCATTGATAACTTGGGTTCGAAGTTATAAAGCATGATCATAGGCCTAATTGAAGATCCCAGACCTACCTATCCAAAAATAATAGATAAATGAACGTGTTTATTTTTATTTTGAGATCAATAAGGGTTGAAAAGTAATAATGATAACATATCCAAGGTTTTTATAACTTTAATTTAGAGAAAAAAAACTCAAAAAGGGGCATTCCTAAACCCAAACAGTTAACAAGCCTAGGCATCGACCTACAAGCCTGACCTTGAAATATGGAGATTTTGTAGTGGGTTTAGGGTGAATTATGGAAGGAATAATCTTGGATAGTTGGTATGACTTGGGTAGATATTTAAATTAAATTTATAATCTTTTATGGTGAGTTAAAATTATCAAACAAGATGTTAGGGTCATTTTACATGGCAGCTCCTAAAACCCTTAGCAAGGACCTACATGCAAAGAGGTCAAAATTAGGCATGATAAGCCTTCAAGGAACATGTAAAGGAATATTAAATTAGGGTGTATGTTTTTTTAATATTTAAAAATGAATTTTTATCAAAAAAAATACATTCTTAAGGCTTATACACCTAAAGCTTCTCTCTCAACCCAGTCCACCAAGTCTATTAACCCGAAAAGCTACATTATTTTACTCTTGGAACTTAATTGAGGGTTTGCATAGGATCCAAAGGAGGTTTTATAATGTGGAGAGGTTTTTTAACTCAAAAATCATGGTATTAATTCCCTCATAATAAATCCCAACTCTATGAATCATTTCTAAGAGAGCAACCACCTCAAAAGTATTGTTTGGCCTTGTGAAGAACTCAAGGGAACATTGTTTTTTGCTCAAAACTAGGATGAGCAGATGTATGACTAATTTGTGTTTGAGAATTATGTATATGTATATTCCCTATAATATTTTAGTATTTATAATTAATTTTGTGATCTATTCTTTATGACTAATCCCAAAGAATGAAATAGGCCTAAAACCATTTTTTAACCCTTGAAAGAACTCGAAGAGAGAAAAAGCAAGATAAATGACTTAAAGAAGGTTTATTTGGAAATGAGATGATTATTATGACCTTCATTTATCTCATATTCATATAAATATGCCATTGGTTATCATGTGAAAGGTACCGTTGTATGGAAATAGACTTGAAAATGATTATGACAGGTCTAGAATTGTAGGTTTGGGTTGTTCTTCATGAAATATAATTGAGTGAGGCCTAATGGAGTTTATTGAGACCATATATGAAATTTATAATAAATTTTAATATTAAATACAATCCTTCATGAGATATATCAAATAAAATTTATGGTTTGTAAACCAATTGTAGAGAAGTAAAGAAGAGAATTTGAAGAGTCTCAAGGCACCTATGGAATTGGTGATAGTTGGATAAGATGTTATAGGTCCTATAATAATTTTCAAACTTAAAAAAATTAGAAAATAAAATTATAATGTATGAATAAGTGTCTAATGTAGTGATTAATATTTAGAAACCAACAAGGTGATATGTCAATCTTCAATCAAGAAGAGCAGTTCCAAGAGAAAAGGGTTATGTGTCACTCCTATGCAAACTTCATGAAATTCATCATTACTCCATGTGCACACATGTTGAGAGAGCCCTTAGGATTTATTATAACCTTTTTAATTTTTTTAACTTCCCTCATGATGGATGACACCTCTCGTATGCATCTCTAATGTCCTCTCTCTCTCTCTCCTTTCTCACATTTTCTATAAGTATGTATGTTTTTAACATTAATAAGGATCCTTTTACCATGAGTATGGTGAATCCATGCTATTTTTTAATTAATATGATCAACATATATCTTATTTTATCTTAATTTAATGGCTACATGTAGTGTATATAGTTTAATGGTTGATAAAATCAAGAGTAGACTCATATCACCTTGGTTTATTATCTTTTTCTTCTTGCCTTCATGAAACTTAGCTCACTATTTCATGTTTTAGAGTGTCATCAAGGGTCACTTGTGTATTATATGTGGAAATAATCTTCCATCCTAATCCCATAATACCTTACCTCTCTACAAATCATTGATGTTATAGGTGCAAGTTGAGAGTAATGCATGTCTTTTAGTCCTATAGGTCATACTACATAAGTAATAGGTGTTAGTGGTCTTAAGATTTGGTGTATCACCTCATTAATTAGGTTTATTTCATTTTATTCCTCTCCCTTTTCCTTTTCAATTTACTAGTGTAGTATTTGTGAGCTTAATTGATACATCAAGGGGAGCTAGTCGTATAATCTATATATTCAATCCACCTATTAGGCCACCCATAGTCTAAGATTATCTCTATGTTACCCCAATTGTGAAGGCTTGAAAAACCTTATAAGGGTGTAAGCTAAAAAATTCACTTTATGATATCTTCATGGTACTACTAACTATGTGATTGAGTAAAAATTAGGGGGGAAAGCCTCAATCTCTAGTTACACATCTAATGGGTACATAATAGTATTTGATTACATAGATATTGATTCGGCAAGATATCCATATGATTTCAAGTCAACCATAAGATACATCTATCATCTTAGGGTAGGTCCCATAACTTGGTCTTACAAGAAATAGACTATTATTGTTTTGTCTACTACATAAACTAAGTATATTGGAGTTGTCACTAACAGTCATGAGTTAGTTTGGATTCAACACTTTATTTCTAAATTTAGATTTCCATAGATGCAACCCAATCCACTTTGGTATGATAATCAAAGTGTTATCCACATTTCTTATAACCCATTGGAGTACCAATGCACAAATCACATTGATATTTACATGCATTAAACTCAATAATTGATACATGATAAGGTCATTGATCTTAATTTTTGTCTAAGAGATGATCAAGTTGTAGAAATCTTCTCAAAACTCTTTATTAAGGCTTGATTGGTTTAGTTCAGGAAAAAATTTGTAGTGAAGGAAGGTGTGTCCTTCCCTTCATCTAAGTACATCTTAAGGGGGCATGTTAGTGTATTTAATTACTCATACACTATTATATGTTTTTAATATTCCCTTGTAATATAATTCATGGATAATCACTCATTGGTGAACAATTATCCACAAACTATTAATAGAGAAGATTATCAATCAAGTTATTGACTTGATGAACTTTTGTTATTGATAGTAAACTTGTTCTACAAGTTAACTACTCTTAAAACCCTATCCCTAAGATATTTTTTATCTATATAAAATCATAGATAGCTAGTGATAGAGACAATTCATTATGGAAAAGAGTTATTATTTTGGAAATTTACAACATATCCTCTTAATCTAAAGAGGTATTCATGTTACCTATGATAAATATGTGTATTGTTTTCATTTAAATCTTAGATTTATTTATATCATTTCATGTATTATGGGTGTATGTCTTATGGTATCTAACATGATTTTGTACGATATCCAAATAATTTAATACACACCCTCTCTAATTGGTCAAAAATTATTTACTTCATATTATTCCAAGACATAAGAGGAATCATAGGACAAGGTTGAAGTTTTGTGTGCAACTATAGTGGGAAGCTTGAATATGAAATGGTCTACACAAGCCTTGAAATTATGCATGCAATGTAATTAGTGATAAAATTCATGTTCAATATAGGAAAAGAGCATTAGATGGTGATGAATAGAATCTCTAGGTTTTTACACAAGAGTTTTGACATGCAATCTACTATCAAGGTAAACCTATTACAATAAAAATAGTGAGTCTATAGGAATTTTTTTATTATGATTGGGTCATATATCTTGAATCTTTTAGATATACTAGTGCGTATGTGTTCAAATTTTTTGGTGGATTTGTAAGTTAGATGAGAAAACAACAAGAAAGTGTTGTAATATCCACCATAAATGTTAAATACATGGCAGTGACTCATGCAATCAAGGAAGGATTTTGGATTCAAAGGTTCTATTCTATTATTGGGTTCATTCATATTGGTTAAATATTTAGTAATCATGGTAAATATAATTTTCACAATAGTTAAGGAGGTAAAAATTCTCTCCTCTATTAGGAGGAGAGGTTCCCTTTATTAAAAGCAGTAAAAACTGAGCTAAATATAGTTACACTATTTAAAAGTTGAATGGGGGATTTGTTTTATGACATTCAACTTAAAATAAAAATGGAGAAATATAATGTGAAGAGTCACATATGAATGAGAAAATGTAGATATCATTCAATCATGCAGTAAAGGATTTTTTAATGGAAATAACATTTTTTCTTGAGATCAAACATGATTACTTTTTAGAACAATGAAACATGCATTAACATAAGAAAAATACATATTCATAAAGGAAAGCAAAACATAAAGTTTTGAATTTCCTTGGGTTCTTGGTTGAAGATTGAACACAAAAATTCTTTTTCATTCTTTCAAGATTCAATTCTCGTAGACATCAAAAAGCCCCTTTACAATTGCCATTTCTCTCATTTATAAAGGTAGGAATGAATAGACTAACCCTTCACATTCAATATGACCTTTGGTATTCCTATTTTTGTCTTATTGTATTTTACTATTTTTTTATTTATACAAGAGGAAAATTACAACTTTCCTAAAATAGAAAATTGACAAAATTAGAATGGAAAATTATAGCATCCTAGGATGTTTTCTTCAAAGTGCATGTCGATGTTAAGAATTTAGAACATCAATATAAATATTGACTTATTCTTTGATTTGGGTAGCTTTAAACTTTATAAACTTATTTACTATCTTAGTCATGTAATTTCCCTTTGGAACCACCACATGCTTGCAACACATTAGACACCTTTATGAAACTATAATCATAGCGTTTGAAACTTTCATAGGTTTGATTAACTGATTATTCATCTCCTCTAGTGAAACATGAATTTCACTAAGCATGATCATGGAATGAAAACTAAAGGCACTTTCTTTGAATATCTCTTCGTGGACCACTTTATTTAACTAAGCTTATACTTCATCTGTGGTGTAAAATGTGATTTTATCTTCCTTGATTAAATCACAATGTATTTCATCTATATTGGAGGAGATCAATTGTTGCTTCTCTCTTCCAATGTTGACACATTCCTGCAATTCTCCAATTTATTTATTCAATATTTTGATCTTATAAATAATTTATTTAGACCATTTTTAGGAGGTGTCATCTTCTGATTTAATTAAAATTCTAGCTTTGACAATCACATTTGTTTCAACATCATTCATTGCACGAACATCATCCTTCACATTATCTCATACCTTTAACTCATTATTATGGGCTTTGATTTTTTAATTGATATTGATGCTTTTATTATCAATATCCCCATATAATTTTATCACTTCCTCAATATACTTCATTCCATTCAAAATTAGCTCTTCCACCTAAGCTTCCATAGTTATACCATATGAGTTATATTTGTTGATGGTAGCATTGGATTTTTTACTAATACTAGGCACCTGGGAAGGGGAATCTACTTGAGGTGTTGCATCATGTCAACTGGATTAAGAAGATAGTTCACATATCTTTCTAATTACTTGATTTGATCTTTAAGTTACTCCTAAGTGATATCATTCTAATATGATCTCTCAATCATTCTAATATGATCTCTTGATCATTCTCTCGATGTTATTGTGAAAATTGTGAATGTCACTTTTTATAGTTGCCTCTCTAAGTGATATCCTCTTGAGAGTGTAATCACTCATAGACATTTATTCTACATTATTCTCCACATTAGGTTTAGTGATTTCTATAATTATGCTCTAGAAGGATCCAACACCAATCTATAAGTATCAAACACCAATCTAGAAGTGGTCTTATCCTTCTTGGGACAGAGAAACTTGAGGAGGTCAACAACCACATCAAAATCTAGGATGTCTTCTTCCACCACCCTATTTTTTTTATTTAGCATAAGTTACATCCATTGTAATCACATGTCACTAAAGGTAGTCATTTTAGTTTCAATATGAGGTGGTGTAGGTTATTTTGGAAGAGAAGCTTCTAGAAGTAGAGGAATGGATGGGGAAACTGAGGGGGATAAAAGAATTACTACCTCAACTTATTTAGCAGGTTCTTTTTGACATGCCTCTAGGGTTGAGGTAATATATTGTTTGGTGATGTTGAGAATGAGAAGAGAAGGGTCACTAAAAGATGAATAATACTATAGAATAATAGGTCTCTCTTCACAAGTTTTTATAGGTGATTTCATTTGTTTGGGATATTCATCATAACCATCCTCAAAGCTTAAAGAGCCAGATGATTGAATTATCAAACTAGTATTGCTCTTCTTTGGAGTTATTTCAGGTGTTAGATTTGGAGGGGATGATGTATTTAATATTTTTAACCACCTACTCCTATAAATTTGGATACCTTCTTATTGATCCATTTCTTAGTTCTGACTAGCACAACTTTGGTTCATACCTGTATATCTACAAGCTCTTTTCTTGATAAATTAATGGTTAGAAAAGCAACAATGATTTCCTAGCATACCTAAGGTCAATGTTATATGTCACATCATCCACCATGTCATATAAGACCCATTCATCTATGAATGTATTGATATAATCAATATTTATTTTATTCTAATATTGTCTAATCACTTTATACTCAATAGAGTATTAGTTCCAATAGTCTTCTAGGTGAGGCACATGCTCATATGAATAACCAAAGTTGATATTATTTTTCTTGAATTCATTAATAACGATATAATATTTAAAGGTATTTGAATGAAGGGTGAGCTAAGATATATAAAATTCAATGTTATGATCCTTTACTACAGTTTTACATGAAATATTTCCCAAATAAATTGGGAATGAAACCCTTAGTATGTGCCTAACTCTATAGCATTTGTGAATTGATGCTAGTTGCCTTCAAAACTCAAACAATATTATATTATTATTGGTTAACCTTGGTATTTGTATGAGATATCCTTCAAATCCTTCAACCTTGATATATATGAAATTTTAGAATTGAATGAAGTAACTACTATAATGGTTGATCAAGGTAGTTGTTTTGTCAGAAATTCTTCTTCCCTGTTCTTCATCAAAGGCTTGCACTATTCTCATTATGAAATCATCATTCACCCTTTTTAAATGTATGTTGCTTTATTTTAAATTCAAATGGGGTAAGCATTCTATTAGGATTGTGGAACTAAAAGCTTCACTGATGCAGATACTGAGGAGGTTGCAGGAGAGTTGCTGAGTGCCAGAGACACCGGCGTCGGTCAGGCCAACCGACGTCGGCAGGAAAGGGCAGGAAGGCAACCGGCATCGGTCAGAGATCGGCCGGCGTCGGCGACCCCCAGGCGGACAGGGACCGGCGTCGGTCGCCTGTGTGGTTCGACTGCGAGCTATTTACGAGCAGTTAGCTAACGAACCAAGTGTTTGCATGAAGAGATCTAATTTTAGACTGAGAGCTGCGGATCTAATTATTGTAATTAGATGTCTAATTATTGTTTGGATGAGATCTATATAATAGACTCATGGTTGTATTGGAAAAGTGTGCTAGGGAGTAAGAGAGCATAATTATAAGCTCCTTTTGTGTGTGAGGTAGAGCAATGGTGCGTTCCTCCTAGTGCCACAGTACCAGGTGTGTTGGTGCTGGATTGGAGAGCCAGCTGGGTTCTTCAGGAGTGTAGGATCTTGGTCACAGTTGCATGGCCTATATAGGAGATCTACATGGTAAGTAAGATCGTTGATCTGCAGGTGTATGTGTATGCAAGGTCGAGGTTCACAGGTGAGCAGAACCATTATTTGATTTGCAGGTGTGCAAGGTCATACAGACAGCAACACAACAGGGAGCAGTATCAGGCAGGATCTACTTGGAGTATAGGTGTGTACTCGGATAGAGCAAGAGGAAGGCAAGGAAGTTCCTTCCATAAGTATGGTCTGTTGAATTGCAGGTTGTTGCAGATTCATGGGAGATCTACTTGAAGTACCTTGAGTACTTGTGGAGCACGTGGAGTGCTTGTGGAGTGCGTGGAGCACTTGTGTTATGCGTGGAGCATGGGAGGTGAACACCAACTCTGTATTTGAGTTGGGTGTTGTGACCTGTGAGAGGGAGAGCTTTGGGGAGAAGATTTACTGTTCACTTGAGGTGTGGGAAACCTCTGTAAGGTGGTGGAGAAGATGTGGCATATTCTCTATTGTATTCTTTTCTGTATAAAGTGTTAATACAAGTTGTGTATTGTCTCTCATATGCTGTGTTATTCTGAATTCTAGTTACTTGGTGAATCTGGTTTATTTCCGCATATTAAGTTGCTTGAAGTTTTGGTAATCAATTGTATGTTTCCGGTTTCGCATCCTGACAAGTGGGATCAGAGCATGTTTGTTGTTCTAGATTCCTGACAAGTGGTATCAGAGCCAGGTTGCAGGAAGCAGGTTGTGTTTTGGTTACAGGGCACTCTCAGGGGTTTTTGATTGAGTGGGAGTAGAGCAACGGCAGATCAAAGTAAGCTAAGAATGGAGGAGTTGAAAAGCACAGACGGTTACTCACGGTCCGATGGAAAGAAAGAGCAGGTAAAAGAATATTGTTGGTTGGTAACAGATCAGCATGAAGAAACTGAAGATACAGATGTAGCAGGGGTTGTTGCACAGGATGTGTTTGCAGGTTTCTTGGATAAAGTTGAATCTTGGATAAAAGATTCGGTTGCCTCTTTCCATGCAGCCCCAGGTAGAGGAGCTGGTAAGCCTTGCCAAAGAATTGGCAAAGGGGAAGTGAAGCTGAAATTGCAGGCGGCCAACACACAGGTGTTGATGAAGGTCATGCAGGTCCCAGGTTTGGAGATATGGCTAATTTCTTCAGAAAGATTGGGTGATGAGAAATGCACAAGAACTCTCACAGCGGTAGCACTTGAATTAGCTGGTGGTAAGAAAACAGGTATACTTTATCTACTTGTTTATATTACTGATTCTTCTTCTATTGCGGAGACGTGGCTTCGTAGGCTTGGTCACATGAGCAGGAAGGAGATGCATGTTCTTAAGCGGAAGACAGATATATTTGACAGACTTAAGAACTGGAAAGCCTTGGTGTTCTTGGAGGAGATGGCGGACAGAGTTCAGTGGATGATGCTGGATACATCTGAGCAGAGCAGTTTGGACATGGGTTTTGATTCAAAGAAGCTCGCGGGTAAAAAGTCATCACTCACAGGCGAACACAGGTACCGGCATCGGTCAGGAGGAACCGGCGTCGAACAGACAGGTGCCGATGTCGGTCATGTGCAAACCGAAGCCGGCGATGTCGGGCAGGGTAAGACCGACGTCGGTCGTGGGACCGATGTCGGCAGTATGTAAGACCGATGTCGGTCAGAAGGACCGACGTCGGCAGAAGGGACACCAGTGCTGGCAGGTTGGTAGTCAGGTACAGACGCACAAAACTGACATCGGTCGGATGCAGACTGTGGAGTGACCGAGGTCGGTCACTGTAACGAATTTTGGGTGGACAGCAAGCTGTCAAGGAGTCTCAAACACCCATACGGAGGACTGAAGGCGTAAGTAGGCCCTCAAATTTGTTGTTCCTCTTCTTCATACTTGTTGCTAATTGTATAGCAGGAAGGATCCAGGAAACAGGTGTGAGCTTGGCATGGATGAGGATGTGATTCCTTGGAGGTAAACCAAACAGGTGTGTCTTGGTAGGGTTGCCAGCTGGATGAAAGCACAGAGACGAATGGATTCCTTAGTAGAAGAATAGAGAGAACGGATACGTGAGACGGAAGACCAGACATATGGTCTTGAGGAGCTGCAGGACAGTGGTACCAGGTTTGACAGGTGGAGGACGAAGCATGGCTTTAGTCAGTGTCAGGTAACTACTGTGGTTTGACTTACCAGGGGGATGATGATTGCAACATCATTCTGTTGCTGTATGTGGATAGTATGCTAGCTAGCAGGGGTGTACATACAGGGTTTTGCTGAGCTAAGGGTAAGATTAGTTCAGTGGCATGTCATGAGGAGTTTGGAGCAGCGGAATTCTTTGACATGGGAGGCATGGAGATCACAGGTTGATTTTGTCTCGAGTGGGAGCTGATGTGAATCAGGTGTTGGCGAGGTTCAGGATGCAGAACCGGAGCACACTAAGGGCTGGATAGGTACAGTGTCCGAAATCACATGAGGTCTGGTATAGACCTGAATATTCCCATGCAGTGGGAGCTGTCAAAGTTAGGAGCCAATTCGGGGAAGTGGGTTCTCAGGTTTTCTGAGAGGGACCGGCAGCAGGTGTTGCTATGCAGGGTCAGGACTTCACTACAGGTGTTGTAGGTTCGGATGTGGCAGGTTACTCGGATGACAGGTGGTACATCACAGGTTGTGTGGTGTGTTGTCTTCAGGTGGGAGCTTGAAGAGGGATACAAACCAGGAAACAGATTAGACGGAGTACAGGTACAGGTACAGTGTAGCTGTTTATCTCCAAGTGGGAGATTGTTAGGATTGTGGAGCTAAAAGCTTCACTGATGCAGATACTGAGGAGGTTGTAGGAGAGTTGCTGAGTGCCAGAGACACCGGCGTCGGTCAGGCCAACCGACGTCGGCAGGAAAGGGCAGGAAGGCAACCGGCGTCGGTCAGAGATCGGCCGGCGTCGGCGACCCCCAGGCGGACAGGGACCGGCGTCGGTCGCCTGTGTGGTTCGACTGCGAGCTATTTACGGGCAGTTAGCTAACGAACCAAGTGTTTGCATGAAGAGATCTAATTTTAGACTGAGAGCTGCGGATCTAATTATTGTAATTAGATGTCTAATTATTGTTTGGATGAGATCTATATAATAGACTCATGGTTGTATTGGAAAAGTGTGCTAGGGAGTAAGAGAGCATAATTATAAGCTCCTTCTGTGTGTGAGGTAGAGCAATGGTGCGTTCCTCCTAGTGCCATAGTACCAGGTGTGTTGGTGCTGGATTGGAGAGCCAGCTGGGTTCTTCAGGAGTGTAGGATCTTGGTCATAGTTGCATGGCCTATATAGGAGATCTACATGGTAAGTAAGATCGTTGATCTGCAGGTGTATGTGTATGCAAGGTCGAGGTTCACAGGTGAGCAGAACCATTGTTTGATTTGCAGGTGTGCAAGGTCATACAGACAGCAACACAACAGGGAGCAGTATCAGGCAGGATCTACTTGGAGTACAGGTGTGTACTCGGATAGAGCAAGAGGAAGGCAAGGAAGTTCCTTCCATAAGTATGGTCTGTTGAATTGCAGGTTGTTGCAGATTCATGGGAGATCTACTTGAAGTACCTTGAGTACTTGTGGAGCACGTGGAGTGCTTGTGGAGTGCGTGGAGCACTTGTGTTATGCGTGGAGCATGGGAGGTGAACACCAACTCTGTATTTGAGTTGGGTGTTGTGACCTGTGAGAGGGAGAGCTTTGGGGAGAAGATTTACTGTTCACTTGAGGTGTGGGAAACCTCTGTAAGGTGGTGGAGAAGATGTGGCATATTCTCTATTGTATTCTTTTCTGTATAAAGTGTTAATACAAGTTGTGTATTGTCTCTCATATGCTGTGTTATTCTGAATTCTAGTTACTTGGTGAATCTGGTTTATTTCCGCATATTAAGTTGCTTGAAGTTTTGGTAATCAATTGTATGTTTCCGGTTTCGCATCCTGACAAGTGGGATCAGAGCATGTTTGTTGTTCTAGATTCCTGACACATTCATATACCTATATTGTAGGGGTGATATCACCGTATTGTGAGAGGCTAGGATATAGTCTTTACAAATCCAATGAGTACACCAAATATGAAGTGATGAAGAATTTATTCATAGGGTCTATATTTAATAGCTAATAGTGTAGGGAATATTTGATCATCTAACCCCAATATTTGAATTGTTTTCCATTACAAATCATATTCATTGCCATGAATATCTAGGGGTATAAGTTTTGAGTGTTTTCATTCCCAACCACATGATTTAGGAGAGTAATCATGTATAAAAGTTCCTCATTTAAATCTAATCTAAATAAGTTCTTTGGTAGCTTGGAGTTCATGTTCCTCTTATGTTTTAGCCATGAGTCATTGATCATTGTCAAATCTTTATTACGATTTTTGTCCCAAAATTTTTTTCCCTTAACGGTGCTCATTCTAGCATAAGTATCATGCACAGGAATCCTCATTTTCATTCCTATTGATGTCACATATATCTTATCCATTAGTTATCCTCCACTTGATTTTATCCCCCTAGTCTTAAGATCAAAGTGTTTCACATAGGATAAGACCAAGTTTGAACACTAAATGGATGTTATAAATTTGATTGCTTATGGAATACCACTTTCAACCAGGTAGATAGTGAATGTACTTGTGTTTTTCACATTCAATATTTTATGTAATTCCTCTAGGTCAACATGCCCAATATATGAATCTATAATTTTGGGGATTTTGATATCCAACACCAACATTGGTTTGAATCCCATATATATACTACATCTTGTTAGGATTTATAATCTTTAAATCCACTTTAGTAAGGATTAAGAGATTAAAATTTTCTAAAAGGAGGAAATTTTGATTGGGTTGAAATGAATAAATCATGGGGTGATGAGATAAGATCCATGTGTTGTAAAAGTACCCCTAGAATAGGTATCTAATAGATAAAAAATAGAATCAGGTAAATATATGTGAAGAGGTTAAAATATCACTCACATAAATCTTAAAGAGGGTAACATTATGAAATACTCAAAAAATAAGAAAATTTGATAGTTTCAACAACGTGGCATCGTTAGAGGAGAGAAATCACTATGGGGAAAAGATCACTAGGTGGAACAATGCTTCAAATGAGGCATTAAAGGGCTTATAATTATTTTCTTGGTGGATCAGTACATCATAGATGATACCTTGACACCATGTGATGACACATCATACATAGACATAAGATGGATCATGCATCTAAATGGATGGTTTATGTATGTAATCAAAAATGCATCAGATCCACAAATCAATCCTAGCACAGAGAAGATAGATCCTACTTACACTTTTGATTGGGGATACATTAGATAATTGGGAACATAACCAATATGTGGATCTATTAGACCCAATTAGGGGATCTCTTATCACAATAATATCACTAGGGAGAGTTCCAAAGCCTTCAGTCAAGAAAAACTACACAATAACCCTAATTAGGTCCTATGTTTTCATATTCAATATACTAATAACAAGTAAAGCAAATAAATCTAATCTAGTGCTCACAAAAGCTTGTGGCACAAAGTGGGAGTTAGTAAACAAACAAAAGTAAACATGCATAAGAGAATCTTAATTAAGCTATGTATAGGTAAGACCCTAATACATAGAGAAGAAGAGTACTATTATTCAAAAGTTAATACTTATGATACTTCTATCTACTAAAAAGAGGAGCAAGGTTATAGATACTTACCTAGAAGATGAACCCATTGAGACAAAATATCTCCCTTGGCCAGAGGTGCTTTGCAAGAGGTTATTTTGGTTTGTACGGATCACTAAGAAAGGCCAAAATATCCAAGACTTGTATAAAAGACTAGATTCTCTAAGTAGAAAACCTAAGCTAAGACTCTTCAAGTAGAATGGTGGAATAGCATATTGTAAAGAAGCACAAATGAATAATAACTCTTGATGTCTCTATAATAATGATGAAATGTATGTGTTTATATAGGCAGATCTAACCCTAAACCCTTTTAAAAGTTTTGGCTAACAAGGTCGACCCAGTTGACCTAGTATTATTATTGACAAAAACTCACTATGTTATGAGCTAGGTCAGCTAAGAGCTAACCTAGACCCTAAATGAGTTTCACCAATAAGAGTACAAGGTAAACCCAGTCGACCTAGTCATGTAAAATATTAAAAGGGGTTTTAGGTTAGGAAAAGGGATAATAAAGGTGGTAAAATATTAGAGGAGTGTGTAAAGGAGGAGTAATAGCTCAGGGGAATGTTTTTAGGAGTTGGTTAGATTGTAAATAAGTGGAAATAAGGGAAAATAATCTTATGAATCACCAATAGTATGCCCACCCATTTCCCAATGCACCTTTTAAGTCATGCACTTAGATAGATTAAGAATCGATGGGTTCCTAAAAGATAGAAAGCATCAATAATTGATAAAGTTTGAAAATATTGTGTATATAGGTTGGATAAATATATGTTCATTTATGTGTATATATGTATCTTTGAATCCATAACATCTATAGGGATGCATGGGCATAGGTCATCTATTCACTACATCTATAGAGATATATAGGTCACATGTAGTGTAGGTGGTGTGTCGTGTAAGTGACATGTTTCCACTTCCCTTATGGTTTAAGGTTTGGGGAGGCCCATCCCTTGGGTTATGTAGGGAATGAAGATGCACCCTATGTACTCTCAGGAAACTTAGTCATTTTTTTCATTTTTTACTTTTTCAATGTTTCAACTTTCCACAAATATGTTATTCTCAATTTTATCAAAACCTAACCTTTGAAAATTTTGAGGAACAACTACTAGCTGAGGATGTGGATGTGGGTTTGCAATAAGACTCAACATGAGCATCTAGAATATTGTGGTTTTGTAGGCCAGTGTCGTAATCATTGGGATTAAAAAATTTACCTCCAAATAACAAGAAAGAGGAAAGAAATGGGGAAAACCATAACCACAAAAGGGAAACATGTTTTTGAAGGGAAACATATAATTGAATGGAAAATATACAACTGAACTAAAATCACCTATAGGGGATGGTAGGTGACAGTGTACCTTCACTCTTTGTAGAGCTTCAGATATTTCCTATTATGTGGTAGTGGGAGGTGAGTACCATCTATATATGCTAAAAAATATTACAGATTCTACCTCCAAACAATAGGAAAGAGGAATAAAATGGGGAAAACCATAACCATAAAAGGGAAACTGCAAAACAAGGGAAACACACAAATAAAGGGAAAACACACAAATAAACTAAAATCACCTACAGGGGATGGTAGGTGATAACCTACCTTCACTCTTTGTATATCTTCAGATATTTCCCATTATATGGTAGTGGAAGGTGATTACCATATCCCTATGATAAATAATATATGTTCTCACCATATAAATGTTGTATCTTAAAATGGCCTTATCCTTAAGGAGTCAAATTTCCCATGAATTCCTTATGGTTCTCTCCTCTTGTCCCAAATTAGGACCAAATATCCAACTTAAAAATCACATTGTTGTGCTTCCTTATCAAACAATGCTTTGACTTTTTATTGATGTGTTACAATCTTGTTAATCACCATGAATTGCTCTTCCTTTATTTTTCCTAGATACATGATTTTTTTTCTAATACATCTCTAAATTGATCATCTTCTATAGCCTATGCCAAATTCAAGGTTGGTAATTCCAAAGAGATAGGAATAATTATGTCTATACCATAAAACAGATGGAAATGAGATGTCAATTACTCTTTTGGGTGTTATCTAATCAGCCCATAGGTCACTGCATAACTTATTGTGCCACTTTAGCTTATTCTCATCAACCAACTTATGGATGATGGTAGTAATTATTTTATTGTTGGATTTTATCTGGTTATTAACCTAAGGATAATAGTCTGATGAATATGCAACTAAAATTTAATATCCATATAAAAAACCAATCAACTCAACTGAGGATAAGTTTGAAGCATTATCCATGATGATTTTATGAGGAACTTCAAACCTGACCAATATGTTCTCCTTTGTGAAATTATAAAAGTCTTCAAAAGTGGTAAACCTTACTGAAATAACTTATACCCATCTAGTGAAGTAATCTATCATTGTTAGGACAAGAGTGTGTCCTACACTGGAATGGGGATTCAGAGTCCCAATGATTTCTAATCTCCATTATTGAAATGGTTCTTTGATGACCATAGGCCAGAGAGGAAATGTTGTAAGCTTATGTCAACCAACAAAATATTGACAAACCTCACATTTAGAAACCCATTCTTATGCATCCTTGAACAACATTGGCTATTAATAGTGGGCTTACATAATTTTGAAGGTTATGACTAAAAATAGAAGTGTCCTCCACAAGATTCATCATGAAATTCCTTCAAATTTTTATTTTGGTTTTCTTTGTTTACAAACCTCAAGAAATTACCATCTAGAGACTTCTTAAATCAGGTATTATCCCAAATTACATATTTGGTTGTCTTCATCTTGAGAATTTGTTTATGTTTGGGGTTTAGATTATTTTTGCATTCTCCTTATGATAGGAAGTATGCAATGTCAAAATACCATTCTTTGAGAGAGTTAATAAAGACTAACAACAACAATTCTTCTCTTTATGACTCAACACCTTTGGAAATCAGTTGATAAAGACCTTGTCCTCTTACTAAATTTGTGGGTTTAATTTCCAAATCATATTCTTGAACTTTGGTTATCCAACCACCTCTTTTCAAACCAATTTCCTCCTAGGTAAGAAATGATTTGACTATTGAATATGGAAACATTAAAATGGTGTGTGAGTTCAGGGTATAGAACCTAAAATGTTTCACTACCTTGATGACTGCATGTGTGCACTTTTAAACCAATGAGTATTTTAGTTTGTTTTATTTCAACCTAAAACTCATGAAAGAAATAAGGGATTCAATCCTTTATTCATTTTTTGCACCATGATAGCAGACAGTGTGTAGTCAAAAGAATAGAAATATCCACTGAAGTATTTTTAAAAATTTAGGTAGGTCAAGACTGGTACTTTAGTAATTACTTATTTGATATCATTAAAATCCCTTTGTACATCATCATTCTAATTTAAATAGTTATTTATGCTTAACATTTACATAATTTCCTTAGTGATTTTAGCAAAGTTGGAAATAATCTTCTGAGAAAGTTGACTTTACCAAAGAACAAATGAGTGTTAGGCTCGATGGAAGGTAAATATAATTATTGAATTATGCTTACTATTTTTGGATAAATCTTAGTACTTTCCTTGGAAAATACATGACCAAATAGTTTTCATTTGGTTACTACAAAGATGGACTTTTTCGGATTCAAATATATCCCATGAGTTTGACATCTTTCAAATACAATCTTCAGGTGTTTGAAGTGATATTCTCTTTTTTTTAGAAAACCATGAGATAGTCTAGGTAGATCACTATGATATTGTTCTTCATGTCATTCAAGGCCAAATAAATTGCTATTTTAAATGTTTTATATGCATTAATGAGGGTGAAATACATCCTCTTGTAGTCAAAAATTCCCCATAGTGTAGTGAATGTTTTTTTGTACTAATCTTTTATAGCAACTTCAACTTGATTGTATCTTAAAAATTCCATATAACATAGACATTATTTTATATCTTGTGATGGCTTATATAATTTGTTCCATGATAATCATAGGATAATTTTCCTTAAAATGTGTTTCATTTTTAACTTAATATGGTCTATTAAGTGTCTTATTGGTGTTATAGGTCTTGAGTAGTCATAAGGTGGAGTCTAGGCAGTCCTAAGATGCATAGAATTTAAATTTTGGCTTTTCCCACCAAAAATCTCTTTTGAAAATTTGAATCTTACCAAGCCTTTATAAGGACTCTTATATGTTTTTAAAGGTGTTAAGATTTTACAAAATGTGTCTAATTGGTTTTAAGTCTATATTAGGTCCATAAAATGACCTTTAATTTATTATCATGGTTTTAGACATTTTATATTATATAAAAATCAAGAATTATGCAATATAACCAAAATACCACTATGAAGGAAAGAAATAAAGAAGCAGTTACATATATTTTTAGGGAATATAGGATTTAGTTTTGGTTTTTGTTGTAGACACCTAAAACTAGCCACCAATGACCTCCAACCAAGCTTTTGACCAATTTCTATCAAAATGCATAATTTGGCCTAAAAACACTAAAACATGTTAAATGATATGAACCTGTCATATTCAAGTTCCAAATTTGGCCAAAGTATACCTAAATGGGGCAATAAAATTTATGAGATAGGTAACTTTGATCAAATCATTTCGATTCAAAATGATATTTTTGTACCTCGGTACTCTGGATTGCTCTTTTCTACAAATTTTCTTGCATGAGACACATGCCTTTGTTATTTTGTGTCAGAAACATCCTAAATGGGATAATGGATAAAATGCATCTAACATCATGTCATAATTCCAATCCAGTCAAATTTTGAGCCAATAATATGATATTTTACCCAATTTGATTAATTTGTGCACCAATTATCAAGATTTGCACCAAAATTCATAAATCATGTTTAAGGCTAATTAATTTGGATCAAGAGCTTAAGTTAATTTTCCATGAAACTTGTTGAATATTTATTTTTGGAAATTGATTATGATTTTTTACATCATCAAGTGACATCATTTTTTGGAAAGGCATCCTAGGTCATAAATTTAACAAATATCTGATTAAGCCCTCCCATGCTTCTTTAATGCCTCTCTATCCCAAATATTTATGAGGGAATTTATTATTTTCATCCTCCAAAATTGAATGGATTCTTGGCCACACATCTTTATCTTAAGATGGTGTTGACACAGTGGATTGCACCCTGGGCAGGAGGCCAAGCTCCTGCCTTCCACACGTCAAAATGGAAACTCTCCTCTCACCTGTGGGACTGGCAAAGCTGGAGGGGAGAGTCTCTAGATAAGGGCTAGCTCCCTTTGATGCATCTGAGTTATTCCAATAAGTGCTAAAACATATATATATAATGGGGGGGATGAAAAGGGAAAAGGATTACAAGAAAACAAAACCTACTCTAAGAGGGTGATGCACCAAATGACTTGACCTACTCACACTCACACTTTAAACCATAAGACACATACATACACTTTAACTAGTAAAAGGACTAGACTGTAGGAAGCTTAACAGGGAGGCTTTAATGGAATACACAGAAGCAGGGACTCACCATAGGTGTTATAGAAAAGCACACTGTCTAGTAACTTCCTTTTGTCTCTATGCTCTAGGTACAGCTCTTCTTGTCACCTACAGGAATGGCACCTTATAGATACCAGATGTGTTGGTGTCAACCCTGTGAAAGCATTAGGAAGCAATGACTAAACACAAGACTAACACTCAGACACACATAGAGATATATAACTAGAATAGAGGTAAAAAGTGCATTTTATTGATTCCAAGTGAAAATTGCTAGGGCTTCGCCTTACAAATATGAAAGATCTCCTTTTAAAAAGAGAAGTTACAATATATATAGAGAAGAGGGAACAACAACGCCTTCTTTGAAAAAGACTTTTGGCACCCTTTTTATAAATGACCCATGTGCGTTCTGATCATTGGGAAGAGCAAGTTGCTTAAACATCATATGAGAAATTATGGGCCACACCATTTGTCTGCTAACAAGACCGCTCCTTCAAGGCGATTGTGCGGCTTGTCTGCTCATTAATGCAAAATAAATAAAATGGGTCACACCGTTAGCCATTTTCACCTCTTGATGACCATTTGGCAGTCACTATTCCAACCACTAGAGTAACTCCTTTCCCTTTGACACCTGGGCCGTTTGTCTGCTTCTACACTTTGTCTCTTCCTAGTTTTGTCACTTTCTAGCTGCTTTGGCCCTCAGGGGCTATCTCCTTGGTGGGTCACTAAGTTCCTTGGGCTCTTTTTTGGTTGGCACTCAATCATTTTAAAATCAAAATGGCTATTTCTCTGCTATAAAAATGATGTTCGTGAGCCCATCGCTATTTGAAAAACAATGGCTAGTCTATTTTCTTAAAGTTGACAACTTCAGAGACATCACCGTCCTTGGCAAATTCCTTCGAGCCTTTCCCTCTGATTCAGCCTTTTGATTCGAACCTTTTCGAAAGGGAAGTATCCCTTTGGATTTGGAGAAATGTCCTTTGTTCGGCAGTTGAGAGTCCCTCACAAGGGCACCTGCCCTTCGGGGTCCTTCAGCGGCCTTTGTCTTTTCAACTTTTCTCTGCGAACATTTCCTGCAGACATTTTCCCGTGGACAAAAGTATACAAAAATTGTCTTTCTCGTTCCTTCAGAGACTTTCCTGCGGCCAATTTTCTCACAGACATTTTCCCATGGACTTTTTCCCATGGACAAAAAGTCTGCAAGAATTGTTTCAAGCACTTTGTCCTTCAGAATTTCTGTCGGCTTCTCCTCCCATGCCTTCCTTTGAATTTCTTCAGACTTTTTGTCTGAAGGAATTCCTTCAGACAAAAAGTCTAAAGAAATTATTTTAGCCTTTGCCTTAGTCTTTTTTTGAGGGATTTTCTGCTTAGTGGCCCTTCTAAATTTCCTTTAAACTTTTTGTCTAAAGGAATTCCTTCAGACAAAAAGTTCAAAGGATTTCTTGCTTTTGCCTCTTCGACTTCCTTTGGAAGGTATCCTTCAGAAAAATTGAAAACAACCCTTCTGAAGGGTGTTGTCACTGACCAAGTGCCCTCCACAGGGGCACTTGTCCTTCGGGAGGCTCTCTTGAACTTTTGTATTGAACCACTCCTTTGAACCAACCGTTGAACCAAGCTTTGAACCAACCATTGAACCAAGCTTTGAACCAAGCGTTGAACCAAGCTTTGAACCAAGTGAATTGAACCAAGCCTTTGAACCGAGCTTATGAACCATTTGATTAAACCAAAGTGATGAACTTTGCTGATTGAACTTTGTCATTGAACCAAGCTTTAAACCAAAGCATTGAACCAAAGCGTTGAACCAGTTCAATGGTTCAATGGTTCAAAGATGCTAACTCTTGGAAAGATCATGTCGTTGAACCCTGATGTTGAACCACTTTTCCAACTTTAAGGAAAAGTGTCTTTGAACCATTTTAGCTCTCTTTCCTTGTGAATTTCTTCAAATAAGAGTCTGAAGAAGCTTTGTAAAACCTTGCACTCTTTGAACTGGTTCTTCATCTGCTGAAAGACATCACCTGTAGAGTCTATAGAAAAGTTTGTAGAGTCCATAGAAATTTCACCTGCAAAGTCCATAGTAAACCTACAGAGTCCGTAGAAATGGACCTGCAGAGTCCATAGAAAACCTACAGAGTCCATAAAAATTTGTAAGACTCATGCAAAAAATCAAAATATACTAGCTCAGAACAGCAGGGAAATAAGGGGACCAATTTTTTGGCCTGTTGGACCAAAAATGGTCAACAAATTGGTGACTCCCAAGGGAAGCATGCCTGCTATGCTTAGAGACCAGTTGCCTTGAAGTCCATTGGGCACGGAATAAGAAAGCAGCTTTAAAGAAATGTTAGCAGTAGCCCTAAAAGATCCAAGAATCAATCATGAAACCTTTACCCCACACACACAAAGGAAAGCACACACATGGCTAAAAACACTACTTGTGTAAACTGCACTTAGGGAAAATAGGAGAAAAGCAAGGGAAATAAAAATTGGAAGCAAACTACTATGTATAGCTAACCATGTATATTTTCCTCCCTCCTAGATCAAAGGGAAAATTTCTTAAGTCTCCTTCATGGCAAGGAAACTTATGGTGTTAGACAAGTGGCTGAATGGAAAGGAGATTTGGTGACCTGCTCCTCTTGTCACCACCTTGATCAGCTCGTATCCAAATGAATCAGGGGCAAACATGCTTCCAACATATATGTATTCTTCTTGTTCTTGGAAGCTTACCTCTTGTTCGTTCTTCATGCTGGTGTATCTTATCAAGAAATCAATCGTTGATGGCTCATCACCATAAGCCCCTTGATATGCATCATTGATTGGCTTGTCCCCTTCTGCCTCATGCTCAGATTTCATGGCATGATCATCCTCCTTGATGACTTCAAAAAAAATATCTTTAGATTCACCAACCTCCTGAAAGCATAAATCTAAAAGCTTGCAGCCCCTTTGCATACTTATTTGAGACCCAATGCTGCCTTCTCCACTCTTAGCCAGCTCATAGCCTCCTTGAAGAATAGTGTGACCTGCCCCAATGACTTCAAACAAATCATTCAAAACATGATCAAGAAAGTGTCCATGCTCCTCCATGACATCTTGAAAAGTGAGAAAAAGGTCAGAGATCACTTCTTCCTCATCAGAGATAGAGGCAAAAGCTTGTGACTTGTCTTCTTGTTCATCAAAGGGGGTACCTATGGTGATCTCCTCCTCATTCGCACTCATGAAGTCTCCCTGATCAGTCATAAATAGAGCATACTCCTCTTCACTTGCTTCCTTCAAGATGGTTTCCTCAACACAAGAGAAACATTCTTCATTCATCAGGCAAGGAGGTGGAACACAAGGATTGTCAAAATCAGGTTGGGAATGGGAAGCAGGGGATATTTTTAAAAACTTATGAGAAAACGGGCGCAGACCTTGGGCCAAAATCACTTGATTTTCATCTCTCCACTTTACCAACACTTCATCAATATTGAAATTTGCTTGAGGATTGGTAGAAGGGGTATCTTTTGGCGTAGGCTCCTCTACAAGGTCTGAAAGTTCCATCTCTCTTTCACTAAGCAGTCTCACCTTAGCCTCTAATTCCTCAATTGCCTTAGCTAGATTATCCTATGGAACTGGCGAAGCTGGAGGGGAGAATATCTAGATAAGGGCTAGCTCCCTTTGATGCATCTAAGTTATTCCAATAAGTGCTAAAACATATATATATATATATATATATATATAATGGGGGGGATGAAAAGGGAGAAGGATTACAGGAAAACAAAACCTACTCTAAGAGGATGATGCACCAAATGACTTGACCTACTCACACTCACACTCTGAACCATAAGACACATATATACACTTTAACTAGTAAAAGGACCAAACTGTAGGAAGCTTAATAGGGAGGCTTTAATGGAACACACAGAAGTAGGGACTCACCATAGGTGTTGTAGAAAAGCACACTATCTAATAACTTCCTTTTGTCTCTATGCTCTAGGTACAGCTCTTCTTGTCACCTGCAAGAATGGCACCTTATAGATACCAGATGCATTGGTGTCAACCCTATGAAAGCATTAGGAAGTAATGACTAAACACAAGACTAACACTCAGACACACATAGAGATATCTAACTAGAATAGAGGTAAAAAGTGCATTTTATTGATTCCAAGTGAAAATTGCCAGGGTTTCGCCTTATAAATGTGAAAGATCCCCTTTTAAAAAGAGAAGTTACAATATAATAGAGAAGAGGGAACAACACTGCCTTCTTTGAAAAAGACTTTTGGCACCCTTTTTACAAATGACCCATGTGCATTCCGATCATTGGGAAGAGCAAGCTGCTTAAACATCATATGAGAAATTATGGGCCACGCCGTTTGTCTGCTAACAAGATTGCTCCTTCAAGGTGATTATGCGGCTTGTTTGCTCATTAATGCAAAATGAAGAAAATGGGTCACGCTGTTAGCTGTTTGCACCTCTTGATGACCATTTGGCAGTCACTATTCCAACCACTAGAGTAACTCCTTTCCCTTTGACACCTGGGCCGTTTGTCCACTTATGCACTTTGTCTCTTCCTAGTTTTGTCACTTTTTAGCTCCTTCGGCCCTTGGGGGCTATCTCCTTGGTGGGTCGCTAAGTTCCTTCGGCTCTTTTTTAGTTGGCACTCAAGCATTTTAAAATCAAAACAGCTATTTCTCTGCCATAAAAATGACGTTCGCGGGCCCATTGTTGTTTGAAAAACAAAGGCTAGTCTATTTTCTTAAAGTTGATGACTTTAGAGACATCACCGTCCTTGGCAAATTCCTTTAGGCCTTTCCCTTTGATTTGGCCTTTTGATTCAGACCCTCCTGAAGGGGAAGTATCCCTTCAGCTTTAGAGAAATGCCCTTCATTTGGTAGTTGAGAGTCCCCCGCAAGGGCACCTGCCCTTCAGGGTCCTTCGACAGCCTTTGTCTTTTTGGCTTTTCTCTGTGGACATTTCTCATAGACATTTTCCCATAGACAAAAGTCTGCAAAAATTTTCTTGCTCGTTCCTTCAGAGACTTTCCCGTGGCCAATTTTCTCGCAAACTTTTTCCCGCAGACAAAAAGTCTGCAAGAATTGTTTCAAGCACTTTGTCCTTTGGAATTTCAGTCAGCTTCTCCTCCCGCGGCCTTCCTTTGAATTTCTTCAGACTTTTTGTCTGAAGGAATTCCTTCAGACAAAAAGTCCAAAGAAATTATTTTAGCCTTTGCCTTAGTCTTTTTTGTCATATTTTCTGTTTAGTGGCCCTTTCGAATTTCCTTCAAACTTTTTGTCTGAAGGAATTCCTTCAGACAAAAAGTCTAAAGGATTTCTTGCTTTTGCCTCTTCGACTTCCTTTGGAAAGTATCCTTCAAAAAAACTAAAAATGACCCTTCTGAAGGGTGTTGTCGCTGACCAAGTGCCCTCCATAAGGGCACTTGTCCTTTGGGAGGCTCTCTTGAAATTTTGGATTGAACCGCTCCTTTGAACCAACCATTGAACCAAGCTTTGAACCAACCATTGAACCAAGCTTTGAACTGAGCATTGAACCAAGATTTGAACCAAGTGAATTGAACCAAGCCTTTGAACCGAGCCGATGAACCATTTGATTGAACCAAAGTGATGAACTTTTCCGATTGAACTTTGTTGTTTAACCAAGCTTTGAACCAAAGCATTGAACCAAAATGTTGAACTGGTTCAATGGTTCAAAGATGCTAACTCTTGGAAAGATCATGTCATTGAACCCCAATGTTGAACCACTTTTCCAACTTTAAGGAAAAGTGGCTTTGAACCATTTTAGCTCTCTTTCCTTGTGAATTTCTTCAGACAAGAGTCCGAAGAATCTTTATGAAACCTTGCACTCTTTGAACTAGTTCTTCATCTACTAAAAGACATCACTTGTAGAGTCTGTAGAAAAGTATGCAGAGTCTGTAGAAATTTCACCTACAGAGTCTATATAAAACCTATAGAGTTCGTAGAAATGGACCTGAAGAATCCATAGAAATAGACCTATAGAGTCCGTAGAAAACCTACAGACTCGTGCAAAAAATCAAAATGTACTGGCTCAGAACAGTAGGGAAAGAAGGGGACCAATTTTTTGGCCTATTGGACCAAAAATGGTCAACAGATGGATGGTCGAGATTCATTCTAATCATTTGCAAAAATCTATAAATAAAAGGCCTTTTTCTATTGAATTTTAAGCTCTTTTAAGCCAAAGTTATCATGCACAAATAATTTTAAAGCTCTGATAAGCCAAAGTTATCATGCCCAAATGAATTCAAAATCTCTTTTTGTGTAAAATTATAATTCTAAAAATCTCATTCCAAAGACTCATTGAATTATTGTTATAATGCCAAATTGTTGAGCCAAAGCCAAAGACATCACAAAACTATTGGTGCCAAGGAGAAGAGGAGATAGCCAAGCCTCCTTTGATAAAGACTCATTGAGCACAAACTGAGTAAGCCACTTAAATAAGATATTTCAAGCATCGAAGGAAGGTGAAGGATTTCTTTGTCTTTTGCATTCTAGTCATGTTTCTCATTTAGTTTTTTTATTATGCTCCCCCCTTGAGATAGGATTAAGGTGTTAACATTAGTGTGTTTTCTTTGGATTTTGATTTTATTCACTAACACCATACTAATCTCCCCTTATTTCAATCCTATTTTCATAATTGGCATGCCTGTTGGGACCTAATGCATCCTTCATACCAAGAAGATTGATATACAAGTCTTAAATTAAGATTTGAATGCTTGAAACATGTTAAATTTGATTTTCTAACTTTGGTTGGTCATATTTCATCTTCACAGGTTTACACATAGACCATCGACAATCTTTTTTAACTAGAGATGATCATGAACTAACCTTCAGTGGTCATATATAACTGCTAGTAGTCATATATAACCATCAACGGTCACTGTGTGCATCCCAAAACTATCGACGGTCACTGTGTAAGGTAGAAAGCTAATAAGCCATCTTTTGGAGCTTGGTTTAGGGTCATATGAACTCTATTTTTTATGATTTTTTTAAAACCACATGTTTTCTCATAAATTTTCAAATTTGCTATTATTTACCTTCAATTTGCATAGTTTTTTAATAAAATCAAGTTTCTAACCAAGTCTAATCTAGCATATTTGTTTCTTCAAGTTTTTCCTTTGAGTCGATAGGTGTTTACTTTTTAAATTTATTTACCAATCCACAAAAGAGATTCCAAGTAGGTAGTCATAATATTATTTTTGTAGGTTACAAGGCTGGTTTGGAAACCAATTTTATTAGTTTTTACTAACAAACATTTCAATTTGGGTTTAAAATGAACATGTCCAATCTTTCACACTTCATTTTGGGCTTAAAACAAACATGTTAAAACATACACATATTATACATTTTGGTTTAAAATGAACATGTTTATGTTTTATCTTGTTTTGTTTATCAATGATCTTTAAAATCTACCAAAGGGGCCATGAACATAATCCAAAAAATTTAATCAGTGTCTAAACAATGAACCTAATCAAATCCTAACATGTTGTCAATCTTGTTCAAATTGTCTATTTGGTGTCTAAAAAGAACCTAGTTCATTTTTTATGCCATGGATGTTTATCAAGTGTTTATGAGTTCAATCAATGCCAAAGAGGCTAAACTTCACAACATATTTCATTTGGTATCTTAAAATAAACATAACATCATGTAGTTTCATTGCTTTTGCAAACATTTTTTTATCATGTCTTGTTTATTTAGAAATGTGTGTATGCTCTGCCCTCATACCCTTTATATAACTTGGGTGATTAAAATCACTTTCTCATCGCATTTGAGCCTAGTCCAAAGAGTAAAATGAATGTCACCTAAGCTCTTCCCAAGATCGCATAGTATTGGGTGATCTAAAAGTGACCATAAAGTCTTTTTACTTGTATTTTATTTTTCATGAATCTTGGCTTGTGAGGGGGATTTCATCACCTCCCATAAGTTCTATAGGGAAGCCTTGACTCAAGAATTCACCTCATAACATTATATTCAACCCCTCTCCATAAGGGATATATAAATTTGGATCACCCCACTGGGATGGTGGTATGAGTGATTAAACCATCTCCTATCATTGGGGCTAAGCCCAAGAGTTTGAGCACATTGGAAATTGTAATACACTAAGCAAGTGATATAGGTAGTGGTTGTGAAAAAGGCTAGACCTTTTTACAACAATCTAAGTGTAATGAACCTAGATGACATGAGCTTCTCTTGTATCATTGATGTGAAATTATTGTACACAAGACCCATCTAGAACATTTGAAAACCAATTAGTTTTATTTAACCCCACTTTGCTATACCCTTAATAGGATTTAAGACATTATGTTTAGTTGTATTTGGTTCATTTTCTTGCTTGGTATTTTTGAGACTAAAACTAATAGTTTTATTTATATCCACATCCAAACCAATTTGTTTATATACTACTCTTTTGTTTAAAGAGGTGTTATGCCGACCATTTTACACCACACTTGTGTCTTTAAATTTTTACTAAACTTGTTTATATGTGTCTCATTTGAGTTCAGGAGGGTAGTGTTATGCTTCCCAAAACATGTAAAACTATTTTGCCTTTGAGTATTTGAAATATAACATTGATCACATCATTAAAGCATGATTATACCATTATGTTACTCAATTTTTTTCAAGACTTGTTTACCTTATATCAAATACCATTATTTCTGTAGACACCTAAAACTAGCTGTCGATAACCTCCAATCAGGGTTTTGGCTAGTTTCCACTTAAAATGCACAATTTGGCCTAAAAACACTAAAACATAATAAATGATGTAAAACTGAGATATTCAAGTACCAATTTTGGCCAAGGTATCCCTAAATATGGT
The DNA here is from genome assembly GCA_037957365.1 of Torreya grandis. Taxonomy (NCBI): domain Eukaryota; kingdom Viridiplantae; phylum Streptophyta; class Pinopsida; order Cupressales; family Taxaceae; genus Torreya; species Torreya grandis. The sequence continues at coordinate 1,194,784 of JARHVA010002212.1, forward strand.
GATGCAATTTATGGACCAGCTAACTTTGATTAGTTCATTCTGAGTCAAAATGCCAAATTTACACCTAGGTGCTCTGGATTTCTATTTCCTATCAAATCTTTTGCATGAGACATGTGCCTTTGTTATTTTTTTTAGCAACATCCTAAATGGTAATACAGTTCTAATGCATTTGACATCACCTTCTAATTCTAATCTAATCAAATTTTAGACCAATAACAAGACATTATGATCAATTTGGGTAACTTGTGCACAAAGTGCTTAATCATGCTTAAGAGCTAATTAATCCAAAACAAGGATTAATTAATAAATCCATGAAATTTTTTTGAATACTAATTTTTATAAATTAATATTGAATATCTACATCATCAAGTGACCTCATTTATTGGGAAGATATCCCTATGCCATAAATGCCATAAATATCAGGATTCATGCCCTCCATGCCTCATCAATGCCTTCCATGATGCCCCCCATGTCTCTTAATTGCCCCTTCTTCCAATTCCATGATTAGGATAATTACAAAGTTAATTCCAAAAATTGGATTAATCCTTAACCACACATCTCAATCTTGAGATGGATGGTTCAGGTTGATTCTAGCCAAATCTAAAAATCTATAAATAAGAGGCTTCACAACATCATTGCGAAGCTTAATTAGTGCAAAGTTATAATGCAAGATTGGTTCCAAAAGCTTAAATAAAATAGTGTTATAATTCCAAATTGACTCCAAGCCAAGCCAAGCCACATGCCAAAGGTGCCAAGGAGAGATGGAGGTAGCCAAGCTTTCATTGCCAAAGACATCATGAGCACAAGCCGAGCAAGCCACCATTACAAAGGCATTTGGAACATCCAAATAAGGTGAAGGAACTCTTGTATTTGATTCTTTTCTTTTTATTTGTGTTTATCATTTATTTTTGTTAACTAAGTTCTCCCTAGTGTCTAGGCCTAGATATGTTATGTTATTAGTGTATTTGTTTCATCTTGTTTTCATTTTAGAACTAACACTATACTAACCATCCTCTCTTGAGTCAAATTCCTATATCACATTATGACATGCCCAGTGGGACTAGATGCATACTACACATGAAGAAGACCATTTTGCAACTTTAAAATATTCATTTGAGCCTTTAAAACTCTTGAAAATTAATTTTCTAACTTTATTTTGTCATTTTTGGTTGTCATAGTTTTACACAGTAACCGATGTCGATAGGAAATACCGACATTGGTCACTGATCAATCGACGTCGGTCAGCATAACCAACATCATTTAGATCTCAATTGGTTATAACTGACATCAGTCACTGTGTTTTTCAAAAAACACAGACCCAACAGCTAGTTTTCTAAAGTTTGTTGTTTAAAACTCAAAAGGGCTTCAAAGCTAAAGGACATGCTAACAATTTTGCTATAGGACCAAGTGGGATATTTGCTTAAACATGTTTAAATCACCTTTTCATGCTTAAAATTTGATTAGGAACCTTGTTTTGGATGTTTAACAAAGAATTTAGGTGTTTTGGGGAGAATGTTTTTGAAAGTGTGCAACTAAAGCCAAGGGGTCAAATGAACAGCACCAAACATTTGATTTGGGTTTAAAATTAAACACACTTGTCAATTCTTATTTGCAATAGTTGTTTACATAGATCTTATTTGGCAAAAAGAGGTATGTTACATGTATGCTCTTCTATTTGTCCCCTAAAGGAAACCCTTGGAATCAAAAGTGTCATTCCTATTACAAGTCGCCTAGTCCAAGGCTTAAAAAAAAGACATCTAAAGCACTCCCCAAAAATTCATCAAAGTTTGAGTGATCTTGAAAATGACCCTAAAGTATTTCTACTTTCATGTTTTATTTATTTTTATGCATCTTGGCTTATAAGAGGGACTTCATCACCTCTCGCAAGTTCTTTAAAGAAGCTTTGACCCAAGGTTTTATCTCCTGGCATTGACTTCATTTGACTCTATTGGAGTTGAACATGGGACATATCTGCATATGGATATCACACTACATTGAATGAATAGCAGGATGTAGTGGTTGTAAAAAAGACTAGACCTTTTTATAACTAGTCAATGCCATGGTCACCCAATTTTTGTGTTTGTCTTTTGCATCATTTGATGTGAAAGTAATTATGTAATTGATTCCCCTAGAATGATCAAAACCTTGATAGTTTAGTCAACACCACATGACATACCCTTGTTAGGATTTGGATGATTATACTTAGTCTATTTTGGTCATTTTTGCTTGGTATGTTTTGAGGCTAAATCTTGTTTGTTTGTTCTTAAGCCATGTCAAAATAATGTATTTAATTTGTGAAGGGTAGTGTTATGCTGCCCAAATCATGTCAAAACATTTTTAAGCCTTTTTAGTCTTTGAAACATAACATTGACCACATTATTCAAACATGCTTACACCGTTAGGTTGCTTAATTTATTTAAAGACTTATTTACCATTGTATCAAAACCATTTATTTCAAACCATTTTGTGTATACCATTTGGACCTTTGTCTTGTGCTACCATGTTGTTCAATCTTGTCTAGTTTGTTTTGTCAAATCCTAGTTTTCAACATTGAGTTTTCAATTATCCTTGTTAAGTTTGGATTCAAACATTGATTGATTTCTTTTTAAGCCTCAATTCATAGGGATGATACATAGATCTTTTTCTTTTGGGTTGCATAACTTCGATTAATCGATTACCCAAATTTTAAAACTATTGATGGTTTGTTTGTTTAATGCCTATCCTCACCATTATTTGTGCCTTTATTTGGGAGAACATAGCCTTTTTCAAAGAGCCTTTTATCTTATGCCTTATGCTGACTGATCATGTTTATTTTTGATTTCATGTGTCGAGACTATGTCAAAATTGTTTTCAAACTTGTTAGATTAAATCAAATCACATTAGCCTTTGTTTCAAGTCTAGATTTTGACATAATGTGGCCAAAATTCGTAGCATGCTTATTTGTTTGAGCCTATATTTTTACTCCATGTTTGGACAAAATACCTAGAAACTCAACTTTTCCCTTTCCTAGTTTAGACCTTATGTGGAACACTTTGACCTAGACCTTTGACATGTCAGTTTTTATTTAGACACTTGACCTTTTTTGCATATGACATTTGACATTAGACATTTGATGTTAGGTTATTTTATGCCAAGTCTTAGTATAAATTATTTTAGATATACAGCTCCACTTTTAGACCATATTGGAGATACAGCTCCACCCCTTTTGACCAAGTTAGACCAAGCTTAAACCATTTGTCCTTTATACATAGTTGTTCAGAGTTTGTATAACTCTAAGTCCTTTTATTTTTAGAGCTTTCATCATTTATGTGGATATGTCTCACTAAAAATATGGTGGAGTTACTTAAAATATAACTTATGCTAGAATGGCCATAGAAAATGACTTTTATGGTTTTTATCAAGACCCCAATGATGCTAATATGGTTTGTGAGATAGATTTCTATATGCCTCATATTAATCATTCATGGGAACAAAGTCACGAAGCAACTTATGATCCAACTCGAGACCTTGATTGGTATGAAGAGGCTTGTGAAGAGGACTTTGAAGACCCAACTACAGATAATGTTATTTGGGATATGAATCCATACCCTCTTTTCAAAAATTAATACATGGAATACAGTCAAGAACTAGCTTATGATTCAACTCATGACTAGGATGATAGGGTTTATGAGGAATACTTAGATGCTTTTTCTTATTAAAGCAATCAAGTTTCATGATGTCCTTTTTCTATTTAATCATTGGCTAACTCTAACCCTCCTTTGTATTATACAAGCTATCAAGATCCGTAGTATCTAAGGAATACCATTACCATTCCTAGACCTAGTCCTTTGGTTTATGTGAGAAACCAAGATCCAAAACAACTAAACATTTCTATACCAAGACCTCATCCTTTGGTTTGTACAAGAAATCAAGCTCCACAATGCCCCTTCATCATTTTAGGACCTAGTCTTTTGGCTTATGTGAGCAATCAAGCTCTGCACCACCCTGTCCTTTGGCTCATGGAAGTAATCATGCTCCCCAATGCCCTACCATAACCTAACCGCAATTCATTCCTCATCCAGTACTAATCCCATCCAAACCTCAACCCATCCAATCATTCAAAGACCAAGCTATGTTCAAAACTGGTATTTTCCAACTCATTGGAAACCAAGACCAAAAAACCAACCAATATGAGATGTTTATGTTGAATCAACCACTTATGATAAGTTAACCTATGATGAATTACCTATTGATCTTATACCATTTGTCAAGGAGTCTCACTCTGATAAGCCAGTATTTGTTGAGTCACTTCTTAATGATTATAATAACCTTTGGGCAAATCATTACCTTGACCATGTGCCTATTTTTTAAGAGCCTTCTATTGACAAGCCAGTCTCTAAGGAATTATCTCTTGACCTATTTACCATCCTAGAGGAGTCTCACTTTGACACACCAATTTTTTGGAGCCCATTATGCCATCACAGGCCGTTACTTGTCCAAGACCAAATATTCAACAAGACATCACTATAACAAAGTACCCATAAAATGAAGAATCAAAATTAGAGTTAGGGTCTATTTTTAAATTGACATTGGATTTAGCATCAAAAATAGAATCAACATTAGTTGTGACATTATATTTAGAGTCCCTTGCTTTAGAATCATATTTAGAAGAAGAATATGTTCATGGCTATTAAAACATTGATTATGCATGCCTCACAGATCAGTTTGAATACATTTCTAATCCTTATATAGTTTTTGAGGATGAGTACTTCAGCTTCAACACAATTTATCCTAGTATATTCTACAAGAATTGTGCAGCCTCTCCCCATTCCATTACCATTCCACAAGCCATTACCATCAACCAAGATAGTCATATTATTGACATTTCATCTCTCACAAATGTTGATTGGGATCAACAGAATCACACTTTGTTGAACTGCATCCATGGAAACATAGTAGTTAAAAAAGAGCAAAGAGGCGAAGATAACATTCATGTAGTAGAACACTCTCCTAGTGTGACATTTTTTAAGGCATTAGGGGATAATCCAAGTTAGAACTCATCATATTTTTATGACACTTTCTTGGAAGCACTAAAAGATAATCAAAGTCAAACTCTAATGTTCATTAGTGAAACCTTTTCTAAGGTGCTACAGGACAATCAAGACAACTTCATTGGTGAAAACCTCATTGAGGCACCAATAGTTGAGCACAAAAGTTCTTCACTTCTTGATGAAGACAAAATCATAGATCAGATCAAAATAACTTCCTATCTATAGCCTAATCAGATGGTAGTTACTCTCAAGATCAAAAAATAGAAAATTTTGGTGGTCTTAGTGAGAGAACAAGTCTTCGGCCCCACTATAACCAAAAATATGTCGAATCCAGCATCAGTAACATTATGTGTGACTGAAAGTCCTGATCTTCATTTGTTTCCCCACCATTACCCTTTCCATTATCATTTACCATTCCATTTCAAAATCAAACCCACCATCCATTACTTGTCTTTGTTTACCATCAATGACCACACTTTACTTTGCAGAGGCTACAAAGATACCTTGTCTCGATGCTTGAAGGAATCAGAATCAATAACCAATGAAGATCACGAAATCATTCTTGGCAACCAAATTTGTAGGCTATTTTTGACAAAGAAAATATTCAAATGAGGTGTGGGCTAGCAATTAACATGATCAAGTATTTTGTTTATATGATTTGTTTATTAGGATGTGCATCTCCCCATCAGTAAGAAAAACATAATCAAAAACCACACCTAGGCCAAAAACATGTACCATACCATTACCATTGTTACATATCCATTTGTCATTATTATAGATTCCTACCATTTACCCCATCTCTTGGGGGCAACCCTCTTACCATTTTATCTAATCTATCTAGACCATGATTATCCTTAGCAATGTTATTCTATCATATCATTCCATTCCTATCTAGACCAAAACCTATTTTTAGTCATCTTACCCAATCTTATTTTGATCTTGGTTACTTTGGTTCTTCCTACACTTGTTGTTGGGGGATCCCAATTAATTTTCAATAATCAATTCAATCTATGTTTATAATGATAGTCTATGAAATTAGTGTGACAGTTGATCTGGCAAGATATCTTTCATCCTATATCCATGTTTGTTTATGTGAGTTTGATTATAACCACCTATAGGAAAATCAGTGTCTCACTAGTCTTGCTACTAATTATAACTGCCTATGGGAAAATTAGTATCATTGACCTCTACCATTGTATCTTAGTTATAACCAATTATGAGAAAACTAGGGGCAAAACTTGTTTATCATGCATTACTACATCACCTTACCATCGTTGTTTTCATTTGATTGGCCATTTGCTGGATTTGAGAACTTGTTGGAGCCTAGTTGGTTTTTCTCCACTTTGTGTGTGGATGGAATTATGATGACTTGAGGTCATTTCAGAACTATGTGGGTCATGCTCAATTCATGTTGAGGTCACCTCAATCCCCCTTTCCATACACTCTCACCATTTTTATGAACAACCTAAGCTAAATGCTCTCATCATTTTGTGAGTAGGTATCTTGTTATTCTCTAACGAGTTAAGATACCTCAAAATTCCAAAAACATTTAAATATTTTCAAAAATCCAAAAATATCTTTCATGTCTAAGCCTAGTCAGTTATCCTCAATTCGCCTTACTAGGGCATTGTCATTGTTAGGATGCTTTCTTTTACTTTTAGGCTTTCTATTTGTTTGTTTATTTTAGGTTATTTGTTTGTTTTTCTATTTTTTTATTCATTTATTCACTTGCCTATTTTTTTACTTTCAACACTGTTGCTTTGATTCAATCTATATGTGTTTGTTGGGTGATTCCTTGAGCACATTATTCTTGAGTCCATCCATATTCATATGTAAACATAGTCATCATGGTTTTTATCATTAGTGCATTATTTTTAAGTGTTTATTGGATATCGAGAGTCAATCCTTATCCATATTTTGGCCAAGTCTTCATGGTGTTCTATCATGAAGCCTACCATCACATGATACAACAAAAATTAGCTTCATAAAGGTCTATAATCAATGGAGCCATAGAATTTTCTCCTTGGCACCTTGTCAAATATTTCCATCCCACCCTTGATCAAATCAACCCAATGACCATTCTAGTTATATCATTGTTAATCAGGGTGTGCATCTCTTCATTGGTAGGTACAACTAAATCATTCACACTGAGCAATCTTATTCATCTATTTCATCACTTTACACATGCTCATCTTTAATATGTATTCTAGGTTATATCCTTGAGTTATCCTTGCTAACTAGCCCTAACTAGGGCATAATCATCTTTAGCCAATCTAGGTCCTCTTAATGATTATAACCACTTATGGGAAAATTATTATTTTGACTTTTATTCCTGATTATAACCACCCTTAGGCAAATTAGCATCCTTTTTACATCAATGCATGCAAGCATTTTTGCATTTGGAATAATCTCAACCATGGATTAATTCCACCTTTCTCCTTGTTTCTTTTTGAGGGACCATCCATCGACAAATGTGATGGCCACTCCCTTGAGGGGGAATCATCATAGGCTTCCCAAAAACCATTTAGAGCTTTGTTCTTAAACCATCATATTTTTTTTGGCATACAGACCATTTCTCATTCTTTGAGAAGACATTTCTTTGTCTATAGTTTGCAATATCTTCTCAAATAGGGGCAAACTATAGACACCTAAAACTGGCCATCGGTAATCTCCAATTAGGCTTTTGGCTAGTTTCCACCTAAAATGCACAATTTTGTCTAAAAACACTAAAACATGCTAAATGATGTGAAATTGAGATATTCAAGTGCCAATTTTGGCCAGAGTATCCCTAAATGGGGTGATGCAATTTATGGACCAGCTAACTTTGATCAGTTCATTTCAAGTCAAAATGCCAAATTTGCACATGGGTGCTCTGGATTGCTCTTTCTTATCAAATCTTCTACACAAGACATGTGCCTTTGTTATTTTTTATTGGTAACATCTTAAATGGTAATATGGTTCTGATGCATCTGACATCGCCTTCTAATTCCAATCTAGTCAAATTTTAGACCAATAATAGGACATTCTAATCAATTTGGGTAATTTATGCAAAAAGTGCTTAATCATGCTTAAGAGCTAATTAACTCAAATCAAGGCTTAATTAATAAATCTATAGAAACTTATTGAATACTTGTTTTTATAAATTAATATTGAATATCTACATCAAGTGACCTCATTTCTTGGGAAGACATCTCTAAGCCATAAATGCCACAATTATCAGGATTCATGCCCTCCATGCCTCATCAATGCATTCCATGATTCCCTCCATACCTCTTAATTGCCCTTTCTTCCAATGCCATGATGAGGATAATTACAAACTTAATTCCAAAAATTGGATTAATCCTTAACCACACATCTCAATCTTGAGATGGACGGTTCAGGTTGATTGTAGCCAAATTAAAATATATATAAATAAGAGGCCTCACAACATAATTTCTAAGCTTAATTAGTGAAAATTTATAATATAGGATTGGTTCCAAAAGTTTCAAGAAAATAGTTTTATAATTCCAAATTGATTCCAAGCCAAGCCACAAGCCAAAGGTGCCAAGGAGAGATGGAGGTAACCAAGCTTCCATTGCCAAGGACTTCATGAGCACAAGCTGAGCAAGCCACCATTACAAAGGCATTTGGAGCATCCAAGGAAGGTGAAGTAACTCTTGTATTTGATTCCTTACTTTTTATTTGTGTTTATCATTTGCTTTTGTTAACTAAGCTCTCCCTAGTGTCTACGCCTAGAGATGTTATGCTATTAGTGTGTTTGTTTCATCTTATTTTCATTTTGGAACTAACACTATACTAACCATCCTCTCTTGATTCAAATTCCTAGATCACAATTTCAAACCATGTTGCAGATGCCATTTGGCCCTTGTATATGCATCATCATGATGTTCAATCTTGTCTAGCTTTTTTTGTCAAATCCTAGTCTTCAACATTGAGTTTCTAATTAACCTTGTTAAGTTTGGATTCAAACATTGATTGATTTCTATTTAGGCCTCAATTCATGGGGTTGATACATAGAGCTTTATCTTTTGGGTTGCATAACTTCGGTTAATTTATTACCCAAAATTGATGGCTATTTATTGTTTATTTGTTAAATGGCTATCCTCATCATTGTTTGTGCCTTTGTTTGGGAGAACATAATCTTTTCTCTGGGTTCCTTTTGCCTCATGCCTTATACCAACTGATCATGTTTATGTTTAATTTTGTGTGTCAGGCCTATGTCAAAGTTGTTCCAAAAAATTTAGATTAAATCAAATCAAATCATCTTTTGTTTCAAGTCTAGCTTTTGATGTCGTGTTTGGCCAAAACTCCTAGTAAATCATGTTTGTTTGAGCATAAATTTTGACTCTATGCTTGGACAAAAGACTTAACAACTCAACATTTCCATTTCTTAGTTTAGATCTTGTTTGAAATACTTTGACATACTAGTTTTTATTCATTATTTGACCTTTTGTGTGTATGATATTTGACGTTAGACATTTGATGTTAAATTATTTTTAGCCAAGTTTTAGCATAAACCATTTTGGAAATACAACTCCACTTTTCAAACCATTTTGGAGATACAGTTCCACCTCTTTTGACCAAATTAGACCAAGTTTGAACCATTTATCCTTTGCACATAGTTTTTCAAAGTTTGTAAAACTTTAAGCCTTTTGTTTTGAAGCTTTCATCATTTATGTGGATATGTTTAGCTACACTTACAATGGAGGCACATACAATCTGAGTTATGATAGAATGGATACACAAAATCTGACTAGAAGCCCCTACAGAGATAGATTTTCTAAGCATTTTTATTATTCTCCCTGCAATACTCCATATGGGAAACAAAGTCAAGAACCAACTTACAATCCAACTCAAAACCCTGATTGGGATGATATGGTTTATGAGGAAGACATGAAATCTTTGGCTTATGCGAGTAATCAAGCTCCACCATGTCATACCATTTCTATTCCAGGATCATGTCCAAGGAATACCATTCTATACCAGGACCTCATCCTTTGGCTTGTGTGATCAACCAAGCTCCACAACACCCCATCCTTATCCTTTAAGTACCTTTTCCTTTGGCTTGTACAAGCAACTAGGATACAAAATTCCCCTTCCTCATTCCAAGACCTAGTATTTTAGCTTTTACAAGTAATCAAGCTCTACACCACCTTGATATTAACATTTTAGGGCTTCATCCTTTGGCTCATGTGAGAAATCAAGCTCTCCAACACCCTACCATTATCTAACTGCAAGTCATTCCTCGTCCAATACCAATCCCATCAAAACCTCAATTAATCTAATCATTTGGGGACCAAGATATGATCAAAACTAGTATTTTCCAACTCATTAGAAACTAAGGCCAAGAGAACCAACTAATCCAAGATGTTTTTGTTGAACCAACCATTATGATAATTCAACCTATGATGAATCACCTTTCAATCATATACTAGTAATCAATGAGTCTCACTCTGATGAGCCAGTCTTTGTTGAGCCACTTCTAAATGATTATAACCACCTTTGAGAAAATCATTACCTCAACCATATGTTTGTTTTTCAATAGCCTCCCTATGACAAGTTAGTCTTTGAGGAGTTATCTCTTGACCTTTTTTCTATTATTACAGAGTTTCACTTTAACAAACTAGTCTCTGTGGAACCCATTATGTCATCATAGGCCATTAATTGTCTAAAACCAAACATTCAACAAGACATCATTATAATAGAATACCCATTAGATGAAGAATTAGAGTTAGAGTTACGTTTAATTCTTAAATCAATATCATATTCTTAAACTGATATCAGATTTAGCATCAACAGTAGAATCAACATCAGTCTCACCATTGGATTTAGAGTCCTTTGAGTCAAAATTAGATTCAAAAATAGAATACATTCATGGATGATACAACATTAGTTATGCATGCCTTGAAGATCAATTTGAATACATTCGTGATCCTTCTATGATTTTTGAGGATGATTACTCTAGCATTAACACAAGTTATCATAGAATATTCTATGAGGATTATGTTACCAACCTCCATTCCATTACCATTCCACATGCCATTACCACCAACCAGCATAGCCATATTATTGGCATTCCATCTCCCACAAGTGTCGATTGGGATTGATAGAATCACACCTTATTGAACTACATCCATGGTGATGTAGCAATTGAACAACAAAGAGGCCAAGACCAAATTCATGTAGAATAAGAACACTCTCATATTGAAACCTTTTCAGAGGCACTATGGGATGATCAAAGTTTAAACTCAGCATCTTCTATTGAAACCTTTTTGGAGGTGCTAGAAGATAATCAAAGTCAAAATTCTATGTTCCTTAGTGAAACCTTCTCGAAGGTGCTATAGGGACAGTCAAGATAACTTCATTGGTAGAAACCTCATCGAGGCACCAATAGCTAGGCACAAAAGTCTTTCACTGCTTGATGAAAACATTATCAAAGAAAAAATCAAAATAGCTTTCAATTTATAGTATAATCAGATGTTAGCTATTCTCAGGCCTAAACAACATAAAAATTTGGGGGTCTTATTGAAAGAATATTCATAAGTCTTCAGCCTCACCACATCCAAAGATATGTTAAATTTGTAATCAGCAACATTGTGTGTGCCTAAAAATGATGAGCTTCATTTACTTCCCTACCATTACACATTCCATTATCTTCCATCATTCCATTTCCCAATCAAACCTATCATCCAACATTTATCCTTATTTACCATCCATGGCTGCACTTTCCTTTGTAGAGCCTAAAAAGATACCTTGTCTCGATGTTTGAAGGAAACTGGATCAACAACCAACAAAGATCACAACAACATTATTTGTAACCAAATATGCAACCAGTTCTTGATAGAGCAGCTATTTAGATGAGGTGTGGGATCTCAATTAACATGATTGATTATTCTATTTATATCATTTTTTGATCAGGATGTGCATCTTCCCATCATCAAGAATCAATAGAATGATAAACCAACAATCACCCAGGCCCAAAACATGTACCATGTCATTTTAATTTCCATATCTATTTGCCATTGTCACATATCCTAGCCAATCATCTTTTAACTTAGGGGAAACCATCTTACTATTTTATCCAATCTATCAAAAAACATCATTATCCTAAATCAAGACCATTATGTTCTACCATTCCATTCTTATCTATACCAAAGCCTATTTTTAGCCGAGTTATCCAATCCTATTTTGATCTTGGTTACTTTGGTTATTTCTGCATTTTCATGAGGAGATTTCAATTAAGTTTCAACAATCAATCCAAATCTGTGTTTAAATGACAGTCTATGAAAGTAGTGTGATAGTTGATCTAACAAGATATCTTTGGTTTTCCATCCTCTATCAAATTTGTTTATGTGAGCCTAATTATAACTACCTATGGATAAATCAGTGTCTCTTCAATCTTGTTACTAATTATAATTGGCTATGGGTAAATTAGTATCATTGATCTAGTCTGTCGTATCCTAGTTATAACCACCTATAGGAAAACTAGGGTCAACATTTGTTTATCATGCATTACTACATCACCTTGCCATTGGTATTTCCATTTGACTAATCATTTGTTAGATCTGAGAATTCGTTGGGACCTGGTCAAGTTTATCCTCATCTTTTATGTGGATAGAATTACTATGACTTGAGGTCATCTTGAGACTATGTAGGCCATGCTTAATTCATGTTGAGGTCATCGTAGTCCCCCTTTCCATGTGCTCTCACTATTTTGCAAGCAACTTAAGCCAATACTCTCACCGTTTTGTGAGTAGGTATCTTGTTATTCTCTAATAAGTTGAGATACCTCAAAATTCCAAAAACATTCAAAATCCAAAAACATGTCATATCTAATCATAGTTTGATTATTCTCAATTTGCCTTACAGGGGCATGGTCATTATTAGGATGTTTTCTTTTGCTTTTGTTTTTAGGCTTTCTATTTGTTTGTTTATTTCAAGTTGTTTGTTTGTGCACTTTCTATTTGTTTCTTTAGTTGTTCGCTTGTCTATTTGTATGCTTTCATCATTATTGCCTTGACTCAGTCTATATTCATTCATTGGTTGATTCTTTGAGCACATTATTCTTGAGTCCATCCATATTCATACATCAACACTATCATCATGGTCTTTATCATTGGTGCATTGGTTTTAATTATTTATTAGACCATGGGAGTCAGTCTTCATGCACACTTTGGGCTATTTCTCATGGTGTTATATCATGATGTGTATCATCATGTGCTATATCAAAAAGTAGTTACAGGGAGTCTTACAAGAAATGGAGTGTCATAAATTTCTCCTTGGCACCTTAGCAAAATCCTCCCATCCCATCTTGATCAAATCAACCCATTGACCATTTTAGTTGTATCATTTCTAATTAGGATGAGCATATACTCATTTTAAAGTACAAAAAAATATTTTCTATTGATCAACCTCATTCTTCTATCCTCTCTTTCATTATCTTTGTGTCCTCGTATGCCTAGTTGTTTGTGGCTTCTTTAGTCATTAGAACATCACATCTACATTTGCGTCCACTCATGTTTAATCTGTGTAATAGGTTTTATCCTTGATTTATGCTTGTTAATCCACCTTAACTGGGGCACAACCATATCAAACATCATCTTTATCTAATTCAAGTCCTCTTAATGATTATAACCAGCTATGGGTAAATCATTATTTTAACTTTTATTCTTGATTATAACTGCCTTTGGGCAAATCAATTTCCTTTTTAAATCAATACATCCAAGCATTTTCTCATTTGGATTAATCTCAACTATGGGTTAATTCCACTTTTCTTCTTACTTATTTTTGAGGGACCATCCATCCACATATATGATAGCCACTCCCTCAAGGGGGCATCATCCTATGCTTTCCAAACACCATTTGGAGCATTTTCAATCATCATCTTCTTCTTAGCATATAAGTCATTTCTCATTATTTGAGAAGACGATACTATGCCTATATCTTGAAATGCCTTCCAAAATAGGGGTAAATTATAGACACCTAAAATTGGCCACCAATGACCTCCGACCAGGGTTTTGACCATTTTCTATTTAAATACATAATTTGGCCTAAAAACACTAAAACACGCTAAATGATGTGAACCCATCATATTCAAGGGATAATTTTGGCCAAAGTATCCCTAAATGAGGAAATATAATTTATGAGACAACTGACTTTAATCAGATCATTTCAAGTCAAAATGACATTTTCATACCTGGGTGCTCTGGATTGCTCTTTTCTACCAATTTTCTTGCATGAGACACGTGCCTTTATTATTTTATGTCGACAACATTCTAAATGGGATAACATATCCAATGCATCTAACATTGTATCTTAATTCCAATCTAGTCAAATTTTGAGCCAATAATATGACATTTTGACCAATTTGATTAATTTGTGCACCAATTGTCAAGATTTGCACAAAAATTCATAAATCATGTTTAAGGCTAATTAATTTGGACCAAGATCTTAAGTTAATTTTCTATGAAACTTGTTAAATATTTATTTTTGTAAATTGATTATGGGTTTATACATCATCAAGTGACATCATTTTTTGGGAAGGCATCCATAAGCCATAAATGCAACAAATATTTCATTAAGCCCTCCCATGCCTCTTTAATGTCTCTCTATCGAAAATATTTATGAGGGAATTTATTGATTTTAGCCTCCAAAATTGAATGGATTCTTGGCCACACATATTTATCTTGAGATGTATGATCTAGGTTCATTCTGATCATTTGCAAAAATCTATAAATAGAAGGCCTTGCCTAGTGAATTTTAAGCTCTTTTAAGCCAAAGTTATCATGCAAAAATGATTTTAAAGCTTTGATAATCCAAATTTATCATGCCCAAATGAATTCAAAAAATATTTTTGTGTAAATTTATAATGCTAAAAATCTCATTCCAAAGTCTCATGCAATTAGTGTTATAATGCTAAATTGTTGAGTCAAAGCCAAATACATCACAAAGCCATTGGTGCCAAGGAGAAGAGGAGATAGCCAAGCTTCCTTTGATTAAGACTCATTTACCACAAGTTGAGCAAGCCACTTCAACAAGCTATTTGAATCATCCTTGGAAGGTGAAATATTTGTTTGTCTTTTGCATTCTAGTTGTGTTTCTCATTTAATTTTGTTATTATGCTCCCCCTTTGAGATAGGCTTAAGGTGTTAGCAGTAGTGTGTTTTATTTGGATTTTGATTTCATTCACTAACACCATACTAATCTCCCCTTATTGAAATCCTATGTTCACATTTGTAACCTCTTATTCCATTCGAGGTAGAGGGATGAAGATATATACAAGTTTTGTATGAAGGGAGTTGGGATGTTTTGTAACCTCTATTGAATGAATTAATACATATCTCTGTTTTGAAGAAATGGCTTTTGTTAATGACTGTATATGTTTTTTGATGAAAGAATGAGATTGTTAATTGTTTTCAAGTGTGATTTAAGGCCCAATTCATTTTTGTTTAAAGAGATACTTTGAAGGAATACAAGAAATCAAGGTCCCTATTAAAGATGTGGGATATATACCCTGTTTTGGTGTGATTCTCTCTATTTGCAAACTATGTATATCCAGATTGAGGAATACAATGGATTGAAAAAAATTTTATAAGCATTTATAAATATTTTTTGTTCTTGTTTTAAACCATATATTTTAAGATTTTTTAAGGAGACTTTAGGTTCTCATACTTTTTGAAGGAATAGACCCTGTTGAAGGGCTTGAGAAAAAAGACCCCTATTTATTATTCAATGTCCTTGTTTCTGACTGTGTTTATCTAAATTATAATTTAAATTAATTAGAAGATTATAATACATGTTTTTTAAAATGGGATTGAGTTTTGTTTGAGGTTTAAAATCTATATAAACAAAGAAACTCTTTATGCACATGCATCTTTAAGCCAGATCCCTGTTTCTTGTAGTAGTTATTATAAGATTGGACTGTATCCATTCCATTGAATGAAATGATCATTATTTTGATGATTAAGTGATTTAGGGAATCTAGGTAAGTATTTTGAATGTATTTTAAGGTTTATTGACTCTTTATTGGCATATTATTGGAAATTATTCATTCTCACAAAAACACAAGCCTATAGAGTGTCAAATTTTGGGCACAGTCAAGTGTATCTTAAAATGGAAAGGTATAAAAATAGATATAAAAGTGGAAACCAATGCTAGGACAAGTTGCACAAGGTTAATATAGACCTGAATAACCCTTCACAATTTTTTGAAACCTTTTAAAACATTCTTTATTGTTTTTTTTGGCTCTTGGGTTGTGATAGAGGTCTCAAAATCCTAAACTAGGGTTTCAAGCATATCTCATATTCTAACTATCAAGAATTCAAAAATTTTTGTATTTTGATCAATATTAAGATGCTCTAATTGAATCACATGATTTCAAGTTTGTATAGGTTCATTTGTATGGACTTTTGTGAACTGAGTTGTGTTTAAGCTTGAAGAGGCCTAATTGGTGAAGGCTAATAGCTAGAAGGTGGGTATATAAGTGAAGTTAGACCTTAAAAATTGGTACATAGGTGAAAATACATAGAGGGTATCTATAAATATTTTTGGTTTCTTCCAATTCCTTGTACTTTTTTTGTACAATCCAAAAAATAGGAATAATAAGGTTACAAGGATTAACCTTAGTGTAGGTAGAGTTGTGTGATTAGGTGAATTGCCACTTGAAGAGACTTGTAAAGGTCATAAAAATCATGGAGAATGTCTAATACCATTTAACATAGATAGTGAGAGTGAAACTGTTGAGAGACCTTGAAGTCAAGCAACCAAATTCAATGTGTGGGTGTGTTGGAATAAGGCATAGAGTGAGAGTTTTGGTGTATGATATGCATCAATAGGGAATATGATTATAACATATGACATATTATTGATATCTTCATAGATATTACTGGAGATCTGTGGACTATAATATCTCAATTTTTACATGAAAGGATTAACTCCATGTTTCAGTGGAATATTATGTTGCATACTCTTGGGTCTAAAATACTTCAGATCAACATAGCTCCCAGTAAATATATCCCTATACAATTTGAAAATAGCAACAAACCTTCTATGATCTTCCTTAGAACAACATTTCAAATGTTGGCATATTGTGGTTCTTCCTCAATACCAATGTTTACTTTTTCATACTCAAGGGATCCTTGAGAATCTCCTTGAATCTTCTACTTTATGTACCTATCATGTTTTTCAAACTTTTATTCCAAAGATACCAAACATTTTGGGATCTTATTTCCTTTTAGTTGGATGACCTTATCATCCAATTGATTGGATTCCTTCTCAGATGATTCCAAGATTTATGCATCATTTTCTTCTGGGATAAAAGACTCTTCATAGGCTTTTATACTTCTTTCAAAATATAGATTTTTGAAGTTCTCCTTTTGTTCCAAGAAATAGATTACTTGATCATTATTATTTAACACTTTCCAACGTTCAGAATTATCAAGAATACTAGGATAATATACCATTTCAATGATATATTAGTCTTTATCAATTTATTGATGCAAGATTAACAAGTAAATAGATACATCAAGGGCATTAACCTTGGAATTTTATAATCTTGGGATAGCATTGATGGTGAAATCTTTAAAATCTTTGATGCAATCCCAGATCATATTTTTGTAATGCTTAAGCCTATCATTATTCACCTAATATTGGCCTCATATCTATTTGATAATCAATTCAATGTCACCTCGAGCTCTGAGATTATATATGCTCATTTCTTTTGCTACCTATAATATTAATATAAATGCCTCATATTTAGTAGTATTATTGATACATTTGAATTGGATCTTGTAAGAGAAAGGAAATAATTCCTTCTGAGGATAAATCACAATTACACCAGCTCCTAAACCTATGGATGAATAACTTCTATTAAATTCTGAGGTCCAAATATCATTAGAATCACCTTACACTAGTTTGGTAAGTTTCATATATTTTGTAATCATCATCATATAGGTACTAGGACCGATTTCTTCATATAGGATGTTTGCCCAAGGATCATTTGACTTATGCACCAAATGCTTGGATTTTAGTTTTGGGAATAATTTATCATCAACTCCTCTTACAAGGATCATAGCCTGTGTCAAATCCAAATTAATTTCACCTATGAGGTATTTATAAAATTATTTTCTCAAAATCATTACATAGTTATGAGGGATATTTACCACTAGTATAGTCAATTTGACTCTTTTTTGAGGAAAAGTTGTTAAGACAACTTGCACATCCTTTATTTGTCCAATCAATGAAACTTGTTTTACTTCCATGTTGACTCAATGACTGATTTTAGTGCAAGTAAATCCCCAAGGCATGTGCGAATTTGGTTGGCATGAATTTACCTAAGTCCCTTAAATCAATTAAAAAAATATTAAACCTAAAACTGCCAACAAATAGAGACATGTATAAAGGTTTGGGCCTTTCATTGCTTTGAGAAGAGATGGCTATGTTATTTTACAAATCAAAATCATCCATCCTGATATGTGCTCCTTGAAAAGGTGCATTGGAACTTCCTCACTTGATGAACTTGATCAATCTATCCAATTATTCAGGATGCACCCTAAGGTATTTAATTTGAGAAATATAAACCTTCATCTTGTTCATATGATCTATTATGTCGAAGGAATAATTTATAGGTTCTTCATTGATGGACACATTAGGAGAGTTAGAAATTCCAAACCTCTCTAGTTGTTTATCTTTTGATAAAATTGGCAAAGGTGTGTCTTTGTTAAGAATGAACTTAGGAGTAGTTGTAAATTTAGGAAATTCTTTAGTTTTTTTCTTGTCAAACTCTTTATTCCTTTTGAAAGCTTTCATATTCTCATTATGAGCTTAGGTGAATACCACATATAAAATACTATTCATATCCACCACGCTTTCATCATATTCATCACTTTCAGGTTCATATTCAAAATAACCCATAGTGGAGTCACCATTAGGTTCTTAAATTTGAGGATTAGAGGTGCCCAAAATACCTTCCTTAGGTGGTTTTCCAATGGTACAAAGTTGTAACATTCTAGCCATTTATGGGCAATTAGAACCATCATGATCATTGGTGGCATGAAATATGCTTTCATAGTGAATAACAGTAGGGGTTACTTCAATAGTTAGTTAAGGAGTTGGAGGAGGAATTTTGGGATGAACATTGCCATGATATAGGATAAAGGGTCTTTTAGGTACACCCTTGTATGGAGTATTTTGAGATTGGTGAATCTGTTTACTCATAGCCAAGATGACATTTGGTAGTCTCTAAACCAAAGGGTCTGCTAAATCTTATTATTTACTCTTGAAATAATCTTTTTTAAGTTTTACAACCATGATCATATCATTGATTTTGGTAGCTTGGGTTTGTGTTGTTGCCAAAATTAGGGGATGATTTCTTTGAAAGAATAAACTTACCTAAGGCACTTACGATTCAATCAGAATCACTTCTAATTTTCTATTGTAGGCATGGAAGCCACCAGAATTTTGTGTACCACCTTGTTGAGTCAAGAAATGATCTCCCTTATGGGTTCATGGGATTCTTTCTTCATTTGAGATAACTATGCTAGTAGTAAATTTTCATCTTTGACAGGCTTGAACCTTTCTTTAAACATTGTTCTCAATGTTTGTCAATCCATTATGGAAGCACTGAGGAGATGGTGAAACCATTTTATGGCTCCTTCAAATAACATTTCCATGAACAATTTGACTAACACATCCTCGTGTTCCACACCAAGAATACCATAGGTATAAAATAATGCCTTTATATGTTTGTTAGGATGTTTACTACCATTATCGATAAACTTGGGTAAATTATTTATTGAACCTTTTGATAGTTCATGACTCTAAGCACCCAAAGCCAATGGGTCCATATGAGGACCCCACAGTATAACAGCAACCATGTTCTAAAAATTTAATTCTCTTGGAAACAATATGTTTGGTAGTGACAAAGTTTTGTTTATGGTTTGTACCTTCTCTATCCGCTCAGTAGAGAATCTAAAATTGAATTATTTGTTAAAATCAATTATCAGGTCAAAGAAATCTTTTTGATTACTAGACTTTGTATATATTTTATCATCCAGGATGCCAAGATATTTTAAGGATATTTGTGTATTATTATGATCATGTTTGTTCTAACAAGAAGTATAAAAATTATCTGAGCAAAATCAACACATTGTTCTTCTTCGTCTAGCACAGTTGCAACTCTTTAAAAGTGTGAGTTACTCACTTTGTTATCCTAAGCAAACTATCAGAGATCAGAAAAGATATTCACTTGCACAATTTGTCTCCAATCAATATTTGGTTGGATAGTTGGGTTTTGATTCCTAGGGATGGTCATGCAAGTGACTTACTGATAGTTATGGGTTACACATAAAGTACAGAATGTGTTCCATGGTGGGTGACAAAAATTATTGGTAAAATATTTGGTACTCATGGTAAATAGAATTTTCACAGTAGTGAAGGAGATGAAAAGTCTTTCCTCTATTAAGATGGGAGGTTCCCTTTATTGAAAATAGTAAAAACTAATATAAACATATTTACACTATTTACACATTGAATTTGGGTTTCATTTTATGACATTTAACTAAAAATAAAAATGAAGAAAAAGAAGGTGAAGATTCATGCATGAATGAGCAAATGCAGATTTCATTCAATCATGCAATGAGGGAATGTTTAATGGAAATAATATGCTTTCTTGAGATCAAACATAATTACTGATTGGAATAATCAAACATGCATTAAAATAATAAAAATACATAATCATAAAGGAAAGCAAGACACTAAGTTCTGAATTTCCTTGGGTTTTTGGTTGAAGATTTAACACAAAGTTTATTTCTCATTCCTTCAAGATTTAATTCTCGTGGGCATCAAAAATACCCTTTACAATTGGCATTTCTTCCATTTATAGTGATAGGAGGGAATGGACTTGTCCTTCACATTCAATATGACCTTTGTATTTCTATTTTCATCTTATTTTATTTTACTATTTTTTTATTTATACAAGAGGAAAATTACAACTTTATTGAAATATAACACTGACAATAATATAAGGAAAATTGTAGCATCCTAGGATGTTTTCTTTGGAGTTCCTATCGGTGTTGAAGAACTTGGAACAACAACAAAACTATTGACCTACTCTTTACTCTGGGTACCTTTAAACTTTATGAACTTCTTTACTGCCTCATTAATGGCATTCCCCTTTGGTAACACCACATGATTGAAACATGTTAGCCACCTTTCTAAACTATCAACATAGCATTTAAAACTTCCACAAGTTCAATTAACTGATTATTCATCTCCTCTAGTGAAACATGAATTTCACTGAGTATGGTCATAGAAGCAACATTGAAGGCACTCTCTTTGAATAGCTCTTCGTGGATCACTTTATTGAATTGAGCTTTTACTTCATCCATGGTGTATAGGGTGATTGTATCTTCCTTGATTAGATCACAATGTCTTTCATCTATATTACAGGAGAGCAATTTACGCTTCTCTCTTCCAATGCTGAGATGTCCCTATAATTCTCCAATTACTTTGTTCAATATTTTGATCTTCTGAAGAATGCATTTAGACCATTTGCAATAGGTGTCATCTTTTGCTTTGTTAAAAATTCTTTCTTTGTTGATCAAGTTTGTTTCAACATCAATCATGGTGCAAATATCATCCTTCATGTTATCCCACACCTTTAGTTCATTATCATGGGCTTTGATTTGTTGATTGATGTTGATGATTTTATTATCACTCACCCCATATAATTTCATCACTTCCTCAATATACTTCATGTCATTCAAAAGTAACTCTTCCACCCAAGCTTATAGATTTTTTCCATATGAGTTGTATTTGTTGATGGTAGCAATGGATTATTTGTTGATACCAAGCACCGGGGAAAGGGAATCTACTTGAGGTGTTTTAGGCATGCCAACTAGATTGAGAATCTATTTGATGTATCATGCCAACTATTTGACATGATCTCTGAGCGAATCCTGAGTGAACTCATCCTAATTTGATCTCTTGATGATTTTCTAAATGGTCTCACATAGATTTTGAATGTCAGTTTATCTACTTGCCTCCTAAAGTGATATCCTCTTGAGAGTGTAATCAGTTGCAGTCATTTATTATACATTTGTTTCCACATTAGGTTCAATAATTTATACAAATTATGCTTTGGAAAGGTCCAACACCAATCTGGAAGTGGTCTTAGTCTTCTTGGGAGGGGGAGACTTGAGGAGGTCAATAACCACATCAAAATTTGGGATGTCTACTTCCACCACCCTCTTTCTTTTATTTAACAAAGGTTGCATCCATTTGAATGACATGTCACTAAAGGTAGTCATTTGAGTTCCAATAGGAGGTGGTGTAGGTTACTTTAGAGGAGAAGCTTCTGTAAGTCGAGGAATGGATGGGGGAACTAAGGGGAATGAAAGAACTATTGCCTCAACTTATTTATAAGGTTCCTTTTGAGTTGCCTCTGGGGATGAGACAAGGTAATGTTGGTAATGATAAGATAAGGATCACAAAGAGATGAATAAGATTGTAGCATAACAAAAAAAAAATCCTTCAATTTCATACCCACAACAAGGCTCTCTACACAAGTTTTGCCAAGTGATTTTGCCTATTTTAGGATCTTCATCATCACTATCCTCAAAGCTTGAACATCCATATGACTGAACTATCAAACTAGTATTACTCTTATTTGGAGTTGTTATAGGTGTTGGATTTAGAGAGACTGATGTCTTTGATCTTTTAGAGCCACCCATTCTTGTAAATTATGCCACATTCCTATTGAAACATTTCTTAGTTCCGACTAGCATAGCCTTGGTTCATCCTTATATATCTACAAGCTCTCTTATTGACCAATTAATGGTTCACAAAGGAGTAGCAACTTTCCCATCATATCCAGGGTCAATGAGATCTGTCATGTCATCCGCCATCCCATCTGGGACCCATTCATTTATGAATGCCTTGATCTAATTAAGAGTCATTCAACTCCAATCCTATCTAATCACTTCATACTCATCAGAGTAATCTTTCTAGTAGTCTTCTAGGTGAGGCACATGCTTATATGAAGAACCAATGTTGAGATTCTTTTTCATGAATCCCTTACTATCATCAAAAGCTCTGCATGGATATGAATTAAGGGTGAATTGAGAGATAGAAGACTCAATGTTCTGAGTATTGACTACAATTTTACATGAAAATTGTCTCAAATAAATTAGGAATGAAATCCCTAGTACTTGTTTGTCTCTATAGTATTTGTGAAATGTTACTAGTTCCTGCACACAACTCAATCAATATGATCTTATTATTTTCTAACCTTGGTAGTCACAGGTGATATCCTTCATATCCTTCGACCCTGATATAGGTGAACTTTTAGAATTGAATGAACTACCATAATGATTGATCAAGGTAGCTACTTCATCAAAGATTCTTCTTACCTAGTATTCATCAAGGGCTTGCACTATTCTCATTGTGAAAGCATTGTTCACCCTTATGGAATGTGTGTTTATTTACTCTAGACTCAATTGAGGGAAGCATTTATATACCTATGTTTTAGGGATGATATCACCCTACTAGGAGAGGCTAGGATATATTCTCTATGAAGCCAATGAGTACACTAGATACAAAGTCATGAAAAATTGCTTTGTAGAGTCTACATTTAATAGATGATAGTGTAGGAATCGATGATCATCTCACCCAAGTCTATGAATTATTTTCCATTAAAGATGATATTCATTGACATGAATATCCAGGGGTAGAATTTTTGAGTGTTTTCATTTCCAACCACATGATTCAAGAGAGTGATCATGTCTAAAATCTCCTCATTGAAATATGATCCAAAAGTTCTTTGGTAGCTTGGAGATTTTGTTCTTCTTATGTTTCAGCTAGGAGTCATCGATCATTGTCAAATATTTATCAAGATTTGTCCCAAAACTTTTATCCCTAAATGGTGTTCATTCTAGCATAAATATCATGCATAAGGATCCTCATTGTCATTCCCATTGACTTCCCATCTATCTTAGCCAATAGTGATCCATCGCTTGATTTTATCTCCTTGGTCTTAGGATCATATTATTTTGCATAGGCAAAGACTAGGTCTGAACACTAAATAGTTTGGAAAGTCAGTTGCTTCTAGAATACTATTTTCTACCAAGTAGATAGTTAATGTACTTACATTTTTCACATTCAATATTTTATGGAATTCCTTTAGGTCAACATACCCAATCTATGAATCTATAATTTTGGGGATTTTGTTGTCCAACACCAATAGTGGTTCAAAGCCCATATATTTTCACTTCATCAGGTTAGGTTTTATAATCTCAAGAGTCACTTCAGGAAGGGTTAGCAGATTGAATGGGTCTAGAGGGAGGAAATACTGATGGGGTTGTAATGAATAGGCCATTATGGTCATGAGATAGGATCCACATGTTGTTGAAGTACCCCTAGAATAATTATTTGATGGATTGAAAATAGAATAAGGGGAATCTCTATGAAAAGGTTAAAATATCACTCAAAAAAATATTAAAGAGGGAAACACTATGAAATACTCATAAAATAAGAAAAAATGATAGAGTTTTAGTAGTGTGGTGCGGTTAGGGGAGAGAAATCACTCTAGGGAAGATATCAATGGGTGGAATAATGATTTAAATGAGGCCCTAAAGGGCTCATAAAGTTTTATCCTAGCAATTCGGTGTAATGTGGCACAATGATGTGGATTGGGCAGTTTAGTGCTTGGTTTCGAGTAAGAGTTCAGATGATGATAGGTCAAAGTATCAGGTTGATGTCTAGGCCCTACTAGATAAGCATAGTACAATTTTTAGTGATATACCTCTAGACGTAGCTCCCAATAGAGGCTTTGAGCATATGATCAAGCTTGAGGATAGCAAGCCCATGGTTACCAATCCTTAACATCACCCCAAACAGTTTAAGGATGAGATTGAGAGGACCATACATGAGCTCTTGGATATGAGACATATCAGGCCCAGTTCCAATCCCTTTACTTCTTAAGTTGTTTTGGTGAAGAAGGATGGAACCATGCATGTGTATAGATTACCATGCCTTGAATGAGAAAACCATTAAGAATAAGTATCATGTGCCTCGTATTGATGAGTTGATGGATGAGCTATATGGTGCAATCTATTTTTCCAAAATAGATCTATGATCAGGATACCATCAAATCAAGGTTAGAGAGAGGGATGTGTAGAAGACAGCTTTCAGATGCCACTATGATCACTTTGAGTTTCTTGTGATGTTGTTTGGTTTTTTTAATGCACCCACTACATTTCATTCCTGTATGAACCATGTGCTCAACCACCACCTGTGGAAGTTCATGTTGGTATTCTTCAATGACATCTTAGTCTATAGCAAGCCATGGGATGATCACATGAGACATCTTGATGACATTTTGGGTATTTTGGAGGCTAGTTCGCTATACGTGAAGGCTTCTAAGTGTGAATTTGGCATGACAGAGCTATCATACTTGAGCTATGTGATTAGAGGAGGTGAAGTCAAGGTTGACAGGACAAAGATTCAGGTGATATTGGATTAGTCACCATCAAGGACTTTGACACACTTGAGAGGGTTCTTAGGTCTATGTACTTACTATAGGGGGTTTGTGAAGGGCTTCTCTCATTTGGCTACTCCATTAACAAACTTTACCAAGAAGGGAGCTTTTGTTTGGTCAAATTCAACACAACAAGTTTTTTATCACCTTAAGGAGGTGATGAGTTCATGTTTAGTTCTTGCACTACCAAACTTCACTCGGTCATTTATACTCGAGTGTGATGCATCAGGGGAGGGCATTAGAGTAGTACTTATTCAGGATAGGCATCCCATTGCCTATGAGAGTCAAAAGTTGAGTCTTATGGAGAGGGGGTACTCAATTTATGACAAGGAGACACTGGCCATTATGCATGCATAGGTCAAATTTAGGGAATATCTTGTGAGCAATAGATTCATGGTTCATACAAATCACAATAGTTTGAGGTTTTTCTTGGGGTAAAAAAATCTCAATGATCGCTAGCAGAGATGGGTGAACACGGTACAGGATTATGACTTTGACATAGAGTACACAAAAGGTAAGAATAATGTGGTAGTTGGTGCTTTATCTAGGAGACCTTACCTTGATTCTATGATTAGTTTTATGTCAGAGATTTCAGCTGATTGGAAGGCTCACAGACTTGTTAAGTATTCTAAGAGTTACTTTGCATGTGAGATCATGGATGGATTTATCTAAGATGATAGATACAGAGTCTTGGATGAACTCATATACTATAAGGATAGGATTTTCCTTGTACCAGAGTCCAAGATGAAGGAGAAGATCCTTCGAGCGGTTCACGATACACCTTTAGCGGGACATCTTGAGTATTTAAAGACCTACAAATACATCAGAGAGAGGTTCGCATAGAAAGGGTTAAAGGATGATGTCCTTAGCCATATTAGGGAGTGTTTGTTTTGTCAGCAAACCAAGGTAGAGCATACTTTTCTAGCAGGACTTCTATAGCTTCTTCTTATCCTTGAGCAGAAACGGGAGAGCATATCTATGGACTTTATTACAGTTCTTTCTTTAGTACATAGGCATGATTGCATCTATGTAGTGATTAATCAGTTGACCAAGTATGTCCATTTCTTTTCTATGCCTTATGGGCATATAATAACGCAGGTAGCACATACATTCTTCACAGGGGTTTTTAGGCTTCATGGCTTACCTAAGAACATCGTCAATGATCAGGATAGCCATTTCATAAGCACATTTTGGTAGGAGATTTTTTGACTTGCAATTACTGAGCATACTCCTAGTACTAGCTATCATCCATAGACAGATAGGCAGATAGAAATAGTCAATAAATGGATAGAGGGCTACTTGTGTAACTATGTAGCAAACATCAACGAGCATGGATTAGATGGCTACACTTGGGTGAGTATTGTTATAATACCACCTATCATATGAGTATTGGCATGGTTCCTTATTATATGGATATGATGCTTCATCATTTGTGGACCTGGTACTGTCAAATAGCGAAGCTCCCAAAGTTTATGATTGGTTACAGGAGAATCAAGATATTTTGAAGGCCCTCAAGGAGAATTTGTAGAAAGCACATAATCAACAAAAGATTTATGCAGACAAACACAAGGTTAATAGGTCTTTTAAGATTTGGTCTTTCTACATTTGCAGCCCTATAGGCAATCCTCATTTAAGAAGAGCAGTGCTAAGAAGTTAAAACTATGATTCTATGGGCCATATAGGATAGTTCAGAGGGTCAGGGTAGTTGTATATGAGTTAGATCTTTTGAAATAGAGCGGGATCCACAATGTCTTTCATGTTTCATGCCTCAAAAGGGCACCTGGACAACGTATTGTACCTTCTATAGACTTGCCACCTTTGAACAAGGAGGGAAAGCTAGTTTTAGAACTAGAGACTATTATCGAGATGACGTAGAGAATGCTTAGGAACAGGGTGATTACATAATATCTAGTGTGGTGGAAGGATTTTCCACTTGAGGATGCTACTTGGGAGGGAGAGTAGATTTTACATCATCCTGTTTTGCATTTGCTTGTGGGCAAGTAAATTTTGGCAAGGGAGGACTATAATGTCCCCATTCCTATGCAGGAGGCCTAGGAGGCTTAACTCAGTCTTAGTCTTAGTCATATCCAAGAGGCTAGAGAGGTTGGGGGTTATTGGGTATAGATTTTCATTACCACATTCACTTTATGTTATAATTTGTCATTGACTCAAGTGATGGGTGAAAAGGTGGTACTTTATGTTATATTCTTTTGTTAGGGCAGCTTATGTGTTTTTTATAGCATGTGCACAATAAAGTCACTTAAGTTATATTTATGCACATGAAAATTTTCCAAAAGGGGGCATTAGGGTTTCTTTTGCCTCTTTTGATATATTAAAGGCTTCTTTATGGTGGGCATTGGATTTGGATCAATCCAATGGTGGAGATTATAACATTTTTTTGGAGGATGATTATATATATCCCTTTTATGGTCATTTTTGAGGGGATTCATATACTCAATCATTTTCAGTTGTTATTTTTAATCTTTTTACTTGTGGAGGTCAGATTTTGTAGGATCCCTAGCTTCGATGGTGAGAGATCCACCCCTTGTTGGAAGAGCATTCTTCAATGAGGGTTTCAAAACCATATCCCTAGGTTGTGGTTTATTTGGTTCAGATTGGGAGTACGGTCAAAGAATACATTAGAGATTTCAGATCTGGAGGAGAGGGACAACCATTCATCATTCGGGCTCATCTATTTTTTGATTTGGAGTTGTTGGGTGTCTCCCATAAGTGGGGCGACTCATTTGGAAGATTCAAGAAGATTTTAGGAGGGTTTCAATGGGTATTTTTTGAAGATTTCGAAGCTAGAGCTTGCTGCAATCACCTTGATGCCCTAGGGATTTATTCTGGGCAATTTCTCTTTCTATTTCAGAGTTTACAGTTAGTTGTAATTTTTCCTATTTGTAGTCATGAAAATAAATTCAGTGTTTGGTCATAAAAATTATTTTTCAGTTGTTTAATATTCTACTTATTTTTTGCATCATTTGAAGCATCAAGGTATTGTCAAAAGTGAATATTTTGAGAAATATTAATTATTTTAGAATTTTGTACTTTGTTGTTTTGAAAAATCAATTTTCAGTTTTGAGGATTTTTAGTAAATTTTCTGAGTTTTAAGAAGATATCCTAAAAGGGATATTTCACTTCTTGATAGAGACAACAAAAAGGGAGTGTAAAGAGAGACAATAAAGAGAGAATATAGAGGGAGAAAAAGACAGCGAAGAGGCATAAAAGGAAAAATGGACAACAAAAAAAGAATGGAATAAAAAAAAAGTAAAAGGAACAGCGAAGAGAAAAAAAGGAAGATGTATGCCTACCATTTGAGTTTTGAGGGAAAAGTAAGGGCACGGGGAGGAAGTAAAGGGAAACAAAGAATATATCCATTTTTATATGAAGAAGAGAAAGAATATGTGCCACTCGTGAAACTGAAGCTCAAGTTTATGTAGTTTTTTTAATTTTATAGATAAATTTATTTTATGTCTATATAATTCCTAGTAAACAATTTTAGGAAAAAACATAGGAAAAACACATCAGAAAAACTTGCAAAACAATCTATAAAAAAAACATGAAATAAACTTGCAAAACTCTACAAAAACCAATTAAAACCCTCACAAAAAACCAAAATAAAAAGATACAAAAAATCTTAAAATAAACCTCACAAAAACCCTATAGAAATCCTAAAACACTTTTCTTTTTGCATGTAAATTGTTTGATGAAATTCTTAATTCGTGAGACTACAAAACGTGAAATTGATGATGATTACCACACTTCTCAAGAAAATTTCAAATCCCATTTTTAATTATTTTTGTATATCATTTTTATTGTGAATTTCATTATTTATTAGTTATTAGCATAATTATTATGTTTTGATTAAAAGGAGAACGTTGGCATGAGTCGACGTCCTTCCTTTGCTACTAGGGACTTAGAGATATAATTATCAATTTTGTTTTTTCAATTAAAATATTTCAATTAATTTTAATTTTATTTTATTTTTTTAGATTGCTTATAATAGGACCACTAGTTATTATATAGACTCACATGAAGATGCTTCTGGGACCAATTTGTTAGGTTTAAATTAGGGGTGATTAATTCACCATAGTCAAATTAATGTGAGTAAAAAGATATAACCCATAGTAGTTAGTTAATTCCTTGATAGTTAGTTTGTTATTCCTAATATCTCTTAAATCTTTTTAAATTGGTTTTAGTTAAGATGTTGTAATGTTTTGTAACCCCTTTATGTTATTTGAGAAGTGTTAGTTGAGAGCCTACTTCATAGGGATATTTGGCTGATGCTCTCCTTATTGTATAGAACATATTACAAGCATCTCTCTCTATATAAATTTGACTATGTATTAATTGATTGGATTTGTTGAATTAATAAATAATAATTTATAGCTTTTACAAGCGATGTCTTTCTTCTGCTACTAGGGACCCAACACAAAGATATCATTCCCGGTTTTACTTTTTAAATTTAAGTATTTCAATTAGTTTTAATATTATTTTCTTTATGGGGTGTTGATAACAAGGCCACTACTTATATTGACCCACAAGGAGATAACGTTGGGACAAGTCGACACGCTTCCTCTATTAATAGCGACCTAGCTAAAGGTATAATTTTCATTTTGTTTTTTTTTAAATTGAAGTATTTCAATGAATTATAATACTATTTTATTTTTCGGATTTTATAACAAGTCCACTAGTCATATAGACCCGCAAATCGTTGACGCTAAGAAGTTGATGTCCTCCCTATGTTACTAGGGACCTAACATAGAGGTACTATTTATAATTTTGTTTTTTAAATTGAAATATTTTATTTACTTGTATTCCAATATTTACTAGGATTTCAAGTTCACGTCATCCATGCCTTATGATCACTCTACATCTAGTAGTGCAAGAGATGCCGGACCCTCTCATGTGCAAAAAAAATCCAAGAAACCGTCCCATCTAGCATTGATGACATTATCCCCACATAATTGTCAGGAAATGTTAAAAATGTGGCACCACTATGAAGATGATCATCACTTTCATCATACACTCGCTCAATACAAATACCAAGTGGATGGGAGTTTCAAAGTAAAGTTATATGTCAATGATGATATGAAAATATTAAAAGATGCTTGGGGTAAGTATTTGAATTTACATAATTGAAATTTTTATATTTCTCTTATTTAAAATTTTTAACTTCTTTTTTAGTTTTTTAATTTATTTAAAATATATTTGACATTCATTCTTTTAATGTCAAGTATTTTTACCAAAGAATACGAATGCGTTGAAAAACACTAGTTGTGTGAATTTTCACATCTTCCCTAGATCAAGTTGCCGAATGAATATAAACAATAGCCCACAAAAAGAATTGAAGATGACAAGGCAACACCTACCATAACACAAAAGTAATTGGAAAATATGCACAAAGTATGCTTAACACGATAAGGCGGCATATGAGGGTAAGGCCACCAAACACAGAGAAGTAATTATTTACTTATTTTATGGACTTTTAATATTTTTTCAGATCTGTAATTTAAAACAGGAAATATGGGAAAAATACAAATGTCGAGGAGAAGAGTTCAACCACTCAATGTGAAAGTTTTTAATAAGTTACTTTACATTAAAAAAAAATATATTGTTTTATAAATAACATTACACATCATTTTACATCATACATTTTATTGCATGGGCAATGATATAATCACATGGCCACCAAATAAATGAAAAAAAAGTGGAACAAACTAGAATGGGATGGAGAGCGTTTCGTGTTTATTACATATAATGTTTAAAGAACGTCATTATATTAATAATTTTTATATATAAACACAATATATTTAAAGAATAATATAATATAAAAAATAAATAAATAAAAAATAGTAATAAAATATAATTTCATATACTATTTATAAATTATTATATATATATATATATAATTTTTTAATTTTTATTGTTTATTTTTTTTAGCTACTTCTCAGAACAAATTGAGAACTAAAGGGATGCTAATGCTTCGTGCAACAATGCAATTGCAATGCACATAAAACATAAACACGATGCAACAATAGCGAAACTGCAGTGCACATAAAACATACACACAGCACAACAACGGTGCACTAAAATATCTTTAGTCGCGCCATTTTTGCATTAGTGTTGTCCCACTAAAGTCGATGCAATTCCCTAAAAATTTTGGTGCAAAAAACACCAAAAACCATCGATTTCAAGCACAATTTCAACCCAAATTGAAATGCAAATTGAACAAAATGTAAGACTCAAATAACCTACATTATCCATGCATTGGAACAATCACAAGCAAAAGAAAACATTTCATGAATTTAAGAAATGTAGATCATAGAGCAATATTGTTATAATAGTTGCCATATAGTTCCATAAATCCAAAAAGAAGGAACAAATCACTACTCGTTGTCATTGAATGGTTCTTTGAATTTGAAGTATTATCATTAGCAGTATCAAATATTAGCTCTTCCAAATGCATTACTTATAAGATATGCTGTAAATGTTATTTTCCATGGACCAGCTAGGATTCAAACCTAGGACCTCCCATTTGCATGCTAGGGTGTTCTACCACTGAGCTACTGATCCTTTTGTGATAGGGATTATTTGGTAGGCTCCTTGTTACGGTTTAGGTGCAGCTCATTTTCTCAATCAGTAAAAGTATTTTTTATGCTGTTAAGAGGCCCTAGTACAGGAGTAGAATGCACCAGACACCATATGTGTAAGCAAATTGGCTGTGAACAAGATACTTATATTGAATTTTATTCAGTTTATTCATTTACTTTGTTCAAGAAATGATAACCTGCCAAACTTGAGAAATATGACAATGCAAATGCAATACCTTACTCAAAAACCAATAATCCATAAAGTATTTGAATAAAGCGCTGAGGCTATCCATACATTGCTTCCATAGAAGCTATGCAATGGCAAACTTTCCTTACATACTTCAGAAAATATGAGATCTCAAATTACTGAAAGATGAAGTTCTTGGAATCAGAAGCCAATGATCAGGCAAAAACAGACAGCAGATGATAAATAAATTATACGATACCAAAATAAGTGAAACAAGAATATCAAACAAGTCATATCCCAAGGAATCTGTGAGCGAACTGACATAATGCACTCTATCACACAATGTTCATTGCCATCAATCAGAGTTGACCAAAGAATTACTGATTATGGAATTCTTAGAACATCTTTCCAAGTCCATCTTCTTGCAAGACAGAGTCATCCAACTTGAATCTCTGCCATTTTCCAATAAGAGGCTGTAGCTGCTGCATCTTGTCAAACATGCCAAGAAGACCCCCTGAGTGAATAAAGAGAACTCTTCTTCCTTCCCAATTAGATGGATTCTCGACCGTGTCTTTTAACATTTGAAATGCTGCCTTTCCACTGAAAAAGGGAACAACCTCTTCAGTAAATAGGGTGAACATAGGTCTAAATGCAGAAGCAAGATGGAAGATGTACAATTGATACTCCGCTTAAATGACTATAAATCTAGGATATGCATTTCGTATGGATTCAAAATCATTATGTTTTCTGCAAAAAGCATTGCAATCTAGTTGTTTTTTATACCGAAACCAAAATGTGGTAGTATCGACGGCTTTTCAAGCTCAAATTTTTAAAAAAGGAGGATGAGGGAGCAATGATATTAGTTAATAGAACTACTTAACAGAATCCTGTGAAATGAGTACAATAAAACATAATTTTACCAGCAGCGGGAAGTGGTCCTAATCCAGGTTTCTCCGTATCGTAGCATACTTTCTAGAGGACTTCAGAGACAATAAGGTAGTTAATGAGAATGGATACGTCTCTTAATGATCTGCCGCAGTAGTTAAGTATTCTTTATTGTGTTCTACTTAATTTTGTTCCTGTAAATGTTAATGCGTGAGACTGTTTAGACTTTTGACTTTCTATCTTTCAGGAATTCCTTGGTAAAGCTTGTAGTCCCTTTTCTTTGTTAAAACAAAATATTATATTAAGGACTATAAGTGTATAAAATAACAGATGATTCTGCTGAAACTTTAACATCCATGGATGTTAAGTAACAGAAATTGGTATGGTTTCTATTTCTTTTTAAAATGGAAGAAATAAGTATCTGTTATATCTTTCATCGTGGAAAAAGAAGTTTCTAGGTGTAGCCCAAGGAAGTTAACAAGCATGGCCAAAATTACAAAGTATTACCCTGGGAACATTCAATAAGTCCCACCAAAGTCTCAAAACATGATTTATGAAATTTTACCCTGGCTAAAAAGTTCTATTCAGAATGTATAGGGATGAAAAATTAAAATAAGCTATATGCAAAATTATCTACAAAAATAAATGGAATGTCCAACAGTCAAACCAATAAAATAGTAATCCATGTGAAAAATAAACTGGACATTTGCGCGAACCTGTAAACAGGGTCAAGGACGATGCCTGTTGCTTCAGCAATTTGGCATACACATTGAAGCTCCTCTACTTTGCTCATTGCATAGCCAAGGCCTTTTGCCTGGTTCAAAAATCAGTCAAATTAGTTAGTCTGAACAGTACCAGATCATGATTACAGTGTTAATAGTTAACAAAAATAAACTTTCTACAGAGATATATCTCACCCAGATATAAGAAACGGCAATATTGAAAAAACATCCATCTATGTAGAACACCTAAAACCTTTGTGTGAAAATTCAGTTTGGGCAAACCATCAGAAATGTGATAGATCAATGAATCTTGGTGTTTAACACAGCTGAAACATTGTCTTTCAAGTTGTTCATATACCATTCATTTTACATATTTGTGGAATAAGTGGAATAATACAGATATAGAAAAATAACCAAAAGTAATATGATACATCTTAATTCTAACAAGAACTAACATTAGGCATCAAATCCATTCTTAACTAACACAGGCCACAACATCTACCTCAATATTTGCAGATCACATATTAGTAATTGAACAAATTGTAAGCTTAGGTAGTAATTGGAGAAATTATAGGCTTAGTTGGACTTGGCGTTAAATTAAAAGGTTGCATATTTATTCCCTTTGACTTTCTACAGAAAATGGGTCTTTTTTCCTGTTGTACAGCCAACCATTTTACCCATCATTCCATGCTTAATGAGTGCATAACTCAAAATGTATTTCACTTTCGAATTTGTACATCACATTTTTCTTGAAAATATATTTGATTAAATAATATTTTACATCCAAGGTTGATATTCTCATCATCAAATATGATATGAACTGGGAAATTTTCCCAAAAATAATCAAGAACTGATTTAATAAGATAATAGGACTAGCAAGATCTTAAATGTCCAATGGATTGATAAGAGATGGCAAAGGCATCACAAAACACAAAATGCAATAGATTCAGAGAAATGATAGCTAGATCTATCCATCACATACAACCATCTAAAAATTTAACCAAAAATCTAAAGGTGATAACTGGAGAGATTATTTCTTAGTTGATTTTTGGTTTCTCATGGTAAAGGTTGTCATTAAACTCAAGGAAACTATAGCCATCAACTAGATCAAGAAAGAGACATTGGACAACTTAGATTTTAGCTGTGTTAGACCGTCCAATATATCGTTAACCTGCTGATTTCACCTGTACATGGACCTACACAGGTACCAACAAACTTATAATATGCAAACAAATGCATTCATGACTGCATTGTCAATGAAAAGGAAAGTGATGAAAGTACCTATGAACAGATGGAAATGGAGACAAATGCATATGAAAAACCATTAAGATGTAATTAAACCAAACTACTCTGGTCAGCCTAGTTTCAATACCCAAAAGCATGACTCATGAGAATTTTGATTATACATGTTTATTGGGCACCTGGTTTAATACTCTACATACTGGGGTTTACTGAATAATAACTGAGACAGGCTCAAAATACTTGCTAGTATTGGTGAAAATTGGACGAATTTGTCTGGGAAATCCTATTCAGGTTGCTTTTTAAATATCTCCCATTTGATTTTGCCCTTACTCTTTCCTCAGGTCACCCAAGTCGGGTTTTCAAGAGGGCATGCCTATAAAATGACTTTCATCCAATTTGAGGATGATTTATATGAGATAAAGCTATAATTTATTTGTTTCTGCCAAGGGAAATACAGATTTTTTTTTAAAACAATAATTTGTGAAACTTTTTTATAGGGCTGATTTTCCAAATGTTTGGAAATGTTGAGAGTGCTGAGAGAACTTTAGCTGCTCTCATTATGTATCTGGAGGCATTTTGAAAGCATTTTGGAGGTATTTTACTTTTTTGAGGCTAAGATTTCAAAGAACAAGTGATATTTTTCTTCTTCCCGAATTCCAATCTCTTTCTTTCACAATCAAGTTTGGTTGTGTTAAATTTTAAACTTGGAAATGGCACCAAATCATATCAAGCCATAGACAACTGCTGCAAATTTAGCATAAGATGGTGACCAATTCTGCAATGAGAAATAAGAAAGAAGAAGAAAAAGAAATTATAATAATGCCCACAGATGACCAAAGTAGGTCAATGGGACTCAAAAGTACAGTAAGTTACACGAGCGATTCAAGAGGGCAAAAGGAACTGCAACACCCAAAGTATTAAAAATCATTCCATGATACCACGACCTTGTTCATACAAGCCAAGTACTTTTACCACTGTGTGAAAGCACTTTCTTTGAATATCCTGGGTGACAAATCAATTTAATTACCACCTGGGAGTACTACCTAGCAACAGTATCGAACACCACAATTTAAATCATGAAGATTCTAGGGAAAAAATTGTAAAAAAATTAAGGACTAAACAAAGGAGAAAAGGCAACAGCACCGTAGATTGGGAAATGCCCTTGAAGTAGGGGGCAGAGGGTTTACTTAGAGGCTATTTTGATCCATGCTAGTTCATCCATTGGGCCACCCATCACTACTTCCTCAGCTAATCCATCAATTGGAAGGGGAAAAAGGCAAAGAGATGTATTAGATGGTGGTAATGGCATAATTTGCCCATTGATACTTTGAAATGTGAAGGAAACCCATTCTATCCTCCTATATTTATAGTAGTTGTTTTTGGTCCAGGATTTAAAGCCCCTAGTTATTATATGCTTAGAGGAGAAACTTCACTCCATGTGTTGCACATTGTTGATGAAGGAAAATCCCCTATGAGGCACCTATATGAAGCTACAAATTTGGCAAAGAGGAAAATTCAAGTGGGAATGATGCTAAATTCTGAGTCTTCTACGAAATCATTAGTGAGCGCTTATCAAACTTGCTCCACTGTAGAGCCTAGATGTTGCTGCAGCTTAATTCAACACAGATCTATTTTATAATGGGTTAGGGGAGAGCACTGGGAGTTAAGGAGGTGGCTCGTAACAAGAGATCAGGCTTTGATACAACACCATTGGGAGCAATATAAGGCTTAAGGCTACTACAAGCATGTTTGGTTCTCCCATAGAAAAGTCACCTTTTTCCAGGTATGATATTTGGATGTTCTTAATTATTCATCTTGATGTATTAATTTTTTTACTAGGACATTACATATATGGAGGCATTGGTGACACTACTATGTGGGTTAAACTCCTGAGTTGTGAGGATTTGAAAACCAGGTGCTGAAAGAAACTTGTAGAGTTTTTGGTTGCCTGGGTCGTATTCAAGCATATGCAAACTTGTAGAGTTTAAAACCAGATGCTAAAAGAAACTTGTACAGTTTATGGTTGCCTAGGTCATATTCAAGCATATACAATCCAATATGCACAATAAGTTGGACAAGGATAGATTATTGTACCTTGTATTTATACACTATAGCATCTGCTAGTAAGCAAAATTAGATTCAAACCTCATTTGTTTGGCTGACAACTTATCCAATATCAGAAGGATCTAATCATCAAGCTTAAGAATGAGGCTGAGCAGCCCAATTTTCTTGGGGAAGATCTAAATTGGCTAGATGAGGGACTTGTTGGTCTCCAAATGACTCGCACAGGAAACGGTAATTGGATTAACCATTTTGAGGGGAACAAAGGGAGGCAACAATCATGGGACGGATGTCCCCTCATTAATTTTAGGATTGATGTTGATTCAAACCAAGGACCGGGCAGTTTAACCAAGTTTACTCTAAGAGTAGCAACTACTACCACCAAAAGTTCAATTGATATGAGCATTCATGTTCATTTACTTGCTTGCTTATTATTTGTCTATATCATGCTGTCTATTTGATTAATTGATAAAACAATCAGAATCTACTTCACTGCAATTCCTCTCACAACATAAACTAGGGAAATACATCATCCAAAAAAAGTAAAAAAGAGAGAAAGGGTAGGTCAGAAATGAGCGGGTGTCTTTGACCTAAAAGGGTTTCTTGATGCCAAGGAACTGAAAGTATGCTTGACCATAGTTATACTACTGTGTGTTTGGTCTATCCATTGTACAAACGTGAGCCACTCAGTGGACAAGCTTCTAAGGACAAGTGTGAAAGCCATTTATTTATTGAATCCATTCTAAAGAAAACTATTGGCAATCTGTAGCTATTGCACACAGTGACTGAGAGGAGTCTAAATAAAACATGAAAGAACTCAATAAACTAGTTATGATAGCTACTGCACAACATAACTAAGACAATCATCTACAAATAAGCACATTATGAATAGGTATTGAAGACCTTTAGTCTACTTTTTCCATAGACTAAGGGATCACTTTTGGAGTTTTATTTTATTAATTAATTATGATTACTCGAATAGTGATTTTTGTCATTTATCCATATAAGACAATTCTAATTGATTAATAGAATATTTTTAAAAAGTGGTTTTACCACTATGATAATTATAAGGATAAATAATTATTGGATTATTGCCTAAAAATAATTTTTTACTATTTGTTATTAAGGCAATTAATTTAATATTATTTTTGAAAAAAAAGAATGTCGGCTTGGGAGATAACAAAGAAAAGAAAAGATATCTTAAAAAGTCAGCAAGGAGATGTTATAAAGTATTTACCCCCCGCCCCCCCTTTGGAAGGTACAAATACAAGGCGTTGATCTTATTTTAAACATGTTAAATATTATTTTGTGAATCTTCATGCTTGAAAAATGATTGGGATGTATGCCCAATAATTGCTCCCATGGTCTTTAGTTGATTTATCAATAAAAATGTGTTATTTGACACCACCTTACAAAGAAATATTTTGTTGCTTGCCCCAGGAGTGGAGCAATTTGCCTTGGTGTTCTTTGGAGAGGGTTTTGAGGACAAATTGGGTGTCCAATTGCTCAAAACTAGTTAGAATTTATTGTTAATTTTCTAAAGTGTGGTGTTGGATTTGTTAAATGATTGGCAAGGTTGTCAAGGATTATTTAATTGAAAAAATAAATAATAATCTTCTAAATTATTATTTATTTATTTGACAAAATTTTATGGTGAATTTGACTTCATGAAATGTTGATTTGGGCTTCATAAATAATTTATGATTTTTCCTAACGGTGGCAATTTGGTTAGGTAAGCTTGGAAGGTCCTTGAGGGTGCCCTAGACCCTAGTTTGTGAAGAATATTTAATTATGATTTTATTTCAGCGTTTTGATCTAGGGCGACTTCACTTGGGTGGTTGTTTGGTCACTTTGGGTGCCCTAGAAAGGAGCTGAAATTATTCAGATAATTTTGGCATTTTTTCTATGATGATTGCAAGGGTTTGAAGAAGATTTTGGAGAGAGAATAGCTGTTGTTTTTTGAATAAAATCAGATAGTTTTCAGCAGGCATTTATCAGAAATTTATCTTCGTTCAAGTGGAAAAAATGTACACCATTAATTTTCAGTTATTACTCATATTTGCATGTTTTGGGATGAATTAAGGGTGAATCAATTGCTAAAAATTGTCTATTTATCCCTTGTACTTTGGCGCCAAGAGTTTGGTGACATTGGGTGTGTGTTGAAGCTTCATTTTCAACTAAGGTTGGTTGATTTTTCAAATTTCAGAATTCATAATTTATTTGCATAATATTGAGATTTTAGGGAAAACCCTTATTTGGTCTTTTAGCCCAAAAAGAGGACATTACAGAGGAGTCTAAATAAAACATGAAAAAACTCAATAAACTAGTTATGATAGCTACTGCACAACATAACTAAGACAATCATCTGCAAACAAGCACATTAACGGTACTAGCACCAATTAACCATTTAAATCAAAAGACTAGAGACATAAAACAAACAAAACGTAATAAAATTTGTATTTAATATTTTAAAAGCATTTTGTTACAATCAATATCCCCTAGGAAGCAATTTAGGCCGAAGGTGTGGGAGAAACGCTAGTGTAATCCAAACCAATTCTAGTGGTCGTTCGATACCTAAAATGCTGACCTTCGACATGCAATCAAGGTGAAAACACCAAGGAAAGGCAAGCGCAATCTTGGCACAATCCCAACAACGTTTCAAGCCTACAAGTCCCAACCCTTTCAAATGGCGATCCAACCCGTTTATATAGACAATTTGATTAGCATGGCCTAATTTCCAGCTCAGCCCACTAACGGAGCAGTTACAAACATCATTGATGATTGGAAGATGCAGTTGAGATTCTAACAAATTTGTCAACTAAGCCATACCTTGCAATTAGAGTTTATCCCTGTTAAAGGCAAAACTTTTGTCTTTTACCTCTTCTTTGTCTTATATGGACCTCTACAACTTGATCTTCCACCATTGAATTGAATGCACAACCCATTCGCAAATTTGATGTTCTTAATGGTTGGACGGGCCGTCAATCTTAGTTCTGTTGCTTTTGTGATGCTATCGTTGCCACATGGCTCTTTCTCAACTTCATTTTTCATTTTTTCGCTAGGCCATTGTCTTTCCCTGTCGGGTCCCACTATGCCACTTGGCAGTCTGTTGGCGCTCCCAAGCTTTAGTTTGCTATCCACCTCTATCATCGCTGCAGCCATGTGACTTCTTGGCCTCTTGGGTTTTAGTCTGTGCTTGCTCAGTCATCGCCACATGGCTTTTTCTCAGGCCCCCGCGCTCTTCATGCTTTGGGCTAATGTTGTAATCGCTTTGAGCTTTCGGGCTTCCATGAGGGCACCACGTGGTGTCTTCTCAAGGCCATGGACCTTTGCCAATGTCGATCAACTCTTGGGATTTTGAATTAATGTCTTAATGCCTCCCGAGGTTCCAAAGTTTTGAGTTTCCGAGCTTCCAATCTCCTGAGATGGTGCCACGTGGTGCCATCTCGAGGCCTCGGGGCTTTAAAAGGACTGTCATTTTTAAAAAAGATTTGACTCTGAAGACGTGTGTTGACGATATTTGGATGCGTGGAAGGATCCAAGGGGCTCCAGAAATCTTTGAAAACTTGCAAGAAAACAAGAAAATCGACTAAATAAAGATTTTTGAGAAAACCAAGTCTTTGCCAAGCGAATTTTATGCAAGAAGCAGTCGATAAATATAGGAATTGAAACCAATCATTAGCATAAAACAAAGATTGAAGTCCGAACATTCATAAGATAAAGTGTATAACAAATGTGATAAAATGATTTGAAACAAAGTAATAGACTGCGAAGAACATCATGATTATTGAAGATTTTTGGCTAAGTCTCATTGCAAACATTAAGCCAATTTTCTATGAAAAACATAATCATGAGATATATCGCCAAAAGTTAGCTCAAAAGAAAAAGGGTCCTTGTTTTCAACCTGAAAATAGGGCGAGTTGTTTGACACAACAACAAATGGTGACGTTTGTGGGGAGAATGTTGTTAAGCATTTAGAACCCAGAATCTTTGGTTAACACATTTTGAAAGCTAGGCTACAAACCTTCACATCTGAACATAAGCATAAACTAAAAACAATTCCTTAGGCAAAATCAAGAAAATGAAGACACTGAAGTCTGCTTCAACCTGTGGCATACTAAGTTTCAATTCAACCTTAGACAATCGGTGTGTGAAAGTGATTAATTCCTTATAGCTCTTGAATTCACATAAAATAATTAAGCCTTGCTTAGACAACCAGAACTTCTGAGAGGGAAAAGATGTTATTCAATTTGGGAAGAATGGCATGAGCATTGCTCTGCTGCCAGCCAAATGTCTATAGCCTCGACAGAGATACCTCTGGTCCCACTCAAGGCCTTAACTCCATTGCCAGCCAAGTCGAAAACCCTGTGGTGAAGGTTGTCTGGACTCTGAATCACCCTTTTGAAAAAGACTTTAGTTTGTTGCATTTTTCATTTTGTTTCCTTCAAAATTTTATTATGAAAAGATTTCTATGTTCAAATCCATTAAGGGTTGGGGACCAAGCCATGGGTAAAATGATAGAAAATTCAGATTACTAAGACAAGTCTAAAGTAGCTCAATGTTTCTTCTTTGCTTAAGATGTTCAATTACGTGAAATTGATGGCTTTAGACAAGAAAAGAACCCTTTATAAAATCCAAATATTTTCTTTAGAATCATGGGCCTCCAAAGTTAAGAAAATGCACAAAAGAAAACTGAAGCAACCTATGCCATTGTTCAAACGTGACTTTTCACTTTCTAACTTTAAAGGCTCAAACAACTATCTCAATTATGCATCCACCATTTGAGGTTCCCCAACCCATTAACACAAGGAAAGAGAAATCCACAGGGTTCTCTTCTACTTGGTGCTTTTATTTCCAGAACAGGGCTAACTATTGTCAAGGGATGCCAAGAACAAGAAACACGCCAGAACGCTGAAGCAAAACAAGGCCAAAATAGACCCACACAAAACAAAACCAAACCAAACCAAGGAAACAAGAAACCTAATCTACAACAAGGGATGAGAAAGAAACCATAGAAAAGGAAAGCAAAAAAAAGGAAATAAAAGCATATTTACAAGAGGTTTTTCCAAGCAAATGCATGCTTGAATCAATTAAACACCTAATTAGTTCAAGATTTGAAGAAGGGCAAAGAGCATAGCTACTTTATTTTATGTTGTCCTCTAGGATAGAAAACACTATCCCTTAAAGATTTGTCAAAATATTCATTTCATGCAATTGAAACAAAATCAAGTATGCAATTAAGCATTAAGCTTACATCTAATTTGTTGAAAGCATGAGGGATAGGGTGAAGAAAGTACCTCAGCCCAAATGTGGTATTAAGAAGAGGAGTGAGGGAGCTAATACACACCAAAATGTCTATAACATCCAACTTGTTAGGGGCATCTTCTTTGTTGCAACTCGTAGATATGTCAATTATTCACTACCTTTGAACTGTAATGGAACCTTTGGCAGAGTCCTCTTCTTTGTCTTTATCTTCTAGGAGGTATGGGAGTAGTTTTTCCCACGTCAAAGACCTAGATTTGTCATTTGTGGTTGGAGTGTGCGGAGAGCTTAGTTGAGTTAGATCATATCCAACTTGCATCTCCATTGATGTGACTTCTTTGTTCAAGCCATTATACCCTTGAGCTTCCTTATTGAATGCCTCTACTGTCGAGAAGAACGGATGGCTGCTTTCAATTGGTTTGAAGGCAACACTGAACTGGGGAGAGAATTGTTGAACACACTATCTACTGAGAGGGGAGGTGAATCAGTAGATGAGTTAAAACCTGGTTCTTAAAACTTTTAAACAAGATACAGAATGTATAGGCAAAGTAAAGAACAAAAACATAGATCATACAGACACATAAGAATGCTCAACACCAAATTTTTACATGGAAACCCAAAGGAAAAAACCACGATGAGAAAAGCTGCTAGAAGCTACTGTTCTAATCCAACCTCACAAAAAAGATGTCTCACAGACAAACCTCAATGATTACATTTAAGAGCACCCACTCTAAAGAAGCATCAACTTCCTAACTAAGCACCAACTCAGTTTATCTGATGGCACCAACCTATTAGAGAAAATGAAGCTACAACTTCAGAAAAGAGATTCAGAATGAATCTTGTTCAGTTTTCTGTTACAAATCTTGTCTGTAACTGCACCTTCACGCTATGTGCATTCTCGTCTTATCTGCCTCTATCTCCTTGTGTCTGGATATCTTCTATATTGACACCCCTTATTTGCTTTGCCTTTTTACGCTGTCTGCATATGTCCTTACTCGACAATTTTTGAGTTAACACTAAATTAATCGCAGTAACAACAAAAGACACTTTCAAATGTTCTGTTCGTATCATATATAGACAAATGCAT
Organism: Torreya grandis; assembly: GCA_037957365.1. Taxonomy (NCBI): domain Eukaryota; kingdom Viridiplantae; phylum Streptophyta; class Pinopsida; order Cupressales; family Taxaceae; genus Torreya; species Torreya grandis. The sequence continues at coordinate 1,238,389 of JARHVA010002212.1, forward strand.
TTTAGGGTTTCTATCTGTAAAGTGTTCACACTTCAACTGCTCTTAACCGGTTCAAGCTTCTGATCTGCATTCAATGTGACTTTTACTTCGGGTCTCGATTCATATTTCAAATGGCAATGTTTAAATGTCTTTACTATCTTTGGAATGTGCACTCCTACTGTTCTTAACTGCACCACTTCCTCAATCAATCAGATTGATTAATCTCGAACTCCATGAAGAGATAGTGAATTCATCCCCTGTTCCAGTTGTTCCTTTACAAACAGTCAGAAGACATTAAATGCGGGCTTTTTATTTCTTTCGTCGCACCAAGTTCATGTTCTTTTCTTTGTTGGATCTTTCCTTATGACCTCTTGACACTTTTCAAATGCGCGTGCACTCGGAGGATAATTTGCTTTGCTTCGCACCATTGGATCTAATGCACTAATTAAACGTGAGCCATTGATCTTTTAAAGCAGCATGAATTTTAATTCTTGCTTTGCTATTAACCATCGAGCTTTTTTCTTCCCTTTTTGCATCTCGTTGTTTTCTATATCATGGGTTCGCTTCCACTCCTTTTGATTGTCCTTGACATGGTCGATCTTTACCCTTTGTATTGTGCGTTAAACTTCGGCATGTTGACGTGATCTTATTTCCTTCGGCATTCTTGTAACGCTCCTTGCAACGTCGATCCCTGAAGACTTGCTCGTCTTTTAACCTTGCTTTAATTCCTTCAGAAGGTTCCTTTATACAAATGGTTGCAGGCCTTTGTGTCTTCAGGATAATTTCCATGGACTTTTTGTCCATGTCCATTTCATCTTGAAGTGTCCTCCAATTTCTCCAAAAGAATTCGTCATTGGCTTCTATTCGGAAGTATCCTTCAAAAATCTTCCAACGGTCTTCATACCCTTCGGATTCTCTGCAATCTACCCTTCAGCTTTTTTGCAAGTGTCCACATACCCTTTGCAACGTTCAAAAGATACCCTTCGAACTTTTTGAAAAGGTCCACTTGCCCTTCGAAACATTCAAAAGATGCCCTTCAGAGTTTTTGAAAAGGTCCACTTTCCATTCGGAACATTCAAAAGATACCCTTTGGACTTTCTGAATGTACCCTTCAGACTTTTGTTAAGGGGCAATTTTCTGAAAAGGACTTGACAATTTTTCTGAAAGAATTGTCCTTGCCATTTTTTCCGATAGAATTCCTCCAAAGGAATTCTTCAAGACTATTTCGGGTTTTCCATCCTTCTTGACTTATCTCGATTGCCTCTTCTAGACCCTTTTAGGTTTTTGACATTACTTGACTTATCAACTTGAGAGAAGCAGTCCCTCTTCAAAATCCCGATTACTTCATCTAGACCATTTCGGGTTTTTACCTTTACTTTGATTACCAACATAAAGAAGTAACGTGCTTGCAAATCCCCGATTACCTCTTCACTGGACCCTTTCGGGTTTTCCACAAAGCTTAGCTTATAAACATAGAAGTAAAGCTATCTTGGAAACCCGATAACCTCCACTTAGAACAACTTGGGATCTTAACATTACTTTACTTATAAAGCATACAGAAGTAAAGTCATTCCAAAATCCCGACCAAGTAAAATCACTTCAGAACCCCAAATAACTCCTCTAGACCACTTCGGGTTTTCGACTTTGCTTTACTTAAAAACATGAAATAAGTAAAGTCGTTCCATAAACTCGACCAACTTTATTAGACCAGTTCGAAGTTTCGAGACTGCTTTACTTATTTTATAAGAGCACTTCACAAACCCAATTTACTCCACAAGTCTACTCAACTCAGCCTTTGGTATTAATGCATGATCAAATTCAATCTCAATGACATCAACCTTTGACATCAATGACAATTCCATGCTGCCTTAGATGGGAATGACAATTCTTCAGTCCTCAGACTACTTTCTGGATCATGATATTCAAACTGTCAACTATCTCCTTGCTCAAATTGCCAACAAGAATGAATCAACTTTGATCTCTTTTAACTCGTTCTCCTCAAAGGAACAACCCACTATGCTGTGTTTTTCTTCTTCTTGGCACAAGCAATCCAGCTCATCTTTGATTTGCTCACATTCATCTTCCTTTAATGATAACAGGGAAGCCAAACTACCGCTACAGAGCTACTCACCATCTTGAATCGGCCTTGCAAATATATGAGCAGGAACATATGAGAAGGATGCTTCAAATGCGGAATATGCGTCTTCCTCCACTTGTTGCACCAGCGCTTCAAATGGTTCTTCCTCTCACTAACTACAAGAGATATCAGGTTGTTCTCCTCCATACTCAAAAAGATCTGCGTACATGTACTCGTAATGATCACTATCTTCAATTCCATAATGAGAATCAGTATAATCATAAGTGTGGGATTCATCTTCTTCAAGATTCTGAAAAAAATCCATGGTATTAGAAACTTTCACCTGATGATCTTGCGAATCACAAACACAAAATTCTTTTCCCTAAGGTTCGAGAATGGTGATTTTGGGAACAAAAGGTTCAATAGCTACTAATTCATGACGATTTGGATCATCTGAGATAGGAATGTGCATTCTATGATCTTTTACCCTTTCTTCCAGCATATGTTGATTGGACCCTTCCAAATTTGGAACCTCATCATCGTTATCCTTATCTGAAATGTATTCCAGTTGTTCTCGCAACTTTAAAATTTCTTCCTTAATGGCTAGAATACGTTCCTCCATTTTACTTGTCATAATTTGGAGGGGTACAGGTTCAGGATCGGCTTGCTCATACTAAATAGCTTCTTTTGTAATGATGATAGAGTTTTGATCTTCTGATCATTAGGTGCAATATTTGGCACAGACGTCGGGTCTTCCACCCAACTTCTGAATTGCAACAAAATTTGATTTGCAAGACTATCACTGCTAGTGATGGAATTTGGTGTCAAACTTAAAAACCAGTCATATGCTTCTTCTAGAGTGAAGGGAAACAATGTATAGGCTACATCCTCATATTTGACATTTAAAACACACATAGCAGACCTATAAGCAATAAGGTGTTCCTCAGCTGTTCTATTGTGATAATCTAGGAAGAAACACAATTGGGGTCCTCAAGGAATTCATGTTGAATACCTGGGATGTTTATTGCTGACTCACCAAGCCAAGACATGGTGATAGCCACGAAATTCAGGGGATTAAGGATAAGCTTTTAAAAGTTTGAATAATATGTGCAACAAGCTCATATTTACCAATTTTGTTCCTCCTATGTCTCAACAAGTGAAACAAGAAAAAGCAAGCACCTAAATCTAGACCTTGTGATCTTTGCAGTGGAGTCCAAGTTGCTTTCAAACAGACAACTAACAAGCAAGATTCCTTCAGCCCTCCTCACGCGAGCTTCTGTTGGTGTGTGTGTTTGAAGCACAAAATTATGGAGAAAGCGTAAAGGAGGGGGAGCAAGACTCAATTAATAAATTATTCTTTCAAGCCCCAGATTCTTACTGACAATTATTCTTCACAGAAGCCCTCTTAGTGCCAAAAATGTTGGTCACTCCAAATGACCCACCCAGGGAATGACAATTGGATTAACCATTCTAAGGGGAACAAAGGGAGGCAACAATCATGGGATGAATGTTCCCTCGTTAATTTTAGGATTGATGTTGGTTCAATCCAAGGACCGATCAGTTTAACCAAGTTTACTCCAAGAGCAGCAATTGCTACCACCAGAGGTTCAATTGATATGAACATTCATGTTCATTTACTTGCTTGCTTATTATTTGTCTATATCCTACTATCTACTTGAATTAACTAATAAAACAATCAGAATCTACTTCACTGCAATTCATATCACAACATAAATTAGGGCCAGACATCATCCAAAAAAAGTAAAAAGGAGAGAGAAGGCAAGGTAGAAAGGAGAGGGTGTCTTTGAATTAAACGAGCTTCTTGATGCCAAAGAACTGAGAGCATCCCTAACCATAGTTATACCACTGTGTGCCTGGTCTAGCAATTGCACAAATGTGAGCCACTCAGTGGGCAAACTTCTAAGGACAAGTGTGAAAGCCATTTATTCATTGAATCTGTTGTAAAGAAAACTACTGGCAGTCTATAGCTATTGCACACAATGATTGAGAAGAGTCTAAATAAAACATAAAAGAACTCAATACATTGGTTATGATAGCTACTGCACAACATAACTAAGACAATCATTTGCAAACAAGCTTAACAGTCCTAGAACCAATTAACCAGTTAAATCAAAAGACTGGAGACATTAAACAAAGAAAAAGTAATAAAATATGTATTTAGCATTCTAAAATCATTTTGTTACAATCAATATCCCCTGGCAAGCAATTAAGGTCGAAGGCATGGGAGAAACGTTGGTGTAATCCATACCAATTCCAGCAGTTGTTCGATGCCTAAAATGCTAACCTTGGACACACAGTCAAGGTGAAAACACCAAGGAAAGGTAGGTACAATCATAGCACAATCCCAATAGCATTTTGACCCCAAAAGTCCCGACCCCTTCAAAATGGAAATACAACCCGTACATATAGATAATTTGATCAGCATGGCCTCGTCTTCCAACTCAGCCCACTAATGGGGCGGTTACAAACATCAATAATGATTGGAAGATGCAGTTGAGATTATGACAGATTTGTCAGCTAAGTCATGCCTTGCAGTTAGAGTCTATGCTTGTTAAAGGCAAAACTTTTGTATTAACTCTTCTTTGTCTTATATGGACCTCTGTAGCTTGATCATCCACCGTCGAATTGAATGCACAACCTATTCGCAGATTTGACGGTCTTGACAGTCGAACAGGCCGTCAATCTTAGTTCTGTCGCTTTTGTGACGCCATCACTACCACATGGCTCTTTATTGACTTTTCTTTCATTTTCCTTCGCTAGGTTATTGGCTTTGCCCATCGGGTCCCACTTTGCGACCTGGCAATCCGTCGACGCTCCTAGGCATTAGTCTGCTATCCACCTCTGTCATCATCGTGACCACGTGGCTTCTTCTTGGCCTCCCAGGTTTTAGTCTGTGCTTGCTCGATCATCACCACGTGGCTTTTTCTCGAGCCCCTAGGCTCTTCATGCTTTGGGCTAATGTTGTAATTGCTCTGAGCTTCCGGTTTTCCAAGAGTGCCACATGGCATCTTCTTGCGGCCATGGGCCTTTGCCAATGTCGATCAACTCCCGAGCATCCGGGTTAATGCCTTAATGTCCCCAAGGTTCCAAGGTTTCAAGTTTCCAAGTTCCCGAGATGGTGCCACGTGGTGCCATCTCAAGGCCCCAGCTAGGACTTCAAAAAGACTTTGTCATTTTTTCAAAAGATTTGACTCCGAAGTCATGCATCGACGAGATTTAAACACGTGGAAGGATCCGGGGGTGCTGAGAATCTTTGAAAACTTGCGAGAAAACAAGAAAATCGACAAAGCAAAGATTTTCAAGAAAACCAAATCTTTGTCAAGCTAATTTTATGCGAGAAGCAGTCAATAAATACAGGGATTGAAACCAGTCATTCGCATAAAACAAAGATATAAGATCGAACATTCACAGAATAAAGTCTATAGCAAATGTGATAAAACTATCTAAAACAAAGAAGCAATAGATTGCGAAGAACATCATGATTATTGAAGATTTGACTAAGTCTCATTACAAATATTAAGCCAAATTTCTATGAAAAACATAATCATGAAATATATCGCCAAAAGTTAGCTCAAAAAAAAGAGGGTCCCTATTTTCAGCCTAAAAATGGGGCGTGTTGTTTGACACTGACTCGAGATTATGAGAGACTACATAACACTTAATAACCCTCTAACACAGAGACAACAATTTTAGGCAATGCATTTGGGTCTAGTTCAATAGCCAGTGTTGCACCCATGAGCACCTTGTTGGATACAGATCCAATAAATTTACAAAGATGCGCTCGTGGGAGGCATCAATACTTAATGTCGTATTGGTATTTAGCTTTGTACTTTAAGCCATGTTTATTGATCCCTATGGGTCTTATGGGTTATGACTTATGAGAGTCGAAGAACACCTATTTCAAATAATTATCGTCCAAATGTGTAAATATGTGTTTTGCTAATGCAGTCACTGGGATAAGGTTTCCAATGAAGGAAATCCTTAACGCAATAGCACTGATAAACACGCGTGAATTTGAAAACACAAAGTTATGAGATCAACCATCAATTTTCAGTCAATCATCAATTCACATTTCTTCAAAATGGCAGATTACATATTTATATAGGGTGATGGTCACCTTTATTCAAGGAGTCAACCCTTATCAATACAACTCATGTAATCCTTAATATCATGGAGTTGGTTATGACAACTCAACTCACGATTACCCATACAAGAATAATGTTAGAAACATTACAGGTGCACATTAATATTTCTAACATTCCCATGGGAGAATACAAACACAAATCAGTTTTCTACTTGTTTATTTTGTATCTTTTGCCAGGAATTATATAGGGCAACCCCACAAAATGGACGTTGGGTTCGCCCTATAATGCGTCCTTACAAAAAAGTGGAGACTTGGCTAATACGACACACAATTACCATTGCCCCAACACGACTTATTTAGACTAGTCAATTTAAAACGACATTTAAAAAGTAATTAAATATTTTTTTTGAAACAACTATAACGAAAAAGAAATAAAATACTAATAAGTAATTTAACACAACTACTAACAAACCTTAAAACATTACCTATCACAACAATTATAATCAACATAAACCTAAAAACACGTGAATTTAGATCCTAAACACTTAAGAAAAACATAAATTAATTTATAACTTACAATGTAATGTCCCCTTTTTGGAAGTAATATTATTGTTAAAATAAAAAATACTTTTAAATACTTAAAAATAAAGGCAATTAATAGAAAAAACACTTTATGCTATAAATTTCACTTAAGTTGGAGCCTTTTAAGGGTCATGGACACATAAGGCCTAAAGTGAAATTATAAGGAGTTACTTTCAATATTTTTAAATTTACTCTTCCCTCCAAATTGGGCACTATACTTGGAGGGGGCTATTTAAAGAGGATGAGGGCTCATTTGAAGGGATGTTGATTTTGATATTTGGAAAACAGGTCAAGTATGTCAAGCTTCATTATTTTCGGCATAGTTCCTTGGAGAATGTTACCCTCCAAGAGCTATGATGCTCTATAAACGGTGTCTATCAACACCATCTATTGAAAGAAATATTGTGAATCTATTTGAAGTGTCAATTAAATTTTCTTAGCTCATATTGCAGTTGTAGCAAACCATTTTGGAGGACAAAGATCAAGCGAAAAGAAGGGTCCGTCATCTTCAAGAGTGGCGAATGAGAGAGGGGTCAAAGGAGGGTTGTCCATGCATAGAGCGAACCACTCAAGGGCTGGGAAAGTCTACAAGTCGGAGGATTTAGTGAATTAAAACCCTCTCCTAGGGTTTTAGTATTTTTATCTAATTTTTCCTAAGAGGAGGGACCGTTTGGGGGTTTGGTTGATGTGTTTTTGGACTCATTGATGCTTAGAAAATACTATAAAATTACTTGCATAATTTTCGGGCGAAAACTAGGGTTTTCAAAACTTCGGGTCAGTTTTTGGAGGACTTCCCGTGATCAGAAAAAACTGAAATTAATTTCATTGGAAAGCTTATATTTTTAGCTTCGCCTTGAGCTATCACTTGATTAGAAATTCCAAGTATTTTCGAATTTATGATTTTATTAAGTTTCAGTTGTATTTTGGGCATAAAAATTACAATTTTCAGAATTTCGAGAAAATAGTTGGATATTCTTTTTCTTCATATTTTTTTGCATCTACAATAATATTTTCATAATTTTTGGGTCGCTGGAAGTGATAAATCTAAAGTTGGCCCTAGGCGTTGAGGTTTGGTGTTTTCCAGAATTGCTTGCTGATGTTAAAATCAGAAAATCGGCTTGTTCTAATCTCATTTTCAGCAAGTACATTCACTATATTTTCCACAAAAAGGTACACAAGTCTATTGTTCATTGATTTGGTTTTTATTGCATTTTTGGAGCTAATTGGCAAGGGTTTAAGCAAGATCTATTGGCTGTGTTTTCCGAGTTTTTGGGATAGCAACCAACTAATATCATTTGTTTTGTTTTAGAACCTATTTAAGGTTCTTACAGTGGTATCAGAGCCATATCTAGGCTAAATTGTGGGATATAGATGGGTTTGATAAATGTATATGAGGAATATATGGCGTTTCCACGCCATTACAAAGAAAAGGTTGATCTCTTGGATTATGCATTATGGAAATGGTATAGAGGTGATCATGGGATGAGTAGGAACCATCGACTAGAAGTAAAAAGGGCCTTGGGAAAAATTGTTCTTCCTATATTTGATGGATCCATGAATATTTCAGCTACTACATCGGTTGATAAGGTAGACTCATACCTTTCATTTTATTCTATGGAGGAATCAAGGGCCATGAACTTTGCCATAGCGCATTTGGATGGGGTTGCCTATGATTGGTGGCACCAAGGGTTGGTAACCCAAGAATAGCACCTCATAGATGCCTATAATGAATTCAGTAGATGGCTCATTCAGAGGTTTGATTGGGGTGATCCTGAACTTTAATTTGAAGAGTTGGCACGCATGCATCAAATGGAAGGGCAAATAGGAGACACCACAAAGAAAAAATCTATCACCTTGGAACAACCATGTGTGGAGTTTTTGGGATCTCAAAATTCAGAAAACTTGGGGCAACCAAGTGAGAGTTTCCAACTTGACAGTGGGCAACCAATAGGGCTGCTAATTGATGATGAAAAGGAAGAAAAATCAGAAGTATGTGGGCAGCCATCATATGAGTGTGTTGGATCTCAAAAAACTGAGTTTTTGGGACATCAAAAAGGGCTGCAAATGATAGTTCAACATAGAGAAATGCTTGGTACTTTGGGGCAGCCAAGTACCCCAAAGTTTGACACTCGAAAAGAAGACTTTGAAGAAGTCAAATAAATCGAAATGTTCATTAATGATCCCATGAAGAGTTATGTTGTGGATGAGACTATTTGTTTTGATTATAAAAATTGTTTATCTTTGTTGCATAACTCTAGAGTTGATGAAAGAATTTTGAAAGAACAATTGTTAGTCACAAGTGAAAGAAAGGTGCAAGCTTTGACAAGGTTGGTTGGCACAAAGGGGTTTCATGATAGAATGGATATAGAAATAGGAAAATCAGAGTTATGTATGGGTATGCAAGTGGGTGATCATATTGGTAAGTGTTCATTGTTCTCTTTTCATGATTGGTTATTTCATTATCTTGGTAATGTGTCTTGTACTACCATTGAGCTGAAAGCAAAAAGCACTCTATGGGAAAAGAAAGTCTTTCAAATAAATTCAAGGGAAGGACATGACAAGTATCCATCATGGATATGGGATCCAGGTGATGTTTTTAACATTTTCTGTTTGTTCTCCTTTCACATTGGCTTTGATACAGTTGATGAGCATACTTTTGAAAAGGGAATCATGGAATCTACACCTCAAAGGGAAGAAAAATCCGATTTACAGGTTGAGAAAAAGAGTTTAGTGGATGAAACACCAATTTCACACGAAGATAGTAGTATACAGCTAGCTGTCTTTTTCGGAACAGCTGTATATAAGGAGCAAATCAATGATGTTTATGATGCTAGCAAGAGTTATAAAGGTACTCCATACATGTGCACACTAGGTATAGATGCAAGTGAACTAAAAGGGAAATCTCTTATGGTAAACAAAGGATCTAAAAATGTAGATCTTGCACTATCTTTCTGATCTCTATTGGGTGATTTTCAGTTTGCTAGGACAGCCACTAAGGGTAAGCAATTTGACTATCTTCATAGCAAGGATTCATTGTATCACAATCATACTTTGTTCTTGCATTGTTTTGATCATCATGAGTATTATGCTAACAAGAGAGATTATGAGGATATTTTGCATGGTTTGAATGACAAAGGCTCCTTTATCTTCATCAATCAATATGATAGAGGGATATTTGAGCAACATGAGGAAGAAGGATGAAAGGAACAATGATAGCGCTGTTATAAGACATCATGGACAGAAGAGACGCTAAAACACAAATGGTACAACAGTATATAAAAAGGGATAAAACTTGATATTGGTGGGGTTTGTTTGATGATGCATATATGTGTGAAGAAGCTAACAAAGGGCAGCCAAGAAGATGACATTCATTTTACATAAGGTGATTCCTACCAATGAGTTTAGGTGATTGTGTTATACACTTGCAAGGTATGTTTTCCAATTTGGTTAAGCTTGTTTTCTTTTTACAAATGGAAGGACTGTATTTACAAAATAAAGAATGATTGATGTGGTATAAAGGAGGTCCTAGCACACCTTGGAATGCACACTATAAGAGCACACATCCTCTAGTGTTTTTCCATGAGATGAATTTAATCATGGGCAGCCTTGCTAGGCATATTAAGTTGGTTTAGTTTTGCAGTTCTAATCTTCTTCATATAGGGCATAAGTCCATAATGGGATGTTGGGAAGAACATGAGGTAGATCCTATTGCTTGTGTATGCTATGAAGATTTTCAATTTACAAACAAAAAAAAGAATGTTGAGCTTACTAATTTCATATTGAAATGTGAACAAAGCAAAGTTGATATCATTGCCCTTAATTTGGAAATTCAGTTTGGTATGGTTGGCACATGTGCAAATGTCAAAAATTATGAAGGGAAGGATTCAATGCAAATTCTTTCAAGGTATGAACCTGCTGTATTTTTGTTTAATATTATGATTGACACATTAACTGCTGCCCAAAAAACAAGGATTGACATGGAAGGGATCAATTTTTATGTGTTGGTGACATTTGTAGCTAAAATAAGGAACTATCAGACTTTTTATTGTGATCACAAAAATGTTGTTCAAGGATTTTTTTATCATAACAGTTACTGCAAATTAATTAGGATTGCTGATTCAAAGGGAACAACGCTCTTATCACTTCTATTTCAGTCATTAAGGGTCCCCAACCACATGGGTAAAAGAATTTCAGTTTGTTAGTAAAGGGGATTTTGTTTTTATTGTTCCAAAGAGGTTTGCAATCATTTCCAAGCCTTTTTTAGGGAAAGAGAAACAAGATTATAGCAGTATACAGGCCAACGTGTTTGAAGTTTGGAAACTTCTTCAAAAAAACGGAATTCATGAGAGGATTACAAGCAAGAGAAGAGTCTAATGTCATGTCAACAAGGCATGAAGATGAGATCACAAAAGTGTCGTTAAACACTATACTTTTCTCTAACATGTTTGTTCCATGTGTAGGTATGGAAAGATCAAGAACAAGAAAAAAGAAGGTTGCGAAAATTTTAAATCAACCAAAGTACATCAGAGACATGAGTTTGTGTTGGCAAGAGATCTCACATTTGACTAGCACCGGATCAAGGCTTTGGGGTCACTACATCATGTCCTCTCTTGGACATGGTTCTTGAGCATATGAACTTGCATTTGCTTGAGAGCAAGCAAATTTGGGAAAAGAGGACTGTAATGTCCCCTTTTTGGAAGTTAAAGTAATATTATTGCTAAAATAAAAAGTATTTTTGAATACTTAAAATGAAGACAATTAATAGAAAAAATATTTTATGTTATAAATTTCACTTAAGTTGGGGCCTTTTAAAGGCCATGGGCACGTAAAGCCTAAAATGAAATTATAAGGAGTTACTTTCAATATTTTTAAATTAACTCTTCCCTCCAAATTGGGCGCTACACTTGGAGGAGACTATTTAAAGAGGATGAGGGCTCATTTGAAAGGATGTTGATTTTGATATTTGGAAAAGAGGTCAAGTATGTCAAGCTTCATTATTTTCGGCATAGTTCCTTGGAGAATGTTACCCTCCAAGAGCTATGATGCTCTATAAACGGTGTAACGGTGTCTATCAACACCATCTATTGAAGGAAATATTGTGAATATATTTGAAGTGTCAATTGAATTTTCTTAGCTAATATTGCAGCTGTAGCGAACCATTTTGAAGGACAAAGATCAAGCGAAAAGAAGGGTTTGTGGTCTTCAAAAGTGGCAAATGAGAGAGGGGTCAAAGGAGAGTTGTCCATGCATAGAGCGAACCACTCAAGGGCTGGGAAAGTCTACAAGTTAGAGGATTTAGTGGATTAAACCCCTCTCCTAGGGTTTTAGTATTTTTATCTAATTTTTTCTAAGAGGAGCAATCCATTTGGGGGTTTGGTTGATGCATTTTTCGACTCATTGATGCTCATAAAATTACCTGCATAATTTTCGGGTGAAAACTAGGGTTTTCAGAATTTCAGGTCAGTTTTTTTAGGACTCCCTGTGATCGGAAAAAATTGAAATTATTTTCATTGGAAAGCTTATATTTTTAGCTTCCCCTTGAGCTATCACTTCATTAAAAATTCCAAGTATTTTCGGAGTTATGATTTTATGAAGTTTCAGCTATATTTTGGGCATAAAAATTACAATTTTCAGAATTTCGGGAAAATAGTTGGATATTCTTTTTCCCCATATTTTTGTGCATCTACAGTAATATTTTCATAATTTTTGGGTCGCTGGAAGTGATAGATCTAAAGTTGGCCCTAGGCATTGGGGTTTGGTGTTTTCCGGAATTGCTTGATGCAATTAAAATCAGAAAATCAGTTTGTTCTAATCTCATTTTCAATAAGTACATTCGCTATATTGCCCACAAAAAGGTACACAAGTCAGTTGTTCTTTGATTTGGTATTTATTGCATTTTTGGAGCTAATTGGCAAGAGTTTGGGCAAGATCTATTAACTGTGTTTTCTGAGTTTTGGGGGCAGCAACCAGCAAATATCATTTATTTTGCTTTAGAACCTATTTGGAGTTCTTACAAACAAACTCATTAAACGACAAAATATTAAAAACAATACACGAAACTAAATTCCTAATAACTAAAATACCAAACATCTAAAATGCTAAAAAAAATTGCACAACCTAAAACCACGGTTTTGAGGCAAAAGGCGGTTTGGAGGGAGAAAATCGGGGGATTTCATTGCTAAGAGGTTATGCTCGAGTGGAAAGGCGAGTATGGAGGAATCGGATGGAGCCTTTGAAGCAAACTACCACCGCGAGTTTTGCAGGGTCGTATAGGTGGAGTCGGCAAGTAGGGTGGTGTGACGAGTCCGATGGAGATTCGCTGGTGTGGGATTGATGCAAAAGCTCGGGTTGGGTTCAATTGACCACTGCGAGGAGTGTTTAGGTGGGTTGGAAGCGATGTGATGCATGTAGCAGGGTTGAGATCCGAGTCGAGCCGTGTAGTAAGGTCGAGCCATGTTGCTTGTGGATTGGGCCGTCAAGCTCGTTGTTGGAAGGGAATCACGCTGAGTCGATGCAATGGATGCAAGATCGAAATCCGAGCGAAGATCCCGAGTGAAGCTCGCTGAGATAGGGGTCGAGCCTGAAGGGGAGAGCTTAGGATGTGAAACTCAGCAGAGCTAATCAATTTCCAAGGGTCGAGCTAGGGTTGCTCGATCAAGTGGAGCTCGGTTTTCAAACACCAATACCATTAAATGCAAGAGGAGCTCGGTTGGGATGCCACTCCAACAATGCAACTTACTGCTTAATGCAAGGATGCAAGGATCAACTCGCCGATGATGGATTGATGTTACTAGCTGAGATAAGTTGGGAGCAGAGCTGAGGTAGCTCACCCACTGCAATATTTTCCTTCAACTCTTATGCAAAGAACAGGGATCTACAAACCAAAAACTTCAAACCACAAATGTAACTCCAAAATCTATTACAGTGGGGTTGCGCTCAGGCAAAACCTGTGGTTGCACCCTAGAGACTGATTTTTTTCTTCATTGTTGTTCTTCCTAAAAATCTCATGGAGATCCAATGCAACCAAAAAACTTGCAAAAACCCAAAAAAAGACCAGATTTGACTGCAACAAAAGTATAGGGTGTTTACAATCAATCCTTATGTTTTGGTCGTTCTAGACCTAATCTTGAGATCTAATCTACTCCAAAATGTTGCAGAAGAATGTTGTCCTGAACAAGTACTCACACAAACAAACTATGCTAGATCAAATGAACAGAAGATTAATCTATGAACAAACGAATGACAATCGGGTTGCACGTGGTTTGCACTGCTAACCAGTTGACAAGCAAAAAAACAAAAATGGACTGACGCTCAATGGGTTTGCAAGTGGTCCGCATTGCAAAGCCATTGTCTGCCTCCTTATTTCATAGAGTCCAAGAAAACTACTCTGATACCAAATGAAAACAACCATCAATTTTCAGCCAATCATCAATTCACATTTCTTCAATATGGCAAATTACATACGTATATAGGGATTGGTCTCCTTTAGTCAAGGATTTAACCCTTATCAATACAACTCATGTAATCCCTAATATCTTGGAGTTCGATATGACTACTCAAATCACAATTATCCATACAAGAATAATGTTAAAAACATTACATGTGCACACTAATATTTCTAACAAATTCTAATTTATATAAATTTCTTTCAAGGTATAAGCTATAGGCTTTGCTTGGAACTCAAGCTGCAACATGCAAGCTCTTACCACAATCTTGGAGTTTCTCAGACTTCCATGCACTCACTCAAGCTTCAATGGCCTTTCTTCCTACGCTCCCTCTCTCTCTCTCTGCAATTCAACTGAATTTCCTCTAGGAGCTCCAAGTTGCTCAAATGTTGGCCTTGCACTCCCTTATTAGGCTCCTCCAAGTGCTATGTGACAAAAAGGATTCATGCAAACTATCACAAGTTGACATGTGCCCCAAGGGTTGCTTTCCCTCCTCATAATCCGTTTCCAAGAATCTTGAAGTCAAAGATTCATTCCAAGAACTTTGGAATCACCCTAACCTGAGTTGCGTCTGTTGTTTCTATGCACTTAGTTTCACTGCACCATTTCTTTTTGTCTACGTATTGAATGTGTGCATAGCCTCACTCTTGTTGTGAGAGAAAACTAGTTGCGCCAAGTGCCTATCCCTGTCCACGCTTGCGCCCAAATGTTCTTGTATGCACTTACGCCCAAATGTTCTACTTGATTATGCACCTTGTGTTTCTTCTGCATGAACCAAAACTTTAAACTTCTGGCAACCGACTATCCAACTCTGGTGCAACTACCTTATACCTTTATTTCCACATGATGACTCCTGCACCCAAACATCTGCGAACTTGCGCTTTGCGCCCTAAGCTAGATTCACAAAACCATACTTAAGGGGATGCAAGATTTCTCTTCACTCGGGATGCTCCTGCATCAGACACCCCAGGTAACTAAAAATGTGAGCTCTTGCTCACAAGTTGAAATCATCGAGAGTTTGGCCATAACAACCAATCTTCGTGAGATTCAACTAAGTCAAGTCCTCAGTGGCTTGATTCTTCCACTTCACCAAATATTTCTTTCTGCGCATCCTCTTCACCACCTTAGAGTCCAAAATGGCATTTATTTCCTCAGGAATTTGTGCTCTCCAATCAGGTACTTGAGATCCTAACTCATCCTCATCATCATTTTGCCCCTCATGGTAATCATACAAATCTGCCACATTGAATATGGGTGATATGTCCATGTCTTCAGGCAACTCAATCTCATATGAATTTGTTGAAAATTTGCGCAATACTTTACATGGCCCTATCTGCTTCATATTCAGTTTGTTATATGATGCACGCATAAATCTCTCCTTGCACAAATGTGCCAACACCCAATCACCTACTTCAAATCCTTTTATTTTGCGCATCTCATCTATGCGCTACTTATATTGCAAACCACTCTACTCCAACTTCTTTGCACCTCCCAATGTAGCTCGCACATATACTCCTGTAATCCTCTACTTCTGCCATATGCCACACTTGTTTCTCTTAGCTCTGTCATTCCTCTCAGACTACTTCCACACACAACCTAAAAAGGATTTTTCCTTATACCCCTATTAGCCAAATTGTTATACACAAGCTGCTCGCCCCAACACCAAGTCCTAGTACTTGGTCTTGTCTCCAACCAAACATCTTAATAAGTTCCCTAAGCTTTTGTTCACTACCTCAGTTTCCCCATCAGTCTGCGGATGGTATGATAAATTATGTGCCAAAAATGGCCTATGAACTTAGTATCTCTATCTGATAATACGCTGCATGGAAAACCATGTAGCCTTAGCACCTCTCTGAAGAACAAATTGGCAATGCTCGTCACATGGCTTGTCTTCTTGCATGAATAAAATGCACCATTTTTGAAAATTTGTCCACCACTACATAGATGAAATCATTTCCTCTCTACGTTCTTGGCAATCCTAGCACAAAATCCATGCTAATGTCATCCCATGGTTTCTTCGGTATATACAATGGTCAATATAACCGTACATTCTAGCTTCTACCCTTTGCCAACTTGCAAACTTTGCACTTCTGCACTACGCACATTTGTGCCCATTCTTGCCCAGAAATAACCTTCCGCCAACTACGCCAATGTCTTATCGCTCCCAAAGTGCCCTGCTAATCCTCCATTGTGTTTATCCTTTATCAAGTTTTCGCGCATTAACCCTCTTGGTATGCACAACTACGCTCCCTTAAACATCCCTTCTTGCACAAAGTAATCCAACCACAACATCCTATCTGCGCCCATTGGTTTTGCACATGCTCTCCAAGCATCGTGAAAATCTTTGTCTTCAGCATATAGCTCCTTCACGGAATCAAATCGCACAACTTCCACTTGCATCTCGTTTAACATGAGAACTCTCCTACTCAGCACATAAACAACCTTGTTTAATTTACCACTCCTGTTCTTCAACACAAATGTGTAGCTTTGCAAGAATTCAACCCACTTCTTGTGTCGTTGATTCAAATTCCCTTGACTATTGATAAACTATAGCACCTAATGGGCTGTGTACAACACAAACTTATTTGGCAACAAATAGTGCCTCCACTTCTTAAGCGCTTGCACAATAACATAGAATTCCTGGTTATAGACTAAATATTTCCTCTTGGCATCGTTCAACTTCTTGCTGAAGAAAGCTACAGGCCTACTTTCTTGTCTCAAAACTGCTCTGATCGTTGCGCCACTAGCATCACAATCCACTTGGAATACCTTGTTGAAATCTGGTCGCACTAATACTAGTTGCTCAATCATCTTCCTCTTCAACTCCAAAAAATTACACTCAGCTTCTATTGTCCAAACAAAATGCCTTGTGATCTCCTCACAACACCTTTGTGATCGTTGCACACATCCCATTGAAGTTTCTGATGAACTTCTTATAAAAGCTTGCTAAACCATGAAAACTTTGTGCTTCAATTGTGCTCCTTGGTGATGGCCACTCAACGATTGCGCACACTTTCTCTAGATCCATCTTCAAAACTTCTTGGGATACCACAAAACCCAAGTATATGAGCTCCTTCATGAAGTCGCACTTCTTTACATTTATCAACAACTTCTCTTTGTGCAACCTTTGCAATGCATTCCACAATTGCACTAAGTGCTCTTCCTTCGTTTTGTTGAACACTAAAATGTCATCTACGTATACAATGACATACTTTCTCAAAAATGGTTTTAGCACTTCGTTCATAAGACTCATGAACATGCTCAACTTGTTTGTCAGCCCAAATGGCATAACCAACCACTCATACAACCTTCCTTTGCCTTGAATGTCATTTTCCATTCATTGCCTTCTCCAATCCAGATCTGGTGATACCTGCTCTTCAAATCTATTTTCGATAAATACTTCACCCCACTCAAGCAATCCATCAAATCATCCATGCGCCGCAATGGGAATCTATACTTTATTGCGATCTTGTTAATGACTCTTGAGTACGTGCACATGCACCACTCTCCACCTTTCTTCGACACCAATACTGCAAGTATTGCACACAGGCTTAAGCTTTCTCTAATCAGCCCTTTATCCAACAACTCGCACACTTGCCTTCGCACCTCTTCATTCTCCTTGGATGTCATCTTGTATGCAGCCTCGTTTGGTAAACTTACTCCAGGGATTAGATCCATACGTTGGTTGATACTTCGCACCGGTGCCAATCCTTCCAGTAGATCATTTGAAACAATATCCATGAAGTCATCTAACACCTTCACTTCGTGCGGAAGTGCTTCCTCCTTTTACTATGCGCCTACGTGTTGTTCTTGCGTCGGCTTAGGTATGAGCGCAAAGCATGCCTTCTTATTTTCTCCTTGCCTTTGATGGCTTCTTCTAATGCCACCTTGTCCTCCATGCACGAACCTTCCTTTCCCTCGCACAGTGCTCTTTTGTCTGAACAACTTCTCTAACTTAAATGTGAATTGATAGGCTTTTTCCACTATTTGGATCCAAGCCATACTTAGCTCCTCTTGGATGTCGAATCTCAATCCATTCAAGTATCTAGCGACCTTCTCTTGGTCAACCTCACTATGACCTGACCTAATAATAATTTAATAAGATTCTTTTGTGTATTCCTTGACACTGAGCTCGTTTTGCCTCAAATTTTGCAACCTCTTGAACAACTCCATCTGGCAATCAACAAGCAAGAATTTACCCTTCATCTTTCCAACCATTCTATCCCACTTAGTTATGTTCTCATTTCCCCTTCTTTCATTTTGGACTTCCTTCCACCATAGTGCCGCGTGACCCTTCAGCGTGGTCTGCGCCACCTTCATGTGCTACGGATCGTTGATGTCATAGTATTATTATATGTCTATGAGCCAATCAATGAGCTCTTCTGGATTCAAGGTCCTAGAGAAACATGGCATGTCCACCCTTTCACCTCGTCTAATCTGCAAGATAGCTCTTAGAAGTTTACCTTTGCCTACATCCGTTTGAGCTTCACCGTCTTCATCCTCTCTCACGCCCTCTGCGCACTATTATTCTTCTATGTCACTCAAGTCATCTCTTAGCACAAAACCACACCTTTTGTCTTCTTCCATAACATCGAATCGTGTTTGCAACATGTGCAACACATCCAAGACTTCAATCTTCCAGCCACTTTCATTGCTACCACACCCCTACCAATAAATCTTCTAGACAACATCTTCACTCTCTGGCACAAATCCTACTGCTACAAGGTCTCACTCACAATCCTACGTAGGCCACCTTACTCTCCACACTCCACAAGGTTCAAAGCCTTGCTCTAATACCAAACTAATGCAGTCACAAGGATGGGGTTTCCAATGACGGAAAGCTCTAATCCAACAGCGTTGATAAACGCACAAATCTAAAAACACAGTTTTGATTTCTATTTATATGAAAGCAAGAATACATAAATTTCTTCTAAGGCATAAGCTACAGGCTATGCTTGGGACTCAAGCTGCAACATGCAAGCTCTTGCTACAATAATGGAATCTCTCAAACTTCCATGCACTCACTCAGGCTTCAACGGCCTTTCTTCCTACGCTTCTCTTTCTCTATGTGCAATCCAGCAAAATCTCCTCTAGGAGCTCCATGTTGC
The DNA here is from genome assembly GCA_037957365.1 of Torreya grandis. Taxonomy (NCBI): domain Eukaryota; kingdom Viridiplantae; phylum Streptophyta; class Pinopsida; order Cupressales; family Taxaceae; genus Torreya; species Torreya grandis. The sequence continues at coordinate 1,257,685 of JARHVA010002212.1, forward strand.
TCAAATGTTGGCCTTGCACTCTCTAAGTGCTACGTGTCAAAAAAGATTCATGCAAACTATCAGAAATTGACACATGCCTCAAGGGTTGCTTGCCCTCCTCAAAATACGTCTCCAAGAATCTTGTAGTCAAATATTCATTCCAAGAACTTTGGACTCAACCTATTTTGAGTTGCCCCTGCCACTTCTGCGCATTCAGTTTTACTATGCCATTTCTTTATGTCTGTGCATTTAATGCGCACCCAACCTCGCTCTTGTTGTGAGAGAAAACTGGTTGTGCCAAGTCCCTATCCCTGTCTGCGCTTGCACCCAAACGTTTTGCACAATTGTGCACCTTGTGCTTCTTCTACGCGAACCAAGACTTCAAACTTATGGCAACTGACTATCCAATTCTGGTGCAACTGCCTCATACCTTTGTTTCCACACGTTGACTCCTACACCCAAACATGTGCCCGCTTAGGCTCTACGCCCTAAGCTAGATTTGCAAAATTGTACATAAAGTGATGCAAGATTGCTCTTCACATGGGATGCGCCTACATAATTTACAATATCTAATGTTTATCTAAATATTATCAGCTACCATACTATTCCTTGTGAGATTTTTAGTTGTAAGCTTTTTTGACACTGGACAGTGAAGAGTGTCGTTGCAGGTCAATATTTATAGGGCTTTCTTCTTGCGATTTGTATTTGTCCTCCTTTTAAACCAACTCATTGAAATCAGCAAACCCAATACCGATGTTCTTTGGTCACCTTCTCCTGGATTTGGACCATCTTCCCTTGCTAATTCTTTCATAGTCATTCTCCTTTACATTTACATATCTAACAATCTCATTTGAATTTACAACACATATCTAACAATCTCATTTGAATCCCCAGTCCCTTGGTATGCTTCTCAGCCATTTCATTTCTGACACCATATCTGGCATTGTACATTGTTTTCCCAGACACAGTGGGCCTTGAACGCCTCTATTTCCTTTCTTGCCATTTATTATTTGTTAATCTCTTTTGTTCATCAATGGGCTTCAATTTTTTGCATTTCTCATCGTTGTGTCTTTTGTAGTTTATCGATATCAGTTTGTAGTTGCACTACGTCTCATCCTGTTTTGTTAATTCTCGTTTGAATTATTTTATGGTGTGATCATGCTGTAATAGTAGAGAACTTATTTCATCCTCTTTTCCTGCTATGCATTTAATTTTTTCTTCCATCTCTATAACCTTTCCTGCTAGAGACATTTTTTTTTGCTCAATCCTATAATTTTTATGATAGGGTTTGATTTGGGTCTGTAGTTTTTCTACCGAATATTTTTTTTTTGCAACTTGCTCTTCAAATTCTTCAAGTTTGTCCTTTGAATCACTGATCTTCCTTTATTTGGCTTCTTTTTACCATTTTCCTGAAAAGAGCTTTTCAAATCATGTCTCATTTTTTGTTGAAGTCAACAGTAAACCACAATTTGCAGCTTCATAGAAAGAGAAGCCACGTTTCATGAAAAAATGCTCTCTCACGCTGCAAATAATGTCACTTCAATGTTTTTTTCTGCATAACTGTGACACGAACAATTAAAATCTTCCAAAAGCACCTTTTGGCTTTTCATCTCTAAACCTCATTTTTTAAAATTCAAGCACTTCATCAGTTGCTCATTATGCTATGATTATTTCCTTTTTATTTTTCCTTGGACTTTTCATAAAAATTGTGGCTCTGCATATGAATAGTTCCAGCAAAAGCAGTTAAATATGCTATGGTACAAAATATTACAACTTACTAAACCCGTTAGACAATATCCATTGCAAATAAGGATAAGTTAGTGTCAACAAAGGTCATCTTCTATACTCACATTTACAATCCTGATTAAGTCACGAGAGTTGAGACCACCATTAAGGCCATCCAAAAGGCCTTGAGTGTAATCATAGAAGTCATCAGGATCATCACAAACAGAAAATGCATGTACCTGCGAATTCAAAATGATTTATTTTGTCCTAAATAATAAAACTGTCATCAACTATGGATGGGAAAAATACATAACATTCAAGACTCAAGATCTTACTTTAGCCTTTAAGCTACTTAAATGCGAACCTAGTGACAAGCCTGCTGTAGTTCCTCCACTGAAAATGTCACATTGGAAGATATTAAGAAAGGTCATATATTAAAGAATCTGCTGAATACATGCATCCCAAGAAAAAAACTAGTACAGATATCTTATATACATCTATCTGAAAAATGCCGAAAGATATCAATCCTCGAGGTGCCTATCTTGGATTTTTCATATACCACATTGATTAATGACTCCATTACTTTGTCTGCAATTTCTCACCAGCTGGTAATAGATGGCCTCAATCTAGTTGCATCGCTGTGTTAGGCTCAAAAAACTTTTTCCATAAAAAAAAAAGGTGCTCCAAACTCCACCATATGCCCAAGATATTACGATTTTTTGATTGACTTCTCCAAGCAAAAAGAAAAAACTTCCATATGACAGTCAAATGAACGTCAAATTTAAGGTTGAAAGCACCCTATAACAATCAAATTGATGCCAAATTTAAAGTCTGCCATTAAATGTTAACATCTCGCAGACATTACAGTCCTCCACCACCACCCCCGGCTGCCATTGTAGGTTATGTCTATCGCAGTAAATAGCAGTAAATAACCTTAAAAAATAAAACCAGGTGGAGACATGCATCTTAAATGGTTATAGAGAGATCAAAACATTGAATGCCAAATATATTGCATTGTCTGAAGTACTAAATTTTTACTATTGGCAAATAAATCAGCTTGCGGCAGCCACAATCAATATCATATGTCATACTTTTGATCCTGATGGAGACACAAATGCACTCAGTTTTTTGGTCCCTGGCACTCTAATGACCTTCCAAATATATTTGCTAGAAAATGAAAAAGCTATCATAAACATAAATGAATATAATTAAATGATTAAGTAACCATCACATTACACAAAAAGTAGTTAAATGCAAATATATGAAACATAACACAGACAAGAAAGATGACACTGGATTTATAGTGGAAAAACCCTCATGGGGAATAAAAAAATCCTTTTGAAAAGATAGCTCACTCCATACCAGTAATACAAAATCTTTTTCAAAGTTATTCACAAAGCCTTAAAAATGGTTCTTCTTTGGTTCTGCATAGTTTTTGTGCTCTTGCACTGGCATAATAGACTAGCACAAATGGGTAGGAGGAACCTCTATTTATATTTTCATTTTTTGTTTTCACCATCCTCTAGCTTTATTGGAATTTTGGATTTTGCATATAACACTTAGGCCCTTGGACCTTTTTAGTCTAACCCTTTGATTATGTAAATCTAGGACCCTTACAATTAAATTACACTTTTACACTTCAGACTTTGGGTTGGGAATAAATCTTATCCTAATAAACATTATCTTCCAGCAATATTCACAACCAATGGAAGTGTATTTATAGCGTTCAATTTGTCTTGACTATAAACATCCAATTAGGCGTCCGTAATAATGTGATTTCGTCATTATCATCTGTTAAAATTCCTCTTGAAGGTCTCCCGTAGCACCATGAAGTATAAATAGTGATTCTGCTAGCTTGTACTGTAATCTTCAACTTCATTTATGGCTTTCTTATACAATTGCCCTTATGCAGTGAATTAAATCCTTACACAAACCTTATAAAGTTATTTAAGGCATCCCTTGCTCACTATCAAGTGAAGAATTCATTATTTCGTGGGTATATCTGTAACACCCCTCCTTTAGTAGTGTGTTTTTTCCCCCGTTGATTGATTAGTTTTCCCTTGCGTTGATATTTTGTAGGCGTCCTTGTATGTGTGTACACACGTGGGCCCAGCTGGATCGAATTCTGCAACCTTATAGCCATACTATTCTTCATAAGCTCGAATTTTGTGTCCGGTCCACGATCAATTCATGATTTAACAATTATTAGTGCAAGCCAAAATTGTGTTAACATTGCATTTGAATGAACAAACATTATAAATATATAAGCCAAGATGGTTGTTCACTTCACATTCCCAAAAAGACTCCTAGGATTAATAAAAAATATGTACAATATTGTTACATTTTGTTGTCAGGGCATTTCGTATATGTGTAAGTTCGATTATATAGTATCTTGATGTCGAATTAGGACAGCATACGGGCTCTGCTCCCCTTTCCTCCTATTCTCAAATTCTTTATTATTATGATTTTTGTGTCAGTATCAATAATTTGGTTCACAGAAAGGGTGCAACTTCCATTTTCGCTGGCGATAAGTTTCAATATTTGTATTATCATATTTGGTGATAATTAATTTTAAATTAAATTGTTTAAATTGTTTTGGTCAAGACAAGATCATTTTATTAATATATGTTTTAATGATTAAAAATGAATAAATGGAGTATAAATAAATGCATTAAGATGACCCAAGTATGACTAAGCTAAACTTCAAAATACATGTATAACAGAACTTTGACACTAGCTAAGTTTTCAAAGTGTTTATTAGCGAGAAAATATAGGTTTAACAATTATTTGCAGTGTAAAGTTTTAGAGTTTTGGGGTACGTGTAGAATAGATTAATCATCAATACCATGTACGTTGGCATCCTTTGGAGCGAGTTTATTAGAGTTGTTGAGTTTTTGAAAGCTTTGATCATGCATTGCAGGTATTGAGATGATTTTCTAATTAAAATCTTCCAAGATTTTAACTCTTTTACCTCTAATCAATAATCTCACCCATACGGCACCACCTTGGAGGAAGAAAAGTAAAGAAGTGCAACAAATGACCCTGCCATGTGCCCCTAAACCTGAAAGTTGTCTCCTTCGAGAAATTTAGTGAGGCAGTTGTAAAGTAGAACCATTAATATGAATTTCAGGTTGTTTGAAAAAGGAGGGGGGACGGGGGGAGAGGAGAACAGCAGGCTGTTTCCAATATTTATACTGGCGATGATGGCGCTGTCGCTGGTGCCCTACACCATCGACCGCCTTCTCACCAATGCTTTCGACAGGGCCAAGGCCAAGAGCATCCACTGCCACTGCTCCCCCTGCCTCTGCTCTAGCAAATTTCGCACCTCCGTGCCCACAAGCATCTCCAAATTTTCAACGTGTAGTAACTTGACGCTTATTCTGCTTTGGATAATAATGCTTTCTCTTGTTTGTTATGTCAACCATTTTACTCGCGAGGTATGTGCCTTTCCCCTAATACGGAAAAGTAGCAATTTTAGATGTAATGTTATCTTACGATTGAACAAATGCAACATTAGACACAGATCTACAATAAGATTTGACGGCCAGGCAGAATTATCAATAAGAACTGCTCATTTTAGTTAATCTCATCTATTGCTTTGTTGGAACTAGATTTACATTTCAAATATCCTTTATATGATCAAGAAACTGTTCTTTGCTGGCATTACATCCTGAGAAAAACTTTCATTGACTGGCACAAAATTCTGTATCGAAGGCTTTCTTTCATCGGAAAAATCTGAAAAGGTTTCATGCTTGCAAAGTTATTAGAATCATGAGTTTATAGTACAGGGTTTATATTTACGTGGCATTCTTCATTTGACATGCATGAATTATGTTTTTGCTTCTCATGGTAAACATGCTTCTGTAAATAATGCTATCTGGTACTTTTTGCCTTCCTCGCATCTTCCTTTACCTCGAATTTCATCTCATTATTTGTAAAAACCTTGTTATTAATTATAGATGAGTTGTTTTTCTCATAGCAGTGAAGGTGTTTAGGCTAGTAAAAAATCACCGTGTTGTATTTAGATTCTGGTCCATTTCCATAGCTATGATTTCTTTTATGTGTTGCTGTTCCAACCGGCTGCCTTTTTAGCTCAACATTATTAGAATTTAAAACTGGTAAAATTTTAATGTTAATGGAAGTGGAGTCAAACAGGAATAAGTAAGACAAATATAGATAAAAGGAAAGGGATTTACTCTTAACTTGGTCAAGAGTTTTCATTCTAAATTTGATTGAACGGGGGGGTGGGGAATCTTCAGTTGGATTCTAGTTCCTCTATTATGTCCCACTTTATTAAGTCTCTTCATTTGATGGATGTTCTTATAGGGGATGGAGTGATGATGTGGTCCAACAAGAGACAAGGACAGGATTGTATCCTAGAAAGATGGGACCGGTTTTTGGTGTCTGAAGAATTTTGGTTGTAGGAATTTGTTCCTAAGGCTCAGCTTCTTAATAACATTGGTTCAGATCATTGGCCAGTGTGCTTAGAGATGGGGAAATCAGCTTCGTACCAGGGTCCATTCAGGCTCCAGCTGATGTGGCTTCGACATGAAGATCTTGGTAAGGACACTCAGCAGTGGTGGCTGGAAGGAAAGCCAAGGTATGGTACTCATATGTTTACTTTTGTCAAGTGTTTGGTTTATCTAAAGATCAAGCTCAAAGTCTGGAATTGGAATGAATTTGAGGTTACCAAGGACAAAAAACTCAATATTTTAGAACAGTGGGAAGCGCTGAATTGCCACCTTCGGAATTCTAGAAGCACTACAGATCTTCTCCACAAAGAATGTCTCTTGAAAGCAGAGTTACAAGAATGGGAAACCAGGGAAGAAATAATGTGGAAGCAAAAATCTAGGATGCAGTGGCTTAAAGAAGGGGATAAAAATTCTGCCTTCTTCCATATATCATTATTGTCTGGACAGGTCCACAACCACATTAACTTTCTTACTAAAGGAGATGGGAATAAGGAATACTCTCTGAAGGGAATGAAGCGATTGGCTCAACAGTATTTTCCGCAGTTGTTTACAGCTCAACCTCTTCATTTGTCATCCCAACAAAAAGTGTTAGATACTTTGCCTTGTCTTATTTCTCAGTAGGAAAATGAGCAGCGTATTCATACAGTCATGGAAAAAGAGTTACAAGGGGTAGTGTTCAATATGAAGAAAGGTAAAACTCCAAGCCCGGATGGTTTCCCAATTGAGTTCTACCAAGCTTTCTAGGATATAATCAAAATGGACCTCCTTCATGTGGTAGAAGAGGTACGGACAACTAAAACAATGCTTAAGGAAATTAACAAAACTGTCACAAATCTCATTCTCAAGGCTACTAAGGTGGAGGATATTTCTGGTTTTCGACCTATACCTTTGTGTAATGTCCTATATAAAATAATTACCAAAGTCATGGCAGAAAGGTTGAAACCTCTTCTTCACAAAATTATATCTCCTGAACAAGGAGGATTTGTTCTTGGGTGCCAAATACATGATGAGATTGTGTTAGCTCAAGAAGTCCTTCACTCTATGGACATCCAAAAATATCCAGCTATGTTTATTCAATTGGATCTGTCTAAGGCATAAGATAGAGTGGATTGGGGCTTCTTATGTCAAGTTTTGGCCCAATTTAGATTCTCTGCAGAATGGATAGATTGGATCAAAGCCTGCTTATATTCAATTTCCTTTTCTGTCTTGGTGAATGGTACTCCATCTAAGATCTTTGGGGCTTCTAGAGGGATAGGACAGGAAGATCCCTTATCTCCCTTTTTATTTATTATTTTGGCTGAGTGTCTGGGCAAACTAGCTGCCAAAGCTTGTCAGGATTAAAAAAAATCATGGAATGCAGTTGGCTAAAATTGTTCGCCCATTATCACATCTTCAGTTTGTGGATGACTCAACGATGGTTGGCAGAGCTCCCTGCTTGGAAGCTCAACAGTTTCAGAAATTTTTACAGGTTTTTCCAGCAACCACTGGTTAGTTGATCAATCATGCTAAGTCTAGTATTATCTTTTTTTCACTGTTTTAATAGACAAGAAGAACAAATTCTTAATAGCTTTCATTTTCGAAGGGGTTCTCTTCCACTTCAATATTTGGGTGTCCCTTTGGCCTCCAAGCAAGATACAAGAGTGGCATTGCCTCATTAATAAGTTTGACTCAAAAATGCAGAAATGGGCGAATAAATGGCTATCTTTTGGAGGTAGAATGACTTTGGTCAAGACAGTCCTTCAGGGAATGCCAATATATGTTTCCTCTATATTGAATATGCCAAGAACTATCTTGAAATAGTTGGATTCCATGTCCCAGAGATTCTTATGGAGTGGTGTGCAAGATAAAAGAAAGTGGTCCTTAGTCAAGTAGGAAACTCAATGTCAGCTGAAAAAGTAAGGTGGATTAGGCTTCAAATCTTTTTCAACGCAAAACAAGGCCCTTGGTGCTAAAATCTACTAGAGGATGCTAGTTTTTCTTGATGACCTATGGGCTGCCAATATTAGAGCCAAATATGTGGAGAACAATCCCCCTGATAGAATTATTCAATTATCCCTTCCCACTAAAGGTTTGCCCAATCTTGCCATCCTTGAAGTTGGTGAAGAAATTATTAAAAAATGGCTCTTCTGGATTGTGAATAATGGGCAAAAGGCAAATTTTTCAACTGATTCTTGGGACAGACAGCCCCTGCTTCTCATCCAATACCCTCAGTTTCAGCCACTCATGGAGGATATGCATAATATAGGATGGATAGAGGTACCACATTATGGTAGACTTGCCATTCATCCTTGGGAAAGTGGTAAGTGTTGGATCCCGATTTCGGAATGGCCTATTCACATTGGGTAGGAGGAACAAATTCTGCTTAATGCTATCATAAAGGACTGTCCTCTCTCCACTTCTAATAGGCTGGATATGTTAGGATGGGGGATTTTTGCTACAGGTATTTCTACGGTTTCCTCAGGATATGCTTCTTTGACTAAGGGCACTACTCATCCTCTTAAGGACATCTTTAGGCACATATGGTAGCTTGCTATATGGCCTAAGGTTAGTTTTTTTTTTTTTTTTTGGTTGCTTTTACAAAGAAGAGTCTTAAATGGTGATCGTCTTATGAAGCGTGGATTTTACAGTCATTTTAGATGTGCCTTATGTTTGGAGGATGATAAGACCATTTCTCATCTATTCTTCCAATGTCCGTGGGTTATAATACCCTTATGGCAGCATCTATCTACATTGTTTAACATGCATTAGAATAATATTGGGTCTTTTGAATAACTAATTAAAGATGGGCAAGGACATCTTCCTAAAGGCCAAAATTTACTTTCAGCTCTATGGACTGGGATCTCCCTTCTCCTTTGGAATATTTGAAAAGAAAGAAATAGCAGAATTTTCCAACAGGTTAGTAGAGATATATTTTATGTTTGGGTGAAAACCAAAACCAATGTTGCTGAAAGCATCAGACATAAGATTTCTTTACCTCCTATTCTTACCCTGGAATGGGAGCATATTTGTAAACAATTGTCTTTGCAACCCAGAGATTCTACTATGTCGGCTTTTTAGCAAAAGTACAAACTCAAGAGGGATGGTCAATGGATTGCTCCTCCACTAGGGTATGGGAAATTGAATACTGATGGGGCTTCTAGGGGTAATCCGGGTCTTGCAACTATGGAAGGCATTGGTAGAACCTCTGATGGGTCAGTGGTGTTTTTCTTTGCTGAAAATTTGGGTACTGCAACTAATAATCTAGCGGAGATCAAGGTTGTGTAGAAAGGCATGGAAAAGGGTTTGAAAAGTGGTTGACAAAACATTCAAATTGAATCAAATTCCAAAGTGATTGTTAGCCTATTATCTGATTCGAAAGAAGGCCACAGTCCAAACTGGTGGATGGCGAGAGAGGTTTGGAAAATAAAAAGATTGCAGGAACAGTTTCAAGAGGTGCATTTTAGCCATATTCCCCGAGAACGAAACAAAGTGGTAGATGGGCTGGCTAACTGGGCTTTGGATAACCATAATCCTCTCTGCTATGGTCTGCCACCTATATGGTGGTCCAACAAGATCCAGGAAGATGTGGGGAACATTATAAATTCAGAACTTTTATAATGAGTGCTTCTAATGTTCCTTTCTAGTATACTGCCCAGGCTTGGACAAATAGTTTCAGGCCTAGCATAGTATAATTTGTACTTTTGATATATATTTAATATGAATGTGGTTCTGTTTTTTTTAATATATATATAAACAATGCATATTAGTCAGTTTTTTTGTAAAAAAAAATGATTGAATGAAATCTTTGTCCAAGAGCGCAATTTAGATAGGATAATGGAGATTCTTGATTGACTCAACTAATTGATGTTTGGGCGGTGACAATCCAAGTACTAAATTTGATGTCAACCCTGCTGGCCATGTAAAATTTTGATGATAGTTATCTATTCAGCATTGCCGGCCCCTTCTTATGATTCGTGTTCAAATCTCACTCATGGCATGCCAACATAAATCATCTCTATTGGGCGTTCTATATTATGAATTGAAACATAATACCAGGAGAAACATAAACAATAGGGTAGTGAGCTGCTTTAAAGTTTATAAAGAGATGAATGGAGATATCTGAGTGCCCCTTATGATATTCGGGGTGTCAAATATGCAGTGAAGAAAAAGGCAGCAAAATTTAACCAAGCATGACAAAATTGAATATCCTCGTTCCTCTGTTTTAACTTTTAGCCCAACGCAGCTATTCCTACATTAACAAAACCTTTACAGTTATCCTACAATCCAAGTATTTTGTAAGGCCACATCTCTTGAGACATTTTGACAACATTTAGCGTGGCTACCATGCACTTCCTCTAAATGCATTCACGCCTTTCAAAGCAATCAAAACTAAGGCAAATATCTGCTTTCAATTATTGTGTAAATTTGATAATCATATTAGTAATTGAATGACTATTTCGCTAGTGATCCATTGCATCAAAACTAAGCTTTAAAATCGAGGAACCTTCTAAGAATGAAATATACTACATATTATAATCACAAATATGCTGAAGGACACATACTGAATGATACAAAACATTTTACGCTTCTTGGGTCAGAATAGATAATCTGTAGTTCTGAAACTTAGAGGTATCTTTGTGAAATAAGGAACTTAGTAGTCTATGTTTTATTGTGTGAATTTTATTGCACTTGCTACATTCTAAAGTTAATCAACCATGCAATATTTGTTTTGGAAAGAAAAAGGTGACAATTAAATACCTTGTATGCCCCACACCATAGTCACAAGGTTCGCCGTATTTTATCCAAAAAAATTCAAAATCTGCCGATTTTCATGTGGCAAAAAAAAATTCGTCAAAGTTTGTAGGGTTCGCCGTATTTTTTGATCTGCGCTTTTGTCTGCGTTTGTGGGTCTATGTGCAATGCGAGCATGGAGTGTCGGTGAGAGGTCTGTGGCAGCCATTGACGTTGGCAGCCGAAGCAGCGGGAGGAGCTCAAAAGCCAGCGGGAGGTAGTTCTTTATTTTTATTTACGTTTTTTTCTTTTGTTTTAAATTTGTATCTTTATATTTTTTAATTTGTTTTTTAAATAAATTTTTATTTGTATTTTATATTTATTTATAAGCATGTATTTTAAATTTTTTTATTTTGAAACTAAAAGGGGTAAAAATATTATTAAGAGAACCAGAGAAGCAAAAACCTTACATACCCCTGTCCTGCTCAAGAAGATGAGCAAGATCTTGGGCAAGAATAAGCGGAAGCGCTTGTTCCTGAACACACCAATTCGGCCCCTTGTCCGAGGCCCATTTAGCTAAAGCGTCGGCAACAGTGTTCCACTCACGTGGGATGTGCTTAAAGGATATAAACTCGAAAGCTGCAGCCATTTGACAGATTTGCTTGATAACCAAAGCACGCTGCCAATCCACTTCATCAATATTCCCACTGTTCAACAGGCTAATGATCACCTGTGAGTCGGACTCACAGTTAATACTAAGCAGGCCGTGGCTACAGCAAGTATGAATCGCCTCCAGAATAGCAACGGCCTCCATCAAGTTATTGGTCTGGTGGCCTTTGAATATGGAAAACAAGAAATAAACCGCACCCCTGCTGTCTCTGCCAATGCCGCCAATGCCAGCAGCTCCAGGGTTGCCTCTGGAAGACCCATCGACATTAACCTTGATGCGTCCATCCTCCGGAGGAGTCCAGCGACCCAGCTGACACATTGGGCGCATTTGCTGCTTTGTACTATGCGTAGAGCGCAGGCTAGGACGACCAACCACAAAATCGGGCTTCCCAGGGGAAAGCCTTTCAAGAATTCTGCTCGCAGCAGGGTCCAAGGACGCATTGCTGTCGTGATGCACTTGGAGAGTTTCCTGAATGGCGCTCAGGACCTTCAACCAAACATTGCCAAGACTGACGGAGGACTCTCGGAAGGTTCTACTGTTGCGCTCAAGCCAGAGGTTCCAAAGAATAAAAGCAAGTCCAATGTTCCACGCAGTCTGCAGGATGGCAGCTTTGTCAAGAGGTTGGCCAAGGGGCTGCCAGAATTCAATCAAAGATGAGACATGCCAGCAGGGACAGCCCCAGGCAGTCCACCAAAGATGCCAAATTCTTCTAGAAAAGGCGCATTGGAAAAACAAGTGTGCTTCAGTCTCCTCACTGGCACGGCAAAGTAAACAAATAGACGGACCTTGAAAGCCTCTTCTGCAGAGATTCTCCCAGGTCAGACTTCTGCTGTGGGTAAGAGTCCAAAGAAAAAAATTGCACTTTGGCCACGAGGCAACATTCCAAATTCTCTTCCCCCAGCCAAAATCCACATCACCGAGCCTGATCCTGGTGAGCTTCTGGTAGCCCACAGCAACCGAGTACTACCCATTGGCCACGCCTCCCCAAGCCAGAATGTCATCCTCCGTCAAAGAACTGCAACTCCTACCAGCAAGAATCTGGGCGAGCTCCTGCCTTTCATCCTCAGTGCCCCCTGCGGCCAATGAAACTCGCCTTTCCATTTGTAGGCAATAAAAGGACCACATTGTACGCTTCTTTATAATGCTCCACAGTAGTCCATCCCTCATTAAGAAAGGAGGCGCACAACAGCTGCAAATGCGGATGGGAGGAGCAGAGAGGAGGAGCTCCATTCCAAGAATCCTCCCAAAAGAGAGCGTCCGAACCTCTATTACATATCCAAAACAAGCTGGGCTGGACGAGCTGGGCACCAAGTTTAAGGGTGTTCCACACCATGGAGCCACGCCCCTCAATAGGCATCCTGGGAACTTCAATCGGATTCACTCCCGGAAGATACTTTCAAGAAACGATCCGAGCCCAGAGGTGGGATTGATTGGTGCACCACCGCCAGTATAATTTGGCAGCTAAAGCCTGACTAGCTATAATAGCCGATCTCAAACCAAGCCCACCGTCCTTCTTTGGCCAACAGACAGTGTTCCAATTAATAAGACTCCATTTAGAGTCCCTAAGATTGCCGCTCCACAAAAATTGCCGAGAAAGAGCATCATACTCCTTGAGGAAGTACATCGGGGCCACTTGGATCATGCTCCGGTAAATGGGCAGCGCCTGAATTACAGACTGTAACAGGGTCACCCGACCAGCTGAAGTGAGCCAGCGGTGAGTCCAGTGGTTAATCCTTTGCCTCAAAGTGTCTATAACATTATGCCAAAAAAGCCTGGGCTACCTGCCAAGGACAATGGGAATTCCCAAGTAGGTCACTGGGAGGGACTGCACCTGAAATCTCACAATGGCCGCAACTCTACGCTGGATAGCCTCCGGAGTATTGAAGAAGAAGATGGAGGATTTATGCTCATTGATTCTCTGGCCTGAAGCTCTTAGGTAAAGATCTAAGGTGTCCCGGAAAGCATACGCCTCCCCAATGCGAGCTTCCCTAGCTAGGATGGTATCATCCACAAATTGGAGGTGAGACAGTTTCGGAATTCCGTTACCCCACTGCCACCCCTGAATCATATTCTGGGTCACACGATGCTTAATGAGCCGGCCTAGTCCCTCTGTGAGAATAATGAATAAATACGGAGAAATGGGATCACCTTGACAGAGACCTCTGGAAGACTCAAACAATCTGGAGGGCTCTCCGTTCATTAGGACTGAGTAAGAGGGAGTGGTGACACAGCTGAAGACCCACTTAACCCAGTCTTGCCCAAAGCCAAAAGCAAGTAACATATTCCGCAGGAAGCTCCAATCAGCCCTATCATATGCTTTAGTCAGGTCGAGCTTGATGAACATAGAGCGCTGCTGAGAAAGATGCATAGAATGGATCGCTTCCGACGCTATCACCACGCCGTCAAGAATTTGCCTCCCAGCAACATAGCCCCCCTGTTCCTCTGAAATAATCAAGTGGAGGCAAGCTTTCAGGCGTTCTGCTATGAGTTTAGAAATAATTTTGTAGATCATGTTACAGAGCGCTATGGGCCTGAAATGGTCCAGCCGATTGGCCTGTTTGTCCTTCGGAATTAACACGAGAAAAGTGGCGTTGAGCGCCCTGAGCATCTCTTTGTTCCTGTAGGACTCTTGCACAACTTCTAGCAGGTCATGGCAAATAGTGCTCCAGAACTCCTGGTAAAATTCTGTAGGGAAACCATCCGGGCCTGGAGCCTTGCCTTTGCGCATGCCAAACACCACCTGCTCGACTTCCTCCTTGGTAATCGGCCTTATAAGCGCCTCATTCGCCTCTGGCGTGATGAGAGAAGGTATGCAAGACAAAACTTCGTTCATATCCTGATCCGCAGCCGGCTGCGCGCTAGAGAGGAGCTGCGAGAAAAATCTAATGGTTTCCTCAGAAATATCAGAGGAAGAAGTCACACGGGTACCATCAGAAGTCACCAGGGAGGATATAAAGTTCCTATTATGTTTCGCCTGGACTGACTTGTGGAAGAAGGCGGTGTTTCTGTCACCTTCTTGAAGCCAATCAATGCGGGCCTTCTGTTTCCAAAAAATCTCTTCCCTAAGCTCCCATTCCGAAAGATCATTCAAGGCAAAGAATTCAGCTTTGTGGAGGTCCTCTATTAAGCCAAAGTCGTAAATCTACATGGTAATTGTGTCCAACCTCTCCTGCGCTCTATTTTTCATAACATGGAGATTCTCGAAATTGTTTCTATTCCAGCCTTGGAGCTTTCGCTTCACATACTGCAACTTCTTGGCAAAAGTGAACATGGCAGTTCCATAAGAAGGCCCCCCTTGCCTCCACCAACTCTCCATGAGGTTGTGAAGAGCAGAATCTTGGAGCCACATAAGTTGAAACTTGAAAGGCGCTTTCTTGGGTCCGGGAATATAACTGGTTGTTAGTTTGATGGGCCAATGATCGGACCCCTGCCAATCCAGGATTTCGGACACAAGAGAGAAGGCCCTAGACAACCAAAAACAAGAAACCAAGAATCTATCTAACCGTTCAGAAATAGCATCCTTATCTGTTCTCCTATTGTTCCAGGTGAAGATTCCGTTGATGGGTTGGATATCCGTTAAATGCAGTCTGTCTAGACTCTGTCTCAGGAGCTCAGATGAGGGATCAAGACGTGTTACCCCACCCCTTTTCTCCTCCAGGCTAAGGACAGCATTAAAATCACCTGTCACAATCCAAGGTAGGTAAGGAAAACAGCTCCTCACATACTCTAAATGCTTCCATAACTTCTGCTGTCCCGCGATGTCTCCTGGGGCATAAATATTAGTGACCAGGATTGATTCCCCACATTCAGGGCAGGAAGCAACTACTGATAGCGCGGAGAGGTTAGCAGCCCAATGAAGAGGCGTAACTTTTGCTGGATCCCAGCAAATTGCTAGTCCGCCAGCACTACCTAAAGCTCCAACACATTGACATTGCCCTCCAGTCCAAAACTTAGAACTACAGGTGATCACAGCTTCAACCGAAAGCTTAGATTCCTGGATGCAGAGAATATCCGGCAAGTGCCCACTCACTAACTTTCGCATAGCTCTTTGTTTGGGGATACTATGCAGTCCCCTAACATTCCATGACAAGACAATCATGGTGAGGACTGCGTGAAGTGCACATCTAGGGGCTTGACTGCCCTTGATTCAACTAAAAAATTCCCTGTTCTTTGGATAATCTCCTGGTCCTTCCTGCACCCCACACGAGTAGGGGTAGTGAAGGAGACTCGTTTGAAAGGCCTCTGCATTAAACCCAATACACCAGCTGGTCCTTTGTCCTTCCCGGCGGTCTCTGTGTCTTTCACCAACTCTGCCCAACTGATGTCCTTATTCTGGCGCACTGTAGGGATTGATAAGGCTCCATCTTCTGGCGTGACTACAATTTCTTTATTAATCTGAATAAGCATGTTCTGGTGCTCATAGGAAGAAGGGCACTTCTCAACACACCCCCCAGGTTCTTCCATCTCTTCCGGAGGTATCCCGTCCTCAATGGCCATGCTGTCCAAGGTTTCAAAGCGGTTGAAAGTCAATTCAAGGGGTCTGTCCTGGTTCCTACGCTTCTGCCCTCTGCCTTTTACCCTGCGTCGGACCTGAGTGAAGCCTTCCTTGTCTTGAGCATTGAGGTTCAGCGGGCCCTGAGACGGGTTGACCGAATTCGCTTGGGCTTTATCCTTCGCCACATTGGAAGAGCTGAACTTGGAGGGGTCCTGCTGTGGCGAGTAACCTGACTCTTTGTTTGCATTGGGCTCTGTTTCAGTGAAAGTCCTCGCTTGGGGGCATTGGCGATGTAAGTGGCCATAAACATGGCATATTCGGCATCGAAAGGGAATGGCTTCGTAATCGATTTGCTAGATCCATGAAGAATCTCCCAGGCAGATTTCCATAGAGTCAGGCAAGGGATTATTCAAATCCATTTCCACACACACACGGGCAAAAGAAATGAGCTTCTTGTCCAGAGATTGGTGAGCAACATCAATTGGTGCTCCCAATAATGCAGCGATTTGGCGAAGGATATCTTTGCGCCAAAATTCTAGAGGTAGTCTAGGAAGACGAACCCAGACAGGGACTCATGTTGGCAGGTCTTCAGCAGAATTGAAGCCGGAATGCCAGGGTTTAATAAACAAACCAATTCGGTCAAAGAAGTATGGTCCTCCTTCAAAAATGCGGTTTCTGTCGGAAATAGAGGAAAAATTTACCAGGAAGTAGCTGTTTCCAGCCAGCATAACCTCCATATCACCATCTACTTGCCAGGTGCGACGCAGCCAGGTCTCCAAGGCCGCCTGGGATATGCGGATACCCATAAACTTGCAAATCAAAGTGTGAGCAGAGAGGTAGTCGACATCTTCTTTGACAGAATCAAGAGAAATAACCAAAACCGGCCTGTCTTGGGACCGTGGGAAGCAGCTGTTAACTTTGACGACCCTGGGGCGTTCAGATGCATAAAACGGCGCTTTCCCTCCAGGATCTTCTCCCTGCATCGAGCTTGAGCCTTCAAACCCTCTACGCAGGCCATCGCCTCCCTTACCATTGCTTGTCGTCGCCATCATGGTGAGATCATGAGTCAATATTTTATGGATGCTCATCTAAATTTTTTTATTTTAAGTTTTGTAGTTTTGTTTTACTTTTTTCATTTTCATTTTTTTAATGTTGTATCAATTTATTTTTAATGAATAATTTATTTATTTTAATTTTTATATATATATATATATATATATATATATATATATATATATATATATATATATATATATATAATGTTTTGTAATTATATTTTAATTTTTTTAATGTTTTATTTGTTATTTATAAAGTTTATGATTTTATTTAAAAATATCTTTATTTATTTATTTTAATTTTTATTGTTATTAATTTTTGTATTTAATTTTATATATATATATATATATATATTTTAATGATTCGAATTTAATGGCGAACTTTTTTTCGAACTTTATTCTTTGACGAACTTGAATCGAATTTTATTCTCTTCGAACTCAAACTCAAACTCGAACCTTGTAACTATGCCCCACACATAGCACGGCTCAAATTGTTCTAACCAAATAATATCTGTTATTTGTGCTCAACTTATTGTTTCGGTCTGGCTTGAATTATTCACATGATTGCCCTTGCATAATAACCAAGGGTCCCAAAAAAAAAAAAAAAAATGGTGAAAAATCCAATGGGTTCAAGGTTCAAACCCCAAAAACATTGCCTGTGTAACGACCTTTTGTTTTTTGTTTTTTGTTTTTAAACTTGAGAAATGGTAGGGATCAGGCAATGAGCTGGCACTCTATCCGACTGCCCGCTATTGCTGTGTACTCCTGTGAGTAGGTATTTAATGATTTGGCATATAGGGGAATAGTGATAGTAATCTAGTGGAGGAGTTAATGAAAAAAAAAATTAAATTAAATTTCTATAAAGAAGAGACAATTTAATTTATATAAAACGGTGAAAGTATGAAACAGCGTTGTGGAGACCAAAAATACACAGCTGGCAATATTTTATTCATAAAGCTTGATACATTTTTTAAGGGTGCAAATCCAATTGGAAAAACACAAAAGTTCTTGGTATTTTAATAATGTCTGTTTTGTTTACCAGGCTTATCATAGTAATTATATATAGATATGAACAGTGCAGTGGACTGAAGAAAATAAAAGCGTTGGATTAAACTCTATGATAAGATAATGGTTAATTATTGCGAAACTTTTTCTTTTAGTCAAAGTTTCAGATAACTTAAAGACCTAGACTATGATGTGGGGTAATTTTTATAGTCGTAGTGGCCAAACCCTTAGTTTGTGGCCATTAATAGCAATGAACATATAATTTCAGATCTGTTTTAGCACCATTTTTGAGTCGTTAGTTACCGTCACTTGGTCCTAAGGTTAGCGACTTGTTCGAAGACATTTTGGACCCTTCTACCATTGCTTTGGAAGGTCTGTTTCAGATTATTTTACACAGCAGACTGCTATTGTAATTGCAAGTCAAGTTTAAATGTTATGCTTTCGGTGTGTTTATGAGTTAGTGATCGTGGCAGCTGTTTTCTTTCTTATTCATGCTCTAACATCGCTAGTGTCAGTTTGGTTTGTGTAAAGGTAGCATCCCACCTATGTGGAAAGATAATTTAGTTTGAATAGATTTTATTTGTTTGTGTAAAATCAATCTTGTTGTATCATCCACCAAGGACGGACGATTGTAAAACCGTAGCCAGATTATCGGTGGATAATAGCGACTATAGATTAAGTACTTGTGGTTATGTCTTACTTGACTATGGTAATGGGCGGAATACTGTAATGACCCCTTTCTGGATATTAGATTAAACAAGAAGTTATTCTATCAATCCAATCAATCAAATATGAATTTTCAGATTTATCTCAAAACCCTAGCAAGTTGAACTTACAAATATTGTTGTAGATTACCTTGAAATTAGCTCCAAAATATTATTTCAATTCTCCAAAATATATCAGAAAATATAATAATATATTTGCCAAATAACCACCCAAGAACCTGATTTTTTGGTGAAGTATAGAGTTGGAATTTATGATTAAAATTCAGAAAATAAGTGTGGCTGAGCCACACTATCGAATTGCTTCCGGAAAGACCCCAAAGTGGGTCGCCAACCCCCACAAACTGGTCGCTGCCCTTGTGGTTGTGTGCAGCCCTCCAAAATGTGTTTCTCTGCCCTCAAACAGCCGTTCCAAGCCAACGCCTAGCTCCTCCAGTGGTTCGCTCACCTGCAAAGTCTCACTTGGTGTTGAAAACACCTTTTGATGTCAATTTTGCTCAATGCAACTTCTTGATGAAGTTGCCCTAGGTCTGAATTTCAAGGGTTTTCGTCATTGATTCAACTCCCTTGAAGGGTTTTCATCCTCCAAGTGCAAGCCCAGTTTTTCGTGCTTAGACTCCAAGAAAATGGTTATCCAAAAAAGTCATGAACCTCTCCAAATGATTCTCCTTTTGCCTTAAATAGTGTCCCCAATTGAAGCGCCCAAAATTGGTAAGGGAGAGTAACTTTTAGAATCTAAAAGGGCCCTTCCCTTATGATCCTTTTAAGAAATCACTTAAACAAACAAGGTTCCATAAAGGTCCCCTTTTAAGTGAACTTAAAAACATAAAGTATCTTTTTCAGGAAAAGTGCAAATAAGACTCAAGTGTTCCCCTTCTCTCTATTCGCCCCTTAGCTTATTGGAAAACAATTTTTAAGCTAAGGGTCTTCATGTCTCAACTTGAAAAGCGAGACATGACAATCCTCCCATCCCAACATTGGTTGTCCTCAAGCACTTGCAAGCTAGGATGTTGAAGGATGGCTGCCCCTTCCCAAGTAGCATCTTCAAAAGGTAAATCCTTCCAACGAATCAAGTATTCCATGATGACTTTGTTTCTAAGCTTTCTATCTTTTACCTCCACAATAGCATCTGGGATTAGAACAAACTTACCCTCTTCATCAAGAGGTGAAAAACATTGTGAATCTTGCTATTTTCCAGTAGCTCTAACTCATAAGCAACTTCACCCACCTTCCTTAAAATTTTGTAGGGATCATAAAACCGAGGTTTTAGCTTTTCCACCCCACTTTGTTTGATAGAAGATTGCCTATAGAGCTGCAATCTTAGGAAAACCATGTCATTTACCTCAAAATGTCTTTCCTTTCATTGCTTATCAGAATAGATTTTCTGTTGGTTTTGAGCTTGTTGTAGGTTCCTTTTTAATTGATCTAAAATTTATGTGCATCCTTGGACTAGATAAGCAACCCCGAGTACTCTACTATCACTCCAAATTAGATCAAGGAAAGAAAAAACTTCATAACCATATAGTGCCTTGAAAGGAGACATACCTATTGACATATGATATGTGGTGTTGTAGCAAAATTCAGCCATGTATAACCATTTATTCCATACCTTTTGCTGCCCTGAAACATAATTTCGAAGGTATCCCTCTACCCACTTATTCACAATTTCGGATTGCCCATCCGTTTGAGGGTGGTAGCTAGTGCTTGGAGTCAATTCAGTACCAACCAAATGGAAGAGCTCTTGCCAAAGAGGTTCATAAACCGGTTGTCCTTGTCACTAACAATGTTTTTGGGTAATCCATGAAGCTTGAACACCTCTTTGAAGAACAAATCAGCCACCATAGGAGCATTACAATGGGCCAGTAATGCAAAGAAATGAGCAAATTTGGTGAGTCTATCCATGACAACCATAATGGAATTCTTACCTTGAGTCAAAGGTAACCCCATGATGAAGTCCATAGATATGCTCTCCCATTTTTGTTGACGAATGGATAGAGGTTGAAGAAGACCAACGAGAAATGTGTGCTCATTTTTGTTATGTCGAAAAACAATACATTCCCTAACATATTGAAGCACTTCATTTTTTTTGCCCTTCCAATAGAACCTCTTACCTCTTTGTAGGTCTTGAAATATCCTTGATGCCCCGCCATAGGTGTATCATGAATAACCCTTAAGATTTGAGTCTTAAGCTTGGATTTTGGGGTCAAATAAATTATGTTCTTGTATAAAATCAAACCATCCACCACTACATATCTTTCATCATTCCTGCTCCCTTCCATCACAGCTGTAGCTAAGGTATCTTTGACATATTTTGCAGTTAGGACAGCCTTCCAATCCGCTGTAATACCACTCATAGCACACAAAAGAGGCTTCCTAGACAACGCATTAGCCACCGCATTGTTTTTTCTTTCACATACTCAATGTCAATCATATGATTGCCACTTGCTCACCCATTTTTGTTGCCTATCGTTCAAATCACGTGTGAAAAAATATTTTAAACTATTATGATCGATTTTCACAATAAATTTCTCACAAATCAAGTATTGACGAAATTTAGCCAAAGCATGCATAATGGCTAACATCTTATCATAAATTGAAAATTTCCTCTCACTTTCTTTGAGTTTCCTGCTTTCAAAAGGAATAGGGTGCCCCTTTTGCATTAGGACAGCCCCTATACCTTCCCTTGAAGCATCACATTCCAATACAAAAGGAATGGGGAAATTTAGAAAAGCCAAGACGGGGCAAGAACTTATGATTTTTTTAAGATTTTCAAATACCTCCAAGGCTGTTTTTGACCAACCAAAAGCACCTTTCTTAGTCATATTTGTGAGGAGGGCAGCAAGTTGAGAGAAACCCTTCACAAACCTCCTGTAGTAATTGTATAATTCGAATAAACCCCTCGATTGCTTGAGAGTAGTAGGGGGTGGCCAATCCAAGATAGCTTGAATTTTTTGTTGGTCTACATGAACTCCTTGGGAATTGACCACATGCCCCAAATACAAAATTTTTGAAGTAGCAAATTCACATTTCAATTTTTTTGCAAAAAGTGTTTGTTGTTCCAATCCCCTAAAACTGTGTCCAAATGGTGCAAGTGCTCCTCCCATGTCTTGCTATACACAAGAATGTCATGAAAGTAAACCAAGACAAAGTTTCTTAAGTATTACCTGAATATATGATTCATGCAAGATTGGAATGTGCCCAAAAATTCATAGTGCCCATAATGACACCTGAAAGCGATTTTCTGCACATTTTCATCTCTTACCCAAATTTGATGGTACCCAGTCTTCAAGTCAATCTTGGAGAAGAAAACCGATCCGGATACCTATTTTTTATTGTCTTCTTATTTAGCAACCTGTAATTAATGCACATCCTCATAGATCCATCTTTCTTCTTCACAAGCACTACCGAAGAAGCAAAGGGGCTGGAACTAGGCCTTATGTGACCCATATCAAGAAGTTCGTGAATGGCTTTCTCTATTTCTTCTTTGAAAATTCTTGAATGGCGGTAAGGAGTGATTACCGCTTTAGTACCTTGTTCCAACTCAATGATATGCTCAAATCCTCTCTCCGGGGGTAGCCCATGAGGAATGTCACCAAACACCTTAGCATGCTTATCAATAAAGCGCTGAACATCCTTATGAATAGGTGGCTGTCCCAAATCAGCATTCATATCCTTAACAAAATACTTGGCTGCCCATATAACCTGCCCTTTGTTGAAGGCTCTTTCCATTCTTTTTGAGGTCACAACCAAGGGTGCCCCATTGTTCAAACCTTGAATTTCATTTATTTTGTATTTTAGCTTCATGGTTTGAAAGTTTTGTCTGTATTCTCCAAGGAAGTGCAACCATTGAACCCCCAAAATTACATCCACCTCTCCAATATCAATCATGTGGAACTCCCCTTCAATCTTTTGCTTACCCAAAGTGAGTTTCAAATCTCAAATTTTATGATGACAAGGAATAGAAATTCCATCTCTGAGAGTTACCTTGAAACCTTCAAATGAAATAGTGTTTAAACCACATCTTGAAGCCAGTCTTTTGTCAACAAATTATGTGCAGCCCCATTATCAATGAGTATGGTGACTCTTTTGCCCTGCAAAACTCCTCTAACCTTGAAAGGGTGGTGGTTAGGAATTCCTGTTATGGTTGCTAGGGTGCCCATCTTGCCTTCATCAACATTTGTAACTTGCTCTACTGTTTTGAGGACCGTTTCAAACGTTTCCATACTGCTGTCACTTGTTTGCAGTCCTTCCAATGGCCCTCTCCTTGGCTGGAAATTCATTTTTTTGTGTTGCTCTACTGTTTTGAGGACTGTTTCAGACTTTTCTATACTGCTGTCACATGCTTGCAGTCCTTCCAATGGCCCTCCCCTTCGCTGGAAATTCATTTTTTTGTGTAGGACGGTTTTTGAACTCACTTTAGCCTCTTTGGATGCTTTTCTTCTTGCTGGAAATCTCTTTTTTACTGCACATTAGGGTCTGAATTTGTCATTTTCTGAATTAACTCCCTAGGCTGCCTTGCCTTCCTCCCTTCCTCATGCTCCCTACAAGGTACATTGCTGTTTTTAGGCCTTAGGAAGGGCAGATTTTGCACAAAAGGGGCTGCGATTTCAGTCATGGGCTCTTTTGATGGCCATTTGGAGTGAAGGGGGTTTAAAAGCCTTAACCAAACCCTTGAGAGATGGAGATAGTCCTTCAATGAACCATGTTGTAAGTCTATTCTCCGAAACATCCTTAACCAAGGTGGATATCCTTTGGAACTCTTCAATGTAATTTTCTAAAAATTTCCCTTGTTGCAAGTGGGCCAAATCATGGATATGCAAGTCCAAATCTGCCTTTTCAAATTTATCAATGACTTTATTTTGGAATTCCTCATAGGTCTTGATGGTGTTGTGTCCTAGGGTTGTCAACCCTTGGTGCCACCATTCATGGGCAGCTCCCTCTAAATGTAAAATAATTAATGATAAAGCATCCTTCTCCTTCAATTTATGCAAAGAAAAATATGTAACCACCTTATTGATCCAAGCCCTAGTTAAATTATTTGTAACACCATCAAAAGTAGGTAGGATAAACTTCCCTATCTTTTCATTCCACTCTACATGATTGTCCCCCCCTTTGTTGGAACCTCCTCTATCTTTTTTTCAAGTGACATATCCATTAAAGCTCATCTCCTTTCAAAAAGGGGGTGGATAAGTCATATATTCTCCATATGATGCTAACAAATCAGCTTTGTATGAAGGTTGTTCCTTCTCTTTCCTTGAAGTGGATTCCTCTGGAAGAACCCTAGGATTAGGTATGGATCCCATGCCCACATCCACGGTGTTGCTTGCCAAACCCTACTCTTTATCTCTCTTCATATGCTTCACTGTTTGAAGAAATTCTCCCATCACTTCTCTCATCTGTTCTTGTGTTCGAGCTAACCTCTCGAGCCTAGCCCTGTCCATGTCACTGATTGACATATAACCCTTGTTTTCCATAGCTAGCCAAGAAATTGGCTTTGATACCACTATAATGTCTCCTTTAGGGATATTAGGATAAACAAAAATTTATTCTATCAATCTAATCAATCAAATATGAATTTTCAGATTTAACTCAAAACCCTAGCAAGCTGAATTTACAAATACAGTTGTAGATTACCTTGAAATTAGCTCCAAAATATTATTTCAATTCTCCAAAAAATAGCAGAAAATATAATAATATATTTGCCAAATAACCAGCCAAAAACCTGATTTTTTGGTGAAGTATAGAGATGGAATTTATGATAAAAATTCAAAAAATAAGTGTGGCTGATCCACACTATCAAATTGCTTCCGGAAAGACCCCAAAGTGGGTCGCCAACCACCACAAATTGGTCGCTGCCCTTGTGGTTGTGTGCAGCCCTCCAAAATGTGCTTTGCTGCCCTCAAACAGCCGTTCCAAGCCAACGCCTAGCTCCTCCAATGGTTCGCTCACCTACAAAGTCTCACTTGGTGTTGAAAACACCTTTTGATGTCAATTCTGCTCAATGCAACTTCTTGATGAAGTTGCCCTAGGTCTGAATTTCAAGGGTTTTTGTCCTTGATTCATCTCCCTTGAAGGGTTTTCGTCCTCCAAGTGCAAGCCCAGCTTTTCGTGCTTAGACTCTAGGAAAATGGTTATCCAAAAAAGTCATGAACCTCTCCAAATGATCCTCTTTTTGCCTTAAATAGTCTCCCAGTTGAAACGCCCAAAATTGGGAAGGGAGAGTAACTTTTAGAATCTAAAAAGGCCCTTCCCTTATGATCTTTTTAAGAAGTCACTTAAACAAACAAGGTTCCATAAAGGTCCCTTTTAAGTGAACTTAAAAACATAAAGTATCTTTTTCAGGAAAAGTGCAAATAAGACTCAAGTGTTCCCCTTCTCTCTATTCGCCCCTTAGCTTATTGGGAAACAATTTTTAAACTAAGGGTCTTCATGTCTCAACTTGAAAAGAGGGACATGACAATTACTCGTAACTCTAGCTTGTTGATTATGTGGGAGCATTGCGATAACAATTAGTGTGTCTTAGTATCTCTCCGTAGGATCTCTATGATGGTATGTTTAATTAATAATAATTCTAGTTAAGGATGAGCTAATATGGACAGAATGAAAAGTACACATTATCCCTAGACATGTTTTAGTCTCGCAATATGGTGTTACTCTCATAAAGTAACTTGCAACCCGTTTTGATTATCCCTCTTTAAAGAAACTATTTTTTTTGTTGTTGAATAAACCCTAGGCTTGTATACTTCATGTTAGCATGAGAATTATCCCTGGAACTTTAGTTCAGATGCATTATTGAAAACCCTTATCATGGTTAATACATGTTGAGAAATAGAAATGATGCATGGGCTGTCGGTAGGTTTTACCTTGTGATGTAATGTTTTGGGCATTCTTTTGTATGGGAATCATGATAGATATTGCCCGCTTTAGCTAATGTGTGTTAATGCGAGTTGTTTTGTTTTGAGGCTTGTTTAGACTTCTCTAATAGTTAAAGGAGCATGGTGGTACTTATTGTCATGTCCCCTTCTTAAGTATGAGTGGTTGAAAACCCTTAGCCTGATTCCTTATTGTTTCCCATAGGCTAAGGGAAGGAAAAATCAAAGGGGAAACTTTAATTTTCTTTTTCAAGTTGTAAAAATTTACTTTTGATAGATCTTTTCTAATTTTGACTTGAAAATGGGGCTTTTGGATCATGGGCTAGTTTAGCCCTTAAGTGAAGTTATAAGGCACGTACTTTTTAAAATGTTGGAATTTTCCCTCCAAGTGGAGCGCACCTTTTGGGAAGGCTTTTGTAAAAGAATGATATAAAAAGAGGAAGGAGAGTCCTTTTGAGAGGTTATCATGTTTTATGAATTGAATTTTGAGTTTGAGCACGAAATGCTTGGCTTATCTCCATTGAAGACGACAACCTTCACTAGAAACCTAAAGTTAAGGATAAAAATCCTTAACCTCATTTGGGAAGCATCTTTCCAAAGGTTGTAAAGGGCAGATCTGAGTAGTTGGTGGTTTTTAGGGCATCATCTTGTGGAGCACAGCAGTTTGCAGGGTTCTGAGAGAGAGGCGTCTATCCTAGGGTGGCGGCCCACTTTGGGAAGGAAATCTACAGTTTTTAGGGCATATTATTGGATATTTTTGATATATTTACAGTCAAATAATCAGATGGTATTTATTTGTGATTTTTCAGCCCTACACTTGTATGCAAAAATCAGATTTGAAGGTATTTCATGAGCTGTAATTATTCTAAAAATTTTGGCAAGTATTTTGATAATAAAATATTGCAATTGGTGCTCTAAATGTGTATTTCCAAAATTCTGAATTTTTTTTTAGGGTTTGTGGTTAATTTCTAGATTTGCATAATATGCCCTAAGAGGGACATTACACTTCCTTACTCGCTTGCACACTTGCATGTTAGTACCCTTGGTAAGTGTCTGCACCTTAAGGTGATAGAGGTTGTTTGAGTGTGTGACTATTCTTGTTTCTTAAAACATCTTAAACTTATAACAAGCTCGTCGGAGTTATGTTAGTTTCGCTTTGGTTATCTTAGATTGCAAACCCCTATCATGATAACGTCTCATGGTAGAGACTCTTCACTAGTTCTATGTCGAACTACATCTGAACCTGATTCTGAGGAGCAGATCTATAGGTTGCCATGTTGAGGTGGGGCATCAGGTCTAGGTCTTAGGCCAGATTAGGGTTGGCATGGTTGCATAGTAATCATACAACCGTTGCATTTATTCTTGTCTTTGACATGTGAGTTTATGTTGATGCTTTGTGTGTATTGTGCCACGAAATTGGCTAGTCAGTGGACATTGTTTGTAGCGTAGTTGTGCGTTGTTCATTCAAAAAAAATATATGTGTGTTTTTGCATGTATTTCAATCATGCAAAATTCTGGGCATGACAATATCTCAGGCTATAAGTCAACCTTTTACCAGATAATGGTATTGATAACAAACATGCAAAGCAACTATCTGAATATACATTTTTTTACAAAATATAATATGAATGGACTTCATTAAGTTTCTAGATTATGCATTTCCATGAGATCTAATGAAATTGACAAAGAAAACATATCTAAATTAATGCACACTAATTACATATTTATAATTTATTAAGCCTGTAAAATAATAACTACACAGTTCCATATGTAAAAGGATTCACCTTCCACAAGCGACCACAATATCATCAAACTTACTGACACCAACAACCTTTCCTTCTTGTAATTGTTGCTCTATCTCTCTTACTGCTTCTATGTAGCCCCTAAAAAGAATTAAAATGTAATTGAAAATTATAAAACACGGGATTGTCCCTTAAATGAAACTTCTAGAAAACAAATAATTGTTCACCCAAAAATAAAGGAATATAGAAGGCAAACTGCTTCAACTTGGATTAACATCAAAAACATGCCACATTACATAAATACATCCTACCAAACAGAGGAATTATAAATAATCAAATGGAGAATCAGTTGCTGTTTAATATTGTAACATACGTGAAAACATAATTAACTTCAAGTTGAATATCAAAAAGTAATGAGATCCAATTCTTGAAAAGGTGCTTAAATTAGGATCTACAAATACAAAAAGATTAATACGAACTTCTTGATACTTAGATTGCTTCATCTAAGTGCACCTATAGGTCTACCTTGCTTTTGTTTGCATTGTCCTGTAGATATAGCTTTCATAAAAATAAAAAAAGCTTTAGTTTAGTTTCACTCAATTCATATTACCAGCCATTTTTTTACCCGATTCAGCCAATACAAATGTTTTCTAAACACATATTTTCAAAGTTTTTACTTTAATCATGGAAGTTCTAAAATGTATACTAATTTCTAAGGTTACTAATGGATGTTACCATTCAACGACAGCTCTACAACTCACAATCCATAAAACAAGACTCGACAAATACCATTATTGTTACAACCCCAAATATTAAAAAGACACCCTTTAGACCATTATTCAACATGTATGGTACTTATATTATGAATAAGAGATTGGACTCCAGTAAAAGAGCATATATGTCGCACATTGTGAGCCTAGTAAGCGATAAGAACAAAAGAGCATGTCATAATGAGCTATTTTGTTCCTAAACCTCATATTTGGCTGCGATTTGAAGTTTTGGTCCTTGCCTCTTCAGAATGTTACACTTCAAATCTTTAGGACATTTAAAGGGACTGCGTATATGTCTTGGAGCCTACTTAGTACTTAATGGTTGTTAGGGTTTCATACCTTATTTTGTATAAATTATGGTTTTCGCCCTATTTTATTTGTCCATCTTAACATTTGATCAATAATATACTGTTGGAAATTTTTCTTCGTCAAGTCTGAAATAACTGTAAGTGTGGTCCAAACTCTTAGGCGAGCAGATGCAACCCAGCCATTTTCTTGATTACAGTATTTCAAAGTTATTTAGTTTTATGTTAATGTTTTTTAAGTGCTGTGTAGTTGAGGATCTTAATGCAATTGATGAAAAAGCAAGGATGATAAACCCTCATAAAGAGAGACCCTATTCTTTTTCAAAACACACCAATATTGAAATCCTATAGCAATAGGACTGATTTAAATTCAGTATGCAATTTTTTTCTTTCCTACAGAATATATGCATTAGGTTATGTCGCAGGATGAATAAAGTGTATAATCATGCTTGTCATGCAAACACACTCGATACCTTCACCTCATACATAACTGGTTTTCATATAAAAGTACATGCATCTTAAACTTCATATACATAGATTTTACCACTCATATTGCTTTAAAGTCAAACTAAACATATTTCAACATCTACAATCAGTCCAGGGAACAGATGTAGCTAAAAAGAACCATGACATATCAGATCTCTTCTACTTCTGTTATCTCCTTTGCTTCCCGTATAACATTAATAGGAAAACATGCACGTACATTTTAAGAGGTGCATAACACATCCAGGTTTCATACAATATTTCCCGTCGTCAGTTCTAGAGTTTGCAATGAAACCTTGAAAAAAGATCTGTCCTAGATAGAATGAAATCTAAATCAAATCTGAAAGCATCATAAAATGCTGTAATCATAATGGTGAGATAGGAGGTACGATGATAAATTCCAATTGCAGTGAAGGAACCAAAGAAGTTAATTTGATTACTGACTGCTCCAAGCATGGTAAACCATTCCACACAAAGGAACTGATTCACTGTAGGAAATCATTAGACACATTACTTAACTCTTTTAGAAATGCTCAACAACCGAAAAAGCAACAAGAATAAAAACTATTATAAATTTAATAAGACAAACATACTTTTATCTGGGGAAAAGATGTCTAGAAACCAAAATATTATCTTCTGTTATTTCATTAGTTCACCTTCTTGCATTATGTAGTCTAGGCCAGTACTCTCCAAAATGATTGACTTTGAGTAGAGGGTGTTATCATGATCCAGGAAAGATTGCCTGACAGTTGGCTCATATTTCGATGTTGATAACTTGTTCATGAAATATCTACTGGGCAAAGAATTCCTCTCAAATACAATATTGATCTCTAGCAATGGCCATGACATCAAAGAAAGACATGGCATCCAATTTTAAGGAAAAAGTGCAGTGTGTTGCTGCAAAACCAAAACCTTAGGGTGAAGGCAATATAACCATGTTCCGTAGGTATTTTTATTTTGCATCCCTTTCTTGAAATGATAATAAAGGGTAGGACAGATGGTTGAAATCAATGCTATTATTATTGAGTTCAAATTTGCTTACCACTCTAATGTAAGGGCTCTACTAAATTGAAAATTCTTTAGACATGGTATAAATCTTATTCATTTTCCCATTTAGGTTTGTAATAAAATATCCAGTCCATATTATATGACCATTATATTTAGATTGAATGCATATATATAATAATTCTTACTCACTTGCAATTACAAACACATTGTATCCATTTCTTCAAAATCAAGTGGCCTCGTACTGATATGACAATCGGTAAAAAGTCATATGTTTTCTTACACGAGAAAAAAATGCACTCTTCCTTGAAAAAGAATTGAGTAAAACTGAAATTTAGACTCTACCATGTTCCCAATGAGTTTGAACCACCAACCGGTATAGTATATGGTTTTCTTCCTTCCTTTATTAATCTTTCTTTCAAAAGATTACAAAGAGCCTGCATCAAAGTGATAAAATTTAGCAGAAGATATAAGTTTGATAGGAAGAAAATTGAAATCTATCATTCCATTTACACAGTGTATCAACCGGTAAAGGAAGAAAATGCAAACAATCCAAACAGATGTGCATCTCATCTTTAATCTCATTCCAAGAACAGTCTTGCTGTAAAACATAGTTAAATTACACCTCCCTTAACACCTCTCTTCATTCAATTCATATCAAATGATCTGTTTTGCAAGGATTCCTCAAGAAATCATAAAGTTGTATAACTAGAAATGTTATGCAGTTGCTTATATTAATTTGCAATCTATGCTTTGTGAGAACAACATTCAAGCACTTGATCAAACATATCATAGTAAAATATGCATAATCACAAGTCTTACAGACCATAAAAAATTCAAACTACATTTGCGTAAAAAACACGTTTGATAATATTAAGTGCATGGAACAGAAATTTCTAAAAATATCAAGTTCCATATGGAAAAACCGAGACTATAGGAATGATCCTGAGGGCCTTGACAATTGAAATCTTTTTCTTGGAATCTTAAATGCATCATATTGGTCTACATCCATTTTTTAGTATTTTCTTACATACATGTTGAATTAATAATTTGATCGAACCCCTAATTTACTTCATCAGGCACCTAATAAAAAATCTGTCCTTATCAATTGAAATATTTTTCTTGGCAACTTAAATGAATCATATTGAGCTTTAAAAGTGTTAACTAATGATACATCCAAATCTAACTTAGAATAACAGAATCAAGACACATTTATCAATGAAAAAGTAAAATTTGCAGCTTTATTTATCCTAATATTGATTCTCAAATAACTTCAGAAGATTAAAATACCTAAAACAAAATACCAATGTTCATATTTGAGCAGGATAAGAACTTACAACACTTCCAGTTCTTGCATGCTCCTCCTTGGAGACAAGTTCTATACTAGCACCGACCATTCGCTCGACAAGAAGATTCCCAGTCAAACCCGGATCTTCATCCACTTGAGCCTGAAATTACTCAGACAACACCGGACAATAGTTTTACTATTTATGCATAAAGGCTTGGCATATATTGACACTTGAAATAATAGGTTTTTATAATGTTTGAAGCAACACCCCAAAAGAAAGCACTGATGAATGGAAATATAGTAGGATGGAAGACTGAAAATATCAAAGTGATTACAAAAGAAGAGTCAGTTTTAAAACCTTGGTAGTTCGCAATATGAGGTAGCAGTCAAGATTCAAGTATCGAGCTGCCACTGCAGTTGCTCGGCAGTGGTTACTCTGAATGCTTCCTATTGTAATAATGCAATCAGCACCTTGTGCCTTTGCATCTGCCATCAAAAATTCAAGCTTCCGCACCTTATTCCCACTAAGTTGCATACCTGATAAGTCATCCCGCTGCATCACCAAAATTAGTGTTTATTTACAAGAATGCAGGTTTTGTGCAATAGAAAGGACAAACCCATGCAGACATATAGTGCCGGAAATCATTAAGCTAGGAACATTAGATCACAGAAAAAATTGGAGAGAATTCACAGATTTGAACCTCTTTTATTACCTTTATCCAAACTTCAGTATTTGCTGGCAAGCCCGGAAGATTCCATCGATGAATTGGTGTAGGAACCTGTTAAGATAAGAAACTGTATAATTATATAATATATACCTATGACAACATAACCCAAATTTTATGCACTGCTACAACAATTTGCAAACCCATAACAAACACGCAAGAAAAGAACCTTGTGATCGAAATAAATAAAGTATGACTCATAAAGCAATCCAGTTTACTTATGTAAAGGCATTTCGAATGATTAGTAATTTAATTATAATGAATAAAATATTCCATATTTCGACACATACCATGAGATGCACATGCAGATGAATTGGCTAGAACACAGAACGTATAAAGTGAAAAAGCTCATTTTGCTCAGAATAAAGTGCATTTCCATCAGTAAATGGCAACCCAGTGTCTAAAGAACTTAGGATTTCTACCAAGTTTTGTTTGTTAGTTACATGTACAATTGTCATTTTATACATAAAGAGATATTTTAAAATATGGGACACTATAAGAAGTCAAAAATATACCGGTTTCGTTACAGATTGCTTCCCCACATGTGCATGCCCACATGGAAACCAGAGACTTCTATCCATATGGTTAGGGTATAATTAAATCCTGATCAGTACAAGAAGGTAAAGGTGAATATAAACAATCTTGGTAAACCCTCGGGGTGAAGATTGAAGTATGGCCATTATAAAATCTATCGCGGTAATCCTTGATAGGTGACATTTAACAGGCATCGTCAACATACTGTGGGGACTTAGATTTATAAATGTGAGGCTCCAACCAAGTTCACCATATCCATCTTACCAAATATAGCATCACATTTGCGGCGTCTCTGGCATCTTGATGCAGCATTCTGGACTAAACAATCCACCACCTTAACCATGGGATAACCCAAACAGCCCATGCAATAGCTATAGAACAAACCCAAATGGCCCACACAAGCCCATCACATGACAGGGACAACCACGTATTAGGACACAAGATTTTATTTACCAGCGAACAACTTGTGCATCACTGTATAGCCATTCATCCAAAGACTCAGAAAGAAAATTATCTAAGAAACAAATCCATGTATCATCTCTTCAGATTTAATAGATGACCAGTGATCTCGTCCCTGTTTCCTGCTTTTCTAGAAAATACAGTCATTGGCATTTTGTTGATTATGGATAAATAATCTACAAGGTTCTTGGTCTATTATAACTTCAGTCTGAATTGTATAAGATATATAGAACCTAATCTCCTTCAATGCTAAATCCATAAAGGCATAAGTGAATTCTTGGGCTGGTTTATATTCTGTTTGATGTAAAAGCACTACCGAAAGAATACCAACTGCAGAATTATAAATACATACCATAACATAACACAGAAGAACAATAGAGAATAACAGCTTTATTGTATAAGGTAGCATACAATACAATTGCTAGTACAGGAAGGACCTGTCACATCAGCCCCCTTACCCCAACATTCAACTTGCTATGTATAAGACAAGAGAACCAACAGTTGTCAGTTAAAACACAAGTGTTGACCCAACCATTCATAACTAAAGACTCGTTAATACACTACCCAAATTCAACAACAGAATAATTAACATAACTAAGTCAGCTACCAAACATTTATTATATTGTATGCTGATAACAATGGCAATACTAACATGACAGTCTACATATTTCTTCATTTTTGTCCCGCTGGAAGGATTTTGGTACATATTCTGGACAGTATTCTGGTATGTTTTGTGATGGGGGATCTTTAATCTTTGGCATTCCTTCTTTCCCATATTTTGGTGAGTATGAATATTTTGACAAGCCTTGACCAAAATTAATACAAATGCTTTTATCTCATAATTTAATTGCATGGTCATCTCAAAAAATGACATGAAGAGTATTAAAAAATAATGACAAGAAAAACTTATCAGGGATGATGCGCTTTCCCAAGGGGGACAGATGTTTGGCCTTAAACCCTTTGTCATAAATACACAAAGTCTAACATGAAACCCCACAAGAATCCAAAAGAAAAATTCAGTAAAACTGAAATTCAAGAAAGCATATGGAAATGAAAGCTATTCCACATTAAAGGACATGTCAAAAACTTTCGGGCACATATAACATGACTATACTTTGAGAAACTACAAGAAAACGAGCATTTTGACTTTGGTTTTCTTAAATTTTCTTATGGCAGCTAACGTAAGGCCCCTTAGGTCGATCTGGTCAATTCTAAGCCATTTCCTAGTGCAACCTCTCTTTCCTCAAACCTGTATATGACAGAAAAGGGGGTATGGGGGATTTATGCTGTCGTTAATGAAATTCAAAACCCTAAAGTTGTCAGTATTGCCATAACATCGGCAACATTAAAGAAACTCATTCAATGCATAAAATCCCCATTTACTGTTTTACATAATTCAACATTCTCTCTTATCTGTCCTGCAGCGACTTTAAGAATAAGATTGTTTTGGCAATTTGTGACAGCAAGGTACTTCTGACATCAGTGCATGCTATCAGAACAAAGTCAACATTCTAAGAAGCTGAATTAGTGTGCATTTAATGCTGTACGTAATGATTTCATCAAGATATTTTTCTAACAGCAGAGAAAGGTATCTTCACTGTCCTTAACTGCCTCTTATGCTTTGCTGATCTGTAATCGACTTAGATATTCCAAGAATGGTTCACGAACATGGATTTGCTCTTATTTATGTGCTGATCCAATATACTACGCTACTTAAATTAACACACATAAGGCTGAAAAATGATGTTTGCTACATCTATGGCTGCCATCTACATCTTATATTCATTATGCAACTGTGTACATGCCCACAAATTACAATGCTTACAAACCAAATGTCATACCCCTTTAATGCTACTACCAACACGTGACCCTTCCAATCCACAAGGCAATGGTGTAGTACCAACATGTGACCCTTCCAATCCACAAGGCAATGGTGTAGTAAAGAAGTATGTTGGTTCTTTAGATTGTACATGAGTGAAATATACTCCTACTTGCTCTTATGAAGAAGCACTATGCTTGTTCTCGGCTGAACATGTCATTCATAAGATTTCTTAAGTGCTTGAATTAGTGAAGTAGTTGCATAGACTGAAAGTATGCAAGTAACAATACTCAAACACATATGTAAAGGGAGATTAACACAATAATTTAACCTAGAAACCCAATGTGGGAAAACTCCAGAAGAGTGAAGGTGTGTGCCTCCTTGCCTCCACTATCATCTTGCAAGAGTTACAAATCAATTGCTCAATTTGAGCCTTCAAATGCATTGCGGGCCTTTTCTAGCACTTCTACAATGCTCATTTGACATTGTAAGTTCTCTTCAGCATTTCTACAATTAGTCACAAGGTTCGGATTCAAGTTCGAGTTCGACAAGGATAAAATTCGATTCAAGTTCGCCAATAGATAAAGTTCGAAAAAATATTCGCCATTAAGTTCGACTTATATAAAAACATAAAAAATATTTTAAAAAAAAGTCAAAAAGAAATCCAATAAAAATTTAAAATAATTGTAAATAAATAAATAAAATAAAAAATAAAATTAATTTAATAAATAAAATAAAAATAAACACAAGAATTTCAAACTTGAATTACATTAAAAGATATCAAAATATTCATAGTTTAGAGCCTAAGCTCAAAATTGATATAGAACTTAAGTTTCAAACATTTGCAACATCAAACCCAACTTCAAAATCAAAACTAGCACTAGCACTAGCACTAGCACCAGCACCATTAACGAATCCTCCGTCCAGCTCATCAACACTATCTATATTTTTCTCAACTCCTTCAAAGGATGGTTCTCCAAGATGAAGATTGTCATCTTCTTTTGCAAGATTGTGCTCAAGCAATCTTAAATTGCTATGAACAAACAGAAGATTGGACAAAATTTTTGGCCCCTAGTCAGTTTCTCTTATTAGTATGGATCAAATCATGCGTGCTCCAATTTCTTTTGCATGCAGAAGCACTGGCACATTGACTATGGACACGCACGACAAGCTTTTGTAACTCTGGAGTAGAAGAACCATACGTCTGCCGCCATAAATGGGGATCCATGCTAACAATGTCTTCTTGTGCCGCTTTAAACCACTCAGCTACTCTCCCCCAGTGTTGAGACCACTCGCGGGCACAATCTCATTTACTAACACTTTCTCTCACAAGGGCTCATCGGTTCATTGAATCTCACAGAGTGCATGCCTTAAGGGGTGCACTGGGAATGGGGTGGGATCGGCTTGTGGCACTTTGCGAGAGATATTCTCATACTATTCTATCACGCATACATCCCTTCATGCAGCCTTCATACCTCCTATGATGTCTCCTTGAAATCTTGAAACCCTGAAATATGGCTAAGTTTGAAACCCTGAAACCCTGGAATCTAACTAACTCTAAAATATGATAGGATCCTCCAAAACCTAGAATTTGCATTATAGCTCCTAGCGGTCCGAAACCCCTCTCAAACACCCTGAAAGTATATAAATAAAATATAACTTAAAGTATAAGTTTACGTTTAAGTTATATATGGACATCTAGTTTAAATGTTTATTTTATTTGTATACTGTTGGGTCCGAACATGAAATTCGCCGAACAGGTCGAACTTAAGCGAATTTTTAGTGAAGGGCATTAAGTTCGCCGAATTCCGAATTTTTAGGTAAAAATTCAGCAAACCTTGTGACTATGCTTGCAAGTGAGCATATGAGTGGTACAAAGGATTTTGTATGCCTCCCACATGAAGAGACAGAAGAAGAACCGATTCAACTTTCCTTTGGAACCTTGGCTCTGCTATTTTCATCTTTTATGGAGCAGGTTTTGGCTATAGTCGAACTCATATGTATGTCACGTTCTTTACAAAGCAAATTCGTACCAAGCCAAACCTATCTTGCAGATTTGTACCTAGCCGAACTCGCCATGCATGATTGGATTTCCTCATTTCATGATTTAAGTGGTAACAAGAAGTGCATAAAAATATTTAGTACAATGTGTAATATTATTGTACATAATATTTATTAATCCTAGGTGTAGGCTTGCTTTCATCTTTTAGTAGCATATGAACAGTCATCTTAGAAGATGAACTGAGCAGCCACATTCATGGTTATTTATTGTACACATTTTTCTCTTTCAAATTAATCAATGCAATTTTGGTTTGCACCAAATTTATTTCTAAATCTTGCAGTCCATACTTTAGCTAATATTGGTATCAGAGCACAGACTTTTTCTATGTTTTTTCTCATCCTCCTTCCTATTTTATAGCCATACGACGTGCACAAATTTGTTGTATGATAAATAAAAAGCAGTCTAGCTTTCTTTGGCATTTTCTTTATATTTCCTGGACCATTCTCTTTGCAGACCGGGTCTTCTCTCATTGACACCTGTGAGAGCTGCAGTTTGCATATTCAGTGACAAGTCTGATAATATCTATACTGGAATAGAAGCCAGACCTACGTGTTTCTTCTGATTGGCACTTCACAATTACGTTGGAATTAAAGTTGTCTCAATTTGAGAATTGTGCTCTCTTTTGTTTCATTTCTCTGAGAATTGGTGTTTCATCTTTGGTGTTCACTCTGCTATAACAAAGAATTTTAACCTACCATGGCGTTAGAATTCTATTCAAAGGCTGTTGCAATCTGCCAAAGGCGTCAAAAGATCTGTTGTATCCACGTTGGAGGTCTGAGTAAATTCGTTGGAGGCATCTAGGTGTCATTTCATCCACATCTAGGTGGTGTTTGAAAGCTGCAAATTTGTTTTCTTTCTTCTCGCATCCTATCTCCACATCGCCCTCCATTGGTACAACTTGGTATGGTCTTCTTTCTCTCTAAATTTGTGCCATACAAGAGCCAAATTTCATTAGTTTTGAAATTTATTTTTTATATATGTTTTTTATTTAAAATAGCATATATTCATTATTGGAGGATTTTCCCAAAATAAGGGAATCTTAATTTTATGACTTATTAAAAACAATAAATAAGTCAATTTTGGCGCAAACTTTTTTTAAAAAAGAAAATAAATTTGATTTTGGTGCAAGCAAACAAAATCAAAATAAATTGTGAAAATGCAGTATTCAGTATAAACGATGCCTCTAATTCAAGTTTACGAATAATGTCGTTGCAATTAAACTACTGCATCTAACACCTAATATCGCTGCAACAACAGCATTTGTGGCTTCATCCCTTTAAATCGCCGAGAAGAAATAAGGATAAAATTTCTATTTTTTTCATTTTCCTCCATCACCCATTCATCTCTACCACTACACAAACCCTGAAAGCAAAAAATTCCAAGTATATAACGAAGTTACGTCCACGTACAAGAATTTATCGCTAAGCAAGTGTCATTTATAGAACGAATCATTTTCACGTACTACCTAAATACCACAATCATTCTGCCCTCATTCATTTTACGTATCTTACAAGTCCCACCAAGTATATCAAAAGAACGAGCTTCTTCCACCTGCCAACGCGTATATAAGTAGAGCGAGCATATCGAGAGGTTTGGTACATTGGTTTAGTGGTATATAGAAAAAAAATCTTTTGGAGTGACAAAGAACCTATCCATCTCCTTTCATAGCAAAATAGATTCAATAAAAACAATTGTTGGCACAACACTAACCAAGAAGAACCCCTGGTTAGAATGGTCCAAACAAATTGAGAATACTCTCATTTTCAATGAATTGTGGTTCGATATTTGCGATGGAAACACACAACCTGCTAAACCAATAGTAAAAGTAGAATCACAAATCTAGAAACACAAAATTTTAAAAAATTGGCCTTGATAAGGGCCTCAATTGATGGCAAAGTTTTTCATCACATACAAGGATGCAACACTCCATGGGAAGCACTATAAAAGTTGAAAGATTTGTATGATTTTCATTCAAAATTGGAATACATACAATTGCAATTGAAATTATTCAGCTTTGAGTTGAAAAATGGTGACATAACGAATCTGGGTTCAGAATTCTACACAATCAAGCATCATGTTGAAGCTGCAAGTGCAAAAATTGATGTGTAAATGATTGGTTTCATAAAATCTCTTTTTCCTACATATTCAACCTATTTGGAGTCTTTTCAAGCAAGCAATCAAATTAAGACTCATTTTTTATCAATTGGTTGAAAAGATCGTTGAAAGAGAAAAAATGTTTGGAAGAAAGATTGAAATCATAGGGGGAAATATTTGCTATGCTCATCAAAAGGGCAATTCTTCCAATAAGGCTTCCTCTTCCAAAAATGAAAAAAGGAAAGACAAAAAATAGATGACAAAAGCAAAAATAGTGGTCAACATCGGCAACAGTAAAATGATATTCAAAATTTGTTTTGCAGACATTGTGGCAGCAAAGGGAGTCATGAGGCTCATGAATGCAAAACATCATGGGACAAAATTGAGCCTATTGAACACAGAAAGAAGAAACCTTGAGAATCAGACTCATCTCAGTTCACAAGTGAACGTGTGCTTTCCATTTCAGATGAAGTAAATAATGTCTCAGTAAATTCAACATGGGATAATGCTTGGATCCTAGATATTGGTGTCACACAACATGACTTTCTGAAAGGACTTCTTTAAGGATTTTCATGAAGAAAGATGTGGTCCAGTGTATTTAGCAGATAGAACAAGTCTGCAACCTAAAGGAAAAGGAACAATTCCATTCAAGTCACCAAGGCTTCCAGATTTGATTCTCCAAAATGTCCTATACCTTCTTCAATTGAAAAGAAACTTTTTGTCCTTGGTGCTAATTCGACAACAATGCCACTCCATTTTGTTGGATGATGGAGAAGTAAAAATCAAAAGAAAATGTGATAATGCAATTGTATTAACTAGATTTGAGAAAGGAAAGTTGCTAAAACTCAAAAGTCAGCCTTCAATTCTAGAAAATTTTGCTTATCTCGTTGAACAAAGAATGTTAGAAAGCCTTTTATGGCATGCAAGATTTGGGCATATTCACTATGATAGCATTCGAACAATGCAAAATAATGATGTTATAGGTTTTCCAACTCTGCCCAAAAATATTGAAAAGTGTCAACATGCATCTTGGCTAAACAAGAAAGAGAACCATTTCAAAAGTCAGAATGGAAAGCTGAAAGGAAATTGCAATTGATTAACTTTAGTTTGTGTTC
Organism: Torreya grandis; assembly: GCA_037957365.1. Classification (NCBI taxonomy): domain Eukaryota; kingdom Viridiplantae; phylum Streptophyta; class Pinopsida; order Cupressales; family Taxaceae; genus Torreya; species Torreya grandis. Next base: position 1,297,791 of record JARHVA010002212.1, read on the forward strand.
TCTATCAATTCTTTATGTTGGTGGTCATAAGTACTTCATGTTGTTCATTGATCAATGTAGTATAATGAAAAGGATCTATTTTCTAAATAAAAAAATATAACCCTTTGAAACTTTCAAAAGTTTTGAAGAATGGTTGAAAATGAAGCACAATCTCGCATTGGGAACTTAGGACTGACCATGGTAGTGAATCCACATCAAAGGTGTTTGAAGCCTATCTCAAGCAAAATAAGATCAAGCATTATCTCACGGTTCCTCACACTTCTCAACAAAATGGAGTAGTTCAGAGGATGAACAAAACCATGATGAACATGGTTCAAGCAATGTTGTTTTTCAACTCAGCATATGTGCATTTCTAGGCCACGGCAGCTCAAACAATAGTTTATCTCCACAGAAGGTCACCATCAATGGTTCTTCAAATGAAGACTCCATATGAACTTTGGTGTGGTCATTTTCCTTCAATGCGACATCTTCGCATTTTTGGATCCGCATGCTATATATTGATTCCCAAGGAGAAAAAGAATAAGTTGGACCACAAGAGTCTTAAATGCATCCTTTTGGGACATTCAAAATCCTCAAAGGCCAACAGACTATATGATGAGAAAAACAAAAAAAAATTTCATTGTAAGAGATGATGTCTTCTGTGAAACTACAAAGGACACGGCAAACATTAGTTGACAATTGAGTCGACTTGAGAAATATGCAAAATTTGAAGTTTTCAAGGAGATTAATATGGAGGTTCCAAATAGTGAAGGGGGCCCTGTAATTGGGAATCAATCGAATCTCTATGGACTCATGTAATTGAAAACGAACTCCCCCGATGGAAGAAAATGAAACTTTATCAGATGGTGATCATATGTCAAAAAATGAAGGAGCTTCAGATCAAGAAAATGAGGCACCAGTTATTTGGAAACAACTCAAAATAAGATGCCAAAATGGGCCACATAGATATTGAAAGATGTCAGCCTGATGAAGTTGTAAAAACAAGTACTCGAAGTGCACATACAACTACTCAACAAATAGGCAAGTTCATAGAAGAAATTCAAGATAAAATAGAAAAGCTTACCTTGGATGACCATCCAGAAGGAGTCAACATTGCTTTTGATTCAAAACCTACTTCCTTTAAACAAGCTAAAAAGCTTGATGTATGGAGAAAAACAATGAAAAGTGAATATGATATTTTGTTCAAGAATGGAACATGGAAATTAGTTGATCCTCCAATCAGTTGTGAACCCATTGGTTGCAAGTGGGTCTTTTGAAACAAATGCAAAGCAAATGGCTCACTTGACAAACACAAATCAAGGCTTGTCGCAAAGGAATTTTCTCAAAAAATAGGGATAGACTATAATGAGACCTTTGCACAACAACAAAATGGACTAGTATTCGGGCTTTGTTGGCTTTAGCAACACAAAACGAATGGAAGGTTCATCAAAAGGACATGAAAATTGCTTTTCTAAAAGGTGATCTCCAAGAAACAATTTACATGAATCAACTAGAAGGTTTTGCAGTTGACAACCAAGAACACAAGGTGTGCAGGTTGGTAAAATCACTTATGGATTGAAACAATACCTAAATGCGTGGTATGAAAAGCTTACTGAGCACCTCTTAAGCATAAATTTCAAGCATTTTGAATTTAAAGATGCAATTTTTTTTGTCAAAACAATAGACAAAACAGTTGTATTTCTATTCATATATTGGATGATCTGCTCTTCACAGGGAATAAGGAAAGGTACACTACAAAAATCAAAGCAGAATTGATGAAAGGTTTTGAAATGATAGATTTAGGTACCTTCATTACTATTTGGGTGTTGAAGTGATTCAAAAACCTAAGTACATTTTCATCACACAACAGAAGCACATTGGTGAAATGCTAAGCAAATTTGGAATGACACTATAAACCACTCAGTACGGCCACGGAACACAATTTGAAGTTGACATAAGATGATTCTATGGAATTTGCAGATGCAACTAAGTATAGACAGCACATTGGAAGTTTGATCTATGTAACCACTAGTAGACCAGACATTTCTTTTGTTGTTGGTGTTATTTCTAGATTCATACAAGAACCTAGAGAAAGTCACTAGGTAGCAGCAAAAAGAGTTCTTCAGTATCTAAGAGAATGTCAGCATATCTGTTGGTTGCTCCGCAATTGGACAATGTATCAATTTTACACTGTCGTTTTTCACATAAAGCTGAATCAAATGGAATTTGCCATTTGGTGTTGGTATGCTTAATTTCAATCGTGAAATACTGGATTTCTTGCCATTTGAATTGCAAGAGTGTTATCGACCACGAGGGGTGTTGATGAAACCTGTATTACCTGCAAATCTACAAGAATCCTTTTAAGCCATATTATTCCCTAGTTGCCTCTAAAGCTACCATATATTTTGCTTCAGCTAAAGAAATTGTTGGCACTAACTGCTTCTTTGACTTCCAAGAGATGACTATTGTTCCAAAATTCATTAGATTTCTCATTTTCAAAATCCCCTACATAGTCAAAATCTAAATATCCAACTAGTTTGAAGTCCGCTGCCCTGGAGTATTTTAGTCCAAAATTGTGTGTTCTCCTTAGATACCGAAGAACTCTCTTTGTTGCTACTCAGTGACTTTCTCTAAGTTTCATGAATCTAGAAAGAACACCAACAACAAAAGAAATGTCTAGTCTAATAGTGGTTACATAGATCAAACTTCCAATGAGTTGTCTATATTAGTTGCATTTGCAAATTTTGTAATATCATTTGATGTCAACTTCAAATTTTGTACCATGAGTGTACTGAGTGGTTTACAATTTGTCATTCCAAATTTGCTCAAAATTTCATCCATGTACTTGTGTGATGAAAATGTACATAGGTTTTTGAATCACTTCAATACCCAAATATAAATGAAGGTAACCTAAATATGTTATTTCAAAATCTTTCATCACTTTTAATTTGATTTTTGTAGTGTATCTTTCAATATTTTCAGTGAGAAGCAGGTCATTAACATATACAACTTTTTTGTCAACTATTTTGACAAAAAGGGTTGCATCTTCGAATTTGAAATTGCTTGGAAGAGACAATTTTGAAAAATTCAGAGACATGCTTGGTCACACTATAACCTCTATGGATTAAGGGGGGGTGTAATATTATTGTACATAATATTTATTAATCCTAGGTGTAGGCTTGCTTTCATCTTTTAGTAGCATATGAACGGTCATCTTAGAAGATGAACTGAACAATGACATTTGTGGTTATTTATAGTACAAATTCTTCTCTTTCAAATTAATCAATGCAATTTTGGTTTGCACCAAATTTATTTCTAAATATCGCAATCCATACCTGGCCTAACATAATGGTCTCAAACGTAAAACAAGTACTATATTATTAAAATATATTGACAAGAAATGAATGGATAAAAAGAAAATATAACAATGTGCTTTATAGAAGTTGGTAATAAGGGAGGTTTCACTAGTTAACCTTGTAACTAAAGGGTAGTTGGTACTCGTTTGGTCATCACCCTCAATGTATTCACCCATTTCATTTCTAATTTGAATGAAGAACACAACAAACTTTTTGCTCTCTATTTCTGAGTTTTTCTCCTTTCCTTTTTTTCCTTTTTTCATGGTATCAGAGTTGTATGTGTGAGGATTTGGGAGACATTAGAAAAGGCATAGAAGAGGAATTGTATGGTCAAAATCTCAAAGAACAGACCTACAATTAATATCAAAACATTAGAATTATGATTAAGGAAGAACCAACATGAATTCCAAGGCATTTTGTGTAATTTTGAGGCAGAATTTCAAGTGTTTACGTGTGGTATTGACGGCTTGGTTCCCAATGACATTTTTTCATGGGATTGTACGAAATCGTATTGACTATACAAACAATTTTTTTATTAAATTTAAAGTTTCAAAATACACTTTTCCATCATGTACCAAGTTCATTTCCATTTTATTCGTTTGTTGGTCCAGAAAGGAGTACTGAGTTGATATATTGTCCAACTCTAGAGCAAGCGCCAAAGATACGTTTACAAAACCTCTTTGTATTGAAAAGTTTATCAAATTGAGAGATAACCTTTTCATGTTTTCACATATGACCATTAAGGAAAGGTGTCAGAATATTTAGTATAATGGTCATAAATGTATGTCAAGTACTTAAATTATAAAAGTACATTGACACAGGGAACAAATGCACAATAAGAAAATATAACCTTGTGCTTTATAAAAGTTAGTAATAAGGGAGGGTGCATTAGTTTACCTTGTACCTTAAGGATAGTTGGCACTCGGTTGTTCATGTCTCTCACTTTATGTATCACCCATTCCGTTTTTGATTTGTATGAAGATCGCAAAAGACCTTTCTCCCTCCGTTTCTGATTTTTTCTCCTATATTTGTTTGTCTATCGCTCAGTACATTGTTACTCATCAACTTGCTTTTAATACTCTGCTATGTTCCTATATGACAGCTTGTCCAATTCTACTTCCTTGAAGTGAACGAAACATGTCTTAGAGAACTTCATTAATCCTACGAATTAAGAAGTTAAGCAGGTCATCTCAGTGATTTTTTTCTAGGATCCAATTTAGATCACACCTCCCCAATATGGAGGCTTTTGGTCTCCAAAAGCTCTTAAATGAAAATATGAGGCTTTACATGCGACCTTCTCAAATGTGATATTTTTCTTACATACTTAAACTTGTTACTTTATGGAGTCTTTTGCCCTAATTTGCTACTCTCCAAATTTAGATTGGTTTAAGAGTCCCATTCTTCAAGTGTTTGCAAAAAGACCCTCTTTCACCATCTGGTTTCTTGGCCCTTCGCTTGCACTCTTTGGTGTCTAGACTTGCTCTTGCACTTTTTGGTGTCTTGGCTTCAACCTATGTGGTTGTTAGTGGCCTTCTTGGTTGATTCTCTTAGCCACTTTGCTGAAACATACATGCTTGTAGGCTTGGGTAGTGCTCTCTCTTAGGAGATGATAGCTACATTACCTTCCTTGATGTTCACATGCTTACAACAAATGATGAAAACATCATGATCATGTAAGTGGAAGAAATCACAACCACTTCTACATAACTGCACTTATCTTGGGTCTTATAATTGAAATTTTGCATCAACAACAACAAATGCAAATGTATGGAAAATGCTTCAATGAAGGTGGTGTGTTTGCCACGTTATATACCCATCAAATCAACAATCTTTGTTGTGTAGTGTTAATCACCTTGCTATTAGCGATGAAATGTCATGCCACTTCTCTTCCACCATGAGTAAAACACGTTGGTTCATGAGCATGCTTGTAGATGCCCATCAACATGCTAATTGCAACTGCTGTCATACAAAATCCAGATTTGAAAAACCTGCTGCAGCCATGTCTCATGTGCACAACAATCGAAAATGCATGCTAACAATATTTCATATTATTACAGCTTCTTGTGTCACGTGTGTATACCACGTCATCTATTTATATAGGCATGCTACATACATACTGAAAATGGTCTTCTATATCATTTTGTTGCCCAAATGCATGCTACAATATCTGTGACACTGAGATCAGACCTATACATACATGCTACAATCATTGTGATGCCCCAAATGCACGCTACAATTATTGTGACAAGAGAATAAACATGCTGTCATTGATGGCGTTTCAAATCTACTTTGAATTTGCATGGAGAAATGTGAAAACAGCTTACTGTCACTTTTGTGAGGTTTGACCTTCAATTCTTGTATGTTTATGTTCTTTGCAGAGTGGGTTTTTACCAAGACAAGCCTGTCATGGGGGTTCATACCTAGCTGAACTCACCCTGCATGACTAAGTTTTCTGGTTTGATTAATTTTCTGGTAGTACATTGTCGCTTATCAACTTGCCTCTTTCTTAGAGTGCTTGCCCAATGTAGAGTGCCTCCCTTCTACCTTCTTTGTGTGTACATGTTACAACAAGTGGTGAGGAATCCATAAATAACTTGCATATCAACATGAAAATGGGAATAGTTGAAAATGATACGACCTCTTGATGCCATTGGCTGCCCTTGCTTGTGCTACCCAAGTTAGCTTGATGGCTGTTCCATACTTATCCTTGATCATTGGAATGTCTCCCTACTTGCTCATACAAGTGGGAGCTAGTTCCTTACTTGGTTGTAATGACAAATGGAACTAGAAAACAGTTTGAAGGTGATTCTTAAGTGATAATGTGAGTGCTGCTCATAAATGTATATGCAAATCAACATCTTACGAGCTTAAGTTTGCAGCTAACCTTCCAAAGCATAACTTCTTACCAAGTCTACATCTGTGCAATGGTGGTCAGGACACCTCTATGGTTTCTTTCTTCTTAATGGCTTCTTCTTTTGAGGGTTCTTATTCTATTGCTACCTCTTGGCTTGTAGGTGCTTGGACTACTTGTTTCTTGATTGTAGATGGTTTTTCCTTCTTGGAGTGCCCCTTCGATTCTTTGGGTGAAGTTGAGGATGATGTTTCCAGCATTTTGCATGTCAATGCCCACTCAAGTTGCAATGAGTGCAATGGTTCTTGCCCATGCTCTTGGAGAATATCTTCTTCCTCTTGCCTTGCTCTTCATGATGACCTGAAGAGTGGTCTTCACAACTTACTTTATTTTTGCTTCCTAAACCTTGTTCTTTTCTTTGGCTTGGAGAGTGGGGTAAGAAAATTTCTTTTTTTTAAGGTACTTAGGCTACTTAAGCTGCTTGGTAATGGATTGTTTTTTCCAACACATTGCCACACAATAGTTATTTGTTCCATGAAATAAATATGGATAGAGATTCCAACATGTGTGCTACATGGCCCATCTTTCTACCCGGGAAACAATGGAATACTTCTCTCATGCATATCTTCTTGGGCTGCCCTTATGCTTATGTTCACAAGGTTGATGGAGGGGTGATGTTCCACCTCCTTTGGGTTGTTTTCCTCTCTTTGGAGTCTCTTTCAACCCTTCTTTGATGTTTATGCCTTTATTGAAAGCTAGTCTTCTCTTTGGAGTAACCTTGAAATATCTCATGTAGTCATGGAGTGGTGATGTGCTTCCTCCTCCATGGAACAATTTTCCTCTTTATGGAGATTCTATTTTGGCCCTTTGAAGCGGTTCAATGCAACCTTCCTATTCATTGACAAGTTGTTCCTTCATTGGAGATACCCTACATTCTTCATTAGATTTCGCAAAGAAAATCGTAGTGATGCCATTACCTTGGTTGGGCTGATTTTTTTGAGATAGTGGCTTGGGTTCATTGTCTTTGAAAGGTTGCCTTGCTTCAGCGGCTTTGGAGCATACTCCAACTTCTTGTTTCCACCAAGTACCCCAATCCTACACATTGAGGCCTTTCCTCAACCTCTATGTGATTTCTCATTCCTTGGCCATTCTTGCCAAGACCTTTTCCATCATAACCCATCTTGAACAACAACTTAGAGCCAATTCCCTTAGTATGCTTCTCAAAACAACCAGAGGATTCAATCGATGTTTTTTTTTGGGGGGGGGAGAAAAAGTATATGGAGTGCTTACTATGCATACCTCACTCATGGATTGTGCATCCTTGGTAGAGGTTGATCTCCTTTATTTGGTACTCTTCTCTCCTTTTCACTCCTTCAACATCTCCTCTTTTGCAAGCAACTCTTGTTGCACAACTCTTCCATGATGCCCATGAAAAAATCTCCATCACTGGCCATTGTAACTTGCAACTCTTGATTCTCCATTTCCAAGTGTTGCACCATCTTTCCCGGCTCTCTATTCTCCTCTTGAACTTGTTGATTGATAATTTCAAACTCGTAAATCCTTTCTCTTTTCAAAGCTTTGCCCATGGTTGAGATATGCAACCAAATACTCTGCACTTCTTTGTCAATTATCAAATATGGAAGTAAATACACACACAAACCTAAAATATGTTAGCAATACTTGTGCAGAAGTCACAAGGAAAACCTGCTCTACTACCATTTGATAAGTAATCGTCTTAAATATTTCAAAAACGATTCACCAACACGGATTCACTGTTACATCCCGATTCCTCGCCAGACAAAGTTACTAGATTATCCGTGGATATCTATAGTTGACAAATTTAGATTTGGCTATTTTTAACTAAGTTGTGAGATATATATTGTTATGGGGCAATAGGATATTGCTTAGGTTACATGTTTACATTGCTATGAGTTAACTATAGTGTACGTGTTTACATTTCAAACATGTTGACGTGTTATTTCAGTTATATTTTATATTGTATGTTTATCATGTTGATATGATCTAAGTACCTATTTATAGTGAGACTGACACAGGGGAACTCATCCCTCAGAGCATGCCGGAGGGAAAGCATCATCGGAGAGGATGACATAAATGGAGATGTCGGAGGACGGCAAAAAAACCAGCGGGAACCCTACACACACCACAATAGTTAACACATGTTAGAATGCATAAAAAATGGTTTGCACATGGTGAGTTCATTTCTCCTTGCATTGGAAAGTTGGTTTCTATGAGTTCACCAGTATAGTTTAAATAGCTTAATGGATTCATTTTATGCGATTGGTAAGTTTGGTCATAAATGTTAGTGGAAACGTTATTAGCAAAATTAGATTTAAAATCCAAAGCTTTAGTTGATGAAATTGTCATTAAAATTTATGACAATAGAAGATGTTACTTAAATTATTAAATTACGGATTTCCTTTAATTACTGTTATAAATAAATAAAATTGAGATATTTCCTATTGAAGTAAATGAGTACCAAAAAAGGGAAAAAGATAAAGAAATCAATAAAAAAATAAAAATAAATAAAATGGTCTAAAATTAAGAAAAGAAATTTGTTTTAAAGATAAAAAGCACGCCATGTTTAGGAAGAAAGCTTTCGGAAAATAAAAAGATCATAATATATATATATATACAAGGACAAGGACGGGCGCGTGGAAAGGAGAGACAGAAGAGATGAAAGATGGGGTAAGGCTAGGAAGCGGAAGGAATAGATCAGCGAGCGCAGCGAGCAGGTAGGGATTGCATTTAAATTCTGTGTTGCATTGTAAACTGGTATTATGTTATAAATTGGCAAATATGAGTTAAAACCTCTTAATTCAGCGATATGTATGCTAAGTATGGGGACTTACAGAAGGGGAACAGCGAACTGTTCACAGATAATGATTTCGATTTAGATGTCAATGATATATATATATATAAAGTGGCAATAGTATTGAAATAAGAAAACATTTAGGGAGCAACGATTTTAGTATGAATTGTGAATCTACATAATATGGATAAAGTAATTGATATAGAAAGTTGGATATAGTCAGCGCCATGTAAATTGAGAGAGCGTGTTATTGATTTAATCAAAAAACAGCGCTTCATTTATAAGTGCAGCTGGGTATACAGCTAATTTAATTCAGATAAACAGAGTTGTGAAGGTCCAACGAATTGACCTTTAAAGATTAAAAAACAGCGACTTAAATAGTTGGGGAATACGTCGAATAGAACAGCAGTATTGTTTTTGAAGTAAACTATGCCTAGCTGTTATTAATAGTAAGCAACAGTAAATAGAGATAAACAGCGCTTTACTTGATAATAACAATGACTTATTTGATCATAACAACGATTTACCTTTAATATGGGCGACCGTTCTAAGAAAGGAGATTATCTAGAGTTATCTATGGTTTCATATCTTAACGAATCTGGTTAAACTCTGCGTTGACATCCATCACTACAAGAGAATTGGGCATGTACAAATAAGTTATTTGTAGCATATGATTTATTGAAACTACACATTTATATGATTTCATTATCACCCATCAACAAACAGCGATTTAGAATGAATGGTTTTGGAAAATCTGATATATATATATATATAGAGCAAGTTGGGTCTAATATATATATATATATATATATATTGAATTTTAGATCAAATCATTGCCTGAGGGGAATGGTAAGCAAGAATATATATAAATATATATATACTTATCTGATGTTTTGCAAATATAGAAGCCGTACGTCTTCTTCCAGCGCCTTATTCCTGCAATATTTTGACTTGGAAGCTAAACTACGGGCTAAATTTCTATCTTATAGATACATTTATTAATATCATATAAGTATCCAATAAATTTTACCAATATACGGGATTAATGTGATCTGAAGTGTAATTTAATATGAGCTGATACGTATTGGAAATAAACCACGGACCAGGTTCATGGAAAGGCTATGATTGGTATCTGACTATGGTTCTACATCATGTGTTACGTATTCTGTTATAATAGTAAAGATAATAAATCAGTAGTTTAAAATTAATCTTATACCAGCGACTTAACCATTTATTATACATATAAAGAGGATGTTTGCGTCGAATAAAGTTTCCATACTGGTAAACTATGCAGCAATTTACCAGCAAATTCCCTGGTTTGAAAATACTATGATCCAAAGTTGCAATGGGGCAATCTGCAACAAACTGGTTAACTTTATATACTGACCCTAAATTACCTAATTACCTTTGGTTCGGCAAAGTTGCAATGGGGCGATCTATAATGTGTTTATAATCATATTAAGGATTATCTCATGTTATGTATTATATGCATATTACATATCTCAAGGATTAGCTTGTGTAATAGTATATAAGTTAATATCATTATATTGTGGTATTGTAATATACTCCGCTCAGTAAATTATAAGTTATATGTATATACTGTGATATTACTTCATCTTATGAGTTATCCATACTTCATATTCATGTTATGTGAATATTATATTCATTTGTTTCATATATTGACCAAATTTTGTTATATATGGAATAATGTTAATATAAATGAGTTCTATGATACTAAGGTTACATTGACCGTGTATTTGACTAAGAATCGTACAAACTAATGATGTCATTGAACATATTTATGTATAAAGGAAATAAATGTATTGAAGAGTTAGGAGTCATTCAAAGGGTTTAATATATATTGGGTATGTCGGGTTATATACCTTTGAGTTGTTGGCAAATATAAACATATTCGGTCATAAGATCCCGAGAATTGAGAAGCCATGTTTATGTTCATACCAAAATGTAGTTAGTATATGGGAGATTCTTGATTAAGACATTTAAGTGAACATTGTTTTAGTATTTGCATATCATTGGAGTACTTGCATATGATGCAAGTTGTGATGAACAAGTTCTCGTATATAGGACTTATACTTATAGTTTAATGAATGGTTAAAATGAGTCATAAGGTGTCCGAGGGACCACAACTTCAACCATACGAAAATAGTCTTCTAGAACGGAATTAAGTTGTTTAAATGAAAGATTATGGTATAACCTAGTTATAAGTTATCTCACCCCTTGAAAACAGCATCACAGATTGTATATTTTATGAGTGGATTAAAATATGAACAAGTGTTCAGTCATATATTTAATATATAATAGTGCAAAGTGAAGTGTGCCTATAAGTTATAGTGGTATGCAATTTAAACTTAGGGTATATTCGGATGGTATAATTTTGTACTTGTTTGAGTACTAGTGTGGGTCGTTTGATTTATGGAATCGTAAGTTTGGTTATATGAAATTATGTAGTTGTGAACTATGATAGTATGGGCTATCATAGAGTACTACAATATAAATATATGTTTTACTCGGATGGTACATATTGTAATTATTATGTCTAAATTCACACATACATTTGACTGATTAAATGTATGTGTATTGGTTATTACTATGAATATTATGTTTTTTGATAGTTAGTAGAACTTTGTGTATGCGTGCATACAACTTTTGAGAGTGTAACATATGCTAGGATAGAGTATTACGTGTTTCGTGAAAAATTGTGACCTACCTTGTTATATCTAGTTTCTTGAATAGAAGCTTATGTTTTCATGTATTTAAGACTATTTTGTATAACTGATTGCAGAAAACTAGAAGTTGTCTTAGATTACTAGACTATGGTAATATGGGTTATCATAGGGTGTAGTATGTTTGGGAACTAATTGTAGTAGTCGAAATCTGCAGTTAAATGTGCATTTTACCCTAGTGGTATAAACTTTAGTTGTTATTTTTAGTGTGGAATAGATAATAATGTAAGATTCATTCATATGTTTGACGGAATAAATGTATGCTTTGATTAATTCTATGTTTAGCATGTTATGTGATATGATTGCTAGTAGGATGTAAATTGTATGAATCTTGTGGTTGAATTATGTTTGCTCAATCTCACATTGTTGATGCTGAGTAAAGAGTAAAACGGACTTCACTGGCTTACTAGCATCACAATCTCAGATGAAGACAGTCCGATCAAGTGGTGTGTATAAATTTTGACTGATCTATAGATCGCTATTAATTATTTATTCTTGAAAACTTTGATCTAAGTATGTTTAGTGAAGCATTGTCATTTCATGAGTATGATTTACATGTTTGTGCAATATCTTGCAATAGAACGGGTTTTCTATGATACACTGCATGTTCAGTTTTAGAAATCATATAATACACGGACACTTGCTTGTCTCTCTAAATTTCTGCGTCATCACTATCTACTCATCTGTGAAAAGAGGGCCATTCCCTGATGAGATTAGTACAAGGGATCGTTGATTCGTGGTTGGTGTGGAAAAGTGCTCGGATGATACTCTCTCTCCCCACAGTAGTACTACTTTTGAGACAACATTTGAGATTGCCATAGATACTTGAGTTTGGGAACTATGCTCCAGGGGATCCATGTATCTTATTTATGTACATTGTATAATATTGTATTTATTCTTGGAAACATTATCATGCAAAGGTGTAATTACCTATTTACAGTGTATTGTACCAGCAGTGGTTGGCTATTTGTAATTACTTTCCATTATTTGTATTATGATGTGTTTCTTATGATGTTAGTGATCAGTGATGTATGATGTAGTATGTGTCATTTACAGTTATCACTTAGAGCATTATATATGATTTTTGCCTAGATTCTTGTGGAGCATCCTATTTATAGTATGTGTTTAATTAAATTAAAAAAAATCACATTTATCTATGTCAAACCCAACAGGGTCGTTACATTTCACTTCAACTTATGAGCTGATCCAATGTTCTATGCTGCTAAAATCAATGTACATAAGGCCAAAAATTGATGTTTGTAACAGCAATGGTTGCCTTCTACATCCTATATTTATTATACAATTGTATAGATGCCCACAATGCTTATGAACCAAATTCCATACCCCTTTTATGCTACTACCAACATGTAACTCTTCCAATCCACAAGACAATGGTATAGTAAAGAAGTATGTTGGTTTTTTAGTTTTTATATGAGTGCAATTTACTCCTAATTCCTGTTATTAACAAGCACTATGCTTTTAATCAGCTGAACATATCATTCATACGCTTTCTTAAGTGCTTGTTCATAAGAATGAATGTAGGCAAGAAAGAAAACTCAAATACACATGAAAAGAGAGATTAAAACAAGAGCTTACCTTAGAGAAACCCAATGTGGGAAAAATCCAAGAGATTCAAGTTGAGCCTCCTCGTCTCCACTATCATCTTGTAACATTTAGAAGTCAATTACCCAATTTGAGCTTTCAAACGCATTGCAGGCTTTTACTATCACTTCTACAATGCTCATGGGGCATTGTGGGATTTCTTCAACAATTCTACAACACTATACCACAACATGCTTGACTACTGCACTCAGCTCTACAGTCATTTTCTACGTCTACAATTCAAACTGCAACTCCCTAATGGCTCTTCAATGCTTTTACATGACCCCCTAGCAGTATATTTATGCTTACAAGTGAGCATATGAGTCATACAGAGGATTCTAAATGCCTCCCACACCGAGAGAAAGAATAAAAACCACTTCAACTTTCCTTTGGATGCTCGGTTCTGCTATTTTGTCTTTAATGGAGTGGGTTCAGCTACACTTGAATTTGTCTGTATGTCATGTCCTTTGCAGAGCAGGTTTGTATTTTCCATGCACGACTGAATTCCCCGATTGGATGAGTTAAGTGGTAACAACATATTTTGTTGTTACTCATCAAGTTTCTTTTTCTGCCTTTGCTCTGTTCCTGCATTATTGCTTGTCCAATTCTATTTCCTTGAAGTAAATGAAACATATCTTAGAGTACTTCATTAGTCACATGAACTAAGAGTTAAGTTGATCATCTCAATGATGTTTTCCAAAATCCAATTCGGATCATTTTCCCTTGTAAATAGCAATATATTTATTGCTACAGCAGTCTTCTTAGTTTATGCGATGAAATTATACAGAATATGTGCAACCTTTTCTCTCGTCTTCAACTATCCATTGTGTACTTTCAGTTAAGGCCTTTGTACCGGTCTCCAAGCATATTGTCGGTTTCTACCTTGAGTAAGGCCTTAGTGCACTCTGCTTATTTGCATCTACACATACCCTACAGGTCAGCCTACGCTTAGTTATACGTACCTAAATGTAAGACCTACCACTCAGCTTACATGGTGCTTAGTTATATCTAACTACGTCTAAGAATTGCTTCAAACTTACTGGTGAGGAACAAAAAGTCTTTTACTTCTACTCCTACCTTCAACATTAAGCTTCCATATCAACACAAAGGAGGCCGGAACAGATCCATAAGTCTGTGTGATACAATAAGATGCATCACAAGTAAACTTGATAAAAGAACTTATTACCAATCAAAAGATCAACACCGGGATTGGGAAATTACAAAAGGGGTGATGTTGGTGCATCCAGCATGCTAGAGAACCTAGAAACAAAACTTTGTCATTTCAAAATTTTGAATGGCAGCAGTATAGATGCACGTAGGAGAACAAGACTCATTTTTGTATTATCTATATGAGTGGAGATGAAGAGCACATAAACCATTGAAAGTTAATTTGGTCAATGTAAAAGCAGGAACAATTCCCCAAGAGGAAGAATAGATGGGAAGAGGGAAAACAAAGATAGGAAGAATATATACATACTTGCTCATAACTTGTGCACTATATTAGGTAATATTGTACAGGATATGGTCCTCCACAAGATTCAAATGGTGGAAATCTTAACCTTAAAATTTTGACTCCTTAAGCAACAAATATGAAGCAATATATTAAAATGCAAGAAGATCCATGAGCAAATTGGGAGGATTGGATTGAAGGCATATAACAAGAACTCTGGGTTGTGATGGTGGCTAGTAAAGTTCTGCATTTTTGGGCCACTCAAAGAGATGAACATGGAATGGACGAGAAAAAGTACTACAGCAAATCAGAGACTTAATAAATTGCCAAGTTGATTGGCGCTATACCTGTAAAGTTGTTCCATTTTATGTTAGTTCAGTAATTTCTTGGAAGAAACTTCTACAAGTTTTTGATTTACATCTACTAAAGGGGTAATATTGTATCTAGGAAACTAAGAACAGCCCCTTTTTATATTAATATAAGTTTCTTCAGCACCTCCTACTGCCCCTACCAAAAGCCCCAAACAAAAAAAGAGAAATGATTATGATGTAAATTATATTACACCACATCCAAGGGGTTGTAGTGTAATGCTAATGAGGAAGATTTGTGAGAGCATGACCCAGGTTCATATTCCCCCCACTACAACAAGTGGACCCATAACTCCAGCTGACATGTGGCAAGGTTGTAGTGTAACAATTATGGAATACATTTGAGCATTAACCAATGTTTACCAATATCATGAATATCACCCATGGTGTTTAAGCACCACCATGTTTACAAATCTTAAAAATTTGGTTCCAAGCTCAACCCATACTGTGTTAAAGGCAACCCATAATGTCAACCATGATTAAAAAGCAAAATTTATTATATTGTACCATAGTAAATGCTAATTTCCATGGCCCTACTAGGACTCAAACCAAGGACCTCTCTTGTGCATGCTTGGGTGCTCTATCACTTGAGCTACAAGCTCTTTGTGACCGGGGCTTGTTTTAGAAGGCTCCTTGTTATGGTTTGGGTGTGGCTCATTTTCTCCAACAACCCTCCTTGAGCCACACTTTGGTGCTCAGAGCTCCTAGTTTGGCTTTGATACCATGTTATTTTCCATGGACCAGCTAGGACTCAAACCTAGACCTCTAGTGTGCATGCTTGGACGCTCTACCAGTTGAGCGTTTTTTTTAGTGGACTCCTTGTTATGATTCGGGTGTTGTTAACACTTTAATGAAAGGTCTTACATTTGTTGTTGCTAGAAGGCACATTCCAATAGAAGATATCATGGTATGCATAGCTTGTGTGACCAAATGCTACATTACTTGATCCTTCAACCCAGACCCCTGGATCCTAGTACGAAATGTTTCTGGTATGTATCCTTTATCGATCCCACCTGGATGCGGCCAGGACCCTGCGGGAGGACTGTGGATCCTCCCAGATACATCCTAAGACCTATCCGGGAGGATATACAGTCCCCCCACAGGACCTGGTCGTATCCAGGCAAGATCCATGGCCTAAGGACGTT
Organism: Torreya grandis; assembly: GCA_037957365.1. Taxonomy (NCBI): domain Eukaryota; kingdom Viridiplantae; phylum Streptophyta; class Pinopsida; order Cupressales; family Taxaceae; genus Torreya; species Torreya grandis. Next base: position 1,314,116 of record JARHVA010002212.1, read on the forward strand.
TTTATTTTTATTTCACTTTACAAAAAGTCAAATATGGACTTCAAAAAACAATTAAAAATAAAATAATATTTTCAGTTCTGCTTCACATGCTCTATTCAATGCCATTCATAACAGCGGAAAGGAATACATTCATACTAAATGTCTTGGAGCCAAGTTCCTTCAGATGATCTAATGTTAATGGCCTTCAGCACTCAAAAGATCTACTTGTGTACCAACCCTAGTATAGGTGGATAATTCTTGGGTAGAGGCTGCTTCCAATATGTAAACAAACGTAATAATATTATTCCTCAGGGTCTCCAATACCCCTTTACAATTACTTGATGATCCTTCTTCATTTTCATCGCTATTTGCAGGCTCATTTCCAAATGAACCTCTTCCTCTTAATGCTCCGAAATTTCCTCTGATCCCTTGTCAAAACTCTCAATACATAGTGGCTCTTTTTCACATTCTTCTGGAAACTTGTCACTTGCAGAATTATCAAAGGACCCTTTACTCTCTGATCCTTGATTCATGCAAATAAACCCCATTGTGGATTTTTAATTGAATATCACGACATTTGGTGTTGAATTATCAATATGTTTTGTGGTTATTCAGCTTATTTTGTTTACTCTAAGCATATTATGTGGTTAATTTTGCTTATTTGCATATATTTTTCATATTTTATATATATTTCTGTATAGCCATATCCAAAAATGTATACAGGCACCAAAAAAAAATTGATGTATTGGCGTACCCGAATACCGTATCCGTACCAGTACCAGGATCGGCTACTTAGACCAAATGTCCTCAATCTGAAGTGGCTGATCAGATCGGTAACACTCCCATACTCTAAAGCATGCAAAGCCACCAAAATTGAACGTGTTTGTTGAAGATCTAGGGATACTCAAGCAGGTGAAAGAAAATTCAAATCTTGTGATTACAAAGGCTGACAAAGGAAATGTGGTGGTGATCATGGAAAAGTTGGAATATGTGGCCAAAATGGAGTATCAACTCATGAAGAGTGGTAGTTACAAGGTGCTTAATAGAAATCTAGTAAAGTAGAGCTTTAGAGATTTCAAAAAAGACATCATAGGCTCCTTGCACACTAAGGATTTTTAAAATTATTTGATTCCAAACAAAGAAATTACTCCAAAGATCTACGGCCTACCAAAGATCCACGAGTTAGGGCTCCCCCTAAGGCCTGTCTTGGACATTCATTTCTCTCCAATCTCTCTTCTAGCAGCATTTATGTCTAAAAAACTTCAACCTTTGGTGTGCAAGACTTTTTCCTTCATAAAAAATTTAGAAGATTTTTCAGATTTTGTGAAAGACAAATTGGTTGAGGAGCAGGACGTCTTAATAAGTTATTATGTGGTCTCTTTATTCACAAATATACCCCTATGTAATGCCATCTTGTTTATCAAGAATTTATTTTATGAGGAGACATCAAGGTTTGTTGAGCTTTTTCTTAGATCTACTTTCTTCTCCTTTCATGTGCTTATTTGAACGAACTGAAGGTGTGGCTATGGGTTCTCCCCTATCTCTAGTAGTTGTGAATATATTTATGGAAGATTTTGAAGGAAACGATTTATCTTCATTCCATTTACAACCAAAATGGTGGAAGTGTTGTGTGGATAATATGAACGCCACTTAGCCACATGGGAAGGAAAGTCTTGAAGAATTTCACTCCCATCTCAACAACAATTAATTCACAAAATAAATAGAGGATATGGATTCTCTTCCATTTGTGGATGTCCTTGTATCAAGAAAGAGTGATAGGTCCCTGGCATGATAATTTTACAGGAAAAATACTCGCACTGATCTCTGGCTCCATGTCTCATCACATCATCATCCTTCTCAAAATACTGGTGTTCTCTACACTCTCACAAATAGAGCATTCAAGATCTTGGATTTGGCACACATTAAAGTGGAAAAGAACTACTTGACAGAGGTTTTCAAAACGAATAAGGTATGAAATAGATTTTGAATGTTTTCCACAAGGTGGAAAAAAAGATTGCTTATAGCATCCAACATGAAGTTGTGACAGTGAATCATCTTAAGGCTTTTCTCCCTTCCAGTGAAGGCATATCCTTCAGATTAGAAATAATTTTGCGAAAGAACAAATTACAATCAATTTTCGATCCACAGAATAAAATTGGAAGCATGATAAAGTCCACCAAAGATACTCTTAAACCAAAGCAAAGTTAAGGGGTTTACCGTATTGACTGCATATGTGGTAGATCCTACATCAGAGAAACAGGAAGATCCTTTCAACAAAGGTTTTAAATAACATGGTTTATATATCTATCTTGAGTACTTTAGGAATTCAACAATAGCCAAGCATGAATATGTTACCTCACATGACATATACTTGGAAAAAGCATTAATTTTGGTAAAAAAAAGAGCATTATATGAAAAGAAAGTTGAAAGAGGCCATTGAGATTGGTAAACATCTGTAAAATCTGAATAGAGACGAAGGATTGGAATTAACTGATTTATGGAAACCTACGTTACCGGCTACCTATAGCCAGGAGGGCTGGTCCAGGGACAGTACTTTTCAGGTACCGGTCCTCCTGTGGGTACTGCCTAGGTACTGCCCAGCAGAACCAAGTACAGCAGGAACGAACACAGGCATACCTGTGTCTGTTGGCCAGTACCCAAGTGGTACCCAGCAGGTATCCATAGATAAAAATGTTTTTTTTTTTTTTTTTTTTTTTTTTAAAAAGTCAAACTTCTAGTCAAAAAAATAATAAAAAAACATTAGAGGGGAATCGCTGCCATTATTTAGTATCCTCTTCTTGAAAATAATTGCATTTTAGATTATTTAAAGTATAAACAGTAGGAAGGTTTCCTAGAGACCATGCTGAAGAAACAATGTTATAGTTTTTATCGGCAACATCTGCCTAAGTGCAAGCAACCTCGTCTGTCAGCCCCAAAGGGAAAGATAAAATCTTATCATGGTCTATGGCAGGGCAAATCTTCAAAATGGTTGACATTGATCCTTGTATCCATTTAGGTTTGACAATCTATGGAAGGTTTGGGCTTTTTATAGCACCTCTTGCAGACTCTTAAGACATGATGAGTAGTAAATGAAGGTGGATACCACCCCTACCAAGAAGAATATTTCCCTGTAGAAAAAAATTCATCCGAGCACCCTCCCCAAATAATTTGACCACAAGCAGCAAGTCAATGCATAAATCTTCTCACCAGCAGAAGAGTTCTCTCCCAAGTGATTTTTGTGTATACATTGTAATTTATAACATTTGCACAATGTACATGCTCTAAGTTCGACCACTAAATATCATGACATTTTGCATTGAATTATCAATATGTTTTGTAGTTATTTAACTTATTTTGTTTACTCTATGCATATTATATGGTTACTTTTCCTTATTTGTCTATATTTTTAAATATTTTTAATATTTTATATATTTTTTGTATGGCCATACCCATGCCCCAAAAACATGTTGTACAAGCATACCCGATCCCCATACCCGTACCAGTACTAGTACGAAGATCGGCTACTTAGATGGAACCCTATTTCTCACTTGCTCAAGGCACAAAAAGAAAATAATTAATAAGTGTTGTTAATGATTTAATGTTTTATGCCCCCAAGGGTTGGCCCAACCCATTGGGAGGTAGGACATTAAAGTCACCCTACCTAGTAGTCATCGGTTCAAATCCCTAATTTATATTGCAATGCTAGAGTGGGCCATCTAAGCAAAGCCAGGGGTTATAATGGCAGTCCGGTCAGACTCGAACGCTCGGCTTGGGGGACCAAGGCCGCTCCTAGTTACCGATTCCACTGTGATTTTAAAAAAAAAATGTTTTATAGACAATTATTTAATATTGTCATTTCACATTAATTATTATTGTTATTGATCTGTATAAGGATCCCTTCTTTGTAATCTTATCATTCATCTTGATGATGGATCACAGAGTGTTGTCCAAAAATGTGATCTCATAAACTTGTTCACAATTTATCTGGAAGTTCTTCTTTAAATTACAATGTACTGATTCATGTCTACAGAAGGGCATGTCCACATGGACGCTACTGCTAAAAAATTCTCAATTATGGATGATGAGACGATTTATTATTGTATCTGGATCTACCATAGAAATCCATTATATCCTATGTCATTCTAATATTATTAAGATAGAAGCTCATCGCAGACCCCTATTCTGTGTTGTTAGAATGAAGGGCTCCAACTGTACACCATGGTAGCATTTGAACATATACATAATTGGGTCTTCCTAAAATCCTAAAGCATGGATGATGAAATGTTTTCTTATTGTAACTCGGTCTCCAACTGTACCCTATCCTAGAATTTGGGTAACATAGACATAATTGGGTCTTCCTAAAATCCTCAAGTATAGATGATGAAATGATTTTTTATTGTGTCTGCATCTACCACAGAGCTCCACCGCAACTCATGTCATTAATATCATTGAAAAATAAGCTCCATGTAGACCCCTACTCTGCCTTGTTAGAATCAAGATCTCCATCTGCAACCCATGCTAGCATTTGAGTAACATAAACATAATTAGGTCTTCCACTAACATTCTCAAGATGAAATGATTTATGATTGTATCTGGATCTGGCACAGAAATTCTAAGATCCTCTGACATCATGATATCATTCAAATAGAAGCTCCTTGCAGAGGCCTAATTTGTTGTAAGAATCAAGGGTTCACCCAATTGTAGCATTTCAGTAGCATAGACATAATTAGGTCTTCCTACAAACCTCAAAGTATGTATAACAAAATGTTTAACTTGGTCTACCACAGAAACACAGCCTCCTCTGACATCATGATATCATTCAAACAATGCCCATTGCAGAGGCCTACTCTGTTGTCAGAATTAAGGCTTCCAACGGTACCCCACTGCAGCATTTGGGTAGCATGGACATAATTGGTAACTCCTAAAATCCACAAATATGGATGATGAAATGTTTTATTACTATAATCGTGTTTACCACAGAAATCCACAACATCAAGTGGCATCGTAATATCATTGAAACAGAAGATACAAGCATGCACTTAGTGGGTGTTGTTAGAATCAAAGATTGCAACTGTGCCTATTGAAGCATTTGGGTCAGGTCGACATGATAGGGTCTTCATAATGTCCTCGAGTATGGATCATGAGATGATTTCTTATTGTATCTAGGTCTACCACAGAAGTCCAAGACATCCAGTGACATCATGATATCATTGAGACAGCAGCTCCTTGCAGACACCTATTGGGTGTTTGTTAGATACAGGTGCTGCAACTGTAGCCCATTGCAGCATTTGGGTCAAAGTTGCAAACATAGATGATTGGATCTTCCTACGGAACTTTTTTTAGCTTTTCAAGTACTGCATTGTAAAAAATTTGATCACATAGAGATAATTCAGTTTTCTAAGAAACTTAAAAACAATTCATAAAGGTCATTAGTCTATTGGTGAAGTTGATTGACTCACAATGAGCCCTCCAGGGTTCAATTATTGTCGAATGCAGAGACCTGACACCATAAAGGATGAAGCTGGGTACCGATTCTGGGTGAATCATCCGATACCAACTGATTCGCAAAGATGAAAAATAACTCATTGCAGCATTTGGGTCACATAGACTAATTGGGCGCGAGCCTTCCTAGAAAACTGTTTTTTTTAAATTACACCACATTGTAATATTTGTGTCACACATAATTGGGTCTTCCTTGAAAACTGTTTTTTAAAGTTATAACCCGTTGTAGTATTTGAGTCACACATAATTGGGTTTTCCTCGGCAATTGTTTTTTTTGGACATTCGATGGGTGATCATAAGATCATAAGAACTCACGGAACAATCAGATCAGAGAGTGAACAGTACATCATCATAATTTTTGTCAAACTAAAATCAGACATAATCTACTCATCCTTTGACTATAGAAAAAAGATATTAGTGGCTTACATGCCCAAGGGCACAGTAGTGTGAAGGAATTGGACCAAGGTGGGTTGCCCAAGAAGGAGGTGTGTATGGAGAAATGCTGAAAAAGTGCCCTCTGCCTTCTTGTTGTCCATCCATTTTAACTGAATTTGACTTCACTGTGCTACTGCTGCTCTTGGTTTTCACCTGCAGTTTTTTATGACAGAGAGCTGGTATACCAACCCAAAGCGTTGTATTGGATTGAATGAATGCGCCCGTCACCCAAATGTTATTGAAACGAGGGACAAACGGCCCATATGTACCTGAGCGCGACTGATGGGTTCCATAGACTGCTGCCGTCTCATGGACGTTATTAAAATCCTCCATTCATTCATCCTCAAGAAAAAGGATCCTTGTCATATTTGGTATTAAATTTTCACTCAGAATCTACAGTAAGGGACTGCTGCCGTCTAGTGGACGTTATTAAAATCCTCCATTCATTCATCCTCAAGAAAAAGAATCCTTGTCATATTTGGTATTAAATTTTCACTCAGAATCTACAGTAAGGGACTGCTGCCGTCTAGTGGACGTTATTAAAATCCTCCATTCATTCATCCTCAAGAAAAAGGATCCTTGTCATATTTGGTATTAAATTTTCACTCAGAATCTACAGTAAGAACGGAGGTTGGGTAGTTTTTAAATTCCAAACACAATAGGTATTTGGGATAGACGACACTGTTATGGTTTAGAGAGAAAAATTTCCCAATAAATTTGTCGTTAACGTTATGGTTTAGAGAGAAAAATTTCCCAATAAATTTGTCGTTAAATATAATGAATTGCAAGCTGAAGTCTCAAAATGTTATTTGTTCTTATGCAAATAGCTTCGTGAAGAGGTGGGAAAAGTTCTATAGGGTATGTGTTTGTTTTTTTTGTTTTTTGTTTTTTTTTTTTTTTTTTGGGTTGGTTAGTTTGTGTTTTCGGGTCTTAAAAATTTTATTGGGGTTGGAGATTAAATTAATTGCTTAGTGTTTAATGTATAATAATTAGTTTTCTTTATTTTAGTGTTAAAGTAGTGGATTTTTTTTGAACAAATATTTATAATTGTTAAAATTTTACCTCTTTTAATAATAATTATTATTTTTAATTGTAATTTGTTTTAATGATTTTTTTTTAATTAAAAATGTGTTTTATATTTTTTAAAAATATAAATATATAAAATGTCTATAAAAAAATGAGTGATATGAAAGCAAATTTCAAGTAAAAGTACAATAAAAAGTAATTGAGAACTAATTTCGATAAAATAAGAGTTACAGTGATGGGTCCACAACACCATTGGTATAAAATTACATAGTACATGACATCAATAATAATTAATAAATAGCAAGAGACAAGATATTATACCACCTATACAATTCATCTCCATAGAAGGATGAAGAGGAAGCAATGGACTCTCTGGCTTATCTCCCCAACTACCCCCATGGTGGTGTGGATCATCAATTATGAATCCCTAAGAATCTTGTTCATTATTTTCTTCACCGTCTTCCTCAGTCTATCGATGGGGGGTTAAACAATGAGAATCAATCGAGGAATTTTTCCTTACCCATCCGAACTAGAAGGCACATAACTAGTGTGCGGGGAATGGCACCCTCCATGACACCTCAACAGTGAAAATCAGGGACAAGGAAGAGGAGGTGGTGTGGATAACGCAAAATGACTCCACGACCTACATTGCCCCTACCTTTATCCCTCTGTGCTCAATCCCTTTTGGGAGGGTCTTGGTGTGAGGCATCTAAAAGCACCCTGCTAACAGTACAGGGGCATTATCCCAATCGTAAATGAGAGTGCAGAGGTGCTCCACCCCTTGTGTCACTTTCTATGCTTACACATGAATTTGTAGCATGACATTTGACAACGTAAAATGTTTGTTAGTAGTAGAGAAATATCTCAATGTTATTTATTATGCACAACAAAATTAATATCTTTCCAAAGAAGAAAGAGAATCATAATACGAAAAAATATGTCAAAATTACTTGAATCTTATAGGGCATAAAATAAAATCCCATAATAGAACCATGTGCTAAGAAAAGGGTTTTGGTGTAAAGGGATGAAAAAAGGAGTGAATATGCCTCCAAGCTTTTTGAGATCTAACATAAAACTTAAAAATGTGCTTAAGACGCTCAATTTGTCCACATGTAGGGCATTTTGGAGATGGGATCCCCATACAAAGCAATATGTTACCCATTGAAAGACCTTGGTAAAAAATGTGCCATACAAAAAGGGCTTTTTTGGGCTCTATAGTTGCAAACCAAATGGTTTGGAATCTATTGCTTCAAAGAAAGGAATAACTATTAAGATTCCATTATCTATTGAACATCTCCCAAGGCATAGTGTTGGGAGTTAGCCATTGATAACCATGTTAGGATTTGTACCAAATAAAAGTAGTGGACATGCTCCAGTTCCAATCTTTTTACTATTTGGGAGATCTTTTGATTCCTATTTTATGCAAAGCATAGTCTAACACGACCATCTAAATCTCAGGAATGGATTCAAAATCCTAATTATTTAGTTTTAACTTAGTCTTTAAATCTCACCAATTGGCTTAGGACGTAGATCGCTTGTTAACGACATCCCCAATGACATGAATGCCTTTATGAAAGAGGCAAAGGGCTTTGATTCTAAGAACCTCAACCAGGGGCTTACTATTAACAATAATAATTGGGGGCCACCATAGGGAGTGTGAATTAATAGAGAGCCATGATCTAAATATATCCACCTTTCATACCAACCAAGGTTTAATTGTAGTAACCTTTAGTCGGGGACCAAAAAATGTGATTTTATTTATTTATGTGTTACTTCAAGTTATCTTTCTAAAAGGTGTTTAACTCATTTCTTCCCTTATGTTTAAAAACAAGCTTGTCAAAATTCAATCATACATGAAAGCTAAAACAAAATCAAGTCGTCATAATGCTACTTTATAATACCATTCACGTAATTTGTTTTCATAGTATTGCCATGTAAAAAATCAGTAATCGATAATTCATTCATGAAATCAGTTCCAAATTCAACCATTTTTTCAGTCTACACCACTATAAATTCAATTGAATATTTTCATATCAAAATCATATTACACATTTAATATTAGAATCAAAGTATGTTTTCACACTAAAGTGATTAGACATAACACATATCATTATCACTTCCTAAATGAAATATATAGTTGTATTCTATCAATGATATCCTCGTAACTCATATTTACATTTATTTCTTAGAAGTTGAAGCAATATGCACAATAAGTGGCTAAATAGAATAATTAAATCCACATATTTCTTCCATTATAAGTACAAATGTAACAATGTCTAAGCATTTACTAAGTAAGACAAGTCAGTGTTCGTCTTTTGATAGTCAAATAGTTCAATTTAAAAGTATATACAAATCCGAATCAATTTCATATTCATAACATAATAAAAACTTATAATTTTTACAACTACATTGCTAATACACGAGTTCATAATTCCAAGTAATAATACAATATTCAACAAGTATAATCATCTGTCCAAAATATTCATATATGTATAAGTCTTCATAAAGAAATCTACAAGAGCTCTAAATATTATCATTATTGATAAAAGACCATATAGGAAGATAAGAGGGTGAGCATCATTGGAGGGATTTTCCTCCAACCACAGAGCCTTTCAAATCCCCCAGACACCTCTTGGCTACTAAGAGTGGACCTACCCTTCCACGAAGGTACTAGATGCGGAAAACTAATAGAACGAGAGAGAATCCATGTGGATTAAACAAGTTAGTGTGCAACTCCCCACAACAATGTAGTCAATGTACTAGAATTTGAATGATATAACATTCATAATTTATATGTAGATGTCCATACAATAGATGAACTCCTAAATACATCCCAAATTTAGTACTAAGGCACGTCTAATAATTGCAAGCAAATTAGTGACCCTGCCAAAAACTCTAACCTTTATATATAGAGTTTCATTAGCCAATTCTCAAGTTATTAAATCTTTTCATAAGCATCTATAAGTCCACGAGCATATGTGACCTATATATCTTGCATTTCACCCACTCAAATAATATCATGAGAAACATGTATCATGTATATATATAACCCACTAGCATAGGTAGATAAGCATGATATATATCTATTGACAAAGATAAAGGAAAATAAAAATATATATTTTTATGTTTTCTACTATTTTTTCATTTTATATTTTTTCATAAGTAGTTAGATAATGTAAATAGAAAGCCAAGGAGCACACACAAGAAGAAGAAAGGTAGATCAATCAATAAATAATAAGAGCCAAGGGGCACATTCAAGAGAAGAATATGACTAGGTAAGCAATGGGTAAAATCAAGGTAAAACACAAACAATCAAGCCAAGGAAGGAAATCAAGCAAAAGTAGAAAGAAATCAAGCAATCCAAAGGGAAAAATATTAGGAGAAAAGAAGAAGAGAAGGATTCCAAACAACCTATCAATTCACTTAAGTCTCAGTGCATGTTAGGATAGAAGGCCTTGGTATATATGTTTTCATCATCAAAAATTTTACATAAGTGTTTGGAATGGGATCAACAATTAAGGGGCAAGGATTGTTAAAACATAACAAGCAACATAAACCAAGGGGTTAGAATAATGTCAATGTAAACCAAGGTAAAAACATAAATGTCAATTTTAGAAGAAGATGATGCAAGGCACAAACTTAATGGAGGAAGGGACATGAAAATAATGACATATAGAAGAACATATGCAAAAAGGAAACTGTAGTACAATAATTATATATTGATAAAGCATAAGTGATAGGCTATCATGGATAACTAATGATCTCATCTCAAATTTCAAAGAATAGACCAGGGGAGTCAGATGCGTCACTAAAAGTATCAGAGAAATAGTTGCATGATGTGCAACAACCTAAATCATCATCCCAAAGATAGATATTATGATAATGGGCTCAAGGATCCACCTTAACTCTTGAAAAACACACATATTAGTTTGGATATATCTTCGTATAGTTGAAATCTTAGTAGGTGCTTTGGTATGAAATAATATAGGAGGTTGTAAATCAATCTTGGGATGTGGATGATTAGGCATTGCATATCAAGCTAGTCTAGCTATAGGAGTCTTAACTCTAGAGTTGTGACTCGGGATGTTGAAGTTGTAGTTGAAAATGTAAAGGAAACCATAACCATAGGGGGTGAAATAGTAGAATATGTCACATGAGGCCAAATATTATGATTTTTAGGTAGTAGTTTAGGTATCATTTCATGATGTTTTTGATATGGGATAGGTTACTCAAAATATGTGCTACAAACGGTATTTACTTTGTCAGTATGCACAAGCTTAAGTCAATGATGTAGTGTGGATGGCATTTATCTTATTTTATTCAAAAATGGTCGTCCAAGTAGTTTATTATAAGCATTGGTATCTGACATTACATATAACTACACTAATATAGTCTTAATACCAACTAAAATTGGTAATGTAAGACCACCAAGGCATGTGTATGTAATAATCTCATAACTCCTAAGTATCACAATCATACTAAGTAAATCTCAATGCGTGTAGCCTCTACTAGTTATAAATGACATTATAATTAGATTTTGATTTATTGATCATAATGCCATGTGTGATCAAAGGATGCGAATCAACAAAACCATGTATATAGAGAGGACCATTGTTCAAATCATCATGTGAAATCTCATGGTCATAGAATGTAATAGATGGTTTTTGTTTATGTGGGCTTATAACTATACTGATAATATTATCAGTGATGTGATCTTCATATTACATTGATTAGTGTATGGATGTAGTCATGTGAACATTGTCTTGCTTTTTATTATTATAATTTGGTAAATGATTATCAAATATTTGCAAGCATTGTTTAGGCATTGTGATAGATTTGACATGGCCATAAACTCAAATAGTGTTACTATTGATGAGATATTATATCTTATGTTGTAGTTTATAACATTAATTCATAGAATTTTTGAAAGCTCTATGGTTATCACAATATTGACTGACATCATATCCTTTAGGCATAGGTCAAGAAGTATCCAATCAACATGTCTCAGGTAGAGTAAAAAAATTAAATTCGAGTAATTAATTTAATCACATTGTAAAGTGGTTCAGGGGACCTTAAAAATTATCGAGTATTCCTAGAAGGTGGAAGGATAAGCCTGTTCGGAGGTTGTGATATTGTATTTACACTTTTGGCATCAATTTTAGCTTGAAATGTTAGTGCATCATTACTCTTAGCTTTGAATGTTGATTTTCCTTGATATATGAAGGTAGTAGAGGTAGAAGCGTTAAATGTATACTTGAGCATATTATCCTCTAAAAGTTTAATCTCATAGGTGCAAAGCATATGGCAAAGTTTGTCAAAATATTGATAAACATTGAACATAACTTTGTCTTTGAGTTTTTGTAGCAAACTATTAGAGAAAATACTTTGTAGCTCACTATCATGATTTTGACAAGACATTTTTCTTAAGCATGGTCTTGAATATAAGTACATAGTCAACATCATTCTCATTGGGTCCTTATTTAAGTTGTGTAATTTGAGAAAACACGGCCTTATGGTTATTGTTTTAAGAGAAATAAGCTAAGAATATGTCATCCAAATCATCAAATCAATGCACAGAGCCCACAGGTAGGGCATAGAACCAATCCAAATTATAGTCCTTGAGACTTATAAAAAACACTTGGTCATCAATAAGTCATTGTGAGTAGAACCAAAGCATTGAGATAAACAATATCTAATATGATGCAAAATATCACCCTTGCCATTGTATAAGTAAAATTTAGGCACTAAAAAAGTAGGAGGCAAATGTTGAAGAAGGCACTCATGAGCCAATGAGTTGTGTTATGTGTTGTGAGAGGAAACCACATGACTATAATTGTGAGATCCTTGGGATAGTTATGTAATTCACAATTACATAGATTGATGTTGTTGTTGGAGCAATGGATATTAAGATGTTAAAACATGTGTGGGAGCCACTATATGATTAACATTAGTAGTAATAGGGTTTTAATTGGTAGCTTGACTATGACCATGACCAAAAGATAAAATATGAGAAATAGGTCATGATGGGACGTTATTAATTCAATTAAAAGTAAGAAATACCAAAGAAAGAATAGGTTGTGTATGAATAGTAGGAATGACACTAGGTGTAAGCATAAATGGATTAGGAACACTAGCCTCACCACCCAATGTAGATGTAGAGCCTCTAGTAAGAAAATTAGAAACATTTAAGGGAATGTGCATAACATTCTTAGGTGTAGGTTCCTTGTCTCTAATTTTATATTATACTTCTTTAACTTAAAAAACACATGTTCTAAGCATGTAGGATTATTTTGAATTAAATCTACAAATTTAGAAATTGGATCAATATTATCAATAGCATTTAGATCACCATAAATATTATCTGCATAATCACCATCATGATTGTTATTTTGAACATAACCACTAACATTTGGATCATTTTTAGGATTCATATCAACCACCATAAAAGAAGTATAAGTAACATCATTAGAAGCAACCTTTTTTAATTTAAAAGAAGCATGAATACCACACAGAGGAAGTTGAAGCAAATCACAAGTAGTACCACTCAATCTAGAACTTCGCCTAATACGATGTATAAATTTGGGCTTCCTAGTTGGCCTAAGATGTAAGTGTGAATAACATGAAGGAAGCTAAGGCTAATGATTGAGAAATGAAATAAAAATAATAATATACAGATATGAGAACCAATCTAAAATATAAAATTAGAAATCAACCCTAGAGGGAAACCTTAAAAGGTACAAGCATTTGAAAATTGGAATAATTCACTAAAATACAAGAAGTGAATGTAAATATAAGGAGATGATGTGAAAGGTGAATGGAAACACTACACTAGAGCTAAAGGAAAAATAAAAAATCAATCATTAAATCAAAAAATCAAACCCTAGGGGGATGAGGGTTTATGAAACCCTTAGGTTGGATGATCGAAAGATCAGGTTCACCAAAATGTTTTACCTAAAAATGAACATGAGGGTATAATGTCATAATAAAATGGTAAAATAGTCACACAAGATGGATCTAAAGTAATACAATCCTAAAAGGTAAATCAAAACCCTAATGCAATTAAAATAGAAAATCAAAACATGAAAAATAATTAAACAATCAACGAAAAGCAATGAAATGATGAAGGGATATGAAAACTAACACACTTGATCAATGTACTAGATTTCTAAAATTGGATTTGGGTTCCATGGCAGTTTGTTCTCCATTGTGTGAAATTTATATTGTTGAATCTACTAAGATATAATTGGTAGGTGGCCAAATGTGTACCTTTAGTACTCTTGAATGTATACCTTTCCACTGAATGTGTCCTTTAATCAGTTTCAAACTACAATTTTTTGAGAAAGTCTGCTAGCTAATGGTGAGTAAGTTTGTGAAATCACTGTGTGGAATTGATATATGGAATGCGTTATGTTGTATCTCTTTTTATCCTTGACCTAACCCTCAATTTTAATCACAAAACTAGTGTGTACAAGTTAGATGACTAGGGCTACTCCTTAACGAGTTGTAACTACATATCTTGCATGCCCAAAATCATATTCAATGTAGTTTTATTGTGTTGTAGATACTAAAATGGTATTAGACACTTGGAAATGCTAGTTTTGACTTACCTTCACCCTACATGACTTATGTGCACATATATGTCGCTAATTTGTCATTCCCTCACATTTACATGCTATCTATGGGCTAAGTCCTTCCAAGTTCATGTTAATAACCTACAATAAACCTATTGTTTATGCCAAATTATTAAACTATCATACTCAAGACAATCCAAATCATTAGAGCAGTGTTCTTATATTTCATACAATAATGCCAAATTCAGTCAATACAATCCAGACTTTAACGATCAAATCTAAAGATTTCATCTTCCACCTAGTAGTAGTCAAATTTTAAAATCAAATCATTCCTATGGGTCAGCCCATTTTCCTAGTATGATAGTGGGGAAATAAATTACCCAAATAGATGCATATAAGTACAAATTAAGTGTAGACTTATTATCCATCTAACACTGATCTATCAAGCATATATACAACATTGTACATTGAATAAAATGACCCTATTCTTCCCAAATTGTAAATTAGTCACTAGGAGAAATCATTAATTAAGTCTAAAGCATACTAAGCCAATTAATGAGTGAACAATTCCAAGTGTTGAAGTTTAGATCACTAGGTGCATTCATATTAAAAAGGACCATAATTGCACATCCACACAAAGGGGAAGAACTATGTGTGGCTTGATTTCCCTCATAGGAGTATTAGATACATAGGTAGCAATCAATCATCAATGGGAGTGATTGGGGTTCACTTAGTCCATTTCACTTCCCAATTTTTTACAAATTTTATTCTCTCACAAGTGGACCCATGGTTTTAGATGGAGATGGATTTCTACGTGCCACACATATGATTAGACCTCAGAATTGCACACATAGCTGAATTAGAAATTGGCACACACGACTATACCAAAATAAATAAGCAAAATATTCAAAACAAAATCATTTGACTCATAACATAGTGGAATATGTTACTAATATGAAATAATGTTACTGTCCAAACGTGCATAAAGATCTAGAACCTGCATTAAGTGACTCATAGTCCTATATCTAACTTGCCTTGCTACCTACCACTTATCACAATCCTATAGAGTACATGGAACCACTAAGTATTTTATCCTTTATTTTACCTTCCATATTTAGTAATATTATGTGCCAAATTAGTTTCAATCTTATACATTTAGATATATGCTTGATTGCCATACTTTATGATCATAATTGTTACAACATTTTTTTATCTTAATTAGATAAAACAATTAATCCAAATTATGGTAAAACATATTGGTGAACCTATATATTACTTGAACATTGCCAAAACCATAGGTTTCCCTTAGGGTTTAACCCTTTTTTTAGGGGTTTCATATTTTTGTGTTAGGGTTTTGGTTCTAATTTATGATTTCCCCATATAAAAGACAATAAATCTTTCTCACCTTTGGCCCTAGACTTTTACATACATGATTTCATCCTATGCCATCCAAAAAGCTTAGTTCCCTTGTCCCTCTAAGGCACAATATTAGATTAAGTGGGATCTATATAGAGCTTAATCAAATTCCTTTGGTTTCATCTAAAATGGATAAAATGAATACTTCCTAATATTTTGTTGATGCAATTATTCTTGAATATGTACAAACAAATGATTATGTTGAAATGCCTAACTTAAAAAATGATAATCAAAATTATCAAGATAATCAAGATTTTCATGAAGACCAAAATAGTATTGATCCACATGAGCTTCATGGGGTAGAATTTGACCAAGTTAAAGCCTGTCCAAATTTTTCCTTGGAGTTCGTCAACATCCTCAAGAAGTGGATAAAGTGATAAAATTAATCCTAGCATCTAAGGTTTCACACAAAGCTAAGGTTTTTACATGTGAGGAATAATAACATGAACCCTTGATTATTATCAATCAATCCTTTTAGGTTACTAATCCAACCATAGGTGTTTAGACCACTACTATTTTTGCACCTCCAGTCACACATGTGATGTCCACCCAAGGTGCATGGGAAACACATGGCTTGCCAGAGATTTCCATTCCTACACAAATGACCTATTCCCATCCTAAAATGACTATGCATATTACATCATCAACCTTGCCTACTACACATTTCCTTGAGTAGAATGGTTTAGCTTTGTAAGCTAAATTATTGGAGTTATAGCAAGGTACTTTCGGAACTAGTCATTTAATGGATTCACATGCTTTTATCCATAATCCATTAGCCCCTAAGATTGTATCCTATCCCTTACCTATAAGTTTTTTAACTCCTAAGCTTCCAATTTATGATGGTAAAGGTTATCTTGAACAACAACACAGATCCTTCCATGCAACATGCTTTGGATTATGCATCCAATTATTGATAATTAACCAAGATATTTCTAAGAAGTCTCAAATAATATACTTTATAGTGGTTCTATGACCTCTTACTCTTGTTATTTAGGGCATTCAACTCTTTGTCAAATAAGTTCCTAGCACACTTTTCCATCAACATTAATGAGAAGCTATCTAATGCACAAATTGCCAAAGTCAAAAAAGGGTCCAATGAACCAATCAACAATTATCAACTTTGGTATAATACCATGTTATCTAAGTTGACCAATCCCATGCAAAAAAAAAGAGTTATAATACATATTCAAGCAAAGTTCACTTGCACCACTCCTTAAGTTAATAATATTCAATAAATTGAAGTCTTTCATTGAGTTATTACATATAGTGAGAGATTGAGAAGTCAAGCTCATAGCTTAGAAAAAATTCAAGTATGCACATAATACTCCAACTACTTCAACGACCAAGTTTTAGAGTTGGTCAAGCTACAAGGTTAAATCAAATGATAACAAGAATGAGGCAAAGTCAATGGTTAATGTAGTATCACAACCTATAAATGAGCTTCTCTTGTATGCTCCACAAAAGAGGTCATTTTCACTATTACCATCTCACCTCCTCATGTATTGATACAAAAGTTACTTAAGTGCAATCTCATCTCTCTTCCTCCACCACAAGTGTTTGATGTGAATAGGCCTACACTTAAGAATTATGATGACAATGCATATTGTGACTCTCATTGAATTGTTGGACATTCTACAAACAACTATTTCAAGTTAAGACATAAGATACAAGATCTTATAAATGACAACATTAATGAGCTAAGCACACCTACAAAGGAATCTAGATCAAAATCAAATGGGAATTGTAAATTGAAAATCTTCAATGACCCATTTCCAAAATATGAGACAATAAAGACTAAGGATACTTCTAGGGTCATATGGACACCCAATAGATAGGATTATTGGTACACTTACAAGAATATCACCACAATGACCTATGATTACATTTGATAACAGTGAGATAGTCTTTTGATGATTTAAAAATCCACACATTATTTATATGATGTCACATCAACAAACAACTCATACACAGTGTCATGGTTGACAATAAATCAAGAGAAATCATTTTCATAATGAAACTTCTCCACACTCTTGGATACACAAAAAAAATTACAAGATACTTCAAAAGTGGTTAAGGTATTTGATGGAAAAACACATAACACTCATGGGTGTATTGTACTACTTCTTCAGGTGGGCTCTACAATAGTGGCTAATTCATTCTGAGTTCTACAATGTAATATGTTATTTGACATGTTTTTAGGACACCCTTAGATATAAAATCTTTAGGTAGTACCATCTATAGTGCATCGATGTATCAAATACATACATTGCAACAAGCTAGTTACAGTTTTAGGTATTCAATATGAGCACCCTCTTCAGGTAGTGGTATCTCCTCCTCCACCCTAACTACCACTACAATTGGTTGTTAAACCTATTCATGATCATTGTATAGAGGTGGTTGTTATACCCATTAAATATCTCTCTATACACTTAACTTAGAGGAGAGAATTTTATTCTCCTAGGTAGCTAGTTTACAATAATTTTCACATCAAGGAGTTATTTAAGACTCACAGAGGCTATAATTTACCACAACACACACAAGATAACACTACATATAGTTTAACATGTTCCACAATGGATGCACACAACAATATATTCTCCTAATATATAGTGGACCCCATAGATTCCTTGGTCTTCTAGAGATATTCATCATATACATGAGCCTATGAACGATGATGATAATTACATTAGAGTGCATGATGCCTTCTTAGAGTTTGATACAATCACATCTATTAATTTTCACTTACAAAAGATGACCCTTACACCATATGATACAAACACTCCCCATGACTATCCCATTGATGGGATATTTGGTTAACACCTTTTCAAATTTCAAGATAAATTAAAAATGCAAAAAAATTAAAAAAATCAATAAAATACAAAAACATTCAAATATTCAAAAAATAAAAAATTAGGACCCAAGCATGGCATGAGTGTTATATTACACTATTTACATATGTTATTTATCATATTTTTGGTAGATTTCATATTCTTTTCATACACACATGCATTACATGGTATATGAGTGTGATGCATGACATACAAATCATACATGGAGACACAAATGTTGGACTCTCCTATATCTAGTGGCCATGCCAATATTGGGGGCATATAAATTTGTAGGCCATGTTATCAAAAGTTATATATTTATATGACCTTTTATTATGTTGAGCTACCTAGATTACTAACACATGTATTGTTAGTTACTCATATCTTACACAATGCTACATGAATATGCTACTTTGTTATGATATGAAATTGATATGCATGGATAGTGTAAATTAGTTGTCATTTATTTTATGCTTCATTGATGCTATTACTCTTGCATGATAGGCTAGTCATTGCTTGTCTATTGTGTGAGGCCCTTGGCCATCTTTGATGCAACATTCATTTATCATTTGTGTGCAACATCTTTATGCCCTTTGTTTGTGACATCCTTATGTCCCTTGTATGTGGATCTTAGTTTTTTTTTATTGTGATATATTTATGTCCCTTGTGCATGGCCCTTGGCCATGTTTATTGTGACATATATGTGGCCATTATATAAGACCTTTGCCTTTATGTGTGACATTGAGTGCTATAGCATGACATTTCTTGTTGAACTTATTGAGCTTGTGTGATTGTTATGTTTGTGGGTGTCATGATCCATATCACACTCCTCCCCATTTGTATGTGATGCCGTAATTTATATCATGCACCTCTTTACTACATAGTCTTATTCAATTATTATACCAGTGATGGTTACTAAAATGTGACTCATTGATACATCTATCATGACATGACACTTATATGCCTTGCATTATAAATGTTATATACATGTCTTAATGGCGTACACATTACTATGATGACATATTTTCCACATGTTGACATTACTATACATGATTACGTATTTATACATGACATGATATAGTTAAATCTTTCTTTTAAGATGAGTGACTTACAAGATACATCCCTCACTTAAAAAATACAACATATTAGTGGGTTTTCATAGAGACATAATCCTCTACGAGCCATAAAAAATTAGATTTTGGGAACATATTACATGATTCAGAGAGTTCACAGTGGTTTAGATATCAAATAATTCTGATATAAAACATATATTCACACATTGATACATATTATGGGGGCATATGTCACACATATACACACACTTCATAAATACATGAGCTACGAAGCACATATTCAAATACACTTGAGTACATATGCCACCTAGTGCACATGGTTTATAGGAACAGAAGTTACAAATTTTCAAATACATATACAAGTTATCAAATTTTAGCATATAGATGTATATCATTCTATATCAGTTGGAATATATTCAATGAGGCATGTTACTTGTTTATGCACATATACACATTTTGTAGTGATCACTATTATAGTTGTTTATTTTCAAATACAATTTAATGGCATTGAGTAGTGAGCAACCTTGAATATTTTAGACCATATGTAGTGGTTGATTCAAGTTTTTTAAAGTAATGCATGTTGAGGTTTAACAATTCTCAATAGCCTTGGCATTACTCATAGTAAGCCCATTATGTGGCTCTCACATTACCATATTGAGGTTAAAAATCAGAGCTAGATTAGTTGTTTGAGTTAGTAAGTTGAGGTTTAATGACACTTAATGGTCTTGAAACTACTCCCTTTTTATGAGGGTTGTGACATTTATCTTCCTAATCCATGTGATTGTATAGTACAACATTAGGATTTGATCACTCCCAATTTTCCAATGGTTCAACAAGAGGAATCATTCTCCAATGCTTCAAAAAAGAAGCATCATCTCCAATAAAATTATATGGAAACATGGTTTACTCACATACATGTGTATTCCTTCATTTTTTTAAAAACTTTTCAAATTTCAATTATAGTTAAAATTTTAGATTTCATTCTATGGACTTTGACTACTACATATTCATTTTAGGCTTGCATGGATCAAATTTATATATTTGAAGACTTTTCTCAATGATAACATGTGTTATACACACTCATGTATATCTTTATCCTTTTACTTTAGTATTTTTATTGCCTTTCAATACTAGAGTAAAAGGGTTTTTTTTTACACTAAAATCTAATATTAGACACTTGAAAATATTAATTTTACCTACCTTTAGCATACATGACTTGTATGCATATATATGATTCTAGTTCACCATTCCCTCACATCTACATGATAGCTATGGGTCCAATCCTTCCAAGTTATTTGAAGTCACCTACATGAAACCTATAGTCTACACCAAACCAACAAAATATCATACTTAGACATCTCTAGATCATCAGATTAGTGTCCTAATCTCTTGAATAAGAACATGAAATTTAGTCGTTACTATCTAGACATTACAAACCAAATTTAAAGGTTTTATCTTCACCCAACAAGGATCAAATTAAAAAATTAAATCATTCCTAAGGGTTAGCCCATATTCTTGGCATGTCATTGGTGTGAGAAATTACCTAGATACATGCATATAAATACAAATCAAGTGTATACTTGTTATCCATTTGGCACTTATATATCAATGTTAGGATTACCTTTTATTTGAGATAATTTTTTAATCCTAAGTTTTTTACATATGTGTAGAATATTTATTTATGTAGATTATTAATTCACATAAATCCATATTCAATGATGTGTCATGCACCTCTTTGTCCTCCTTTAAGATTCTGGGAGTGTGCAAGTAACTCATCCCCCCACATGTCACACACTTCCTTTCACTTAATAAGGGAATAAGACACTTTCCACACACTAAGGAGTTCTTGTAAGGTCATGATGGGATTCCTTGTAACTCCCTCTCCCTTCTTCTTACTTTATTTAAAGAGCTCTCTCCCCCTCTTTTCTTCAATAGATATTGTTAGGATAAAAGCATATGTGGAAATTATCCTCAAAGTTACATCAATATGAACTATGTAAAAAAAATTTAAACTTGCACAAATCAAAAGTAAATAATGCAAACTATAAGACAATATTTACGTGGTTTGCCAACTTGGCTATGTCTATAGAGAAATGATCAGCTATTATTACTAAATGGAAAGTAGATTCAATTTTAAATCAAGAATAATCAAAACATCAAACAATTCACTATTAGGGATTGTAACATTTCATATGGGTTCGACATTACAAGAAACATGATTTGTAAGACTTAAATGATTGTTAAAAGATTTGGTTCTAAAGAAGTAAATAAATCAGCATTAGATGTCATATGTTGGGTAGCACCATAATCAAAAATATATTCCATAGGAGAAGCACACAAAGCATAATTAAAATTAGCTCTAGTATTATATTTTATTTATTTAGAGTCTTAGTATTACTAGTGATATCATTATTTTTGACATTAAGCTTCCCATTTTTAATATCCCTTTCCTTTTTAAAATAATGATCTTCATTACGATTATTTTTGTCACAGTAGTTGCATTCTAACTTTTTCTTAGGTTTTGAGTTAGCTTTTTTTAATCTTTTTTGTCATATGTATCATTTGACTTAGCATGATCTTTTCCATTTTTGGTTTGTTGTTTAAACATAAAAGCATGTTCATTGGTTTAAGACTACCAAATTGAATTAACTTATATTCTTCTTAACATAACAAAGTATCAAATGAATTAAACGTCAACTGATTAGCTAAAGTAGGAATATTAATTTACAAATGAACATTAGTAATAAATTGTTGAAAAGGTCTAGGTAAGTAATAAACTTGAATGCCTAAACCAATTAATTGAGAATGTAAATAGTAAAATTTGGTGAAGAAATCATCCATAGTTTTGAAGTCATTATACTTTAAATTATAAAGTTTATTTTGAAATTGAATATTCCTAGATTCATTCACAAAATCATAAATAAATTTGAGTCTATACCAAACATCGGATGCAAGAAGACAACCATCAATGTGCACATGTAATTTAGAGGTCATGGCCATGCCAATCAAAGTTAAAACCTCTTCATTTTTTACTTGAAATTTCTCTTGCACATTAGTGGTAGTAATTTTTTAATTAGGTTTGGTGTCCTTGCCATATAGTACATGCACTAAGTGTTTGAAAGTGAAGAAGTATTGCATATGTGATTTCTAAAGATGGAAATTGGTTGATGTGAGTTTAAATTTAGGCAAAAATTGAATCATTATGTCATGAAAGCTCACCCAATCCTAGAAATCAAAATGCAAAATAAATCACTTGCGCACTTAAAATGTGAGGAGGAGGGACAATAATGCCAATAAAAGATGGGCTTTACCTAAGAATGAGAAAGAAGACAAGAAAAAAATTATGACCTTGAAAAGGAGGAGATAGCAAAAATACATGATAGTTTAGAAAATTAACTACTAAAAGGTTTTAAAAAATGTTGCAAGAGAGTTTTAAATTCATCATAATAGTTGCAACATAAAATATAATTAAAATGGTTTTAAAAATATGAATTATGATCCAAAAAGGTAAGATTAGTTAACTTGTAAATGTAAGTCCACAACAAAAGATCAAACCAAACTTGAGTTTGAAATTTGGTAAAAAGTGTGATGTTTTTTTAATGTGTTTTAAAATAATAACTGTTGACGCAGTGGATTGCACCCTGGATAGGAAGCTGAGTTCCTACCTTCCACACGCAACAATGGAAACTCCCCTCTCGCCTGTGGGACTGACGAAGCTGGGGGAAGAGTCTCTAGATAAGGGCTAACTCCCTTTGATGTATCTTTTAGGTCTTGGATTCCTACTACTAACAAATAAAATGAAAAAGGGGAGGGGGTTGAAAATGGAGAAGGATGCTAAAACAGAACCTAAACCTAAACTAAAAAGGGTGATACACCAAAAAAGTCGATCCACCTAGCCTGAATCATACACTTTTCACCAAGAGGAAGCTCCTATACACTTCATCTGATGTGGGAAACTCTTCTATATCAGTGAGTCAGGGGTCCGTAGAGATACAGGGAGGAAGAAACTATCAAAGGTGTTCTGAGACATACTTTGGCAGCCTATTCACATGCACCTATATTCCTGCTGTAGACACTTCTGGCAGACCTACAAAAGGAGAACTCACAATGCACTAGACATGCTGGAATCATTCTATGAAAAGCATAAAATAAAATGACTTAACACAAAAAGGAAACAAAGACATATGCGTGAGTGCAAGTTCAAATGGAGGTAAAAATTGCTAAGTCTTGATTCAAGGTAAAACCTGGCAGAGTTCTGCTTTACAAGCTCGAGAGATTTTTGGGTGGAGTTTTGCCTTACGGGCTAAGAGATGGATCCTTCTCCAAATGAGAAATTTACAATATATAGTAAAAGGAGAAGAAGTGAAGGTGCCGCTTTAGAAAAGACTTTGGCGCTCTTTCACAAGTTGGACCATGTGCGTTGAGAGCATCGAGAAGAGAAAGTCAATGTTGCTAATGTCATTCTTCTAGAAGAGGCCTGCTGGAACCATGCTGTGTAATTGCTGGTCTTGACTTTGGCATTCAAATATTAATGTGAAAGCACGAGCCATGCCTCTTTTCTACAAACAAGACTACTCTTTCTAGATATCACGCGATTTGTCCCCTTATAAATGCAACATGGAGAAAACAAGCCGTGCTGCTTACTGTTTGCGCCATTTGATGACCACCTGACAATAACTCGCCTTCCCTTTGCCACCTAGGCCATCTTGTCTACTTCTGCACTTTGTCTCTTCCTGGTTTTGTCTCTTTTTGGCTCCTTCAGCCCTCGGGGGCTATCTCCTTAGCGGGTCGCTGAGTTCCTTGGGCTCTTCTTTAAACTTTTTTCAAAATCAACAGCTATTTCACCACCTTAAATTTGACATTCATGGGCCCGTCACTATTTGAAAACCAACGGCTAGTTTGCCATGCTTGATTTTGATGTCTTTGGGCCCGTCACCCCTTGGACTTTCTTTAGCCTTTCTCTTTCTTTTGACTTCTTGTTGCTTCCTTTCCTTCAGACTTCTTGTTTTGAACCTTCTCAAAGGGAAGGTGACCCTTTGAATTTTGGAGAAGTGTCCTTCACTTAGCAACCGAGAGTCCCTCACAAGGACACCTACCCTTCAGGGTCCTTCAGCTCCCTTAGTCTTCGACTAATTTTCCACGGACATTTTCCCTGCAGATAAAAGTCTGCAAGAATTGTCTTGCTCGTTCCACTTTGCCTTTGGCCTTTGGGATTTCTCTTTCGGGCTTTTCTCCCGCAGCTTCCCTGAATTTCTTCAGAGTTTTTGTCTAAAAGAATTCCTTCAGACAAAAAGTCTGAAGGAATTATGTCCACCTTTGCCTTAGTCTTTTTTACTTGTGGGATTTTGTTGGAAACCCTTCCAAATTTCTTTGGACTTTTCATCCGAAGGAATTCCTTCGGACAAAAATTATGAAGGAATTATTTCCTCGTCTTTTCCTTTGATTTCCTTCAAAAAGTGCCCTTCGGGAAAATTGGAAATGTCCCTTCCGAAGGGCACTTCCTTTGTCTTAAACAACTTTCTAAAAGAGGCTTACCTTTTCAGCTTTCCTTTGTGGCCTCTTCACAAAAGTGTTCCCTACCCTCTGCAAGGGCTCTTGAGTCCAGAACTGCCCTCCACAAGGGCACTTGAAATGGTCCATTTTGCACCTAAGTGGGAACTCGTCTCATTTGAATCGAGCCGTTGAACCAATTGAATGAAACAAGCCGTTGAACTAAGCCATTGGAATAAGTCGTTTGAAGCAAGCCACTGAACCAATTGAAACTGAGCCAATTAAACTGAATGGTTCAATGGTCAGAAGAAACTTTGTAGAAGCCCCTTTCATTCTTTGAACCAGTTCTTCATCTGCCAAAAGACTTGCCTGCAGAGTCCGTAAAAACACCTGCAGAGTCTGTAGAAACGTCTATAGAGTCCGTAGAAACTTCCAAGATTTGTGCAAAACTAAAAATGAACCGCTTCAGAACAACAGGGAGAGAAGGGGGCCGATTTTGGTCTATTGGACCAAAAATGGTCAACAAATTGGTGACTCCCAGGGGAAGCATGCCTGCTATGCTTAGAGACTAGTTGCCATAAAGTCCATTGGGCACGGAGTCAGAAAGCAGCTTAAAATAAAGGTTAACAATAGCCCCAATAGATCCAAGAATCAATCATGAGCTTTTACCTCAGACACAAGGGAAAACACACACAAGGCTAAAAACACTACTTGTGCAAACAACACTTAGGGAAAATAGGAAAAGAAACTAAAAGCAAACTACTATATATAGCTAACTAGGAATATTTGCCTCCCTCCTGGATCAAAGGGAAAATTTCTTAAGTCCCCTCCCTGGCTAGGAAACTTATGGTGCCAGATAAGTGGATAAAAGGAATGGAGACTTGGTGACCTACTCCTCTTGCCTGCCACCTTGATTGGCCTGCATCCGAGTGGATCAAATTCAAACATGCTTCCAACATATATGTACTCTCCTTATTCTTGGAAGCTTGTTGAATGCTGGTCCTTCATGCTGGTGTATCTCACCAAGAAATCAATGGTTGTTGGCTCATCACCATAAGCCCCTTGATCTGCATAGTCCCCTTGCAATGCATCATGGTTTGACTTGTTCCCTTCTGCTTCGTTGAAGATCCTGTCAAAATCATCTTCTACTTCCTCTTGGTCTTCTTGAAGAAGGGTGACTGTTGTGATGTCTGAAATGGAATCACAAATTGGTTGCTCATACCATAGAACATCACCCTTTTGTTCAAAGCTCTCTTCTTCAAGGCTTTCCTCAAGATGGACCAGCCTCTCCTTTTCTCACTCAAGGATCAGAGTCTCCAGTTGTTCAAAGACATCCATCTGATCCTCCTCCAACTTAGGGTCCTCGACATAGTTGTCCTCCTCATCGAAGTAACAAGGAAGTTCATCAAACAAGGGGGAAGAGAGCTCACCATGCATACATCCCTCTTCGTATTGCTGGAACATCTGCATGTATGCATGCCCTGCATCTTCTCCATTGCTGATGATGTCTTCACAAGGAGCATCGATGATGATTTCTTCTTCATTGTTGCTCATGATAGCCTCTTGGAGAGCTGCAAATTGGATCTTCTCTTCCTCACTCGCCTCCTGCAAAATAGGTTCCTCCTTGAGAAGGGGTGAAGTGAAGAAACTGTGTGGAAGGGAAGGCAGTCCTTGAGCTAGAATCGAATGATTCTCCTCTTTCCATTTGGCCAACACTTCATCTATATCATGTGTGGCTTGATATCTCTCTTGGAGGTGTGTAGATGGGGTGTGTTCAGACATATCCATCATATGTTGGCTGAGGAATCTCGCTTTGGATTCCAACTCTGCAATTCTCTTGGCTATGTCTTCTTGGAAGAGCCTTTTTTAGAGGTCACCAGCATCATCATGATGAGTAAGAGCAACTTCATCTTCTTCGAGGTTTTGAACAAAACCTTTCTCCTCCTCCTTCCTGCCCTAAGATTCCACTGTTTGCTTCCAACTCATGACCTTAAGATTGGAATTTTCCCTTTGTGAATAGGGAACAAATTTATTTTCTTTGAGGTCCTGAACTGGTTCATGATTTTGCCTCTTCCAACTTGGAATTTGGAGATCATACTAAGAGACCTGAGGAAGTTGGGGAAGGTTAGGGAGGGTCTGCTGATGTACAAGAAGAGTTGCTTCAAGAGAGATGTGTTGGTTCATGATGCTCCCTCCAAAGGAAGATTCACAATCAAAGGAATTGAGAAGGTTCATCTCCATGGAAGTTTGCTCTAGTTCTCTTTGATGTTTAAAGGCTTGGCGCACGGGGTTAAGAGTAGGATTCATTGATGCATCAGATTAGCTAGAATGAGCAAGTGCTATCTGATAGAAATGATTTCGTGCACAAGAGGGGGCTTTCTTTAGAATAGGAGGGGGCACACAAGGCTGACTGCCTTGAATGAATGGACTCTTCCATTTTGCTACCTCCTCCTCCATGGATTACAAGGCCTGAGCTTGCCTAAACAAACACTCTTCTTTTTACATCAGTTCTTGCTGATATCTATGCTGCTCATCCGATCTGTCTATCTCCATCACCTGCTTCTCAAACTCCAGTGCTACTTCCCTTATTGTTGAAGGGCAACTAGGAGAACTGCTTGAGGCAATTCCATGAACAACTTGAGCTTGATCATAGTTAAATGAAGGAATACAAGGCCCATGATTTTGTGCAAAGGGATTATACATACAAAAATAAGATTTCTTGATGGCACCTAAACTGCTTAACCAACTGATTCAACTCAGAGTCACCATTGGTGTTGATAAAAAAGCCTCCAAAGGCTGGTTGGTTGAAGAACACACCAAAAAAAAATTCAACTCTTTGGACACAACTTGTCCTAGTTGGTCCCATCGGGCGTGCCAAAAACTATTGACGCAGTGGATTGCACCCTGGACAAGAAGCTGAGCTCCTGCCTTCCACCTGCAACAATGGAAACTCCCCTCTCACCTGTGGGACCGACGAAGCTGGGGGGAGAGTCTCTAGATAAGGGCTATCTCCCTTTGATGTATCTTTTAGGTCATGGATTCCTACTACTAACAAATAAAATGAAAAAGGGGGGGGGGTTGAAAAGGGAGAAGGATGCTGAAACAGAACCTAAACCTAAACTAAAAAGGGTGATACACAAAAAAAGTCGATCCACCCAGCCTAAATCATACACTTTTCACCAAGAGGAAGCTCCTATACACTTCATCTGATGTGGGAAACTCTTCTGTATCAGTGAGTCAGGGGTTCATAGAGATACAGGGAGGAAGAAACTATCAAAGGTGTTCTAAGACACACTTTGGCAGCCTATTCACATGCGCCTATATTCCTGTTGTAGACACTTCTGGTAGACCTACAAAAGGAGAACTCACAATGCACTAGACATGCTGGAATCGTTATGTGAAAAGCATAAAATAAAATGACTTAACACAAAAAGGAAACAAATACATATGTGTGAGTGCAAGTTCAAATGGAGGTGAAAATTGCTAAGTCTTGATTCAAGGTAAAATCTGGCAGAGTTTTGCCTTACAAGCTCAAGAGATTTTTGGGCAGAGTTTTGCCTTACGGGCTAAGAGATGGATCATTCTCCAAATGAGAAGTTTACAATATATAGAAAAAGGAGAAGAAGTGAAGGCGTCACTTTGGAAAAGACTTTGGTGCTCTTTGGCAAGTTGGCCCATGTGCGTTGAGAGCATCGAGAAGAGGAAGTCACTGTTGTTGATGTCATTCTTCTAGAAGAGGCCTGCTGGAACCATGCTGTGTAATCGCCAGTCTTGACTTTGGCATTCAAATATTAATGTGAAAGCACGGGCCGTGCCTCTTTTCTGCAAACAAGACTACTCTTTCCAGATATCATGTAGTTTGTCCCCTTATAAATGCAAAATGGAGAAAACAGGCAGCGTTGCTTACTATTTGCATAGTTTGATGACCACCTAGCAATAACTCGCCTTCCCTTTGCCACCTGGGCCATCTTTTCTACTTCTGCACTTTGTCTCTTCCTAGTTTTATCTCTTTTTGGCTCCTTCAGCACTCGAGGGCTATCTCCTTGGCGGGTTGCTGAGTTCCTTGGGCTCTTCTTTAAGCTTTTTTCAAAATCAACAGCTATTTCACCACCTTAAATTTGATGTTCGTGGGCCCGTCACTGTTTGAAAACCAACAGCTAGTTTGCCGTGCTTGATTTTGACGTCTTCGAGCCCGTCACCCCTTGGACTTTTTTTGGCCTTTCTCTTTCTTTCGACTTCTTGTTGCTTCCTTTCCTTCGAACTTCTTGTTTTGAACCTTCTCAAAGGGAAGGTGACCCTTTGACTTTTGGAGAAGTGTCCTTCATTTAGCAACTGAGAGTCCCTCGCAAGGATGCCTGCTCTTCGGGGTCCTTTGGCTCCCTTGGTCTTTGGCTAATTTTTTGTGGACATTTTCCCCGCAGACATTTTCCCGCAGACAAAAGTCTGCAATAATTGTCTTGCTCGTTCCACTTTGCCTTTGGCCTTTGGGATTTCTCTTTCGGGCTTTTCTCCTACAGCTTCCCCGAATTTCTTCAGACTTTTTATCTGAAGGAATTCCTTTAGACAAAAATTCTGAAGGAATTATGTCCGCCTTTGCCTTAGTCTTTTTTACTTGCGGGGTTTTTTTGGAAACCCTTCCAAATTTCTTCAGACTTTTTATCTGAAGGAATTCCTTCAAACAAAAAGTCTGAAGGAATTATTTCCTTGCCTTTTCCTTCGATTTCCTTCAAAAAGTGTCCTTCGGGAAAATTGAAAACGTCCCTTCTGAAGGGCACTTCCTTTGTCTTAAACAAATTTCTGAAAGAAGCTTACCTTTTTAGCTTTCCTCTGTGGCCTTTTCTTAAAAGTGTTCCCTGCCCTCCGCAAGGGCTCTTGAGTCCGGAACTGCCCTCTGCAAGGGCACTTGAAATGGTCCATTTTGCGCCTAAGTGGGAACTCATCTCATTTGAAGCGAGTCGTTGAACCAATTGAATGAAACAAGATGTTGAACCAAGCCATTAGAACAAGCCGTTTGAAGCAAGCCGCTGAACCAATTGAAACTGAGCCAATTGAACTGAATGGTTCAATGGTCAGAAGAAACTTTGTAGAAGCCCCTTTCATTCTTTGAACTGGTTCTTCATCTGCCAAAAGACTTGCCTGCAGAGTCCGTAGTTCTTTTCTATAGAGTCCGTAGAAACACCTGCAGAGTCCGTAGAAAAGTTTGTAGAGTCCGTAGAAACTTCCAAGATTTGTGCAAAACCAAAAATGAACTGCCTCAAAACAGCAAGGAGAGAAGGGGGCCGATTTTGGCCTATTGGACCAAAAATGGTCAACAATAACTTTATTAGTAAGTCGAAGGATCAATTAGATAAAAAAGGATTAATTTTAAAACAAATATTATATGTGTGAAGGAAAAACTATCTAATAATTGATTAAGAAATATTAATATAAAGCAAAGCTATAGAATATCTTTTATAATATGAGAATGAAAGGCTTATTATTGTGAAAATATATTGGGAAAGAAACAAACAAATATAAGAAGTGAAGTTAAATCATAAAACAATAATAGTGCACTTAAGACCAAAAATAATAGAAAACAGTAGCAAACATTACCAAAATTGTTATCAACATGTTAACTAAAACTAAAATAGTATTTAAATGTTATAAAGCATTACCAAGGCATGATAAAAATGTTACAAAGACAACTAATAAAAGTAATGGTAAATGAAAGGAAAAATAAATGTAAGGAGAGAAGAGTTAAGGATTGTGCATTAAATGGGGAAAAATATAGAATGTGTAGAGAAGGGATACACAAATAAAGGAAAGCTTTTAGGTTTTCCAAAGATAATGTGAAACAAAGACTACATAATAAAAATAGAATGATAATTTATAGACTATGTAATACATAATTAACAAAGCTTGAGTATAAGTAAAATCCACACATTGTGGAGAAAATAGATAAAAGATTGTGCATTTAGTAAAATGGCTATGCAATGCTAAAGATAAGAATGGTTTAAATATTGTGCATAATACAAAATCAAAGAACTATGTCTTGAATAAATAATATAACCACAATTACAAAGTTTGCACATGCAGTCATAGAAGAATAAGGATTATGCACAAAGACATAAAAACCTACTCATGCACAAGTATACTACAAAAGATTGTGCCAATGATAAAATATCAAGCTACACAAATGATAAAATATAGAGCTACACAAATGATAGAATAGAGAGTTGCCTAGTACAAGAAAGCACATAAAGTGCACATACATAAGTAAAGAGAATGAGAAATCAAAGGATATGGATAGAAGATAGATTAAAAACTCCAATAGATTAGAATCAAATGCAATTAATAGCTTCAAGATCGAGATTTTTTTGTTTTGAAAAAATATTTTAGTTGAATCAAACAAGATAAAAACAATAAAAAACTTGTGTGGATGAGGAAAGCCCTACAAAACAACCTACAAAAGGTTGGAAAATCCCCTTAGGATCAACCTCTCAAAGGAACAACTTAATATAGATGGTTAGCAGGAAAAAATCTCAACCAATAAATACGTTAAAAGGCGACAAATTTGAAAAAAATAATGCAATGGTTGAAGCCCTTGCAAAAAAAATCTAAGTTTTCTCCCAAATAGCTTGCATAACTCATAAATTAATGTTAGAGAATAACACTAAGCTCTAAAACCATGAAGGATTTATGCCTAAATCATTCTTCAATAACATTGAAAATGTAGAAAATTAGAATAAAAAGAAGCTAGAATACCTCTCAAAGAGAAAACCACAAGTGAGATGCAAATTTTAAAGTGGGAAACCAAACTAATCGAAAAAAAACCCATGTGATGAATAAGAAGGCTTTTCAAGAAAATCTTCATAATATAAATTTTAAAAGAAAGATGAATTTGATAAGAAGAGAGAGAGGTTCAAGTATCTATTAAGTGTGAAGTCACTATTGACAAAAACTATTCACAAGTCATTATTCATAATTCACTATGCACAGTCACTATTCATGTGATGAGGTGGTAGTGATGAATTGGCAATGACTATGCAAGAGATGTGGCAAGTGATGCAAGATGATACAAAAAGGTGGTGTGGCTTGGTGGTGATGTGGCATGGCCCACAAAAAGGATCTTTCATATGATCTAGTGCATGTGATGGAGTGGGGCGTACCACTCCATTAAGAGATAATTTATGTTATTTTTAAATTACACATGATTTTGTCTTTTGGTGATAATGGAAGACAAGGAATATATGGGGTGCCACCCTTAGTGGAATCATGATTTTGGAATGAGGGAGAAGTCAAAAGGTATAGGGACATCTTATGGAAACATGTGTGTGCACATGGGATAGTGGGGCATCAAGTTACTATTCATGATTGAAGTGGGGGATAAAAGAAAAGAAGATTTTCACTCATTTTAGAGGCACATGCAAGAAGTCAAGGGGAATTACGAAGATGCCAAATACTTTTAAATCAATCACATGGAATCAAGCATGCCCAATAGTGTTTCTTTTTGCCCACATGGTAATGTGGCACCACATTTCCTCTCTCCTCATTTTCTTCTCTTTATTCATTCTTATTTGTAATTTTATAAGTAAAGGATGTCATTCCTTTGTATGTAGTAACTCAAGTGACATTCCAAGTAGTGGATGTGTGAGTGAAAGACTTATATGTATTTGTTGAAGTTTTATTGTAAGCTTATTGAAAATTGTATGCATTGAATATAAGGAGTGTGTGATAGATTGGAGAGGTGTGAGTGATAGGTTGTTATCACTAGTTTATTCTCCAAAAGATACTATAATAATGCAAACAAGACTATAAATTATAATTCTTTCATGACACTTGTTATGTTAAATTATCCAAACAAGATTTTTAAATTATTGTTACTGCCTTTTTAGATTTTGATAACTTTTTAAGTTTACTTAATTCTCTTCTTCCTCTTCTACTGATGTTTTCCTTGCTTCTATTGATGGTAAATTATGGCATGAAAAATTATGACATGTTAATTAATAAAATATTTCACTTGTGCATAAACTCAATATGGCGCATGGTTTGTCTACAATTCCTCCAACTGATTATGTTTGAAGTGGATGTATGGCTAGTAAAATACATAAAGAATCTTTTACTAAAACTAAATCTTGGCATGCAACTAAAAAATTCTATTTAGTTCACAGTGATATTTTAGGTCATATGCAAACTCCTATTAATGGTGTAAAATATGCTTTAATCTTTATTGATGATTGCACTAAGAGAGTTTGGATTTATTTCTTAAAAACCAAAGATCAAGTTTTAAATATTTCATTGTTTAAGTTTACTTAATTCTCTTCTTCCTCTTCTACTCATGTTTTGCTTACTTGTATTGATGATAACTTCTAACATGAAATATTAAGAAATATTAATCAACAAAATATTTCACTTATGCATAAACTCAATATGGTGCACAATTTGCCTATAATTCTTCCAACTAATTATTTTTGCAGTAGAAATATGGCTAGTAAAATACATAAAGAATCTTTTCCTAAAAATAAATCTTGACGTGTAACTAAAAATCTCCATTTAATTCACAATGATATTTTAGGTAATATGCAAACTCCTATTAATGGTAAAAATTATGCTTTAGCCTTTATTAATGATTACACTAGGCGAGTTTGGATTTATTTCTTAAAAACCAAAGATCAAGTTTTATATCTTTCATTAACTTTCATGCCTTTGTTAAAAAATGATTTGGTTATTCTTTGCATATCTTACGAATTGATAATGGGACTAAATATGTTAATAATATTTTTCTTGCATATTATAAGCAACATGATATTAAACATGAAAATAATGTTTCTTACACACCTAAACAAAATGGGGTTATCAAACATAAACATAAAACTATCAGTGAATTGGTTGGGTGTATGTTGCATGTTAAAAATATGCATTATAAATTTTGGGATGAAGATATGTATTTGTTGTTTATCTCATTAGTAAGACTCACTAAAGTGTTTTTAAACCTTATCTTGAAGAAGCTTGGAATGGTATAAAACCTAACTTAAAGCATTTATGTATTTTTAGTTGTGATGCATTTATTCATATTCCTAAGAAAAAATACAAGAAGTTAGATTAAAAACAAAAACATTATGTTTGTTATTTATGATGAATCATCTAAAGCTTATAGGATTTATGATCCTCAAACTAATGGAATTAAGATTAAAAGGGATGTTAGAATTATTGAAAATGGTCTATTTAATTTTGCTTCCAATTCAGATTCTCTTGGTATTATTTTTGTTTCATTTACTTTTGATTCAAGTGATGATAAAAATGATGTTTTGCATAGTGATGTTGTTTCTAAAGTTTAAACTCCTTCTAGTCTTGTTCCACCTAAAGCTATGTTGAAGTGGGCCAAGACAACTTTAGAAGCATCTAGAATTGATGTAGATCTTAATGATACTCATATAACTAGGCAACAATTTTACAACAAGGATTTGATGTCTAAACTTATGCATAATAATGATTTTAAAACACTTAAACAATCTCAAGATCACCCTCATTGGGAAAAAACAATGCATAATGAATACAACTCTTTGATCATTAATCACACCTGTGACTTAGTCCCTCTCCCTAAAGGTCATAATTTGGTGAGTTGTAAATGGTTGTCTAAATCTAAGTTCAATTCTAATAATCAAGAGAAAAAATACAAAGCTAGATTAGTTACAGGAATTGATTATAATGAAACTTTTGTTGTTGTAACTAAGATGCCCACAATTAAAGTTATCTTAGCTTTAACTTCTCAAATTAATTGGTTTTTTTTATCAAATAGATGTTAAGAGTGATTTCTTAAATGGTGATTTGCAAGAAGAAAATTGCATGTCTCAACCTCTTGTTTTTATTAAGAAAGGTAATGAGAATCTTATTTGCAAGCTAAACAAAGCTATTTATGGTTTGAAACAATCTCCAAGGGAATGGTACTCTAAAATCTAACAATTTTTTTATTGTTAAAGTCTTTACTCATAGCTCTAATGATCCTAATATTTTTGTTAGAAATACTCCACATGGCATAGTTATTATTGTTTTATATGTTTGTGTCTTAATCATAACTAGTAGTAATATTATAATAGTTTTTTACAATAAAAATACTTTAAAGAATACCTTTTAAATGACATATTTAGGTCTCTTACACTAATTTTTAGGCATTCAAGACTTCAAAAGTTTAGCAAGAACAAGATATCATTTCCATTTCTCAATCTATATATGCATATGACTTGTTATCTAGGTTTAATATGTTAGATTGTAAACTTGTTGCTACCTCTTGTGAACTTGGCAGAAAATTGCTTAATGACATAGAAACTAAAAAAATTGAACCTACTTTATATAGGCAATTAGTTGGAAGTTTGAATTATCTCACTCAAACTCACCCTGATATTGCTTTTTATGTTAGATTGGTTTCTCATTTTATGTCAAAACCTAAAACTATTCATTCTAAAGTTGCTAAAATAATTTTTCATTATATTAAAGGTACTCTAACTTTTGACATTGAGTATACATTGAATAACTTTTCTTTGGCAATTATTCCAATTTTGATTGGGCTAGTGATTGTAATGATCATAGATCCACAAGTGGTTGTAATTTTTTCTTGGATTCTGGCACAATTTCATGGTATAGTAATGTAAGATCAAAATTTTGAATAAGGGATTTAGATATGAAAATTATATCAAAATTACTCAAAACATCAATCTACCATTAAAATCTAGAGCCATTTAGGAATAAAATGCCATGATAAATTCAACATTTATACCTACATTAGATCCTAAAAGCTAAGTGCTCTAGATCAAGATAAAAATAATACAAATATTCACTATGGATTATGCATTGCATACCAAAGACTCAAATTTTTAGCATGATGCATGCTTAATTAAGATGACATGGATTCATGGACTCAATGATAGTAAGAAGATTTAGAGAGCTTATGAAAATACTAATTAGTTTGGCAATGGAGAGGAGGTAGACTTAAATAGGGCATGGAAGGAAGATCAATGGCCAATATCCAAAGTTGGGATGAAGAGGATCAATGGTGGAGGATTATCCAAGGAATTAAAAATTCCTTGGAAACCTCTAAAATATAATATTCTAGAGAGAAAGGGCTAAGGTAGTGAGGATTCTATATTTGGAGAATTATAGAATCCATTAGGGGGGATAAACAAGATTATTAGGTGATTAGATAGGTGATTAGGGACTAGGGATGTAGGAAAGTTTAGGAATAAGCTAGGGTAGGTGGGATTAGAATTTAAAATTCCAATATAATAGACAAGTGGGATTAGTTAGTGGATAAGACATGATTAGAAGAATTAATAGGTCAGTGGGGATAATATAGGGTTAGGGGATGAAGAATAATGAAGGAGGATATTAGATAAATGACTAGAAAGAATGATATTAGGATGAAATTTGAAAAGATAAATAAGATTAGATGAGATAAGCAAAATTAGTGTTGATTAATAGTAATATTAGTGATAATAAATGAAGCGAGCAAATTTAAATGTATACATTTTCCCCCTCTTTGAAAGGGCATTGTGAGTGGATAAAGTAGAAGCAATGGTCTTTCAAATAAGAAAAACACTCATAGATGAATGCCAATAAATGATGTTAGTGGACATGATTTCCCCTCGAGGGAACATGTAGGGAGGAAGGATCTAGATGGCCACTTGAAAAATAAAAATGAGGGGTGGGAGGCATGAATAGACAAGAGGATGGGATACGAGATGTGAGGTAGATGATGAAGAAGATGAACTCGACCTGAGTAGTGGGCTATAAAGTGATGATACCCCTAGAAAAACATATGTGTAGGGAGTGGAAATGACTATCACAGTTGTCAACACATACCAAGGGGGAATCAATTGTAACATGATTGTGATAACACAAAAGGCCGCAAGCTTTAGACATATCCCAGGCGAGGACACATGCCAAGGAAAGTTGTATACCAAGCTAAGACAAAATTGATAAGATTAATGATTATTGTAGATTAAAGCTAAGATTGAGCAATATGATGAGGGATAGGAGAGAGAAGAATTAATATGGTTGAGTAACCAAAAGATGAAGGGGAAGAATTGAGATGCATAACGTCGAATCAATGAGACATAATGTGATTAATAGTGATGATTCCCCTCTCAATGACACATGTCAGGTGTGTGGAATGATCATAAAGTTATGATCTTGTTCATGCCCTAATTGAAAGAGGAAACCATAAACTAATGGAATAAAAGATGGATGTTGTGATTTGGGCCCAATTGATAGGTGTGGGTGATTGATGAAAATATGAAAGAGGTGATGGGGATGGTGATTGATATTATATCTCAAGGATTTAATTGATGTAAGCCTTGAGGATGATGAAATAAAATATAGACATGATGATGAATGATGGAGAAAGGGGAGATAATGGTCGAGCTAACCTTAGACATATCATGTGACCGAGTATTGCCTACATAGTCTAAAAAACCTTAGGCTAATGTAGTTTAAATTAGATTAGAGGATGATGATGATGATGGTTTAGGATATTAAGATGATGATGATTATTATACATGTTAGTTGTTAGATAGATGTGAAATAGAATGATGATTGGATTGAAAGTTGAGTTGAGATGTTAGATGTTGATGACTAGAGAGATGATAGATGATTGGTTAGAAGATATAGATGTGATGATAAAAGGACTCAGAGGAATGATTGGATATTAGACGAGTGTATTGGGATGATTGACTTGGTGATGGGATTAAGATAATTATATAAATTAAGAATAATGATCAAGCCATCATTATTGTAATAAGGTTCATCATAGTCTGAGCAATCCAATGTAAATATAGATCTAGGTAGTATGCCCCATGATATAAGTATGATCAAGAGGATGTTGTGCCAAAATGCATAAAAAGGGACAAATAACAAACTCTACATCATCGAGGGCTCTAAAAAGCATTATTATAGTTTTTGGTGTCATCACATCATCCTCATTCATTGCCCAATAAACAAAAATATTTATGACACAAGACTTAAAAAAAACATAGACAAATAGATGAAACATAAGACACACACACACACACACACACATGATAAAAGACATGCACACAAGTCAAACAACACATAGCATACAAGTATCACACAATAGTATTTACATGCATTGCCATTGGGTCTTGTGGAATGTCTTGTCTATTACCTTGATGAGAGTCAATGGGATAAGTGATCATGTGATGAGTTGGACTAGGTTGGTCATGATGTGATTTTAGATTAAGGATATGGGTTTAGACAGGGGTATATATTTGAAGTAGAATAGTGACTTAGATTAGGATTAATAGGGTGTGCTTGAACAAATTTCAACTTGAACATAGGGGCTAGTCGACTAATGGATTGACCATGTTTTTAACTTAGATGAGATATTTAAGACTTATCAGATGAAAGTTAGACTATATTTGCCCTAATTTAGAACAGGGGATGTAAGACAATAGCAGGATGGATGGTTATGACTTGGTGATGAGGGATGAAGGGCATGGAGATGGATAAAATAGGAATAATATAAGACATCATGAAATATTTTTGGTTTATTCTAGAATTTTTAATTTTTAGGTTTTTTTAGAATATTTCAATTTTTAGGTCTTTTTTGGAATATGTATGTACACTATACAAAAGGGAGTTACTAGCAAAGGGAACACTAAGCCTAGCAACCAAGATAAAGATAGATGGAATAATGTATGGGATGACAAAAGGATGTAGAAAAGGGGATAAGGATGAAGGAAGAGTGGACTAAGGATTGCCAATGACCACATCATGAAGGAATCAGATATTTAGTTGCCCAGGTTTCCATTGGAGGATATGCCAAGATGATTCAAAACATTTATTAAGACATCTTCCAATCCCATATAAAGGTCAAGACTAAAATAAAAGATGGACATAATAGGATGGCAATGGATCAAGGGATATGATAGATAATTATGCTATGGATGAAATGGATTTTTTCCCCTAGTGTTGAGGTACAATGCGGATAATGGATTATTTTACCATGATGCTAGAAACTAGTTTTCATCATGATACTTGTCCAAGGCACTAGAAGACTAGTTTTCACCATTGGATGAATGAATGCTTATTTTATTTTCTTCTTCTTCTTCTTATTATTATTCATATTATTATTATTATTATTATTATTTGACTCTTTTGACCTTTTTGGGCATCATGATTTATTAGAGGCAGGTGAGATGCAGGATTGCAAATGCTTTCTTGATCTTTTAACTAACACCCATTTTGGAGATGTATGATGCTAGGATCATATTATCAATGCTAGATGTATTAATGTCCTTGTGACCTTCATTGATTCTTGATTGAGCATATGTTGGACATTTCATCCAGGTGTCTTTATAACCCTTATAAAAGATGATGTTGCCCAAAACAATGTTGTGTGGTAGGGATTTGAGGTATGGAATGAAAGGGATGATATCTTGATTTTGATGGTGGGATATAAGATGTAAATGAGTGGTGTGAGTAGAAGGGGAAAGAGAATGGGGTTTAATAATTGCATACACCATTGTATATGGTGGAGGGGACATTTTTGATTGATGTCATGAGGTTAAGGGATCCAAGACCTTCTGAATTTCTTGCTCTTTGATCCAAATATTAAGAGGATTGTTGGCCACATGAATTTTGACATTATTTTGAATTGTTGATTGGATTTTACTTTGAAAAATCCTTGATGCCTATAATTGGGATTCACCAGGGGAATTTGATCTTTGACTTGATAAGTGATGATGATTTTGATGGTACTAGGGGATGATGCTTTTTGACTTGGTTGATTATGAAACTCTTCTTGACTCTAATTGATGGTTTTTGGATCACAACTGACTTGATTATTTGTCTTGATTAATTGATTATTAACTTGGATCCTTGTATATTTGGTACATGAGAGTACATTTTGAAGGGAATCTAATGATGTGTGTTCTTGTTCATCCCATTTAAGGAATGGAATGGAGAAATTATTGACAGGAGGTGGATGATTGGGGATGTGTAGTGAAAGGGTTGGATTAAGGGATAATGGGAAACATATTCCTCATAAGAGCTACTAAGAGACCTAACCTTGACGTCAAATAAAGTATCCTCAATAATCTCAAAAGGATTACTAAGACTCTTCATAGAATTAACATATAAAACTGATTCATATCCAACTTGATCATCTCTTACTGATAAAGCATCCAAGAATTATATTATGATTTCATCATGCTGAGATGGATAAAGAGTTATGCCTTTTGGTTGGTCAACATTCGAATTAGAGATGCCCTCAAAGATATAAGAGTTGGCATGAATTTTATAATCTACAAGGGATGATGATTCTGACATGGATTTTGATTTAGATGCTGATGTCAAACATGATCCTAACCATTCTAATGCTGACTCCAACAAGGATGTAGATGAGGTGATATAGCCCATAGATGATTTTTTGATAGTAGCCATACTATTGTCCACAAGTACCTTCTTCACCTTAGGTTTGTGAAGGGATGCATTAGGCTTAATAGATTTATGAATATGGGGGATTTGATATGGATAAGATATAGGGATGATTTGACTAGGGATGGTTATGGTATGGCAAGGATTAGGGTCATAACTTTGGTTGAGTATGGAAGAAGCTTGATCATATTTAGGAATAAATTATTGGTATACCCATTTTTTCACACTCCTAGGCATATACGCATTAGATTCACCCTCAATTTCAATGTTTCCATTATCAATGAGGTTTTGGATATAATCTCTAAAGGTAGACATCTATTAATAAAATGTCTGGGGAATTTATGATATATAATTTTTTTTTGCTTGATACCATGGGACATATGTTTAGACAAATCTAGAGGTCTTGTTTTCAGGTGGACAATCATGCCTATGGACCTCAATTTCCAAAATATGGCTTCCAGGGATATTGAGAGAGGGGTAAATTACTTGTCTATAGTGTTGGATGTGTAAATGTTGGATTTAGAAGTGGAAGCATGTGTTGGAGATGTCATAATATTGGGATATGATGAGGTTGACAAGTTAGGCTTCCCTTTACTAGTAGGATAAGAGATTTGTGATGGACTATGTTTGGTAAATGGAGGATTTGATTGTGGATAGGTATGAATGTTGGACTAATCGCCAGCGTCCCCCTCAGGGATTCGTGACATGGACTAACAGCCTCCCGTGGGTACTTATCTGGGGTTTGTATCGGGCGTTAACAGGTCGACCTTTTGGCGCAACGGCAAGCATTCCTACAATTGGTATCAGAGCGGTGGTCACGGGTTCGAATCCCCTCAGGTGACGCTGAGGGGGGGATTGTTGGACTAATCGCCAGCGTCCCCCTCAGGGATTCGTGACATGGACTAACAGCCTCCCGTGGGTACTTATCTAGGGTTTGTATCGGGCGTTAACAGGTCGACCTTTTGGCGCAACGGCAAGCATTCCTACAATGAACTGGGGGTAAGGTTATTTACATGGGGTCAAGACCTTTAGGAAGTTGGATACCCATTTTAAGGATCCACAAGAAGACTTCATCCTTGTTGGCAATAATATAGTTTTTAAACAAGGTACTCTTTAGACAATAGGGTCATGACTAAGACTAAGAGTAGTGGATGGGTGACTAGGATGGGGTTGGTTGTTATAAGATTGGGATGGGGATAAGGGTTGGTGAGGATCTTTTTTGGTAGATAACCGTAGGTTTAGGGATAAAAATCATCAAGAAGGTGATCAACCATCTCCAATAGTCACACAAGGCACTCATCCTTATTAGAAAAGATACACTCATTAAATAAGGCAACCTTATCACTTGTATATTGAGGGATGCAAGGAATATGGTTATGATGGATGGACAATGGGGTAGATTATAGTGAGATAAAATATGGGATAGATGTAGATGGGGATTGGGACATTGGTTTAGGCTTGATGGGATCAAGATCAAAAGGTAGGTGACCACCCATTTATAGGGATCACAAAAGGACTCATCCTTGTTGGTAAATATGTATTGTTCTACTAGGACTTGGTCCAAATCCATTTGAGTAGATGATGGATGAAAGGTAGACAAATGACAAAAGGGGAATGATGTGAAGTTAGACTAAGGATTAGATAGGTATGGTCCTTAAATAAAGTAAATCTAAATGACTGATCTAGTATAACAAGTGATGGTGAGGATGTGATAGACTAAATGGATTAAGATATAATACTAGGATTAAATTTTAGACTGATAATATGATAGGTTACAATGATCTATCTATAGACACTAAAATTATGTCACACACACATGCATGTCGAAACCCCCCTTAAGCCCATTTTTCAATAATAACAATTAGCCTCCCTAACCCATGCTTTTACCCCTCACACATTTAGTTAATTTAAAATACTTAATTAAGTTAATTAAAAACCCCTATTACCACCTTACCTGGCCACCTCACCATATGACTAATTCTCACCTAATGAGTCACCTCAAGACCTGGTCCCCTTATCCTAACTACCAAAGACTTATTCTCACTTCAAAACTAAATTCCTAATCAACTACCTTCTTCTTAACCTCTTATTTTTACCATTTTGTAATGGGTGCCACACTTGGCATGAAGAGCAATAGAAAATAGGCCAAAAATAGTAAGTGTTACCTATTATATGGCCACCAAAATCAGTCAAACCATGGCCGAGATCAGTGGGATCATCGACATCAACAATATAAGACAAACTCCAACCTAAAGTTTAGGTCAAAAAAAATTAAGAAAATTCATTCTTACTTGCATTCAAGCTATCGACATTCAACTTTTGACATCCTGGCTTACTGTCATCTTGTGTAAGTCAATCAAAATAAGGAACCAAGCTCTTGAGGACCAATAACACCCACTTGGTCTCTCTATTCAGGCCATCAGTTGGGACTATCTGATAGGGACCATCAATCTGGCACTTATCATTCAGTGACTACTATAACTAAATACATCACTTATTCTATAGATATTTTAAGTATTTACTTTGCTATCACTTCATATCTATTGTTATTACTTTATATACTCCTTGTTATGTGAATATTTTGTCACCAGCTAACTAATGGGCAAAATAGGTCGTATCAACCATAGCAAGGGAGATTGGTTGGCCAGATGTGCAGGTTTACCACATCAAAAGGGGACAAATCTCTCCTCTCATCAAGGGGAGGTTCCCTTATAACTATGAGGAGCTATATATATATATATATATATATATATATATATATATATATATATGTAGAAAATAACACTTAAGGGTAGGGTAACACCACCCATCTCTCTTCTTTCAGAGATGATGTTCACAAATAAAGGAGAAATCTAGGTGAAAACATTGAAGGCACTTTTTTTCTTTCATAAATGGTTTTACAACAAACAATAGTTCTTTATGATAGGTAACAAGTAACTAGTAACAAGGGTGCAATAACCAACAGAAATAGGTGTAGCACAAAGTCTCCCCCTCAACTTCCCAAGAGTGAAATATGAAAGACAATGAGGGCACAAAGTCATCCCAAGGTCCTTTACACAGAAACCAAAAACATACAAACACACTACAGAAAATTGTGGTAACACAAAGTCTCTCCACAGTTGGCTTCAAGACACCTTCCTGATTACTTCTACTAATTTTGCTTATTTCATTAACTGGACAAGAATGCATTCATAAGACAGACATAAGAATAATATCCTAAAATGACACAAGCTATAACAACACAAAGTCTGAAAGTAACTTGCTTTCTCATTCAAATAAAGAAATATGATCAACAATCTGAGCTTAAAGTCTCAGTAATCACCTCTCAATTTTGGTAGAGTTTTGCTTCCATAACTAAAAATATCTCTCTTGCATAACATAAGAGATTAAAATATATAGTAGCCAAGAAAGGCTTGGTGCTTTGTTCCATGGAAAGACCCATGCCGCATTCAATGCCTTGAATGAATTTTTAGTTTTGTCAAAGGACTATGCTGGAACAAGGTAGTTACCTTAACTATGGCATGTCAATTCATCTCAAATGTATTATCTTGGGCCTAGGTCATCTGGTCTATCACCTGATATTTTGTGCAGCTGTCCACTTCACCTTTAATTCAAGGGAGAAAAATAGGCCAAGTCTTCAATGTTTGCAAGCTCAAATATCTACTTGGTGGACTGTTCCACCTACTGGAATAACTCCTGCACAGATATTTTTGGTCTTTCCCTCTTTCATGTCGCAATTTGAGCTCTTGGGCTATCTTTTCCCTTTTTGGTTAGCTCTTTCAGCTCTCTCTTTAGCTGGTCACTGAGTTTGTTTTTAACTTTTGTCTTTTTCTAGCTTTGTCTCTTCCTGGTTTTGTCTTTTTCTAGAATTTGAGCTCTCGAGGCTGTATTCCCAGCTTTGTTGGTTCCTTGCACTCTTCTCTCAATGGTTCTTCCTTTTGGCCTTTAGGCCTTTTAATGAATTTGGGTCTGTGCTCAAGCCTTTAAAGATCAACGGCTATTTTATTGCCATAAAGTTGACGTTCACACACCCGTCGCTATTTGAAAGCTAATGGCTAGTTTATTGCCCTAAATTTGACATCTGTGGGGATGTCATCGAAC
This sequence comes from Torreya grandis, assembly GCA_037957365.1. Lineage (NCBI taxonomy): Eukaryota > Viridiplantae > Streptophyta > Pinopsida > Cupressales > Taxaceae > Torreya > Torreya grandis. The sequence goes on from JARHVA010002212.1 coordinate 1,358,966, forward strand.
ATTTGGATCCCAACGGCTAGTTCACGATGCTTAATCTTAACGTCTTCGAGCCTATCATCCTCCTTGGTAATTCCTTCAGATTTATTTCCTTTGGGTTCCCTTTGACTGAGCTTAGTCTTTGAATCCTTTCGAAGGGTACCTGCCCTTCGGGGTCTTGAGAAAGGTCCATTTTTTGGTCAGCGACAGCCCCCCACAAAGATACCTGCCATTCGAGATTTTTTGGGTGGCCTTCGAGTGGTCTTTGGGGTCATTCAGCTTCAATTCTTTTGGATATTTTATCTAAAGGAAATCTTCCCTTGCCTTTGCCGCTTTCCGTCGGGCTTTTCTCTTTCGGGTGAATTCTTTCGGACAAAAGTCCGAAGGAATTCCTTCAGAGTTTTTGTCTGAAGGAATTCGCCTTGTCCACTTTTCTGAAGAAAACCTTACCCTTTCAGAGTTTTTCAACGATCCATTTTGCTCATCCCCTGCCCTCTGTAAGGGCTGTTTGATCTCCAAAATTGGCTTTTGGAAAAGTCACAAAGGTCTTTTTGGCACTTAAGTGTCTTCCACAATGGTGCTTGTCCTTCGAGCTTTTAGAAGACTCCTTTGAAACGTTTGATTGAACCAACCTTGAAAATGCCTAAGTGTTGAGAACTTGTTTCTTTCCTACAAAGTCCGTAGAAATAAGCCTATAGAGTCCATAGAAATAAGCTTGCAGAGCCATAAAAATCAGCGTGCGGAGTCCATAGAAATAAGCTTGTAGAGTCCGTAGAAATGAAAAAGCTTAAAAAATAGAGAATTTGAATACTAAGAACAATTTTTGAGAAAGAAAGAGAGAATTTTGGCCTGTAGGACCAAAATAGTTCATATGTTGTCCCAAAAAATGAGTGACAGATTTTGGGAACAACAGCTGGCTCCAGTTGGAGAACTTCCTTCAGTTAAAATTTTGAAACAGCTGAGGGGAGTAGAAACCAGAATCTCCAGTGCCTTCAAGTATGCCATTGGGCTACAGAGTCATGCTAACCAAAAAGAAAGCTGCCAAAAATGAAAACAAAAAGCACAAAATAGAACTAAAGGCTATACAAATATATATATGTACAGATGATCTTATTTAACACTTCAAGAACTGAAGTGCTTCAGATGATGCCCATTGTGAGGTAGAGAAAAGGGCGTGCCATCTTGATACTTTAATAGAAAACTATTTTCACCATTGCGCTGATGGATAGTAAATGGGCTTCTCCATAGGGAATCAAATTTCCCATGCATTCCCTTTAGTTCTCTCTTTTTGTCCCATAACAGGACTTGATCTCTAATCTAGAAATCATAGATTTTTGCTTTCTGGTTGAAGAGCTTCTTCACCAGACTTTGATGCATAGAAATTTGGTCTACCACCATAGTTCACTGCTCATTTAGCTCAGTTAAGCACATGATCCTCTTATCAATGGAGCTTTCATATATCTGATCTTCAACTGCCTTTGCCAATTTTAGTGCTGGCAATTTCAAGGTGATTGGTATCTCTGCATTGAGACCATACAAAAGTTGGAATGGTGACATACCTATCGCCCTCTTGGATGTAATTTTGTCTACCCATAAAGCATCAACCAATGCTTTATGTCAGGTTCGTTGGTTGTCATCCACCATCTTTCTGATGATAGTCACCAAGTTCTTGTTGCTCGATTCTGTTTGGCCATTCTCTTGTGGAAAATAATTAGAAGAGTGGGAGAGGGTAATCCCATAGTAAAAATAGAATTGAGTGATCTCATGAGAAGAGAAATACGCTGCATTATCTGTGATAATCTTGGTTGAGACCTCAAACCTGGAAATGATGTTTTCCTTGAGGAAATCGCATACCACTTCTGAAGTAGCATTCTTGGTTGGAATTAATTCCACCTATTTGGTGAAGTAATCTATGGCTGTGAGGACATAATTATGTCCAACACTTGAAGATGAGTTTACAGCACTAATAAAATTGATTCCCCATTGCTGAAATGGCTCTTCTATCACCACTGACTTGAGAGGCAGAGCAGCTAACTTAGTTCTTCCAATGAAATGTTGGCACAACTCACACTTTTGTACCCATTTATATGCATCTTAAAACAAAGTAGGCCAGTAATACATAGCTCGTAGAATCTTATGGGTAGTTACAGGAGCAAAAAAATATCTTCCACAGGCCAAATTATGAAAGGACCTCAAAAGTTGGTTCTGCTGCTCTTTATCCACGCAGTGAAGGAACACTCCATCAAGGCTCCTCTTGTATAGGCCGTTGTCCCACTGAATAAAATTTCCAGCTTTTAATTTAACAATCCTCCTTTCTTTACGAGATAGGTGGCCCTGATACTCACCATAAGTAAGGAAATGAGCAATACTTGAATACCACTCATTCATGGTGGAGTCAAAGAAGACTGTTAGTGTGTCTTCCACTTCTTTTTCTTCATGCCTTGCTTCTTCAGGTCTATTGTCAGCAATCAATTGATAGAGGCCCCTTTCTCATACAAGTTTCATTGGTTTGATAATGAGATCAAACTCTTAGATTTTAGCAATCCAATTCCCCCTTTTGGTTCGAAACTCCTGCTGAGTTAATATCGATTTAACTGTGGTATTAGGAACCAGGGCAGTAACTTGTGAATTTAGGATGTAAAAATAGAAGTGCTTTACTACCTTCACCACTACATAGACACGCTTCTCCATGTTTGAATACTTCACCTCATGAGCTTTGAGAGGACAACTCATGAAAGATATGGAAGATTTCGCACCTTCTTTGTTCTGTAGAACCAAAATTGCTGAAAGTGTGTGCTCAAGAGCATAAATGTATATGATAAAATCTTTAGTATAATCCAGACAAACTAGAATTGAGGTGTGGGCAATAGATGTCTTGATGTCTTGAAATGCCAATTTGTTTTTTTCAGTCCAGCTAAAGGTGGCCTTACCCTTCATCATGTTTACAATATGACGAATCTTTTCAGTGAACTCAAGGATGAATCTTCGTAAAAAAATCACTTTTCTAAAGAAAAAGTGAACTGCAGTCTTACTCGTGGGCAGAGTAAGCTCTTGGATGGATTTGACTATTTATGTATCAATTTTCATGCCTTCTTTGGATATAATGTGTTCGAGAAGCTTCTTTTTTGTTACTCTTAAAATAGACTTCTTGGGATTTAGAGAAATGCCATTCTGGCGGCATCATTCCAGCACTTGTTGTAAATGGTGCATATGATCAAGGTGATGCTTAGAAAATATGGTCAAGTCATCAAGATATACCACAATGAACTTACTCATTTCATCTTTGAAAGCAAGGTCCATTGCTCTCTGAAAAGTGGCACCAACATTTATCAGGCCAAATGACATTCTTTGATATGCAAAGGTGCCCCAAGACGTGGTGAAGGCAGTCTTATGCTAGTCTGCCTTGCCAACTTCTACTTGATTATATTCATAAAAGTCGTCTAACATTGATAATATCTCTGAACCGATCACTATCTGAAGAACTTGGTCCATGATGGGTAGAGAATAGTTATCTTTTAAGGATGATTGATTCAAATTTTTGAAGTCCACATAGAGGTGAATTTTGCCATTCTTCTTTCTCACAAGAACTATGTTTGCAATCCATGTAGAATGATGGATTGAGAAAATTATCCTAGCATTCAATATTTTTGATATTTCAAATAGAATAGTACTTGATATCTTTGGATTATACTACCTAGATTTTTGCTTGTAAGACACTGAATCATTTTTGAGAGAAATTTCATGGCAAATTTCATCAAGCCTGAGTGACTTCAGATCATCATAGGAGTATGCTAAGACATCCATGTACTGGCTGAGTAGAGCAGTGAACTTAAATTTTTCTTCTTGAGTGCAACACTTCCTAATGTTCACCATCTTAAGATTTTCCTTGGTACTCAAATTTATTTGATCAAACTCTTGAGAGGGGCTTGAATCTATTTGTTGTTTGATGAACTTGTCATGCTTGTTAAACAACTTCTCAAGGGAAACCAATCATTTGAAAATTTTATTCCCTTTTAGCTATAGGAATTCCTCACCTACATCTGAATTTGATTTAGGGGCTGGTTCACTGCCTTCGAAGTAGAGCTGTTTAAAGCTACCCTTTTGTTCCAAGAAGGTAATGATTTGGTTGTTACCATTAAATACTTGTCAATGATTGGCATTGTCAGGCACACTTGGCCAAAAGACCAGTTCGATAGTGTACTTGTCTCCCTTAAAATTAGGGTAAGGAACCAAAAGAGTTGTTGAAATATCCAAAGCATCAGCTTGGTCATTGAATTCTTTAGGCACTACAGAGATACTGAAAGCATCAAAGCTTTCAATTTGATCCTAAACTAGATTGTGATAGTGGCGTAATCTCTCATTTTTGGTTTGGTACAGGTTCCTCACCTGACAAACCACTAGCTCAACATCTCCTTTAGCATGAAGGATCTTGACGCCTTTGTCTTGAGTGGCCTTCAATCTAAGCAGCAATGATTCATATTCAGCAGTATTGTTGGTATTACAGAACTGTAATTTATATGAAGGAAAAATATCTCTTTGAGGAGATACCAACACAATCCTAGTTCTAAAATCGGTAGAAGAATAACTGCCATCAAATTCCAGTATCCATACGTCATCAGAAGCTAACCTTACCTTATATTTTTCTTTGTTTGGAGGGGAAGATTCTTCTACATTTGCACTGCACTCTATCATGTCTTCTGCTATTCTGTCTAAACTAATTTTTAGATTGTCATTTTCAAAAGTTTCATTAGCTAAAATAGGAGCATCCTCTATAGTCAAGAAGTAATTACCTATGCCTGAAGACTCAAATAAAATTTGAGCTTCAGGTGCTGATATTTTAGTGACCACATATTTTACTTCCTTCTCAGGGAGCAGCCTCTGCATGACACCTTTAACTGGGATCATTGCTTCAAATAGGTCTATGCTTAACTCACCACCAACATCTTTACAGAAATTTCACCCAAAAAATATGCCATATGAGGCTAGGACGTTAGCCACCAAGATTGTCATATTAATCCTCTTGTCTAGAAATGTTGCAAATGCAAATTGGGCATCCTTGATTTGTCCCAGCAGTAGAACTTATTTGTTCTCTATAGAGAAACATCTCCCAAATGTCTTGGTCAGTGTGAGACCAAGGGATTCAGCGACTTTAGTAGGCATGACATTGTCTGATGCACCTGAGTCTATGATGCAATTGTTCAGCTAGTGTCCATTTATTAGTAGGGAGACGTAAAATAGTTCAATTCTTCTGGGAGTAGTAGGAGGAGCAATGACAAGATTATTCTAGATTGACATGGGAGTCACCTTTGGAATAGCTGGTCCTATAGGGATGGTTTTATTCCTCACATTCCATTAATTTATCCAACTGCTCAGGGTTGGATTGCAGGGATTCAAATTTAGACATTTGAATCTTACTTTTTTTGACATGTTCGATTATGTCAAATGTCTGAAATTTATTTATGAACAGGGGAAGGGAGTTCATCTTTCTAGTTTTTAAGGGGGAATGATTAATCTGTGAAATTGAAGTTGAAGGTGAAGGCATACTTGAAGTACTTAATTTTTTAGCGATCACTGGGTCCTTTGCTTAAAAATGCTTAGTGGTTTCTCATTTGACAATTAAAATTGTAGGTTGAGGTCGCTCCTCTATTTTTTCTTTATCAGCTTATTGGGCTGATTGGTTCTTAGACTGGGTGAAAACAACGAATGATCACTCAACTGCTTTACCTTCACTTCTAGGTTCATCTTGGTAATTCAAGAAACCAATGTTGGAGTTGCCAACTAATTCTTCTTCTCCTTCTATGAAGATATTAGCGTCATCTTCTGGGTTCAACTCAAGATAGAAGGAGAAATCTGATTTTGCTTCAAGATATCCAATTGTTGAATTGGTTGGAGGTGCTTCAATGGCAAGTTTCTCTTGTGGGGGAGGAAGACGGTTTGGCTGCCCTTGATTCTTGGTAGCATTGTCTTGGTATGACTGATTAGAAAATATCCTCTTTGATATATATCTGTATGAAGGACCAGATGACATCCCTTGTGCCATTTACTTTCTCAGAGCAAGCAACTCATTTTCCAGCTTTTGCACCATCAGATCAGTGGTGCTTGTAGATGGATAGTTAGAAGATGAAATAGATTTATCTCTGTTAGGATCTCTCCTTATCTTTCCTGCCAAGATAAGGTCATCTTTCACCTCAGTAGCCAAATCTTGAGCAGCAGCAAGGTCTATGTGGCCAGCACGTCTCAGCAGAAAACTTACTTCAGGCAACTGTGAGTTGATGAAGAAACATTTAAGGTTCTCAAGTGTTGGTTGAGTAATTATAGGAACCCTGTTCCTCAGCTTGTCAAATTTGAAAATGAAATTACTTATAGGTTCATGAGGTTCTTTCTTCATTTGTGTGAGCTGAGCCAGCATGGCATGTACATCTTCTATAGGCTTGAAATTTGCTTTAAATTTAGCTTTAAGAGTGTTCCAATTAGTCACAGTCTGGGCTTGTAGATGATAGAACCAGTCTGCAGCTGCACCTTGCAATGTTTTTACAAAAAGCCTAACTGCTACGTCCTCATACTCCATGCCTATCACACCATAGGCTATGCTAAAAGTTGTAATGTGTTCATCAAGATGAACTTTTCCATCACCAAAGAATTTGGTAAAATTCTTCTTTGAATAGCGTGGATGCTCATGTAGGGGTGGAGTTAACTTAAGTGGGCCAAAAGAGTTACCACAGGGGCCTTGAACCGCCATGATTTGATTATGAAAAGGGGGATAACAAATTTGGGTGGAGTATGTATAAGCAAAGCTCTATTAACAGTAGAAAAAATAGCTCTGCCTTGTAGTGGTGACCTGGTATTGGTATGAGGAAGACTCCTAGTTTGCTGAAATTGAAGTTGTGGAGGAAACAAATCAAAATTTCTTTGTTGCACCAACTCAAAAATAGGGTCAACAACACTTTGGGCTCTCTGGCTTCTTGTATAATGTGGAGTTGTCAGATTGTAGAATAAAAATGGAAAAAAATTGGCCCTACTTCAGCTTGAAGTTTGAGGCTTTAAACTGCTTGTTCTTCCTCAGTGGAGTCACCAAAAAACTGCTGGCATGGAGCTAGAGGAAAGTGGAAAAAAGAAGTAAAACATTCGATTCCCAGTGGCTCTGGTTCATAGACCAAATTATATAATGGAAATGGATAAGGCTATAATAATAATGGATAAGACATAGGTGATGCTTCAATTTGAAGCTTGACGTTTTAATTGTGCAAAATTACTGTGATCTCCAGTGGAGTTGCCAAAAAACTATTGGGTGAATATTTTGTCACCAGCTAACTAATGAGCAAAATAAGTCATATCAACCGTAACAAGGGAGATTGGTCAGCCAGATGTGCAGGTTGACCACATCGAAAGGAGACAAATCTCTCCTCTCATCAAAGAGAGGTTCCCTTATAACTATGAGGAGCTATATACTATATATATCCAAAAAATAACACTCAGGGGTAGGGTAACACCATCCATCTCTCTTATTTTAGAGATGATGTTCACAAACAAAGGATAAATCTAGGGAAAAACACTGAAGGCACTTCTCTTCTTTCAGAAGTGGTCTTGCAGCAAACAACAAGAGTTCTTTCTGATAGGTAACAAGTAACTAGTAACAGGAGTGCAGTAACCAACAGAATGAGGTGTAGCACAAAGTCTCCCCCTCAACTGCCTAAGAGTGACATGAAATAATGAAGGCACAAATTTGTCCCAAAGTCCTTTACACAAAAATAGAAAATAGACAAACACACTAAAAGCAATTGTGGTAGCACAAAGTCTCTCCACAATTGGCTTCATGACACCTTCCTGATTACTTCTATTGATTCTGCTTATTTCATTAACTAGACAAGAATGCATTCAAAAGATAGACAAAAGAATAATCTCCTAAAATGACACAAGCTATAAAGCACAAAGTTTGAATGTAACTTGATTTATCATTCAAACAAATAAATACGATCAACAATTTGAGCTCAAAGTCTCAGTAATGACCTCTCAATTTTGGTAGAGTTTTGCTTCTATAACCAAAAAGATCTCTCTTGTATAACATAAGAGATTACAATATATAGTAGCCAAGAAAGGCTTGGTGCTTTGTTCCATGGAAAGGCCCATGCTGCATTCAATGCCTTGAATGCATTTTCAGTTTTATCAAGGGACTATGTTGGAACATGGCAACTGCCTTAACTATGGTGTGTTAATTCATCTCTAATGTCTTATCCTGGGCCTAGGCCATCTGGTCTGTCACTTGATATCTTGTGCAGCTATCCACTTTGACTTTACTCCAAGGGAGAAAAATAGGCCCCGTCTTTAATGTTTTCAAGCTGAAATATCTACTTGGTGTACTGTTCCACCCACTGGAATAACTCTTGCATAGATATTTTTGGTTTTTCCCTCTTTCATGTCATAATTTGAGCTCTTAGGCTATCTTTTCCCTTTTTGGCTGGCTCTTTCGACTCCCTCTTCAGCTGGTCACTGAGTTTGTTTTTAACTTTTATCTTTTTCCAGCTTTGTCTCTTCTTGGTTTTGTCTTTTCATTAAATTTGAGCTCTCAGGGCTGTATTCCCAGCTTTGCTGGCTCCTTGCGCTCTTCTCTCAACAGTTCTTCCTTTTGGCCTTTAGGCCTTTTAATTCATTTGGGTCCATGCTCAAGCCTTTAAAGATCAATGGCTATTTTATTGCTGTAAAGTTGACGTTCACACACTCGTCTCCATTTGAAAGCCAATGGCTAGTTTATTGCCCCGAATTTGACATCTGCAGGGATGTCATCAGACATCTGGATCCCAACGGCTAGTTTGCATGCTTAATCTTGACATATTTAGGCCTGTCATCCTCCTTGGCAATTCCTTTGGCTTTATTTCCTTTGGGTTCCCTTTGACCGAGCTTAGTCTTTGAATCCTTTCGAAGGGTACTTGCCCTTCGGGGTCTTGAGAAAGGTCCATTTTCTGGTCGATGAGAACCCACGTAAGGGTACCTACCCTTCGGGGTTCTTCAGGTGGCCTTTGGGCGGTCTTCAGGATCCTTCGGCTTCAATTCCTTTAGACAAAATGTCTGAAGAAATTCCTTTAGACATTTTGTCCGAAGGAAATCTTCCCTTGCCTTAGCCGCTTTCCGTTGGGCTTTTCTCTTTAGGGTGAATTCCTTTGGACAAAAGTCTGAAGGAATTCCTTGAACAAAAGTCTGAAGGAATTCCTTCAGATTATTTGTCTGAAGGAATTTGCCTTGTCCACTTTTCTGAAGAAAACCTTACCCTTTTGGCCTTTTGCAACGGTTTATTTTGCTCATCACCTGCCCTCTGCAAGGGCTATTTGATCTCCAAAATTGCCTTTTGAAAAAGTCACAAAGGTCCTTTTGGCACTTAAGTGTCCTCCACAAGGGCACTTGTCCTTCGAGCTTTTGGAAGACTCCTTTGAAATGTTTGATTGAACCGACCTTGAAAATGCCTAAGTGTTAGGAACTTGTTTCCCTCCTGCAGAGTCCATAGAAATAAGCCTACAGAGTCCATAGAAATCAACCTGCAGAGTCCGTAGAAATGCTTGAAAAATAGAGAATTTGAATACTCAGAACAATTTTTTAGAAGGGAAGAGAGAATTTTGGCCTATAGGACCAAAATAGTTCATATGTTGTTCCAAATAATGAGTGACAGATTTTGGGAACAACACTCCTAACTGAACCTCTATGAGGGAGTTACAAAGCTTCTTTGCTTATTTTCCCTTGACCTGACACACCAAACCTCTGACCAGATCTACCCAAACCATACTCTCTCTCTCATAACTCTCCCCAACCTCCCAGACTTGATCAAAACCATTTTCTAGACCTGAAAAAGCCTTCTATAAGCTCTTAGACAATTATCACCCCTATTGACCTCAGCAACCTAACTGACATCGATCACCTTAACCATTGACCTTAATAGTATAAACAATATCAGTCACTCCCCTACTGACATTGACAACTATGGATTCCCTAACCTTTTTAAAACCTAACCAAACAACTTCTAAAATACAAACAAAGTACACCACTTGCACCCTGTCACTCTCTGTTGCACTTAAGCTACGAATAATGGTAATATTATCTCTCTTTCACTCTCTCGTTACCTCTCTTTTAGTTATTTATTACTCTTTTGTCTCTTAAAAGTGGACTATCATCTCCAAAAAAGTTTCACACTTCCTAAAACAAGTGCATAGCTTGTCAACCCACTCATTTATCTGCTAACAAACATCTTGTGGTAGTGCTTTCTTACTTGCAGGTAGTCCTCCCTAGCCAAAGAAGAGTGCTCAAAATATTTGGATATGGTGCATAAACCAATCCAGGTTCATTCTAATCATTTATCCCTATCATTCTTTTTTATTTTCCCTTAGACTTGAAATAGACAAAATTTAGAGAAATATTTCTGGCATGCCTGGTGAGACGGAGTTTTCCTTGGGTTCATTTCTTGTTTCAAGCATTCATATAAGTGAATTATAGTGAAAATTTCATTTCTTTCACTTTCTTCTTCTCTTCTCTCTTAAAATGGAAAATTTAACATTTTATTTTTTGTTTAAAAGCATTAAACTGAAATTTTATTTCTTTTATCTTTGCCTCTAAAAGCAATTTATTATTTTTTTTACAATTTAAAAAGAATATCTTCTTCTTGCATGCACATTAGGATAGTGAATTTCATTCTCTACTCCTATTTCATCTTTGTTTTCATTCAACTCTAAACATTTCAGATTTGGGTTTAAAACTTTTTGCATTTCATTGTTTGCTTGTTGCATATTAACTCACCTAGTTAATTACAAAGCATTTTGAATAAATTGTAGTTTGCCTATGTTACACAACCAAATCACATTCACACAAACAAACATATAAACTCACCTGAAAAAAAGCCCATCGAGATTTTATCCCCTAATGGATCACCTTACCCTTCCCGGCTATCTTACTTGGATTTCACCACTAAGGGGAGAACCCACTCCGTTCTCTGGCAGAGTATAAACTCTAGATAGAAGGTATATTTTAGATAAGCATCTTAGCTTGGCTCTAAGTTCGTGAAGTGTAGAGAGAAAGCTTCGATAACAAACCATGTACTTGGTCTAACACAAATTTTCTCTTGAGCACTAAAACTAACCTGAAACTAGCTCTAGATTACTTTCTAGTACCTTTGATAATCAAATTCTCTTTTCAATATCTAGTTAAGGCATAAGCCAACATGAGACTAAAAATTAATCTCTAGGACTTAATAATTGCTGGTTATATGTTCTTTTTCTACTTTTTTGTTGATTTCTATATTTTGGAGTTGGTAGGGATGTTTTCCTATTGATTCACAAAATCAATACTATTTCTAATACTCAGTTTATATAACCTATTATCTCAAGTTTTTTGAGTGTTCTTCCTTCTTACATAGACCTCTTGAATCCGTTGTTTTACCTAGTTTCAACTTCTAGTTTTCTAAAAGAGTGGATTTTCCATCTCTTAGGATATCATAGTGATCGACATCAGTTAACCCTATCGACATTGATAGATTTTACCTATCGACATTCGTTACTCTATCGATGTCGATGATATTTTTCTATCGACATCGGTCAAGCGACTGACGTTGGTGACTGTGTAATTTCATTTGCTCAAAAAATCAAGCTAAAATAACCCACTTACTCACACTCAAACCTAGTTTTTCTTTATTTTATTTCTAATACAGGGTAGTGAGACTATTTATACTTCCTCTTGCATGGTATTGACTCGAGCTCAAGCAAAAATTCTTATCGATTACGCAAGATGGCAACCACTTCCACCTTTCCCTCTCACTTTAAATTCTATCATGGAGCATACTTTAGATATAGAGCATACTCCCAACACCAACCAAATTCCCATTATGCCTGAGGGAGATCAAGATTTTGCTAAATTTTTTGATCACAATGTGGTAGCCCTTCAACATTACCTTGCTATGAGCCAAACCTATAATTATTCAAGTGACCCAATCTATGGTATGCCAACCTCTCTAATGGAGATAACCTCAGTTTCTATGGCCTCTACTATTTTCCCCATGCTTACCCAAACCACCACTTTGATGAGTAACCCAACTATAAACAATGACCAAAGTTTAGCATCACCAACTACCTAATCCCACCTAAACCCTAGTGTGATTTCCCTACTTTCACAACCGTAACTAGTTCAGTCAAGTCTTACCCCATTTTAAAATTTAGTGGTACCTATTCCATCTACCCTCATGCCTATAATTACCCAAGTTATGACTCACCCTTCATCCAGTCTAACCATGCCAATAATCTAACCTGCAATAAGAATAACCAACCAAACCATAGTCTCTAACCCAATGGGGCAAGCCTCTTTTCTTTCCACACCCTAGCCTATGACTCATTATCCTTATGTTGCCCCAACACAACCTCATCAAGCTATGTCATACACTCCCTCTACTTCATATCAGGTTCCCTATAATTTATGAGGTATCCCCCAAACTAATCCCCCTTTAGACCTCATTAAGATGTTTATGGACAAGATGTCTAATCTAGAGACATCCATTTCTGGTTCAAAGAATGTGTTATCTTATGATTAGATATGCAATGAACCTATCCATCTTTTTGTGCCTATTTTACCTTATCCAAACCAATGGGATCTCCCTCAATTTACTCATTTTCAGAGTAAATAGGACCCATAATAGCACTTGTAAGCATTTAGACATGCTTGTTATTTAATAGGGCATGATGATGCATTACTACTTCTCACTTTCCCTATGTCTCTTTTAGGTGCTACCTTGGATTGGTATAGCTCTATACCTCAACACTCCCTTTTCTCATTTACCCAACTCACACAAATATTCTTGGACCGTTTCTCTATCAACATTTCTCAGAAGGTTTCTATAACAAACCTTTATTCTATCAGACAATTTGATGATGAGTCTATTGCAGATTTTGTCACTCACTAGAGAAGCTTAATCAATCAACTCTCTTCTCCTTACCCTAACCTGATCTTATTGACCTCTTCTCAAGGGCATGTGCTAAGCACATCTTGTCCACACTCTGAGTGCAAACTTTTTGCACATTTATTGAGGCCTTTACAATGGCATGAAAACTTGAGGTTCACACTATAGATGAAGGTAAAGTCAAGTTGTGTAGTAAGAATCCCAATTCCAAATCAAATGACTCCTCTTCCAAAACTTCCCCTTTAAACCAAAAAGCTAAAGGCTCTTCCAACATGCTGGTCATAAATCAACTTCTTCCACAACCACAAACTAATTGAATTCCTCAATTTCCCAAAATCTGACCGAGCAATTCCAACAACGATATGAACAAAGACAATACACTCCTATTGGGGAGTCATATACATCCATCTTGGAGAAACTATTACAACAAGGTATCATAACCCTTCCTTAGATCAAACCTCTTATACAGTTTGACCCCTCCCATCTTATTCCAACTTGGTATAAGGAAGATGAGTTTTGCAGTTACCAATGAGTTAAAGGCCATAATTAAAATTACTATAAGACATTCAAGAACATTATTCAAGATATGCTTAATAGGGGTGATCTCGTCTTGGATAATCCTAATGCACCCCCTAATCAAAGTATGGATGTGTTCAAACACCATTTTCCTAACCATTCACCGAATTAAAATATTTTTTAGACCATAACTAACTTAGGTAATCATAATATCCATATGGTTAATATGGTCTTTCCTTTACCTCTAGTTTAACCTTCTCCTCAACAGGTGACATCTATTTCATTGACTACTCCCCCACATTCAGGGGTATCTATTTTTCCCATTTTTACTCCTCAAGTAGAAGAGCCTATTTCACCCATTCCACTCCTTCGAGAGGAAGAGACTCCTTTACCACTTCTTTTTCCACCTAAGGAGCCTGTAATGCCAATTCTTTTTGCACCAATATTACCTATCCTCTTACCACTTGAAGACCACACCCTACCCATTCCTCATACACATGTTGAAGGGAACATCATTCCTGCATTATACCCTCTCGAGGAACCTTCTTCGCCTACCTCTCCTCCACCTATAGAGAGTAGTATCCCAACCACTCCACCTTTACACTTAGAGGAGTCAATATTATCTACTCCCATAATAGACGAGAGACCTATTATGCTTACTCCAATTGCACCACTCTTACCCCTTATTTTACCTATAGAGGATCATACTTTACCCATGCCTTGCCCACATGTTGAGGGAACCATAATACCTATGCTTTACCCTCTTAAGGAACCTTATTTGCCTACTTCCCCTCCACCTATGGTAGACCATGTCTCTTCTCCCATATCTATCAAAGAGGACCCTATTGCGGTTCTTTCTCATCTTTAGCCCAAAGTAGCAGAAACCAACAATTTCCCTCTTTCCCAAACACTCTAGCCTTCTAAAGACACAACTGTAAGGGCTACATCAACTTCATCTAAACCCTTCTCACATTTGGTGAAAAGTCTAGAATTTCTTAACTCCACAAAGCTAGATCATTCAACATTTTGGGATCGGCTTAAAACTCCTTATCCAACATAATGAATGTAACCTTTACCACTAACCCTCTCGCTACCCTTTTACCACAAGGTCTTTGACAAAGCTAGAGATTCTTCACCAAAAGCACCTGAAGTTCAGCCATATATGTTAGAACCCTCACCCTCATAGAAATCTACCACATTAAATCATATCAGGGCCTTAGGTGTACGCCCCATCTCTAATTTAATTCATCCACAAGTGAAATTAGATTTAACTCCTCAACCATAAGTTGGAGTTTCACAGCCTAAATTATGAAAAAAAAGTAAGCTTCCTACATCTCACTAATCCTTTCTTCGACCCTCAACTTTACCATCCATTTTGGGACCACACCCCTCTAATTTAGTTGGAATATTTCCGACCTAAGAAAAATAAAAGGTTAAGTTACCTCCACTCCTACCTTTGCCATTTGGTAGGCCTTTCACATATAACACTAGGAAAGTGACAAAAAAACATGTAACTCTGCCATCACCAAATAAGGCACTACGTAAAATCACCCTTACGACTCCTAAATGAAAGACGATATCCACTCCTATTAACATAACAAGTACAAGCCCACCCACAGGCTCTCAGAGCTTTTTCCTATGTCAGTTGTTATAATCTTCTATAATAACTCTTCCTCCCATTAAGCCTTATAGTCCTCTTATAATGAAACCATCTTAGTTTGATGATACATAAGTGTGTTTATATAATCGCTCACCTGGACATGATACTGAGAGTTGTAAAGCCCTCACAATAGTCATTTGACAACACTTTGATATCGACACTCTCTTCAATTATACTCTTATTAACCTTTTTGTTATTCCACCTTTGCCATCCATAATACCTCCTACCATTTCACCTAAATTCAAACCTAAAAATGTCATTCTAACCCCTTTACCACTTCCTTCATCGACATTTCAAATCAACATAGTTAATGTGTCCACACGGTCACAAAACCAAAAAGATAAAGGAAAGGAAAACCCTGTGACTGCTTGGGCTCATCCCTTTTTTGAAGACACTCCTACTAATCCCAGGATTTCCATCTTGGGTGTTCCTAAAACAACATGTTTGGATGTTATTCAAAGCTCAATGGTGAAACAACTTCACCAAACTCTCATGAAAATGTCTTTGTATGAGTTAATCTAAAACTCATCCCAACACTGTCAAGCTTTGATTAGTGCCTTGCAAGCTATTGAAGTATAAATTGATGATCCCCAACCTCTCATAGCTTTGGTCAGTTCACTTAATTCCATCTCCCTGATTTCTTTCAGTGATTGAAAAATCCCACTTCAACACCCTGAAGATTAGGATTTTGCCCTTTTTATTACCACATATATTGATCAAACTCATGTCAAGAGAGTCATGATTGATGGGGGAGCTAGTATTAATATTATTTCCACCCATGCCTACAAATAGCTAGCCATTATCGATAATTGCATGTCTCAAACTGATGCGGTACTATGTTCCTTTAACGATATTATAACTACTATGGTGGGCACTATTGTCTTACATATCTGTGTAGGTCCCAACACTATTCTTGAGCTCTTATATGTTGTGGAAGGAGAGTTATAATATAATAACTACTTAGATGACCTTGGATACATGCTATGGCACTTTTCACTATTGTGTCAAGTTTGAATATGATGGACAAGTACATGTTATACTTGTTGACCCACCTCCATTTAAAACATACAACATGACTTAAAGTCCCAATGATGTTCTCATCCATTGAAAACATCATCTCCTCCACATGATACTTTTAAGGCTTCTACAAGGTCCATTCTCATGGTTACTTAGATATCGACAACACAAATTCTTGACAAGGATCTCATGGAGGAGACCTTTCAACATTTGTCACTCAACGAATATCATTTGTTGATGCTCAACATGTTCTATACTTCACAAGTGTATGGAAAGGAAGGCTTCACATGCACCCAAATTATGATCCACACATTATGATGGTCATCCCTTATGGCCCCCCTAACCTTCAAACTAATTTCATTTATGGGGGAATTGGAGGCTTCCACTGTCAGCAATCCATCTTCTTTAACACAACCATTTATGTGTGACTCCTCTTTCCTGAGTAACCCTAGATTCACTCACACCTATATCTATAGGTGTGATTGGAAAGGATTTTGTTTGGGTCATTATGAACAAGGTGTGCATACACCTATTGAATATCCTACTATCAACACCATTGAAAATGCCAAAAAGAGGCATGGAGTGGGATATGACGAACCAACTAAAATCATTAAAACTTCCCATGTACCAATTATTGAAGAACCACTCTCTCCTTCTCCACCTTTTTATCCACCATCACCTACCGAATCAAAGGTATCTATACCTCCTTTTTTTTTCAATAAGTGCCATCCATTTGAGGCCTCTCACCTATCATCACGATAAAGAAACAAGGTCCCTTCCTCTCATTTATCCTAAAATAATTGATGAAGACTCTCCCACTATTAACACTATCCAATGTCAAGATGATGATGTAATTCTCACCTACATGGGTGCATATGATTCTTATATCCCATGATCGCTCCCATTTGAAACACAACCTATGTTAAATGAATCAATTATTGACATCATCCTGCCCTCTTATGATAACCCTCACATCCTCAAGATTGGCCAATCTTTAGATTCCTCTGAACAAGCTAATTATACCACATTTCTTAATAACCATAACAAAGCCTTTGCTTGGTATTATAATTACATGCCTGGTATTAACCCCTATATCATCATCCATAACATTGTCACCAATCGAGATGCTAAACCTGTTAAGTAGAAGCTTCGAAACATGCACCCTCATATTGCTCTTCTTGTCAAAGAAGAGCTCCAATGCCTCCTTTCTATTAACTTTATCCAACCCATCAACTACCCAAAATGGATTTACAATATCATTCCTATCACAGAAATGACTGGGGAAATCCATATTTGTACCAACTATCATGACTTAAACCTCACTTGTCCAAATGATGATTTCCCATTGCCAAGTATTGACCAACTTATTGATCTGATGACCAGCCATGAGATACTATTACTTATGGTCAAATTCTCTAGATATAATCAAATCTTGATTTCCACTGAGGATTAGCACAAGATAACCTTTATTACCCCATATGAAACTTTTTATTATCAAGTCATGCCTTTTGGTTTGAAGAACACTGGTGCCACTTATCAAAGCACAATGACTTACATTTTCCATGATTTCCTACACAAAATTCTGGAAGATTACGTGGATGACTTACTCAGAAAGTCTAAACTTTGCCAAGATCACTTGATAATTCTTGAAATTATATTTTCTTGTCTCTTCCAATATAACATTCAACTAAACCCAAATAAATGTGTCTTTGGTGTCCTTTCTGGTAGGCTCTTAGGTTTTATCATTTCTTTTCATGGTATCAAGGTCGATCCTACTAAGGTTAGAGAAATATTTGAGATGCCTCCACCTACTAATATAAAAAAACTTCATAGCCTACAAGGTAAACTTTAGTCAATCCATTGATTCATCTCCTAGTTATCATATTATTGCTAACCCTTCCACCATCTCCTGAAAAAGGATGTCTCCTTCCATTAGAATATAGATTACCAAGAAGCTTTTGATGCACTAAAAAAATATCTCTTTTCTCCACCATTTCTTATTCCACCTAAGTAAAATCAACCTTTCTACCTATACATCTCTGCAATAAACCATTCTCTAGGTGCAATGATTATACATCGAGATGACCAACATTGCGAGTAGGTAGTTTACTACATAAGCTGCACACTTATTGATTATGAGACTTGATATACCTATACTAAAAAACTTTAGCTCATATTGGTATTTTTTCCTCCAAACTTTGCCATTATCTCTTAAATCACAAAACCTATCTGGTCACCCATACTGATCCCCTCAAATACATGCATTCCAAGCTATATCACAACCAACGTGTAGCTCAGTGGCTCATGCTTCTTACTAAATATGACTTAGAATTCATTCAACAAAATTATATCAAGGCACAGAAAATCACTAACCAGTTAGTTACCACCCCTTTACCTAACAATCAACCTTCAAACCTCAAATTCCCTGATGAATCCATTGCAACACTCTCTACCGATGACACCTCTTATCAAATAATGGTGTTCTTTGATGGGTCTAAATGTCAACACGGTGGGGGTATGGGTGTCGTTCTTATTCCTATAGATGGCAATCCTATGCTTTTGTCATTTAAATTAGATTTTAAATGCACTAAAAATATGGCCGAATATGACGCTTTGATCTTAGGACTTCAAATATCTCTATTCTTGGGTATTAAATCCATAACCATTTTTGGTGATTCTCAGCTAGTGGTTAACCAAGTTAATGGTTCCTACCTATGAAAAAATGAAATTATACAATGATATAAACATCGTGTAGATTTGCTCTTAGAATCATTTGACTCTTATCTCTTACAAACTATTTCTCAATCTATAAATAAGTTTGTTAACATAATGGCTTCACTTGCTTCACACATACCCTCTTCACCCTCTTCCTCAAGAATCTATGTCACCATTCATCACTTAACATTACCCTCATATATATCAACTAACCTCCTCTTTATCAAAAATGTAACCTCCAACCCACATGACTTATGGTACAAATAACTCACATATTACCTTATCTTTTTTATTACCCCTTCTGATCTTTCTAATAATGGGAAACATGCTTTCATAAAATGTGCCGCTCATTACACTATGCTAGGGGGACTTCTCTGCAAGTGAGGTTTTGATGGTCTTCTCCTTAGATGCCTCACTAGTACTGAGACTCCCTTTGCTATTAAGGAAGTCCATGATGGGATTTGTGGTAGACATTTCAATGGTCACGCAATTGCCAAGCGTATCATTTGACTTGGCTTTTATTGGCCAACACTTCATCAAGATTTTGTTGATTACATTCTGCATTGCATCAAATGTCAACAACATGCTAACCTCCTTCACATTATGAGTCATGCATTGCAAGTCTCTAAAGACTTTTGGCCCTTCTCCTAATAGGGCTTATATCTCATCAGGGAGATTAACCCTCAGTCCTCCCTCCATCATCGCTTTATGATTGCTGCCACTGAATACTTCACCAAGTGGGTCAAGGCCATCCCTCTTATCTCCACTAAAGCTAACAAAATTTTTGACTTCATCAACCATCACATCATCTGTAATTTTGGTGTCCCTCATAAAGTTATAATAGATAATGACAAATCTTTCAAAAATAAAACTATTCAAAGTCTTTGTGATACATTTAGAATCAAATTAAGCTTCTCATCATCATAATATCCATAAGAAAATGGATAGGCAGAAGCTTCTAACAAAACATTAACCCAAATTCCCATGAAGGTAGTCAGTGATATGGGCAAGGATTGGCACACACACATTCCTTTTGCTTTATGGGCTTACCGCACTAGCATTCGAACCCCTATGGGTGCTACACCTTTTTCATTGGTATATGGGATGGAGACTATTTTGCCTCTTGAAGTCCAGATTCCTTCTCTTCATATTTTTCTACAATACATACTTATTAATGATGACTTTTTCTAAGAATGTTTGGCTCAACTTGAATTTCTTGATGAGCATTGTCTCATAGCCCTCAACCACTTCTAAATCTATCAAGAGCGTATCAAACATGCTTATAAAAAAAACCTTAAAGAGCGATATTTCAATATAGGAAATCTCATCTTAAAAGAAAATCAACACATGATGAATATGAAGAAAAGTAAACGGGGTAAGTTTGCTCCTAATTGGCTTGGACCTTATATCATAACTCATAAGTATAGCTTAGGAACTTATCACTTGTCTTCTCTTGAAGGAAGGCTAGAACCCAAACCTTTAAATGCCTTACACCTATGACCATTCTTTTGTTAAACAAGCATCACTTCATCTTGTGTTTAACTTGAGCTCGTCACTTGAGCATCCCTATTACATTCATTTCCCTTCCTCTTTACCCTTACCCCGATACACTTAGTTAACTTACGTAGTGGTATGGTTTTGCCCTCAAAGTGGAAAACTCCTAAGACTCTATAGTCTTGTCCATGACTCAAAAAAAATAAGACAAATGGGATATTTGACAAAGTCATAAACTCTCAGGTCATGCTTCTCAAATGTAAACTACTCCCTTGAAGGACAACTACGTAACTTCCCTTTGCTACTATCAATAGACTGCTCCCTTGAAGGACAACTATTTAAAATTAAAAATAAATTCTTAGACCACTCCCTTGAAGGATGGCTAAGCTAAGCTTTATTCTCAAAGGGAAATACAAATAAAAAAGGCTTCTCACATCGATTAGCTTTATACGATATTAACCCACACAAAATCCCATTGTAGGCTTCCCACATTGATCAGCTTACACAAAAAAAAAAGGCTTTAAGTCATGGACTTGCCTATAGTAGCTCTCAGGTCACCCACAAAAAGGGCATATCATCTCCACTTTATAGGTTATGCTACCCAAACATTTTCGCTCACTTTACCATTTTTTTCCCTCATACTCTTTCAAGGGACCATGGAGCTCACTTAATATAAGGTAAACATGATGCTTCTCTAACAAACACAATGGTTCAAAGATATAAGGCATGAAAGAGGCTCATTTTCTTGAGCCTATTTATGTTCTGATTATGGTCTTTGTTGGTGCACGAGCATTCTGCCTCTTTATTTTCTCATCCACATCACATGTCAATCTCTCTTTTGAGATGAAAAAACAATGTCATACCAACACTATCAAAGCCTACTCAACTTATTTTAAGTATACACCATCACAAATATGAAAAAATGCTAAAATAAAATAACATATCCAATTTCATTTTAAGCATACACCATCACAAAAATGCTAAGATGAAGCTAACAAACCAACTATGCATATACCATCACACATGTGGGAAATGCTAGTCTAACTCAACTAACATGATCAACATTAACATAAGATTAACTTAACATCAAAATAATCATCTACATTAAGATCATCATCATGATCACAATAAACACATCTCAAAATCACAATAAATGAACATCGCATATATATGGGATCAATAACATGTCCATCACTACATCATCATAATATCATCTCTCTCTCTCTCAAAATATACATCTCATATCTTCAACTCATAGGTCAGTATACATATAACATTTATAATCAAAATTGGCAAACTCTGACACTCAGGGTCCTTGAGGCTCTCAGTGTGGTCGTGAGGAAGCAGTGTCAACACCACTCTCCACCCTTCTACATCTATGTGAGCTAGAAGCCATGGCATATGACATAGACCTCTCTTACTCTCTAAACTTTGAATATCTTTGAATCTACAAAAACTCTCTAATTGCCCTCTCATAGTAGGTAATCTCATTTAGTGAAGTCGTATATCTCACCAAAGATACAATCGATGGAGGTCCCATAACACTTGATGATGGCCTAGCCTGTACTAGTCCTTATGGTGGTGGAGGAGTAGCATCTTGACATGTTACTCTTAGATTATCCTTCTCTACTGTCACTACAGTCACCTGACCCTGCAAGACTACAAACTGGCCCTATAGTGCTACAACCTGGCCCTATAGTGCCCCAACCTAACCCTACAACATCACCACCTATGCCTGTAAGGCTAATACCTATGTCTAGGCTGTATCTATACCCTACACTATTGCATCTTGAGCCTATACCACTATATTCCTCTCTCTCTCTAACCCTTATAAATCTAGTGGTGGACCATAGGATGTAAACCTACCCACCAAGCTATATATGCCACTATGCACCCTAGATCTCTAACACCTGGCCCTATTGGTAGCTCCTGAAAATCTAGCCCATCTATCTCCTAGGGCAATGATAGGGGTATCTCTATGTCATCCCTCCTATATCAAGGGAAGGTAGGTAGAATATCCTAAACAATACTGAACTATCCCCTGACCTGTGTCACGGGTACCATCTCCAACTCACCAGCTTGTCTCCCTCTAACCCATAGTGAGCTCTACAAACCAACAAGCTATTGTACCTATCCTATAAAAATTGGGTATGTTAGGTAGGGTCTCTACAAACTATCTATAGTGATCAAAACCTCAATCATGTGCCTATAATAAGCAATGTCCCACACCACACCATCCACTTATGTCTGTGCCATGCCCTCTCTCCACCATCTAAAACCAACCCTGAAGCTGGCCAGGATTGTGGTAGGTAACCCCAATGGTCATGTCACTATGATGTGCTCGTATGCCCAACAATGTAATAGATGGTTGATACACAAACTGTATCACCATTGTAGTCTTAAACCCCACAACTCTTTGTATAACTATGCTAAAAATACTGGACCCCAGACAAAAATAGTCTACTATTCAACCATCTATGCAAGCACACCTATCAATACAATAAAAAATCTACCACCATCTACATCTAGTAATGCATACATAGGCTCAATCAATGCTACTCCTCATTAGCCATATAGAGTGGCTCATATGTGAAACTCATCAAATTGTAGGTCACCTCACTAACATGCTCACCATATAAGGCCACCATATGGATATCATGCTCCTCTCTCGAGCATGTGAAGAGCTTCTCACCCTAGAGTGACAATTGTAAAATCCTATAAACATCCTCTCAAGTCACTGTCAACTCTTCAATCGATAGATGGATGGTGTTGGTGGTGTGATCCCACCTCTCAATCAATGCTATCATAAGGGACACATTCTAGGTGACTCGATAATACCATCACACTCCTCCTAACCCCATGGCTTCCATGTGCTCCCACTCATCAGGAGTGACATCCCTCCTCATATGTGTCAAAAGCCTTGGTAGATGATCCCATAATGTTAGCTCCATATTCACCTGCATCCATACACACACAACTCAAGTCACATACCTTTTAATATACTTTATCACCACCTTTTTTCCTTCTCCTATGAGAACTACATTAGTCTGAGGCCCTAAACCAGGCTACATAGGCAACTATCAATCAACATAGGGTCTTCTAAGGTTAGCTCAGCCATATACCCACCTAACTAACTACCCTACTTTTTTCTCAATACCTTAGGCTTCACTACCTCTCTCTCTCCACCCTAGGCCTACCTGCCTATCACAAATCTAGGCCTTACCACCTATATCCCTGCCCCTTGACAATATGCCCTATCTTTTAATCCCTAGACCTCTTGACCTATCTCAACCTACCTTTTTACCTATTTCCCCTAACACACCTTTTAATCATACCTTAAATCTTTTTTTAGGCTCTCTAAGAACTATATTAGCTTGAGGCCCTAAACTGGGCTATGTAGGTAACACTCAGTCGACATGGGGTCTTTTGAGGCTAGCTCGGCCATTAAGTTCATTGAATACTTCCACTAAAGATTTAAATTGACCATTTCTCCTATTTTTCTAGTCATTTACAGTCATCGATGTTGATATTAATGCCAATGTTGACACTTTATAGGCCTACATGTTGATCAACATTGATAGACACCTATCGACCTTGGTGTTGTGTCAAATGATGTTAGTGGACCTCACCAATGTTGGCAACTAGTTTGGCCCTAGGGTCGAATGACCCAAACCCAAGATTACCAATTTAACTTAAAAACCTACCCAAAAAACCCCCCAACTTATCCTAAAACTACCCTACCCTATTTCCTACCCTTCTATTAATGTTTTCTATACCCCCACCTCTAAATGAGCTTAAAAACTACAAATACGCAAATCAAATTTCATAATAACTAGCAGAGATTCTTACCTCATCTCTCCATCTCCTCATGGTTGGAACAACTAGCTCTTATGGTGGTGTGCCTCCCATTGGGTCATCTCAGTCACTCTACAAACTCTATATTTTCTCTCCAATCACAAAGTTGCAAATGAGTTTGGTTGCCTACTAAACCCCCTTTTATTGGGTTTGGTTAGTCATCGACATCAACATTCTTGACCTAATACATTGATGTCAATGCTTATGCCTACTGACATCAATAATGTTACCCTATTGTGCCAATGTTAACATTGTTTATTATCAATATCGGCAATGTCATCGATGTTAGCACCATTACCTCCATTTAAAAAAAAAAAAGCAACCCTAACTTTTTAGACTTTACCCAAACACTGGGGTAACTAGAGATCACATATATCTCTCCAACCATGACAAATGCCATTGAATATCACTTAAATCTTTACACATAATGACTTTGCTTGTAGATCATGAATATCTCCTCATTCATTGACCCTTTTACACCAACCTTGCATTGCTTGTCTTATGCTATTCTACTATACTTGGCTATTATGCGCATGCATGTATATTAGGTGTTTTGGATGGAAACCAAGCTCATATTGTCACCTTCAACCCTTTTGTGTTTGCCCAGGGGCACTTCCTACCTCAGATACCTGGGACACATCAACCATTAGAGCTATAACTTTGATTGTTTTGACCTATCAGCTATCACTTACAAACTGTGCTTTGGTTATTTCTATTTGAATCATCCTTAACCTTGCCTATTCTTACCTTTGTAAACTATAGCTCATAGTAGTATATGCATATGAAGTGATACTCAATTCTTCACCATTCACCCAATTACCTTTTTATCAAACTGGTACTCGATTCTAGTTTCTCCTTTATCGATTCCCATTTTGAGGGGGGATACCTCATCCAATACTTGGAGCATCTAAGTCCTATTTTTGTCTTGCAAATTTCTTAGTACAAATTACAAGACAAAAAGGGGTAAATATAGACACTAAAATTATGTCACGCACACGTGCATAACTCCCTATGTCAAAACACCCCTTAAGCCTATTTTTTAATAATAACAATTAACCTCCCTAACCCATGCTTTTACCCCTCACACATTTAATTAATTTAAAATAATTAATTAAGTTAATTAAAAACCCCTTTTGCCACCTTACCTATCCACCTCGCACTATGACTAATTCTCACCTAATGAGTCACCTCAAGACTTGGTCCCCTCATCCTAACTACCCAAGACTTATTCTCACTTCAAAACTAAATTCCTAATCAACTACCTTTTTTTTAACCTCTTATTTTTACTATTTTATAATGGGTGCCACACTTGGCATGAAGAGCAACAAAAAACAAGCCAACAATAGTAAGTGTTACCTATTCTAGGGCCACTAACGTCGATCAACCCATGGCTGATGTTGATAGGATCGCTGATGTTGGCAATATAAACCAAACTCCAACCTAAAGTTTAGGTCAACAAAAATCAAGAAAATTCATTCTTACTTGCATTCAAGCTCTCAACATTCAACTTTTGACATCCTAGCTTACTATACTCTTGTGTAAGTCAATCATAATTAGGAACTAAGCTCTTGAGGACTAACATCACCCACTTGTTCTCTCTGTTCAAGCCATCAGTTCAGACTACCTGATAGGGACCATCAATCTAGCACTTATCATTTAGTGACTACTACAACTAAGTACATCACTTTTTCTATAGGTATTTAAGGTATTTACTTTGATACCACTTCATATCTACTATTCATTACTTTACATACTCCTCACCAAACCCCCATGAGGGAGTTAGAAAGATTCTTTGCTTGTTTCCCCTTGACTTGAACACCAAACCTCTAACCAGATCTACCCAAACCATATTCTCTCTCATAACTCTCCCTATCCTCCCAGACTTGATCAAAATCATTTTTAGACCCAAAAAAGCCTTTTGCAAGCTCTTAGACAATTATTACCCCTACCAACCTCAGTAGCCTAACCAACATCAGTCACCTTCACCATCAACCTCAACAGTATAACTGATATCGATCACTCCCCTACTGACGTCGATGACTGTGGATTCCCTAACCTTTCTAAAACCTAATCAAACAACTTTTAAAATACAAACAAAGTACACCACCTACACCCTTTCACTCTTTGTTGTACTCAGGTTGTGAGTAACAATAATATTATCTCTCTTTTACTCTCTCTTTCAGTTATTTATTACTCTTTTGTCTCTCCAAAGTGGATCGTCATCTCCAAGAAAGTTTCACACTTCCCAGAACAAGCACGTAGTTTGGCAGCCCACTCATTTATCTGCTAACAAACATCTTGTGGTAGTGATTTCTTACTTGTAGGTAGTCCTCTCCAACCAAAGAGGAGTGCTCACAACATTTAGATATGATGTGTAAACCAATATGGGTTCAGTCTAATCACTTATCCCCATCATTCTTTTCTATTTTCTTTTAGACTTGAAATAGTCAAAATTTAGTGAAACAGTATCTACGATGCCTAGTTTTTAATCTAGTAAAAGGATTGGGATTTGACTAGTGCATGGATTCAAACTAGCAGATGATGATTAGATGGGTGATAGTTATGGATAGGCAAGATGAATAGATTAAAGATGACTGGATTGGTGATGATTGGATTCTAAAATTAAACTGACAAAGTGACAGGTTGTTAACATGGTATCGACTAATTATGAAATATGACTAAGTGATGAGTGATAGAAAAATGATAGTGGACTAGAGTGATTAGATGATAAAAAAACTACCTCAAACCTTAGACCTATTTTATCAAGGTGGGATGGATATAATATCATGTGATGAAGGATATATGGGATTAAGGGTGGTGATGTAATGATGATGAGGGGTATAGTGAATATCATTTGGACAAGTGTGTGACCTAAAAATCCAATAAAGTAAGATGGGACTTTATCTAGATGAGATGAGACTAGATGAGGTGAAAGAGGTCTTGATAAGATGAGGATGAAGGATAATGACATGATAAATAAATATGAGGATGTCAAAATTAGATAAAAATATGTACAATATTAAGGATGTACAAGATATGATGATGGATGTACAATATGACTAAGAATGTACAAGATAGAATAAAGATACACAAGATGATGATATAAAATGCTTAGATATCCATGTATAGGTTCAAGTGAAAGGCTAACTTAGCTAAAAAATAACTCTAGTCTAGTATGACACTCACCAAGTTAAGTAAACCACAAACTTATCGTTAGTAAACTAATTTGGGTGTGTAAATTAGTGATTGCACTATCTAATAACTTTGTGGGTGAGGTTATATATCGATGACCCATTATGAAATATAACAAACCTTCTCAACCCTGTCTGCACATGATAGTCACTTGGGAATTGATATTGACTCTAGTAGCAAGTCACCTATTACAAATGTTGGTCCTATGTTAGGTTACACAAGCTCTCTAGGGGCATCCATGATATATGTAAGGTATGATGGGTCCCAAGTCTATATAGGGTATTATTTGATATATGGTTCAGAGAATTAATTCTTCCCCTTCACAGAAGACCTGTATAGGCTCAACCACTTAACTTAATGACAACTATCCTAGATATTTATTGCTATCAAAAAATGAAATGTAGATTAGTGCATGGTGGTGAAATCCATGATCACTATTCCTTAGGACTATGGCAAGTGCATGGATGTAAATTCTATGTCACATTGCCCCTAAAAAATAAAAATGAGAGGGTTTATTAGTGGTTTTTGATCCTCTAAGACTCACCACTAGGATGTAGAGAGGAGAGCATACACCACTATAGCCTTCAAGTGACACACAAACAATCAAAAATATTTATCAACTGATGAATGAAGTGTGATATATATACATGATATACAAGATATTTTTCAAAAATATAAAAATATCTTTGATAGGTGACCTAAAAAACAATCAATTAGTAGTTTTAATTTGGCACTTGGAGGGTAACCTGCAAGATAAGATGTTAAACAAAAATATGGCTTGTAACAGAAGATGTTAGCAAGCCAAAATTTCCACTAGATTCACCCATATAAGAAACACAATATAAGTCCAATAAGCCTTAATAAAAATACTAAAAAAATTGTGATTTTGCACTAGAACATTTTTTGGGATGAGGGGTCATGACACAGGGGTCTAGGGGAAATATCTCCCAGTGGGTTCAATTGGCATTGCCCCTTATAGGGTCAAGGGGTAGCACCCCTTACAGGGTCTGGGGGTAGCACCTGTGGTTCTGTTAGAATTGTCTATGTATGAGATGTCTAAGATCAATTATTAGAAGATCAAACACATAACTTTGTTGTAATAAATAAAGTCACACAAGATCAAAATAGAGATAGATTACATTCATATATGAAGGTGTATAAAGCATTATACTGGTTTGAAGATCATGAATCTCATAACTATCCAAGTTATCTTAGTTCATAACTAAGTAGCTCAACACTCCATTGCACTACATATATGGTACGAAGGCCAAGTAACTCACATTCCTATAATATATAATCTACAATCCTCAATCCATAATATATAATTGGATCATAAGTGCCTTAAAGGATAGGTACTTATATGGGTAGAGTAGAGGCACTAATCCACATTCATTTGGCAATTATAACATGACTTAGTTTCTAAGTGAATATGAACTCCATGTGCAATATGCTAAGACCCACATGTCAACATTGGTATCCAAATGAATAATGCAACCATGTTGTCTACAAATAAGCAAGTGCATGTGCAATTATGATCTCATTATTACACCTAAGTGACCTAATTATTCTAACTAAGCAAGATTAATATATATGTGTAAGAAAACCATATAATGGATTAAAAAACTTACACCAACAGGTGCGCTCTTGACACCAAATGCAATTTGGGACTTACGAGATGCTTGAAATGACTTAAAATTCACCAAATTTCATAAAAATAAAATGCATTCAAAAAGAAGATTGGTCAGATCACTTAGACAGTGATAAGATAAAATGCCACCTAGAAGGAACATAACCAATATTCAAATTGTATTTGAGGAATTGAAAAAATTAAGGATTGGTTTTGATGTTAGGCTTGCAACAGTAGAAGCTACTCAAAAAAAGGGTGTCCTAACAGGGGATGAAAGTGATAGAGAGGATGAAACTCAAGAGCTAGAAGAGGAAGATGGAGAAGTTGGACAGCATGATGGACAAGGTCTTGAAATAATAATAGTGGTATAAACTAAAAGTGGAACTTCCTACATATTCAAGAAACTTATATATATAACAACTTATTGATTGGATTGTAGAACTAGATAAATAAATTGATTATGAAAGTGTTCTAGAAGAGAACTAGGTGAAGTTTGCTCACACAAAGTTGAAAGGGCATGTATCCCTTTGGTAGGAGTTAATCCAAGAAGAAATAAGAAAGAAAGGCAATTCAAAAATAAAGTCTTATAACTGGATGGTCTCCAAGTTGAAGGGAAAATTCTTGCCCAGTATGAAAAAAACCTCTTAAAAAGATTGTAAACTTTGAATCAAAAAGAAATGAGTGTCAAGGAATATACAAAGGAGGTTTATAAGTTGGTCATCATATCAGGTCATATAGAGGAGGATAAATAAAAAGTTGCTAGATATCTTATAAGATTGAGATACAATTTGTAAGATGAATTAAGTCTAATTAGCCCCAAGACTCTTGAAGAATGCTATCAACTTGCATTGAAAGTTGAAGCAAATCTTAGTAGAAGACAGACACAACAAAATAGAGGTAGAGGTAGAATTTATAGAGGAAGGGGTTAGCAAAGAAGTATACATACCTCACCAAAAAACCATGGTGAGGCTAACACTTCTTAAGAACATTTATTTACTCCTAGTGGTGGATTTAGAGGTATAAAGCCATATTTTAGAGGTAGATATTGATCCAGAACTCAGAAGCATTGGTTGAAAGATAATTCAAGAAATAAAAACAATACAATTGTAATAATGCTATCTCTGAGAAGAGATGTTTTATTGCTAAAAATTGCAGATACAACGTATGCCTTTCTCTAGGAAGAGATGTCCCATTTCATTTTTGGGTTACATCTTAAATTATACACATTTTTAAGGTAGTAGGATAATGTGTAAGGTCACCAATCTCGAGGCAGATTAAGTGGTTCGACTTTCATGATTCACAACAATACATAATTTGAAGAATTACTATTTTTAGAAACATACTATTTTTAGACTATACTACTAAAATTAAAATTTGGGGAACTTTCATTTGGTTTTTTTGGGTTAAAAACCCATTAAGTGAATCTTGTGCCATCTCACGATGTTCACCTCATTCTTAGATTTCCAATAGTTTAAACAGGGAGTCAAACGAAGCTATGGTGCAAAAGTTATGGCTCCCAGAAGTTCTGCCACCAATTGGGGTAGAATCGTCACCCGAATTATCACCTAAAATGTTACTTAGATCAGATTCGCATCAAGAGGAAGAGGATCTAGTGGCTTCATAGGTAAGTGCTTCAATTATAATAAATTTTTGGGACATAGGTTTTGAGAGTGTCCATCTCATGTGGAAGAATCAGAGGTAGGAGAATATTTGATTATGAGGAGAGTGATGATGAAGACAACTAAAGATAAGGAACCTGCACAAAGAAATATTCTTTTAAAGATTTCATGCAAGTTTCAAAGTAACTTAGGTAGAAAAAATAACTTAGTTTCAATTGAAATGGTGGATAAACTAAGATTGACAAGGTTTCTTCATGAATGGTGATATGAAAGAGACAAATAATGAAGGATGAAGAAAGATGAGATGGAAGAAGAAGATGAATGCTAGTAGAAAGAAAGAAGTGATGAATAATGAGAGGAAGAAGAGATGTTCAAAGAAGAAGGCAAGAATAGTGTAAAAGTAAAAAAACTAGATGATAGATGTAGTACGCAGCTACAAAAATGGGTATTATTAGAAAAAGGACATGAAGTATTAATAAAATAATTAAAATAAAGTCATAGAGTAATCACAAGTTTAATCTTAGAATAAGAATAAGTCATAGGAAAGAATCATTCACTAGAAGAGCACATGTCCTTGCAACCCAATTTCTTATATTTTAGTAGAAGTTTTCAACCAGGCAGACTGAAGATAGTAGTTGGGAAGGTCCATTTTCAGAAAAAGTACATCATTGGGGTAATAAAATTGAAACAACATCAATTTGAAAGGATTTAAAGGCCATAGGGTTTGTTGACACCAAGCAAAGAAAAGAAGGAAATATAGAAAAATAGAGTGCACAGGTTGACTCTCCTAGTATACACATAAATTTTCATAGTATGCAAGTAAGATCACATAGAACACAACCTCATTTTGTAATAGCTATGTAATAATCCTCTTCACACTAATTTACACAATGGGTGTTGTAGGAGCATTTATCAATCTGGAGACATATGATGGGTCTATGGACCATGAACAATATTTGCTAACATGCGAGATGAGATGACAAGATAAGTGTATTACTGATGAGGCTATTGAGAAGTGCAAGTTAATAGGGGAAATGAATGGAAGAGAACTTGAGTTTATGTACCACAAATAAATTATATAGGCATTTCTACAATAGGTTAAGGAATAACTTATCATAGAGTTTAAGATAAAGAAATGTACAAGTCAGACTATTTAAGATTTGACGAAGATTTGGAAGAAGTTAGGAGAATCAGTCTGTGATTATGATCACAGGGTATTTGATGTTATGAATAAGGTGAAATTTTCCTTAGCAAATAAAGATAAAGATATGTGGTTTCTTGAAGGGATATATTCTAGAATCACATTTGCTATAGCGTAGACTCAATATGCTACTAAGGTAGATGCTAGAGCTATTGCCTTGTGAGTGGAACAAATTAAAGATTATGGAGAAGCTCCTATTATGTGTTCTAAGATTAAAAATAAATTGTAATATTTTATTAAGAGGATGGAATAATATCATGAGGCAGATAAACCTAAGATAAATCTATGGTGCATGGAGTGGGGGAAAGAAGGACATCACAAGAATGATTGTCCTAAGATTAAGATAGAGTTTTATGAAATCTATAGAGTAGTAGGGCACACAACAACATAGTGCCATCTCTTGAAATAGTATGTCAAAAGCCCATAAAGTTTATATTATAATTTTTTTAAGTCACACAATCATGATGAAAATAATTGTAGGGCTTTGCAAGAGTTCAAAAAATACATTACAAAAAATGTATTCGTCATTGCTATGCAGTAAGTGACCATGACAAAACAAATGATTCTAAGCCTAGAGGTTAATAAAGGTTTTGTAACCTAAACAGGTTCATAATGGATTCCTAGTTCATGTCAGTACCATCCTCAAGGTCTAGCTAGTTGGACCCCTCCTTTGTCAAGTTAGATACCAACATGACCACAATACCAGTATGCAACACCTTAAAATCCAATAATGATGTAGCAACAACAAACTAGTTGGACCCCACTAGTTATGTAACAATAATTTAGAATTGGAGATAATACCTAACAACATCAACATTGAAATATAATACAATAATAGGGATTTTATAGATAAGGTTATCAGTCAAACAAAGGGGGATATAGGGGAAGATACACAGGAGATTACCAAGGTGGTAGAGGAAATAATTATCATTGCCCTCTTTTTCAATGATATTTATGTGGAGAGTATAATCATGTGCAATGCAATTACCCTTTCAATCCCTAGAGACAGTCTTACTATGCATATTACAGAGTATATGACCAACATGAGACAAATGATTGTCCTATTTTTGAAAAATAAGGAAAGGAAAAGGCTGTCAGAAATGTTAACATGGTTAATACGTAGCCTAAGGAGGATGCACTTATGAATGCTGTTACAATACACCAGCACACAGAGAGAGGATTGCCTCCTCTTGAAATACCTCTAGCTTAGGGAATCTAGAAAAAAAAAGAGACAAATACCCATACCTAGTTATAAAAAAGGGGCTCATGTATGAAGCTATGTAGATGTTTAAAAATATTCAGCATAAAAATACTACTAAAAGAGATGTTGCAGCAATAAATGCCTAAATGTATGGCCAAATCATGTGTATTATGCATTAGGATGGAGTTATTACTGTGCTAATAGATTTATTGAATATTTTAAGTACATTACATAATAAAGACATTTCTCAGAACATTATGAACTTGCTACATAATTTAATAGAATGTGCATAACAAGGGCATCAAAAGATTAAAAATATTGTTTGGTATGTCAAAACAAATAACCCATGGGATGTATATGCACAAATTGACATTAAAGTTGCAGGATATGAAATTCCAAATGTTGTCTTTGATTTTGGTAGCACAATCAACATGATTCCCAGGTCTATATGGGAGGTTATTAGAGGACTAGTTCTAAGTTATAGCCTAGTAATTCTAAGCTTAGAAAACTATGGAAGATTTGAGCCCATTGGTAGATTAGGAGACATTGAGATCAAAGTCATAGAACTAATCTTGTGAGGTGACTTTGAAGTCATCGATATGAAGACATCAACAATGCATTACATTATGTTGATTGGCAAGAAATGGGCTTATTATGGTCATATGACTATCAATACTGTGTAAAATGAACTAAATGTGTATCAAGGAGATAAGATTGTCATCATTCCTCTGACTAAGGTACACAAACTCTTAATCATTCTGGCTAAACTAGACTCTCCTTATGTCACACAAGAAACCAGCTGGATGAAGGTTAATTCTAAAGAGAAAATAAAAGCTCTATGCGTAATCAAGTGTAACTTATTGTATGAGCATACTAAACCTTAGGTATAATATTTACTCACTCAATAGTTGAATACATCTAAATAATGAAAGCCTAAACCAATAATTAATCAACCATTGATAACCCAATTTGTCATAGAGCTTTGTGAGTCCATGTTTGCTAAATCCCCTACTCACTTAGAACTTAATTTTCTCTATCAAACAAATGATCATATGCAAGATTATATAGAGTCAACTAGAGAAGACACTTTATCTTGGGGAACAACTTTGTTTATTAGTGGAGACTCAGACACACATCTACTCAACAAGGCTCATGGTGATCATGAACTCTAACCTATGAGAATGGTCTTCACCCATGAGAGACAACTTCCTTCATACTATGCAATCAAGGATATCAATCAATTCATTCTACACCTATAATTTCATGTACCTATCATTAGTCAAGTACTTTGAATTATTCTTTGAAGGGAGTTACAACAACATGGTGGGCAATTCATCGAAATGATCTACTCGATTAGGATGATGTGTACAAACTTATGATTAGCATATTTTAACTACTACAGGTCATTCTAAGTAATTGGCCTTTCTTTCAAGAAGGTGAGTGCCCTAAAATCCATGTTCACAAATGTGTTGATGTCTGGATTGAAGAATGTGTGACACCAAAGTACTGGGTTCACATATTTCATTACACACTTTCCCCTTTACCATCAACATGGTATATGCATCAAGACTATAGGAGGGAGATAAAGCATTGGGCGTATGTGCAAAGCAATTTCATACATACATTTGTTTTTAATATGAGATCCTTTTGGTTCATACCATGCTACTAAAAATCAAACATTTCTTATGTCATGGGTGCACATAAGACTTAAGCACTATGATTGAATCCACTGCACAAAAGAATGTAGCCTATGACTTAAATATAACATTACAAAGATATAAAGCTACCAAGATGGAGAAAAAATCTCTTATGTAATCATGTCATCAAATATAGGATAAAGAGGAATAAATTGAAGATTTAGATATTGATAATGATATCAATCTAACTAATTTATTTGAACTTGAATAGCTAGTAGAACCAGTAAAGGACCCCATCATAGAACCTATTAAAGAAGATAAGTTACATAACATACAAATTCTAGAATAGGAAGGGAAATAGATGCTAAAAGAATCTATTGTTGAGGAAAAGTTTCAAATTTATCAAAATCCTATTAAATATCACATGGAAAACATAAGAAGTGAGGAGATTCCCAAACTGGCACATATAGGTGACTATTAGACTAAATTCAAAGTTTCAAAATCCATGCAACTTCTGTAAGATTACCAAGATGTGTTTCCCACTAAATTTTTAGATGTTAGAGGAGTTGATCCATCCCTGGGAGAAATGCATATTGAAATTAAAGAGTATGCACAACCCATAAATAAATGACCCTATAAGTTAAATCTAAATATGAAGTTGAAAGTGAAGGATAAACTTGATAGAATGCAAGACCTAGGTGTAATCTATTCCATAGAAAAGGTAGATTGGGTTAGTCCCATGGTAGTGTAGCCTAAGAAAATAGGGTAGATTAGAGTATATGATGAATATAGAATTTTGAATGATACATGTGTGACTGATCCATTTTTGATTCCCTTCATAGATGAAGTTTTGGAATTTAGTGCAGGTCATGAAGTCTACTTTTTCATGGATGGCTTCAGTGGCTGTCATCAAATACCCATCGCCAAATAAGATAGAGCTAAAATGACTTTTTCCATATAATGGGGATCTTTTGCATCCAAGGTAATTCCTTTTGGCCTCAAGAATGCACTTGCAATTTTTTCTTGAGTAGTGTTGATTGCATTCAAAGATTTCATTCATGACTTCTTAAAATTCTATCTCAATGATTAGGCACTCTATTATTTATTTAAAGAAAACTTATCTAAGTTGTGCCTCATGTTAGAACGTTATCGAGCTTTACACATTACCCTAAATTTAAAAAAATGTTTATTTTTTACACCTTTTTGTGTCCTAATAGGTCACGTAGTGTGTAGTGTGTTGTTCCCAAAATCCGTCACTTGTTTTTGTGGATACCATGTCAACCATTTCGGTCTTATAGGCTAAAATGATCCCTTCCTTTCTCAAAAAATTATTTGAGTAGTCAAATTCTTCAATTACTCAAGCCTTTTCAACTAAGGAAATTGTAGGTTCAATAGGTGGGCTTTCACAAAGAAAAGTTTAAAACACATAAAGCATTTCATAAAAATCACAAGGATGATTCAACGCCGAGGTTCAATCAAAAGGTTCATCAGTTGGGTTTAAAGAGTTGAAATGAATCATTGAACCAATGAACCATTGAACTTCGCTTCAATGAGTTCAAAGGGTTCAATGAGTTCAAAGGGTTCAAAAGAGTTCAATAATATGGAATGAATCACTGAACCGATGAACCATTGAACCAATGAACCATTGAACCCTGCTTCAAAGGTTCAAAGTGGTTCAAAGGTTCAAAAATCTCAAAGGCTTCAGAGAGTTCCAAGAGTTCAAAATTTAAGGATCGAGCGAATGGTTCAAACAGTTGATTTAATGATATATTGAACTCATAAAAAAGACTAAGTGAACGCGGCTCTTTACAAGAAATATTGAACCACTGAACCGATTGAACCACTCGAACTATTGAACCATTAAACCATTTAACTAGTGCACTCTAAAAGGTTGAAAGTTCAAGGTTTAAAATAGTTCAAGTAACCAGTGACCAGTGACACCCCTGTGGATGTCAAATTCAGGACAATGGAATAACCATTGATTTTCAAATAGGCATAGACCCTAGAACAAACTCAGCAACTAGCCAACAAAATGTGAGAAGAGAGCTCGAGAGCTCAGAATGCTAGGAAAAGATAAAATATAGCAAGGAAAGAGAGAAAGTTACACAAAATCTAGAAATATCTGCAGAAGAGTTATTCCAGTAGGTGGAGGAGTCCACTAGGTGGACCTCAGAGAACACAAGCATTTAATGGCGCGGCCTATTTTTTTTCATTGAGTAAAGGTGAATGGACAGTTGTGTAAGCATCATAAAAAAGACCAGGCAACCCATGCTTTGGAGGAGACATTTGAGATGTTTAGAACACCAAAGTTAAGGTCGATAACCTATTTCAGCATGGCCCCTTCACACAATTTCCAATGCATTTAATGCCATTTAATACAACATGGGCCATTTCATGAAAACAAATGCTCAAGTCTTTTTGGGGAGGCTATATATTGGAATCTCTCATTTTATGCAAGATAGATCTCTCTGTTATTAGAAGAGAAACTCTGCCCAAATTGAAAAGTATTCTTGAGACTTTGAGCTCAGATTGATTAATCATATTTCATCAAGTGAATGAGAAAGCAAGTGACCTTTCAGATTTTATGTTGAAATAGCTTGTGTTATCTAAGAAATCATTCTTATATATTTTTCCTATATACAGTCTTGTTTATTTAATACAATAAGTAAAACAAGTGGAAATAATTTAGAAGACGTCCTGAAGCCAACTATGGGAGACTTTGTGCTACCATAATTGTCTTTAGTTTGTGTGTTTTGTGTTTCAGTGTAAAGGATATTGGAGAGACTTTGAGCTCCCCTTATCCTTTATAATGTTTTACTCTATTGTAGTTTTAGGTGGAGACTTCGTGCTACACTTCATTCTACTGTGTTACTTCATCCTGAATCAGTGGGACAAGCAATGAAAGACTTTGTGCTTTCATGAGTTTCTTGTGCATCCAGTTACTACCCAAGAAGTATTCCTGCTATTTGTTAAACATCATTTCTGAAAGAAGAGAAATGCTTTCAGTAATTACACAAGAATTCTCCTTTTATTTGTGAATATCATCTCTAAAAAAAGAGATGGATGGTGTTATTTCACCCCTGAGTCTATTTTCAGTTTATATTAGTATATAGTAGTTTATAGAGAACCTCCCCTAGATGAGAAGAGAGATTTATCTCCTTATGATGTGGTATACCTACACATTTTTTTGATTAAATCTTCTTATGTTGCAGTTGATATACCCATTTTGTCGTCAATTAGTTGATGATAAAATATTCACCCAACAATAGTCAGCTATTATTCCCAAAATTTGTCACTTGTTTTTGTGGATAACATGTCGACTATTTCAGTCCTACAGGCTAAAATGATCTCTTCCTTTCTCAAAAAATGTTTTGAGCAGTCAAGTTCTTCAATTACTCAAGCCTTTTCAGCTAAGAAAATTGTAGGTTCAATAGGCAGGATTTCACAAAGAAAAGTTTAAAACACTTAAAGTATTTCCTAAAAATCACAAGGAGGATTCAACGCCGAGGTTCAATCAAAAGGTTCATTAGCTAGGTTCAAAGAGTTGGAATGCATCATTGAACCAATGAACCATTGAACTCTGCTTCAACGAGTTCAAAGGGTTCAACGAGTTCAAAGGGTTCAAAAGAGTTCAATAATATAAACGAATCACCGAACCGATGAACCATTGAAACCTGCTTCAAAGGTTCAACAAGCTCAAAGGCTTAAGAGAGTTCCAAGAGTTCAAAATTCAAGGTTCAAGCAAATAATTTGAGTGAATGGTTCAAACAATTGGTTCAATGATATATTGAACTCATAAAAAAGACTAAGTGAACACGGCTCTTTGCAAGAAATATTGAGCCATCAAACTAATTGAACCACCGAACTAATTGAACTGCCCAAACTAGTGAACCATTGAACCAGTGCACTCTGAAAGGTTCAAAGTTCAAGGTTCAAAATAGTTCAAGCAACCAGTGACCAATGATGCCCTTACAAATTTCAAATTTAGGACAACAGAATAACCATTGATTTTCAAATAGACGCAGACCCTAGAACAAACTCAGTGACCAACCAGTAGAAAGTGAGAAGAGAGCCCGAGACCTCAGAATGCCAAGAAAAGACAAAATATAGGAAGGAAATAGATAAATTTATATAGAATCTAAAAAATATCTGTAGAAAAGTTATTTCAGTAGGTGGAGCAGTCCACCAAGTAGACCTCAGAGAATGCAAGCATTCAATAGCATGACCTATTTTTCTTCATTGAGTAAACATGAATGGACAGCCGTGTAAGCATCATAAAGAAGACCAAGTGACCCATGCTTTTGAGGAGACAATTGAGATGATTTAAAACACCAAAGTTAAGGCCGATAACCTATTCTAGTATGGCCTCTTCACAAAATTTCTAATGCATTCAATGCCATTCAATACAACATGGACCATTTCATGAAAACAAACACCC
This sequence comes from Torreya grandis, assembly GCA_037957365.1. Taxonomy (NCBI): domain Eukaryota; kingdom Viridiplantae; phylum Streptophyta; class Pinopsida; order Cupressales; family Taxaceae; genus Torreya; species Torreya grandis. The sequence goes on from JARHVA010002212.1 coordinate 1,398,036, forward strand.
AAGTCTTTTTGAGGAGGCTATATATTGTAATCTCTCATTTTATGCAAGAGAGATGTCTCTATTACTAAAAGTGAAACTCTACCCAAATTGAAAAGTATTCTTGAGACTTTGAGCTCAGAATGATTAATCATATTTCATCAAGTGAATGAGAAAGTAAGTGACTTTTCAGACTTTATGTTGAAATAGCTTGTGTTATCTAAGAAATTGTTCTTATGTCTTTTTCTTATATACAGTCTTATCTATTTAATTAGATAAGTAGATCAATTAGAAATAATTTAGAAGATGTCCTGAAGCTAACTGTGGGAGACTTTATGCTGCCATAATTGTCTTTAGTTTGTATGTTTTGTGTTTCAGTGTAAAGGATATTGGAGAGACATTGAGCTCCCCTTATCCTTCGTAATATTTTACTCTGTTGTAGTTTTAGGTGGAGATTTTGTGCTACACTTCATTATACTGTGTTACTTCATCTTGAATCAGTGGGATAAACAATAAAAGACTTTGTGCTTTCATGGATTTTTTGTGCATCTAGTTACTACTCAGGAAGTATTCTTACTATTTGTTGAACATCATTTCTGAAAGAAGAGAAATGCCTTTAGTAATTACACAAGAATTCTCCTTTTCTTTGTGAATATCAGCTCTAAAAAAAGAGAGATGGATAGTGTTATTTCACCCCTGAGTCTACTTTTAGTTTATATTAGTATATAGTAAGTTTATAGGGAACCTCCCCTTGATGAGAGGAGGATTTATTTCCTTATGATGTGGTAGACCTACACATTTTGTTGATTAAATCTCCTTATGCTGCAGTTAACATACCCATTTTGTCATCAGTTAGTTGTTGACAAAATATTCACCCAATAGTTTTTGGTGACACCGCTAGAGAAGAACACACAGTTTAAAGCTTTAAGCTTTAAATTGAAGTAGCCCTAATTCTTTTATATTTCCACTTCACACTCTAGCCAAACCACCGTACATGCGAATCCAGAGAGCTCAAGGTATTGTTGACCCCGTATTCAAGTTGGTGTAGCTAAATAATTTTGATCTATTTCCTCCACCATCTCACCTTTAGTGAACCAAGAGTTTTCCTCTTATCAACGTCAAGTCTCCACTACCAGGTGAAGCTTCTCTTTTCTCTACTAGTAGAGCTTTGTCTATACATATCTCACAAAGATTTGTTATCCCTCTTTTCAACCATCATATCATGGCTTCTCAAGGCCCCTGGGGTAACACTTTTGGCCCTCTGAATCTGACTCCACCTTAAATGAACTACCTTGTAGTTCAAGGAAGAATTTTTTCAAGTTCTATGATGATGGGAAAGTTCACTCTAATGAACATATTATAGCCTTTTGTATAGCCTATGGTGTGATAGGCGTTGAATATGAAGACATAACAGTCAGACTATTTGTAGAAACATTGCAAGGCACTGTAGCAGACTAATTTTATCATCTACAAGCTCAGACTGTGACTGACTAGATCACTTTTAAGGCCAAGTTTGAGGCTAGATTCAAACCTATAGAAGATGCACATGCCTTGTTAGCTCAACTTACATAAATGAAGAAGGAGCCTCATGAACCTATGCGAGACTTCATTGATAAATTTGACAAGTTGAGGAATATGATTCCTACAATTACTCAGCCAACACCTAAAAATCTTAAATGCTTCTTCATAAATTCTTAGTTTCCTAAAGTAAGTTTCCTATTGAGGAGGGTTGGTCATATAGATCTTGTTGCAGCTCAGATTTTGACCACTGAGGTGAAAGATGATCTTATCCTTGTAGATAAGATAAGAAGAGATCTGAATAGAATTAAATCTTTTTCATCTTCTAAAAAATTTTCTACAGACACCACTGATCCTATGTGCAAAAGCTAGCATATGAATTGCTAGCTTTAAAAAAGCAAATGGCACAAGGAATTCTTGCTCCTCCTTCTTATCAAGATATAACAAGGAGGATATTTTATAACCAGTCATACCAAATCAACACTGCCAGAAATTAAGGGCAACCCAATCGCCTTCCTCCCACACAGGGGAAGCTTGCCATTGAAGTAGCACTAGTTAACTCAGCAGTTGGTTATCATGAAGTTGAACATGATTCCTCTTTTCAGCCTGAGTTTGATCAAGAAGATGACGTTAATATCTTTGCAGAAGGTGAAGAAGAATTAACTGGTGACTCTAACATTAGTTTTTTGAATTACCAGGATAGAGCCAAAAGTAAGAAAGAAGTGATTGATGGATCATACGCTATTTTTATCACATCTCAGAACCAGTCAACTCAACAAGCTGATAAGTAAAAAATAGAGGAAGAATCATGACCAGTAATTTTAATTGCTAAATGGATGACTTCTCTACCTTTCCAATCAAAGGACCCAGTGATCAATAAAAAAGTAAGTACCCCAAACAATCTTACATCTTCTGCTTCAATTTCTCAGACCAGTACCATACCCAATAAAACCTATAATGATGGACTTCCTTCCTCTATTCCTATTTCTTTCTAGTCATTTGATATAATTGACCATAGTAAGAAGACCAAGATCCAAATGTCTGAGTTTGAATACTTACAAGCCAACCTTGAGCAGTTGGATAGGTTAATTTAATGCGTCAAGAATAAAACCATCCCTACAGGTCAATATGTTTTAAAGGTAACTCATGATACCTCAAAGAACACATCCACTAGAAAAAATCTTGTCATTACTCCTCCTGTCACCCTTAGAAAAATAAAACCTTTCTATGTTTTCTTATTGATAAATAAACATAAATTAACTACATAATTGACTCAGGAGCTTCTGACAATGTCATGCCTGCCAAGGTGGTAGATTCTCTCAGCCTCACTCTGACTAAAACTTTTGGGAGATGTTTCTCAATGAAAAAAAAACAAGTGCCATTATTGGGTCAGATCAAAGATGCCCAATTTGTATTTGCAGCCTTCCTAGAAAAATGATTAAAATGACAGTCTTGGTGGCCGACGTCTTAGCTTCCTATGGCATTCTGCTCAGATATTTTTTTTGCAAAGATGTGGGTAGAGAATTGAGCATGGACCTATCTGAGGTAAGGATCCCTATCAAGGGCATCATGTAAAGGATACTTCCTGAGAAGGAGTCAAAATATATTGTCACCCAAACATCAGCCTCTGAAACTCAAATTTTATTTGAATCCTCAGAAATGGGTAACTACTTTCTATTTATAGAAAATGTTCTTAGCTCATCAGACGAAAATTTTGTAGGTAACAATCCAAAAAGTTTAGATAGAAAACCAAAAAAATTGGTCGAGCAAAGTTCAGGTAAAAAGGGATCTTGTCTCCCTAGCGAAGAGAGATCTCTAAAGAGATCAAATTCTAATAATGTCTATATTTTAGAATTTGATGACAGTGATTTTTTTACCGATTCTGGAGCTAAAATTGTCTTGATATCTCCTTAGGGAGATATTTTCCCCTATTCATATAAGTTATAGTTTAGCAACACTGACAACACCATCGAGTATAAATTATTATTATTCGGATTAAAAGCTGCTCAAGCTAAAGGTGTCAAACTTCTTCATGCCTAAGGAGATGCTAAATTAGTGGTTTGTCAGTTGAAAAACCTGTATCAAATCAAGAATAAAAGATTGTGACATTATCACAATCTAGTATGGGACTACATTGAAAATTTTGAGGCTTTCAATATTTTTGTGGTGTCTAAAGAATTCAATGATTGAGCAGATTCATTAGTTGTTTCTACGACCCTCATGGTTTCTCACCAAGACTTTAAAGGGAATAAGTACACTATCAAATTAGTCTTTCGACTGAGTGTACCTGATAATGCCAACCATTGGCAAGTGTTTAATAGTGACAACCAAATCATTACTTTTTTAGAATAGATGGATAGCTTTGAGGAGATTCATTTTGAAGGAAACGAATCTATGATGTGGGAATTGGCTCTTGAAATAAATTTAAAAACTGATGAAGAGTTCCTCTAGCTCAAAGGGAATAAATTTTTTAAAGGATTAGTTTCTCTTAAGAAGCTATTTGATAAGCATGATAGGTTTATCAAGAATCAACAAATGGATTCAACTTCGTCCAAAGATTTTGATCAAATAAATTTGAGTACAAAAGATAATCCCAAAATGGTCAATATTAGAAATTATTGCACTCCTACTGAAAAGCTCAAATTCATGACTCTGTTTCGCTAGTACATTGATGTTTTAGCGTACTCTTATGATGATCTAAAATCTCTTAGGCTTGAAGAAATTTAGCATGAAATTCCTCTCAAGGTTGGGTCATTACCTCACAAGCAGAAACAAAGGCAGTACAACCCCAGGATATCAGATATCATTCTTTTTGAGATCCAAAAAATGCTAAATGTGAAGATAATTTTTTCAATCCATCATTCCACCTGGATTGCAAACATAGTCCCTGTGAGAAAAAAGAATAGAGAAATTCACCTCTGTGTTGATTTTAGAAATCTAAATCAATCCTCTCTAAAAGACAAATACCCCCTGCCCATCATGGATCAAGTGCTACAGACAGTGACTGGCTCAGAGATGTTATCAATGCTAGATGGTTTTTTGGGGTATAATCAAGTAGAAGTTGGTGAAGTAGACCAACATAAGACTGCTTTCACTACACCCTGGGGCACCTTTGCATATCACAGAATGCCTTTTGGTTTGATCAATGCTGGCACCACCTTCTAGAGAGCAATGGATCTTGCCTTCAAAAATGAAATGGGGAAGTTTATTATGGTATATCTTGATGACTTAACTGTCTTTTCCAAGCACCGTCTTGATCATGGGCATCATTTGCAATAAGTGCTGGAATGATGTCAACAGAATGACATATCTCTTAATCCTAAGAAATTAATTTTTGGGGTTATAGAAGGGAAATTTATCGATCACACTGTATCCTGAGAAGGCATAAATATTGACTCAGAAAGAGTCAAATCCATCTAAGAAATTACCCTTCCTTCTAGCAAGACCACAATTCACTCTTTCTTTGGAAAGGTGAATTTTTTACAAAGGTTCATTTCTAAATTTATAGAGAAGACTCACCATATTTTTGACATGATGAAGGGTAAAGTTATTTTCTGCTGGACTGAAGAAGGCAAGTCAAAATTTCAAGATATCAAGGAAGCAATTGCCATGCCCTAATCCTAATTTGTTTGGATTATACTAAAGACTTCATAGTATATAGCTATGCTTTTGAACACACACTTTCAACCATTTTAGTTCAACAAAATGAAGAAGGTGTGGAGTCCCCCATATCTTTCATGAGTTATCTGCTCAAAGCTCATGAAATAAAATATTCAGACATGGAGAAGTACATTTATGTTATGGTTAAGGTGGTAAAATACTTCTATTTTTATATCCTGAACTCACACATTGTTGCTCTAGTTCCTGATACAACAATAAATTCCATTCTAACTCAACAGGAGTTTGGAATCAAAAAGGGCAATTGGATTGTTAAAATCTAAGAGTTTGATCTTGTTATCAAACTTATAAAGCTTGTGTGAGGAAGATCTCTTTACCAATTAATTACTAATAACATATCAGATGAAGCAGGGCATGAAGAAACAGAGGTTGAAGATATGCCTATAGGTCTCTTTGTCACTATTGTAAATGAGTGGTATTCGAATATCGCCCATTTCCTTACCTATGGTGAGTGTCCTGCCCACCTGTCTCATAAATAAAAGAGAACTATTAAATTGAAAGCTGCTAACTATGTCTTTTGAGACAATGGTTTGTACAAGAGGAGCCTTGATAGGATATTCTTTCGTTACATGGATAAAGTGCAACAAAGTAAACTTTTGAAGTCTTTCCACAATTTGGCTTGTGGTAGAAATTTTTTTGCACCTGTGACTGCCCATAAAATTTTATGAGCTAGGTACTATTGGCCTACTCTATTCTGAGATGCATACACTTGGGTGCTTAGATGCGAGCTATGTCAACAATTCGTTGGGAAACTGAAGTTGGCTACATTACCTTCAAGCTGGTGGTGATCGAGGAGCTGTTTCAATAATGGGGTATTGATTTTATTGGCACTGTAAACCCATCTTCTAGTGCTGGACATGACTATGTTCTCACAGCCATGGACTATTTTACCAAGTGGGTGGAGGCCATCCCAGTTAAGCATGGTACTTCAGAAGTGGTATGTAATTTTTTTAAGAAAAATATTATCTCTCAGTTTGGAGTCCCAACCAAAATTATAACAGACAATGCGGCTTGTTTCTCTTCTCATGAGGTTACCCAATTTTGATACTGTTATGAGATTATCCTCTCCCACTCTTCTGACTATTATCCACAAGGAAATGGTTAGACAGAATCAAGTAACAAGAATCTGGTGACCATTATCAAGAAGCTGGTAGATGACAATTAGAAAATTTAGCATAAAACATTATTTGATGCTCTATGGGCAGACATGATTACACCCAAAAGAGTGATAGGTATGCCACTATTTCAACTTCTATATGGTTTGAATGTAGAGATACCAATCATCCTGGAACTACCAACATTGAAGTTGATGAAGGCAATCAAAGATCAAACATTTAAAAATTTTATCGACAAGAGGATCATGTGTTTGACTGAACTAAATGAGTAGCGAACTATGGTGGTAGACCATATTGCTACCCATCAAAGTCTGGTAAAAAAACTCTTCGACAGGAGAGTAAGGAGTCATGATTTTCAAATAGGAGATCAAGTCTTGTTATGGGACAAGAGGAGAGAACCAAAAGGAATGGATGGAAAATTGGATTCCTTATGGAGAGGTCCATTTTCCATTCATCAATTAAATGGTAAGAATGGTTTTTTACTAAAATATCAAGATGGAATGCCATTTTTACTACCTCATAGTGGGTAGCATCTGAAACACTTCAATTCTTGAAGTATCAGATACGTTCAATTGTACATATGTATAGTCTTTGTTTGTTCTGTGTTGTTCATTTCATTTTTTTCTGGCATCTTTCTATTTTTGGGTGGCATGACTCCGTAGCCCAATGGCATAGATGAAGGCACTTAGATTCTGGATTCTACTCCCTTCAATAATTTTTACAATCAATAGAAGTTTCCCAATTGGAGCTAGCTGTTGTTCCCAAAATTTGTCACTTGTTTTTGTGGACAACATGTCAACCATTTTAGTTATGTAGGCCAAAATAATCTCTTCCTTTCTCAAAAAATATTCTGAGCAGTCAAGTTCTTCAATTACTCAAGCCTTTTCAGATAGGGAAATCATAGGTTCAATAGGTGGGCTTTCACAAAGAAAAGTTCAAAACACTTAAAGCATTTCCTAAAAATCATAAGGATGATTCAACACTGAGGTTCAATCAAAAAGTTCATCAGTTGGGTTCAAAGAGTTGGAATGAATAATTGAACCAATGAGCCATTGAACTCCACTTCAACAAGTTCAAAGAGTTCAAAACAGTTTAATAATATGGAATACATCATCGAACCGATGAACCATTGAACCCTACTTCAAAGGTTCAAAGTGGTTCAAAGGTTCAATGAGCTCAAAGGCTTCAGGAAGTTATAATAGTTCAAAATTCAAGGTTCAAGCGAATGGTTTGAGTGAATGGTTCAAATAGTTGGTTTAATGATATATTGAACTCATAAAAAATATTAAGTGAATGCAGCTCTTTGCAAGAAATATTAAACTATCAAACCGATTGAACTGTTGAACCATTTGAATTACCCAAACTATTGAACCATTGAACCAGTGCACTCTAAAAGGTTTAAAGTTCAAGGTTCAAAATGGTTTAAGCAACTAGTGACTAGTGACGCCCCTGTGGACGTCAAATTTAGGACAACATAATAACCATTGATTTTCAAATAGGCGTAGACCCTGGAACAAACTCAACGACCAGCCAACAAAAAGCGAGAAGAGAGCCTGAGAGCTTAGAATGCCAGGAAGAGACAAAATATAGCAAGGAAAGAGAGAAAGTTACATAGAATCCAAAAATATCTATAGAAGAGTTATTCCATTAGGTGGAGCAGTCCACCAAGTGGACCTTAGAGAATGCAAGCATTCAATGGTGCAACCTATTTTTCTTCATTGAGTAAAGATGAATGGACAACCTTGTAAGCATCATAAACAAGACCAGGTGACCCATGCTTTGGAGGAGACAGTTGAGATGATTTAGAATGCCAAAGTTAAGGCCGATAACTTGTTCCAGCATGGCTCCTTCATAGAATTTTTAATGCATTCAATGCCATTCAATACAACATGGGCCATTTCATGAAAACAAATGCCCAAGTCTTTCTGGGGAGGCTCTATATTGTAATATCTTATTTTATGCAATAGAGATCTCTCTATTATTAGAAGCAAAACTTTGCCCAAATTGAAAAACATTCCTGAGACTTTGAGCTTAGACTATTAATCATATTTCATCAAGTGAATGAGAAAGCAAGTGACCTTTTAGACTTTATATTGAAATAGCTTGTGTTATCTAGGAAATCATTCTTATATCTTTTTTCGATATACAATCTTGTCCATTTAATCAAATATGTAGAACAAGTGGAAATAATTTGGAAGATGTCTTAAAGCCAACTGTAGGAGACTTTATGCTGCCATAATTGTCTTTAGTTTGTGTGTTTTGTGTTTCAGTGTAAAATATATTGGAGAGACTTTGAGCTCCCTTTATCCTTCGTAATCTTTTACTCTGTTGTAGTTTTAGGTGGAGACTTTATGGTACACTTCATTCTATTATGTTACTTCATCCTGAATCAATGGGATAAGCAATGAAAGACTTTGTGCTTTTATGGGTTTCTTGTGCATCCAATTAATACCCAAGAAGTATTCCTGTTGTTTGCTAAACATCATTTTTGAAAGAAGAGAAATGCCTTTAGTAGTTACATAAAAATTTTCTTTTTCTTTGTGAATATCATATTTGAAAAAAGAGAGATGGATGGTGTTATTTCACCCCTGAGTCTATTTTTAATTTATATTAGTATATAGTAGTTTATAGGAAACCTCCTCTTGATGAGAGGAGAGATTTATCTCCTTATGATGTGGTAGACCTACACATTTTTATGATTAAATCTCTTTATGTTACGGTTGATATACCCATTTTGCCGTCAGTTAGTTGATGACAAAATATTCACCTAGCATAGTGAAGTCATTTTGGTAGATCAGGCCAAAATTATAGTCATTCTAAGTATGCCTCCATCATTCAGCTCTATGGAAGTGAGATATTTTCTTTGCCATACATGGTACTATCAGAAGTTTATCAAGGGGTATGCGACCATTTCATCCCCATTAGAGTATTTACTTTATAAAGGTGCAAATTTTGTATGGATTACTAAGTGTCAAGCAACCTTCATAGAACTGAAGTAGAGATTGGTCACTATGCCTATTCTCATCTTTTCAGATTGGAGCAAATCCTTTCATGTTCATGTTGATGCTTTAGGTATTGTCATCAGTGTTGTGCTTACATAGCCAGGAGATGGTGGACTAAACCACCCCATACATTTTGCAAGCCAAAAGTTATCTGATATAGAAAAAATTACACGATAATTGAAAGGGAAGCACTGGCTATTGTGTTTGCACTACAAAATTTTTGCCACTATCTTCTTGTGACATCATTTGAAGTTTTCATAGATCATCAAGCTTTGTTCTACCTTATCAATAAGTTGATGCTAGGAGGATGCATTTCTTGATGGTTAATGTATTTCAAAAATTCCAATTTTGCATTAATGTCAAGCTAGGAAGAGAAAATTTTGGGCCATATCATCTTAGTCACATTACAAATGGGGAAGAACCAGAAGAACTACATGAAGATTCTCTTGATGCCCAACTATTTTGTGTTTCTATGATCCCAATTTTTTTTGAAGCAATTAATAACTTCTTTGAATAATGAGTATTCCCTACGCACTACTAAGAAAGATACAAGAAGTAGTTTGTCACTAGAGATTTGCCATATACCATTATAAATGGGATTTTGTATCATTTGGGGAAGGATGATGTAGTACACAGGGTAGTTCTAAAACATGAACAACCACAACTCTTACAGAAGGCACATCAAGGAATAGTATGTAAAAATTTTATCGAAGAAGCTATTGCCAATAAATTGTTATAGAGTGGCTTATGGTGGCTGAACCTTTTTCAAGATGCACATAGGGTAGCACAACACTGTGACATATGCCAACACATGGGTAATCCACTACAAAAGTATGAAATGCCCTTATAACCTTTGTTATCCTAACAACCTTTTGAACAATGGGGCATTAACTTTGTTAGACCTATCAATCCACCAAGTAAACATAACAAAGCAATAAATATTATTACTGTGTTAGATTATTTTACTAAGTGGGTCAAAGCTATTGTGACACCTAGCTATGGTGTGAAGGATGAAACAAAGTTTCTATATGAGAATATTATTATGAGGTTTGGATGTCCCATCAACCTCATTAGTGATCAAGAGACACACTTCATGAACAATACCATCAAAGCCCTTACTAAAGAAGTAATGATTTCTCATCATAAAAGTATAGCATACCATCCATAAGCTAACATATAAGTTGAAGCTTCTAACAAAGTGTTGGGTAAAATATTGACAAAGATCTATGATGTCAAGAAAGATGATTGGGAAGATTGTATTCTTATGATTCTTTGGGCATATCATACGTACTATAAGAGGGATACGTGTTTTACTCCATTCTAGTTGGTTTATGAGTTCGAATTAGCTATGCCAATGGAATATTTGGTACCCGATCTATGCATTGCAATGGTCATGAGACTATGGGATCATGTGTTTCTCACCAATAGGCTTATCACACTAAATAGGATGGATGAGTATCGATGTAGAACATCTTGGACATAAGAAGTTCATAAGCAGAACCAGAAAGCATAGTATGATAAGAATTTGTACCATAAGGAATTTCATAAAGATTAACCAGTTTTGTTATATGATAGTCATTTTAGAGCATTTTTGCAAAAATTAAAGATTAGATGGAAAGGTCCTTACATTATACATGAACTATCACATCAAAGAACTATTATTTTGAGAGATCTACAGGGAACCATTTTGCTAGGGTGGGTGAATGGTTTTAGGCTTAAGCCCTATCACCAATATTCTTAATAGATCTCTTTCTAATAAGTGAGTGGGTGTTGAGTAGCACCAAGTACATTAGGATTTCCCATGTCTGTATATTTTCTTGTGTTTATTTTTCTGTGTGTGTGTGTGTGTGTGTGTGTGTGTGTGTTTGTAGATGATATCTTCAATAGCTTTTGGGAACTAAAATACCAAGTATAGCATGCACCAACCATGCATAGAAGAATTTAGGTGTGTCATCATGGATGTTAGTAGGAGAAAAATAAATCAATTAAGTCCAAAAAATATACAGTCAAGTCACATCAACCAAGATCTTCATCGTATAACGGTCATCCTAAATAGTTAATGCTAAATCTAAAGGTTAAATTGACCTAATCTTCAATAAATTGGTGGGTGGTCAACATTATCTATCCATATTATAGTACAAACCATAAATAACATAAAAACATATCTCTACACATGCACCAATGACTAACTACCTTAATTTATAAATCATATAAGATTTGCATTGATGTCAAATAGACATCTCAATGCAACATTTATACAAAAACCAATAGATGTGAAATATATAAAGGCATAAGGTTATGAACCAAGTCTACATTTCAGCCTTAAAAATATTTTAATGATCTGAAATTTATAAGAGTCGAGCTAATTTTACTTTGAAGATAGCTAAAATATTTTTAATTTCATCACTCTGTGATCATGGATCCTTTACAACTCATTAGGGGTTTGATAGATGCTCAAAAATAAGTAATGGGTATCGATCTAGCACTTTGGTGGACAAAATTCACTAAAATAGAGCTAGTTAATTTCCTTTGAGTGGCATAGCAAAAAATATTTCAACCAAATCCTATCGATGTTATGCAACCACTGGCTCTTGGAGTCCCCCACCAATTCTAAAACATAAACATCAAGTACCTACTTCATATGCCCACTTTTAGTGACTTGAGGGAGATTGTGTAAGTCCTACTCAATTTCCATAATTATGGTAACATCTACCTTTGCTTTGACACCATGATAGTTATCAATATAGAAGTAATGGACCGAGCTTTGGGCATGCATGTGTAAGGAGATTCTCTTGCCCCTATAAGATGAGAATGCCTCATATCCTTCAGGAGGTTAGACACTTATATGTTTGGGGATCTAGAGGGATATCAATTAAATAAATTCATGATGAACCAGGGTGTATCCTTGTATAATGCATCACACGGAGGTTTTAGTAGACCACCAAGTCTGCAAAGCAAATTCTAAAAGGGGTCATAGATATTGCACACTATATGATCGGTCACAATGATTAGTTTAATTATCCAAAATATTTTGTTCAAGAGTTTCTGACAAACATTGACAAGTACTACACATCTTTCAAGAAGACATTCCAATAATAGTTTCTCATTTGTTATTGTGCTTCACTTAATGGAAGTCCCTTGAGAGAGAGGTGCATCCTAACACTGACTACTAACGAACACAACAATTTTACAATCTGATATGGACACCTAAGTGTGGTACCCTAACCCATGAGGGTAAATTGAATATATGGTGGGAAGAGTATCTAGAGGTGATCACCATACATCTTTGAGTGTTGTTAGATGCCATACAATACTTAGGATAAATATGTTGTTGTCACATTTTTACCAATAGGCATGCTCATCCATATTCATGACCTATCGAGGTTGCCATTTGGACCTATGCCATTATTTATTACCATGGCCATGGCATAGGCCAAAGTCACCAAGCAAAAATCCTATGTATCTAGGTGTGTGACACTGCTCCAAGATATCCCACCTAGTGTAATAATTCCTATAGTACCATAACAAGAGGAAGCCACCACTTTACAACTACAAAAAGGAAAACACAAGTTCTCTACTGAGAAACAATTAGTATCTCCCTCATTGAAGTGTAAGATAAGGAACACTGCAACCTAGTTAGATGATCCTAAGGTGCCCTAGATCGTAAGCTTATGTGACCTATCACAGATGGGCACAAACAAATAAGAGGTCTGCCAGGTAATGGTTATCGATATAGATATAGATTTCTATGATAGTGAGGAGGAGAAGTAATTATTCTTTTAGAAGGTAATGCACATAGTCAAAGTATAAAAGAAGGTTATTCTAAGTCTATGGGTGGAACTACCACCGTGCCCTATATCCATCGTGGTCAACACTATGTGAGAAGAAGCTGAGTAATTATAGTGAAGGTTTGACTTTTTCTAGTAACAACCTTCTACCACCTTCACAATTGTAGATGTCTTTGCACCACTCCTAAAAATCTCACAGGAGTCCCTGGTACATAAACCATAAATTAGGTGTGAGACTAGGGTATCACCTACCCTCAAAGATTGCACATTCATGTAGATAGCCATGGCACAAGAAGTGCAACCTTCTCCATATTCAACTTCACCACCACCCAAATATAGGTTGGTTACCTTGGGATGCAAAAAAGCACATGTTTCTAGCTCCATGGTCTAGCAAAGTGATTTGCCACTTTCAGAACAAGTTGAGGAGGTTGAATATCTCACACTAGAGCAACCTACAATAAAATAATAATAGGATTCATATGAGGAAGTAAATCATATAGTAGAATGACAAGTCAGAAAAGAGGAGAAGAAATGCCACAAGGAGCAAGCTCAACTAGCAAGTTGGCAAGTTAAAGAAGCTGAGGCCACACAAAAAGCCTAGAATGTAGAGGTTGATCGACAGAAGGCTCTTAAGGTCGCCAAAAAGGCACAATAAGCTATCGATGTAGCCAAACAATCATAAGAGGCACATCAGAAGAAGATGAATGAAGATCAGAAGAACAAAGAAGTTATGATGATTACCAAGGCCAAGGCTGAAGAAGAAAAGCAAAAATAGGATGTAGTAGTGCAGGCAAAGTAGGCTATGGAAGATGTAAATCATGCATAATAACAAGACAAAAAATCTCAAAAGAAGAAGAAAGAAGAAGAAGATGAATCCCTATATAAAAAATAGGCCTAAGTGCATGCATAATAAATAAGTGAAACCAAGGCATAGGCATGGGCTACGATTAAACAAGATAAGGCTACTGCACTAGAGGATCAAAATAAAGTAGAAGAATGTGTACAAAAGCTATAAGAGGAAGAATATGTAAAAAATAAAGTTGCAAAGGATGAGCTTAATAGGAAAGTAGAGGAGGATGCCAAAAGAAAACAAGCTAAAAACACTACACAACAACTCAATATTGTAGCAGAGGCTATGACACAACAATAATAAGTACTTGAGCAATAATAAGCTAGATCCAACTGACTAGAGAAAGAAGAACCATTTGCCACCCTAATAGGTCTGCAATAACCAATATTGCATTTGAGAGGAGTTTAGATATGGGACATCATGACTATGGGTGCTCAGTGTACTAAATTCTCTCTTCCACTTGCAACCATATCATGACTTGACTGTTCAACAACTACACACACATTAGCAACATTCCCCCTCTAGCAAGAAGCATCATTGGATGTCTCAAGACTACCATTAAAGATACAACTAGAGGGTGTGCTAGCATTCAAAGAGTCCATTGCGCATAAGGCCACTTCTCTAAAATAGGAAAGGGATCAATCCAAGGTTGAGAATGTTGAGTTGAAGGCTTGCCTACATAAAGATTCTATGATAATCTAGGACACTTGTCCAGAGTTGGTCACTTGAGAAATTCGGGACCAAGTCATGTTTAATCAATGTAGAATCAAGACACTTATATTTGAGTTAACCAAGGATTGGTGCATAGCACATAAAATATTCTCAGTCAGTACATTGGGATATGATGTTAAGACCGAGGCTGCGACTCTCATCACTCTGCTAGAGGAATATCAAGGAATGCTTGATACTACTACACTTCAAGCACAATAGGTCACATATAGCTTACTAGACTGGAAGCAACAATTGGATACTTCTTTAGACAGTTATAGTGTATAATTTATAAAGGCTACCACCACCAAATCAACCATTGTCAACCACACTACCACTACAAAAGAGAAGGATGGAACACTCTAGGAGTCACTTAATTTTAGGGATAATATGCACGATAACCTCCTTAACTAGTAGAGTTAGATTTTGTGTAGTTATTTCACCAGCATCCAAGCTCAACAACATGCAGTCAAGATGGAGCAATTGAGTGGCAAGATTTAGACAAGGGTCACCAACACAAAGGCAACATTGAATATAAATAATGATGTAGATCTCAAGCATATTTTTGGATACCATACTGTATTACACACCCTAATACGATTGATCCAATAAGTGATGCTATATTGACATGCCTATAAGACTGATCTGACTCTTTTTTTAGTAAAGTTGCCTATATTGTCAACATACCTATGTACAAGGCACCTTCAGAACTCTAGAATATCATTACTCAGCACAAGGCTGCACAATCCAGGTCTAAAGACTCTAGTCAGTTTTCATCTACGTCTATGCCACTACCATCAAGTTAAGTACTATACAAAGTACAAATTTTGAAAAAAATTGTATAACATTTTGTATTGAGAATGATTTAGTAAGACAAGCAGATCCAGATTGGTTGAAAACCCTTAAAGGGTGGCCACCTAGTTATGCTAGCCTATTAAAAACCCATAAATAGTGGTAGGTTGGTATGATACTTAGTTAAAAACCTGAAAGGGTAGTTAAGTAGTGCATAAGAGGTGAAAAATGGAAATCTCACCTTAAGCGATTATTACAAATCTTATTGGTCTATCCATTTCTTCAGCCTCTGCTCACTTGTGTAATTTTAGAGATATTTCAATGTTATCTCAGGATGAGATAACATTTTAAGTTTAGGAAAGTGTTGGTAGAAGAATCAAATTGTAAAATTGCATAAGATATTTATATGATATTAATGCGTTATGTACTCATTTTATCATGTATAAGTCTATTTTGACCTATCGTCATTACTTACAATAGGCTACAATATGAATAGACTTTACTTTTTGTGCCAAGTATGAGAAGAAGATGAAAAGTCATAAACTATAAATCTTTATATATACTTTTGATTGTAAGAATAATAGTGTTCCACTTTTTGAAGGAATCAATAGAGATTCATTTGGTTATGGTTACCTATGACTTCTTCATATGTTCCTTTCATGTGTTCTCATGTATAATGTTTGGTTACTTTGTGTCTAATTTAACCCAAATAATTTATTTATATTTATGAAACATTGGTTGTTCTTAATTCTTAAATAACATAGGATAATTAATACTTCATATGTTCCTGTTATCAAAACTTATGGATGAAATCCATACACTATTTTGTGCACATGAAGTATATCATAGCTATTCTAGTCCTTAACATATTCAGATGCTTCAGGAACCTCTACTAACATCCTTTATGAAATTATGCTAATGGATGTGTGCCATGTGATACTTAGAAGACCTTGGAAATATAATAGGAAGACAACACATGATAGAAGGAGAAATGTTTACACCTTGGAGAAGGATGGAATAAGCCATAACTTGATGCCTATGAAATGGGAAGATGGTGAACAAAAGATTGGTTCAAGTGTATTGCTAGTAATTGAAAAGAGTTTGTGAATGCAATGAAAGAAGAGCTAGGATTTTTAATGGTACTCAATCTTAGAAAAATCATAAAAACCACCAAGGTGAATGAGTTGCGTCAAGAAGTGTAAGATGTGCTAAAAGACTATGATGATATCATATTAGATGAACTACCTAATGAGATGCCACCCATGAAAAAAATCAATCATCACATTGACTTCATTCTAGGAGAAAGCTTGCCTAATAAAGATGTATATAAGATGACACCACAATAAAATCTTGAGATCAAAAAGGAAGTTCAAGAGCTTTTGGATAAGGTTAGTGCCCAAGAAATAAGGAGATTAAAGGATGTGCACCGATTTAAGATCAATCAACAAGATCACTATAAGTTACATGTTTTCTCTTCCAAGGATTGAAGACTTGATGGATTGTTTGAGTGGGTTAAACTATTTCTCCAAGATTGACTTCAAAAGTGGATACTACCAAATTATTATTAGGCATGGAGATGAATGGAAAACAACCTTCAAAGCTAATGAACGACTATATGAGTGGCTTCTTGTGCCATTTGGCCTTACTAATCCACCTAAGACATTCATGAGGCTCATGAATGAAGTTCTTGAGCCATTCATAGGTAATTTTGTTGTAGTTTATTTGGATGACATATTGATTTACAGTCATAACATTTGGTTATGAGAGGGTTACAAGAGGAGAAGTTACTCATCAATATCAAGACGTGTATTCATGAAAATAAATTATTATCCCTTAGATTTGTGATATCTAAAGGAGTATTAAAAATGGATAAGGACATAGTGAAATACATAATGGAGTGGCCAACTCCCAAGTCAGCTGGAGAGGTAAGAAGTTTTTATGGCCTTACAAGCTTTTACATAAAATTCATTAGAAATTTCAATGGAGTTTGTGCTTCGATCATAAAAACTATTAGAGGAGATAAGAAAAAGTTTATGTGGATTGACATGGCAGAAATAAACTCTCAATTTTTGAAAAATAAAACCATTAAACAACTCATACTAGCACTCCCTAATTTCAACAAAGTCTTCCAGGTGGAGTGTGATGCAAGTGGAATATCCATTGGGGCTGTCCTAAGTCAAGAGGGCAAGCCTATAACATAATTAAGTGATAAACTAAATGATGCTAAAAATAAGTACTCATATTATGATTTGGAGTTTTATGCAATGGTGCAGGCCTTGAGGAAGTGGAGGCATTATCTAATGCCTAAAGAGTTTATGATATTCACATATAATCATGCTCTAAAATTCGTCACTAGTCAACCCAAACTCAATCAGAGGCATATGCAATGGATAGATTATTTGTAGAATATTAATTTTACCATCAAACATAATAAAGGCCAAAGTAATAAGGTGGTAGATTCTTTGAGTATGAGGGCTTTGTTAGTCAATGAAATTTAGCTTGATAGTGTAGGCATTGATTCTCTTAAGGATTTGTATGAGAGTGATGAAGATTTTAAAGAGGCCTATAAGGCTATTAATCATCCAACCACCTTGAATAAAGAACCATGGTGGGATTAAATGATACAAGATGGATTATTGTTCAAAGGATTACAATCATGTGTGTCAAAGAATTCAATGAGGGAGAACTTGATGAAAGAGAAGCTTTATGGGAGCATGATAGGACACTCTGAACATAACAAGACATTGGATTAGCTTACCAGGAATTACTTTTGGCCTAGAATGAAAGCATAGATAAGAAGGTATGTAGAAATATGTAAGGTTTGTCAAATGGATAAATGTAAATTAACAAATGTAGGTTTGTATCAACCTTTAACTATCCCAGATAGACTATGGGGCTCTACTAGTATAGATTTTGTAATGGGACTACTTAGAGCTCAAAGAGGATATGAATCTATATTTGTAGTAGTGGATAAGTTTTCCAATATGTCACACTTTATACCTTGAAAAAATACCAATGATGTTACACACGTAGAAAAATTGTTCTTCAAGGAGTTGTGAGACTATATGGACTTCCACTAAGCATCATATCTAATAGAGATACCAAATTTGTAGGTCACTTTTGGAGAACCTTATGGAAGAAAATTGAAACAAATATAAGTTTTAGTTTAACATAAAACCCTCATAAAATGGACAAATTGAGGTGGTTAACATAAGCTTATGAAACTTGATGAGGTGCCTATCCAGATATAATCCTAAGTAATGGGATTTGGTACCACCATAGTTAGAGTTTGCATGTAATGACTCTTACAATATGTGCATTGGTATGAGTCCATTTTAGGTAATGTATGGTATGAATCCAAGAGGAGTCCTTGAATTGGGAGACTTGAGAAAAATGGAGAAAAAGAGTGCTGAAGGAGAGGAGTTTGTTGTAGCCATGCAAGAAGTACATGAACAGGTAAAAAAACAATGAGAGACAAATGTGGACAAATACAAGAAGTAGGAAGACTTGAAGAGAAGAAAGGTTAGTTTTGAAGTTGGTGACAAGGTTTTGGCTCACTTAAGGAATAAATTTTTTCCCAAAGGTGAGTATAATAAATTCAAGATGAAAAATATAGGTCCTTACAAAGTTCTAAAGAAGTTCTCTAACAATGCTTATGAGATAGAGTTGCTTAGTGGAGTGAGAATCTCTACCATTTTTAATGTTTTAAACCTATATCCATTCAAATAAGGTGATGATAATAAGAAAAAAATAGGAGGAAAAGGTACAACAGTTCAATAATGGGCAAGTCAATTGCCAACAACCAAGAAAGAGGAGTTGAAGTTCATCTTGGACAAGAAGATTGTCAAGAAAATATGACACAAAGAGTATTTTCAGTATATATTTAAGTGGAAATATCATACTCATGAAGATGCCACTTTGATTATAGAAGAAGAGATCAATCACCATGGGAATACTATTTTAGACCCCATGAACAACAGTTCATGAGTCCATTTTTTCTACTCCTTGGAAGTATGATGTAGGAGCATCACTCCTAGTTTTCAATTTTGGTTTGTTCTTATCAATTTTGGATTGTTTAATTTGTTTTAGGAGTCTTAGAGGTCTTAATTTTAACTTTGGAATCTTAACCAAGTGTTTGGAGTGGGTTGGGTTGGTTATAATTTGAATTTGGTACTTTCCTATATTAGTGTAGGTTTTTATTTTTTTCCTATTTATTAATTAGGGAAATTATATTTCTTGTGCATACTTGGAGTTTTCCTACATTTGTGGGATAGGCTAGATTATGTGGAGGTGTGTGTCATAGGTGTCATAAGAATGTCATAAGTAACTCCCTTGATGGGAGTTACTTCTCTATTCTTAACACCTTGTCACCACCTTTCATGGAGGAGTTACTGTCTATTCTTGGGGTGCATTGTCCACCTTTTGTGGAGGAGTTACTTACGTACTCTCTTATATGTATTCCTCACTTTGGCCATCTCATGTTAATCAAATTTTGGTTTTCTCCATCTTGTCTTATGTAATTTATCTTCTTGTGTTATTTTCAAATTGCTTTAGCATCTATGTGGTGTGCACTTGCTTCAACTTGTGTGATCATGTCTCCATTGCACTCGCATTATCTGGATTCTGGCAACAACTCCGATATGGTATCAGAGCAAGAATGATAATCATGTGTCTGGTTATGCTTTTAGTTCATTTTGAAATAAAGAGGAGTGGAGTTCTCTTTGTTTTTTTAATTTTCTAGATCTGATCTAAAATAAATAAAAAAACTTCAAAATCTTTTCTGGTATCGTTTCCTTGGAATCCTTGGCCTTTGGGTGTCTTGGTTGTCTTCACTTTAGGGGCTGGTTTAGTAGTTAACCTGGGTGCCATTGTTGTGTGCAAGGAGCGGAGGGAGGAGCAGCTCTAAGCAACTTCAATTTCAGCAACAAAAGTCCTTCCTTCCAGCCACGCCATCCGTTGTACGACGTCCAAAACAAGGCTATTTTTTTGTGAATATGGCACATTTTTCTTGTATTCTTCTGCCCAGACCTGTTGTGCATTGAATTCAGCAGATTCCATCTTATTTTCTTGCCCAGCAAGGTGCCAAACAGGCCGTACGACGTCCAACAGGTCTACACATTTATTTTTTTGTCTTTTCTGAGTTAAAATTTTGGACTGTGCTATTTTGGCGCCCCTTCCTTACTTGGCATCCCATGTGGCACCCCTTGGACACGTGACATCCATCATTCTATCTATGCTTCATTTATTTTTAGTTAAAATTGACTTGATAAAACAAAAATCAGTCAATTTGACTGAATATATAATTTTTTAGACAATTTTGTAATTTGGGGGTTTTCATTTAAAACTTGTATCTTCCCCTATCGAAGACGAAGGGTGAGGCCCGGGTTGCCGAGAAGCCAATTCCTCCTCACAAAAACCTCCTTTAGATTCCTCATTCCATGCCGAATCCAATGAGTGATTGGAAGGTCACTTTCTCTCTCAAAATAGGCATTTTTTTAATGTTTTAGTGTTTTTTTTGCAAAAACACTAGTTTATGGAAAAATTGAACCTTTAATATCTTGTAAATGGTAGCTCAAATTTGGGTGCCATTTTTTGCAAAAGTGTTTTTAATTTAATTCTCCACAGCGTAGGCTTGTTATTTGTCAAAAACTCACTAGTTTATAAGGTGCCAAAAATTTAGGTCTCTCGAGACGCATTTTCGGCTGAGTCTGACGTCCTGTTTGCTTTAGTCATGCACTGATTGCTCTAAGACGCATTCTCAGATAAGTCTGATGTCTTTTGAGCATGCAATTGCATATTTGGGAGGAATTCAATATTTTAGGGGGGTGTGATTGCTTTTCACAACTTACATATCTTTGCTTTCATTCTCCTTTTTGCATAATTTCACAACTTGCAATCAACACAACTTCACCTAAATTCAGCTAAAAATGGATTATTTTCAACTTAAACCCCTAACACCCTTCAACTATCATGAATGAAAGGTTAAAATATCAATGATTCTTAAAAGCAAATGGTTGTATAGGATCACCATGGGTACTAAAGTAAAACCAAACACTGATGCTGAAAAGGTCAAGTGGTACAACTGTAGTGATGAAGCCTATAGATTATTGAGCTTGTCTATGTCTCTAGAACTTCTCTTCCATCTAGAATCTTCTCAGACTCTTAATGACATATGGGACACCTTAGAAAAGTTATTTGGAAAGCTTGATGAGATGAGAGGTCATAAGCTCGAAAATGAACTCATAAGTCTAAGTCCTATAAATTTTGACACCCTACAGGACTTCTTCACTAAGTTTAAGGCCCTTAGATTGCAATTGAAAGAATGTGAGATAGAGAATAAATATGATCAACTCATACTTTCTATTCTCGCAAAGTTAGGTCCAAGCTATTCAGTCTTTGTCTCCACTTTTTATGTCACAAAAAGTGCCTTTGACACTACATGGAAAATGCCTTCTTTGGATTCATTCATTGCCAACTTGACTAGGGAGCAAGATAAGCTAATTCAAATGGGCACAATGAAGTCTACTCAACCCCAAGCCTTGATAGTCAGAAATGGTAATGATAAGACTTCAACAAAGGAGAAGAAAAAAAAACAAGGACCAGGAGAAGAAGAAAGAAAACACCAATCCTGCCAAAAACAACACTGAGACTTTCTCTTCCAATGTTAAACCTAAGAAGGAGAAGGTTAAGTGTGCCTATTGCAAAAAGATAGGGCATTATGAACACAAATGCATGAAGAAATAAATAGATCACCTAACTCATCTTCTAGAGAAGAACAACATGGGTGTTCCTGAGTCCATCAAGTAGAATTCATCTACCCAAGATTCTACCAAGGCAAAAGGCAAGGGTAAGGAGAAAGAAAGGGCAAGGCCCTTATAGCTACAATAGCTTCTACATCTTCATGGGTCATCAACTCGGGTGCTTCTCACCACATGGGCTCTTCACTAGTTGATTTTTTATCTTTAGAGCCTTGTAGCATGACTTCAATTAGTTTGGGTGATGACACATCAGTTTTCATTGTAGGGAGAGGGTCAGTTGAAATGGAAGGAAGAACATTCAATAATGTTCTAAAGTGTTCCTTCTCTTTCAACCAATCTCCTATCAGTGTACCAAATCACTCACATTGGTCAGGACATGAGAGTTGAGTTTTCACTAGATTCAGTGGCTATCAGGGAGTTACATAGTGATACTACAGTGGCAGTGGTTAGGGCAGATCATCAAGCCAGGTTATACACCTTCTCACATTTTGCATCAGATTCTTCTCCAATAGTATTGCTGACTCATTTAGATGGAGTTATCAAATTGTGGCATGAGCAGTTTGGCCACCTTAACTACCGCTACCTTGAACAACTTTGCAAAAATGACATGGTCATTGGCTTGCCTCATGTCCAATTCTCAAAAGGAATTTGCGAGGGGTGTTCCCTTGGGAAGCATTCCGAAGCAAAATTTGACAAAGGCAAAGCTTGGAGGGCTTCACAACCTTTGGAGTTAGTCCACAGTGATGTATCGGGACCCTTTCACAAACCATCTTTCACAAAGGCCAAGTACATCCTCACTTTCATTGATGATTTCTATGGTACACTTGGATATATTTTCTCAAACAAAAGTCTGAAGTGTTTGAAAATTTTCTAGACTTCAAGGCTCTTGTTGAGAAATAGAGTGAGAAATCAATCAAGGTTCTTTGAACTGATAATGGAGAGGAGTATGTCAGCATCAGGTTTGATCAGTTTTGCAGCATAGAGGGGATTGATTTTTAGCACACAGTCACCTACAGTCTTTCAAAGAATGGGGTTGTAAAACACAAAAATAAGTTCTTGAAAGAGATGGGTAGCTGTATGATTCACTCCAAATCCTTAGCACCACAGTACTAGGTCGAAGCCATCAATTATGCTTGCTACATTCAAAATAGGGTTCCTCACAAAGCTTTGAAAGAGATAAAACCCTTTGAATCTTGGCATAAAAGGAAACCTGATGTTGAGCACCTAAAGGTTTTTGGATCCCTAGCCATGGCCTGCATTCTGAAGAAGAAATGCAAAGCTATGGAATGTCAGTCCAAGCCTTGCATCTTTGTAGGATATTCGAATGCTATTAAGGGATATCGCCTTCTAGATCCAGTCACTCATGAGTTGTTCATCGAGAGAAGTGTCCATTTTTAGGAGAGTCCTAGAGACTCAACACTCGACACTTCTTCTCCCTCATCGGATCTACTTCTTCATGATGATTCCTCATCAAATTCAGATGAGCCACAATAGGTTCTTGAGCTAGAAACATCTTCTTCTTTGAGTTTAGAAATTGAGGACAGTGATGCAGATTCATCCACCTTTAGTCAGTCAGAGGATGAGGAGTTAGCACCCAACTCACCCACTTTTGGGCCACTTTGGGCTAGACAGACACTTGAGAGTGCTGGCACTTGGGCAGGAGATCTTGCAGATGACAGACGTACTAAGGGGGATTTTCAGAGAGATCCACATGCCTTCTTTGCTTCAATTTTAGATCCACACATTTTTTGAGAGGCATCAGGGGTACTTGAGTGGGATAATGCTATGGAGGAAGAATATTCTTCCTTAATCGAAAATCACACTTGGGATTTGACTTCACTTCCTAAGGGAAGAAAGATGGTTCGATGTAGGTGGATATATCAGACCAAGTTTGCAGTAGATGGGTTAGTTGATAAGTACAAGGCACGATTGGTCACTAAGGGTTTCTCATAGGTGGCAGGCATTGACTACTCAGAGACCTTTACACCTGTTGCAAAGATGACTTTTATCTGACTCACCTTGGCTATTGCCGAAACACATGGTTGGATGTGCATCAGATGGATGTGAAGAGTGCCTTTCTTCATGAAGACCTAGAGTAGGAGATCTACATGGAGCAGTTGCTAGGATTTGTTCACGATTCTTCTTTAGTATGCAGACTTAAGAAATCTATCTATGGCTTCAAACAAGCCCCTCGGGCTTGGTATGCCATGATGGATTCCTTCCTTCTCACAACAGGTTTCACTAGGTGCCATTTTGATCCCAATGTCTACTTCTTACGGCAAGATGATTCGCTCTTGATTCTGGTTCTATATGTTGATGACCTTTTGATCACCGAGAGTTCTTCATCGGCTATTGCAGTGGTGAAGGCATCTCTTCAGGATAGATTTGACATGATATACTTGGGTTTATTGCATTACTTCCTTGGAATCAAGATCTCACAGTCAGATTTAGAAATTTCTCTTGCATAGCCTAAGTATGCTCTTGACTTATTGGCTCAGTTTCACATGGTTGATTGCAAGCCATCTCTGACTCCCTTTCTATCAGGAGTCAAGCTTGAGGCTGATTGTTCTTCACCATTGGTTGATGCCACTCGGTATCGACAACTCGTTGGTAGTCTCATCTACTTGACTCACACTAGGCCTGATATATCATATACAGTGGGACTTGTCTCCATATTCATGCAGGAACCTCATGAGCTGTATTGGAAAGTAGCTAAGAGGATCTTGCATTACATACAAGGTTCACATAGATATGGGATTCATTACAGATTTGGCATAGAGGTTGACTTAGTTGGATATACAGATTCAGATTGGGCTGGTGATTCACAGACACAAGTCCACTTCTAGTTACAATTTCTCTCTAGGTTTAGGTCCTATCAGTTGGTCTAGCAAGAAGCGGAATGTTATTGCTATATCATCCATAGAGACAGAGTATAGGGGAGAAATTAATGCAACTACTGAGGCTATTTGGCTTCAGGGGATTCTTTCTGAGTTTGGCATTCCTATCAGGCAGCCCACCATCATTTATTGTGACAACCAGAGTACCATTCAAATTTACAGGAATCTAGTTCAGCACTAGCAGACCAAGCACATAGAGATTCACATGCATTTCATTCAGGAGCTTATTCATAGTCAGGTCATTAACTTGATATTTTGCCAATCTTGAGAGCAAGTTGCAGACATCTTCACCAAACCTTTCACTGAGAGCAAGTTCATTCATCTATGAGCTCTTCTTGGGGTGCGGTCCACATTTGTAGCAGCATCATCTTCAAGGAGGTCCTTCTAGCATATTATTTCTTTTATGTCTCTATTTTGGGGGGAAGTTTTTTCCTACGGGTTTTCTCCTTTTCTCTATCTTATGGGAGATTGCATTTGTACATGGGTACCTCATCAGGCCTAGTTGTCGGGACCCATTTTATATTTCCACACTGCCCACTTAAGCTGCGCTTATGGGGGGTATTAGTGAAGGTTTTTATTTTTCCCTATTTATTAATTATGAAAATTGTATTTCTTGTGCATACTTGGAGTTTTCCTACATTTGTGGGATAGGCTAGCTTTTGTGGAGGTGTGTGTCATATATGTGTCATAGGTGTCATAAGAATGTCATAAGTAACTCCCTTAATGGGAGTTACTTCTCTATTCTTAGCACCTTGTCACCACCTTTCATGGAGGAGTTACTGTCTATTCTTGGGGTGCCTTGTCCACCTTTTGTGGAGGAGTTACTTACGTACTCTCCTATATGTATTTCTCACTTTGACCATCTCATGTTAATCAGATTTGGTTTTCTCTATTTTGTCTTGTGCAATTTATCTTCTTGTGTTATTTTCAAATTGCTTCAACATCTATGTGGTGTGCACTTGCTTCAACTTGTATGATCATGTCTCCATTGCACTCGCATTATCCGGTTCTGGCAACAACTCCGATATCCTACCAAAATTTAAATTCAAAATTTTAAATTATTCTCTTTAGTTTATGAGACTTTTAGAAACTTTTAGTGTTTGATAATGATGGTTTTTGGTTTGTTAAGTGTTTATAGAATCTTCATGTGACTTATAGTGTTTAAACCACCTAGGATCATATAAATTGTCATGTTGGTCATTAGTATAGTTTAAAAAATACATCTTAAGTCCATTCAAGACCTACAATTGATTAATCTTGAACAGTTAGAGACTTTATAGGAATATATTATTTTGTAAAATATTGAAATGAATCATAATAGAGGTGATAAGGAAGTTTTGAAGTCCAACATTGAGAAATCAAGATAATTTAGGTCTACGAAGGAGAAAGTTTCAAAATTCTATGCAAGTACATGTAAGCCATGAATGTCATTGAAAGAGTTTAGTTTTTGGGAATCTAGTTATTTGGAACTGCAATGTATAGAATGAATGGCATTATTACATTAAAATCATGTTAACACATAGAAGGGAGATTTATTAACTATAATAAAATACAAAAAATACAAGGTTAACTCAATCTGTACACAATCTAGTGTAAACATCATTCACTTTCAAAAGAGTATTGAAGATTCTTGTATTCTTTACATGTTTCTTTGTGCTAGAAAAGTTGTGAACAAAGAACATCAGTTGAGGATAACTTGTTTGGAGGCTTTAAAATTCAAGTGTTCATATAAAATTTAGATTGATTAGTTTGTTATAGTAGTCTTATATATCTTAATTTTTACTTTGGAATCTTATCCAAGTGTTTATAGTAGGTTAGGTTGGTTAGAATTTGAATTTGGCACTTTCTCGCCAAAATTCAAATTCAAAATTTTGAATTGTTCTCTTTAGTTTAAGAGACTTTTTAAAAATTATAATGTTTGATAATGATGGTTTTTTGTTTTTTAAGTATATATAGGGTCTTCATGTGACTTCTATTGTTTATATCACATAGGATCACATCAATTGTCATGTTGGTCATTGGTCTAGTTTAAAAAATGAATCTTAAGTCCATTCAAGACCTACGCTGGATTAATCTTGGAAAATTAGAGACTTTATAGGAATATATATTGATTTTTAAAATATTGAAACAAATCATAATAGAGGCGATAAGGAATTTTTAAATCTCAAATAATGAGAGATCAAGATAATTCAGGTCCAAAAAGGAGATAGTTTCAAAATTCTGTGTAAGCACATGTAAGACATGAATGTTAATGAAAGAGTTTAGTTTTTGGGAATATATCTATTTGAAAGTGTAATATATATGAATAAATTAATTTTTTTAATTAAATTTATTAAAACATATAATGGATATTGACTACCTACAATCAAATATAACAAATATAAGGTTAACTCAACTAGTGTAAACACCATTCCCTTTCAAAAGTGTATTGAAGATTATTATATTATTTACATGTTTATTTGTTATATAAAAGTTCTGAATAGATAAAATTAGTTGAGGATAATTTTTTTGGAGACTTAAAACTTCAAGAAAGATTCAAACTCAATCAAATCCTACAATTCTGCCCACATAGACTTGTACCCTATAATTTGGAGACTTCTTCAAGTGAGTATTGGTAGTTTTTGAATATTGTGTCAATTAAATAATGGTGTTTTCTATCCCTCATTGTTAATAAAATTTGAATATACGTTTTAAAACTAAAAAAAATCCTTGAAACCTCTTTATGTTCTTTAAAATGAACTTTTCCTCTCTCTCAGCGTGTGCTAAAGACCTAGTGAAGAGGTTTGGCTATTTCATGGTCTTGATATGTAGAGACTGATTCAAAATATAAAATTTGGAATGGATGATGGGTTTTTAATTTTAGAGTTGAATCAAACATTAATTTTCCATTTTGGCATGGTTGGAGCTTGTTAGAGCAAAAACTTAGTTTTAGGCCTGAGAGACCTAATTGACAAAAAAAAGTTAGGTTCGTGTACTTGATTTGTGAGTTGGTTCCTAAAAATTTATATAGTGATGTAAAACCTTAATGGGTATATAAAAATATTATTTATTTGATTTTAAACCATTTATGTTTGAAAATACCTCAATATAAGTGCCTTTAAAGGGCTACTAGGGAGAGACCTAAAAGAGTGAAGATCATTGAAAATAGAGTACTTTCCTTTTGAGTTGAAATATAAATTTTTATTTGTTGTTAAAGTAAGATAGAGGGTTATTGAATACCTAATTGGTTGGCTTATAAATTTTATAAAATTTTCAAATCACCCAAAATAGTGCTTTGAGAGGGCTAGTAGAGATAATCCTAAGAAAATAAGCTTGATTGAAAGTTGTTTGTACTAATCACTCTAAATCAGCCTAACCCACTATGAAAAATAATATGCATAGTAAAATATAGATCAATATCAAATTTTTTACATCATCATATTCTAAAATGGAGATTAGTGCTTTCGCATTTGACATTTTCAGCTAAATATCCAACACCAACTCATCCAATGGGTCTACAACCCTTTGAGCTTGAATGCCCACAAATGTGTTTTGCATTGTCTCATTATGCCAAGCCTAAAAATTTTACATGGTAGTGTTCTTTAACTCCAACATTTAATTAAGGGCACTACCCATTTCTTCTAAAATTGTTGTTTGATCGTCTATCATGGTTTTGGCTTTATCTTCTATTATGAACTTTGATTGTGCAGTAACTAAGGATTTGGTGAAATGCTACCTCCATTTAAACATTTCTTGAGCTATTTATTTAGATTGGTGCATCATAGTATCCAAGACTTGTTCATATTCTTTAAATAACCCATAGATTACATCTATATTTATCCTTATAACCTATCCTTGTAGATGCAATGTTATAGGCATTATAAAACCAACCAATCCTTAGCAAGTTCTGTCAATAAGGCCATGATTTATTTGTCCTCAAACATAACTAGATCATCGATAACTTACATAACTGATGTGGGACAAGTGTTATTGATTATCTATTATGCCTTTGTAAGCTAGTTATTCAATTCTACTTTTTCCTCATGCAATTGAGAAACTTCTTGCTCTAAGTTAGAGGTCTTTTGCACAATTGAATCATAAAACACAATGATAACTTTAATTTTATTAGATAGGGTCAATTAAGCAACATCCAAATATGTTTCCAGTTTAGTGGTCACATGTGACATGGATGTAGTTGAAAGTGTTGGAGCTAGTGTGAATTGAGCCAAATGCAACAAGAAAGTGGTGCCTTAACTTTGGCCTCAACTTCAACCTTGGATTTATCCTTATCTACTTGGGCTTCAGCTTTGTATTTGAACTGTTCTTATTTTTTGCACTATTCCTCCTCAACCTTAACTTTATCTCTTATTGCTTTCTTAAGGGCTATTTATTTTTCTTGCTTATCTTTGGACTTTTATTCATCTCGAGCCCTGAATTTTTCCTCTTATTCATATTTATTTCATTGCACAACCTATGCTTGTTATTTTCATTATGATTTATCTTGATACTTCCTTTTTGCCTCCACTTCTTCAGCCTGCTTCCTTACAACCTCTGCTTCCTTAACCCACTTCTTCACAGCCTATGCTTCCTCAACCTACTTCTTCGTAGCATTTGCTTCCTTGGCCCACTTATTCATAACCTCTACTTCTTCAATATGATTCTGGCATTTTTCCTTTATAACTTATTATTTTTGCTATTATTCATTCATAACTTATTGTTATTTGCATTGCACCTATTGTGCAGTTGCTTGATCTGTATCTTGTTTATTATTGTGCTTCCCCTCTTCCTCTGTATGCTTCCTTTTTTCTTATTTGTGTCCTTTGGATCCTATTTTTGTTGTGTAGTTTTTTGTTTAGTTTTTAGCTATAGGTGAATTATTTCTTGAGGCTTTGTACTAACTTATGGGAATTCAAATTTAGTAGATGCTTCAATCTCTTCAAAAGATTTCAATTTTAAAATTATACCTTTATGCATAAATATATTTTTCCTAGATTTGGTTGGAGGAGTGAATATTTATTTTTACTTATTCAAAACCTGAGTTAGAGGTTGTTATTATTCTACTTATGATGGTTGTGCATTACTTGAAATTGCTAGTTCCCTAAAAGACACCATCCCTTCCCATACAATTTGAAATGAATAAGTAGATGGGTGTGTGTGCTGTCTATGCATCAATGGCTATTTTGGTCATTCTTTTTGGTATATCGACCATGTGTATAATAGATGATCCTGTAATAGGGTTTAATTGAAATATTTCATCTACTAACTTACACTATGTTGTTTCTTGACCTATGATATCAACAATAATAAAGGGTGGGGGTTAAATAATATCAACCTAGAGATACTACCTTACCTTATTATGATCCTAGAATATATTCACTTATTTTCCATAAAAATAATTCCTTTTATTCTTCATTGTCATATACATCAATACTAATGTCTTCCATAGTCTTCAAAACTTCCTACTTGTCCACTCCCAATTTTGGTAGGTCATACTCACCTATTATCCTTGGGACATTTGGATTTTCTAAACATGAATTTGTTTGATGCATCCTCTTCTTGGTGGTAGTGTTGAGTATCACCACACATATGTATTTATTTTGTCTTTATCTTGCTACGAGGAGGCTGCTAATGTTTGCGGTGGGGATTGTGGTTGTGCTTATTTTTGTGATTGTGACTATTCTAGCACTGGTTATTTTACTTATGAAGGAATATATCATAAGGGTTTCATGGAACTCACAACTAAATATTTATACCTCCACACTTCTACTCATGCATCCAACATTATGATGAAAAAATTGGCATTACAGTCATAATTGGAGTTGCTAGATCTTGCACTTTGATTTGCACCCTATCATGTAGTTTTGTCACTGATACATGCTGCCCTAGATATTGCATGAAATCTTAAGGGATATAGGGGTGAGAATTGATTAAGGATAGGGCCTCAATCCACCATGAATTAAAATTACCCAATTATTCATAATATTTCCTTGTTATGGTCTATGTGATGTATTTAAAGGTGATGGTAGGCCAAAAATCTATAGTGACATCAACAAGACCTTGTGGGGATTTCCACTATGTAAAACACAAAAGAAAGACTTCAAAAATGATATTGAAAAGTTTATGAAGTACCTATGAGGTCCTTCTCAATATTGGTAGTTAATTATAATGCTAAAAAATTAGGCCAATTGTAATATTTGTGTAGGCGTATCATGTGATACGTGATATTTATGAACCCTTTTATTGCCTACTGTATTGTCTACCAAAACCTCTTTGTGATGAATTTGACAAAAATATGCACTAAATTATCTGTTATAATCTCAATTGGTACTCTTCTACCTGCCCTAGTTATATATTTATCCCTAGTGTCTAAATGAATAGGAGGAGTAGTGGTCTTGTATATGAGAAGGGATTTACCTCGGTTTGGGAGACCTGTAGCTCATGCCATAACTTGGGCATCAATTCAAGTTATAACATCTTGGGACAAATTAATATCCCCTTGGTTATATCTTCTCAGTAGGGTAAGCATCATCTCATCAAGTTGACTAAATGTAGGTAGCTTGATCAATATTTTCATGTTTGAACCTCATAGTAGATGTGGGAGCATTATGGATCTGGCCTGTGTAGGATATTGAGGACCAAGAGCTAAAAAAAGTCACTTCTACTTGATCCATGAAGTTGAAAGGGTTAGGGTAATTGTATTTAGTTTGTCTTAGACCTAAGCTAATTCCCATTTCCTCCTTCTATGCATCTGTAAGTGTGATCAATAGTGGACCTCACTCCATCATTGTAGTTATTACTTGAGATGGAGAGTTGATTTACTTGCTCGAGATTTGGTATGGAATCTATGTGCTTGAATATGTTTGCAAAGTAGATTGTAAAATTCACTTATTGTTGAAAGTGTGTAATGTATGTGTGTTGTCCATGTCCCTTCTTATATAGCTTTTGGTGCTCAATTGTGTCTTGTCAACTACTTTAAATATGTTGACTAGTTATGCTTGAGTTTTACTTCCCACATTTAATCTTACTTTGTGCAATTTAATCTGAAAGTGACCCTTTTTCTTCTAGAATCTTTGATTGATGCCTTGGAAATTATTTGATGTGATGTGATATCTTTTCATTTACCCTATTTATTTTATTATGCCATCTGTCAATTGACCACTCAATCCACCTTAGGAAGAATGCAATATATTCAAGTGCCTTGTAATTGATGGTCTTTAATGACCATTTTTCATCCTTTCATTGTACCTATCTTATCACCACTAACTTCCCCAACTTATTTCATGAAATTTGGTAGTTGGTATTGGCTGTCCTTCCTTAAGTTGTCTTTGGAATTTGATCATACCTTGTGACTATAACTGATCTCTACTAGTTATGATGTGTTACAATGCAAAGATCACAATGCACAAACACACATCCCTAAACAAAATTGTTAGTATAATTTCCTAAAAATACTCTAGAACATGCTAATTATAGGGATAGATTACACAATATATAGTAATAATAGGTACAAAAGAGACTACAATATTACATTCCATCTATGACATACAAAGATACACCTAAAAGGCAAGAAGAACTCAGATGCTAATAGAAGATGAAACATAACCAACATAACAATTGATAACATATTAAAGTAAAATGAAGTCCTCACTATGCATTCACCATATATATAAAAGAAGATTGGGAAAAACCATAATAGTATGATTCTATTAATCTATATCAACACATCAGAACCATATTCTATTATAGCAAAGTACTATATATAGTCTTTTATAATTTTTTGTCTCTTCACATTCCAGTATTTCAAGATACAAAAGGAAAGACTCTTCAAATTTTTCTATTACTTGATTAGGCTTACAAGGCCAAATACATATAAAAGTTATTCAAAATAAAAAATCATATACTTCACACATGTATCCTTTATTATACTTCACAATTTTACCATGCTTGATTCTTTATCTAACACTTTCTCAGAGTAAAACATTTGTCTCATCCTAAGATAAAGTTACACGCTGATATGAATGAAGTTGAAAAGATAAGTCATAAAAAAAGCTCACAGTTATCACTCTAGGTGCCATTTACCAGTTTTCACCCTTTACACACTACTTAGCAGCCCTTTTGAGTTTTAAACTAAGTATCATACTAGCCTACCACCCTTTCAAGTTTTTAATAGGCTAACATAACTAGGTGGTCGCCCTTTATGGGTTTTCAATCATTTTGGCCCCGCTTCTAATGTTTAGATTATCTTACAAAAAGGTGAAATATTCCTTAAGCCATAAAATTAAAGTGTGCATTACTTACTACTAGGTGTTTGACTAAGTAGCTATGGAGGTTGTTATGTTTGGACAACTATTGACCCACTAGCTTCTGATGCACCCAATGGCAGAGGTGGTTTTTGGGCCTATGCCTTTGTATCCAACTTCCTCTTCTGTAAGATTTATTAGAGCTATTATGAAGGAATGAATTAGGGCTCATATATTATCTAGGTAATATTTTGATCAACTTGAGATAGATCTTACTTCAACATTTTCCAATCTTTGAGCACTATACTATGTCAAGTAAAATGCATAGTGATACCTAGATCATCATCATGTTTTTAAGATCATCATCATCAATAATTTTGATTAATGCCTTGAAATTAGATAAATTGAGCTAAATATCCAAGATGAGTTCATCTAATCTATCTACTGTCCTTTGGGCTTGGATGGCTAAAACAGTGTTGTGCATTATTTCATTGTGCCGTACTTATAGCTTCTATATGGTAGCGTCCCTAGAATCACATAGTTGTCTAAGTGCACTACTCATCCTTTTTTAAGTTGTCATTTGATCTTTTAATACAACTTTAGCTTTATTTTCAATGGTAAATTTAGGTTTTGTAGTAGCCAAGGATTGATTAAGATGTTGTCTCCAATTCAACATATCTTGGGATATTTGCTTGGCTTGCCTCACAATAGTGTTTAGGACCTGTTCATATTATTCAACAACTTCACATATGAATCTTATTTCATTCTTGAGAGTTTACCTTTGTGTTTTCAATGCGAAGACTTTTTGTGCATACCCTAATTCTTTGTAAGCTCTATCAATAGAGCAATGAGTTGCTTATCCTCTAACATGACTTGATCACCTAGTACTTGCATAACTAAGGTGAGATAAGCATTATTTATCAGTTATTATTCATTTAATATCTATTCTTTTACTCCAACATTTTTTTTGTGTAGCCTCAGGACTTCCTTCTCAAAATTTGAGGCCTTCTATTCAATTAATTATTGAAAGGTGATTGTTCCTTCAATCTATTTTGATAGTAATAATTGGGTCACATCCAATGATGTTTACATCACATCAGTATCAAGTTCCATGGATATGGTCATAGGTGTCGCAAGAGTAGGGGTGAATTGAGTTAATGGAAGAAAAAGAGTAGTTTATCACATTTATTTAGTAGGGACATCCCATTGCCATTGGTTAGATATCTATGATGCTTCTTCTGTGGCATTTATGTGAGCTACGGTTTCCACTTTTGTGTGTTATTTTGCATCTTTTTTCTCCTTGGACTTGGTTTATGATTTAGCCTTGGCTGTAGTGTCAAAATTATCTTGCATTTTAGTTTCCTCTTCATCCTTAACCTTAACATCAACTTGAACTTTGGATTTAGCATCTGCCTCAACCTTAGCTTTGGCTTCAACTTCAGCTTCAACTTCAGCCTTAGCTTTGTCTTGGGATGCTTATGCTTATACTACACATTTAAGATGTTATTTTGTAGCCTTCACTTGAACTTCTTATTCCTTCTATTTTTTTGTGTGCATATTTCACCTCTTATTGTCATTGTTGGGATTCCTCTTGTTCTTTCTTTTTTTCCACCGCTTCTTCAACCTACTTGTGCATATTTTATGCTTCCTTGAATTTTTTCCTTATAAATTTAGCTTATTTGGCTTGCTTCCATGTAGCCTCTGCTTCCTTAGCCTTATTTCATAATTCAATGCATATGTCTTATTGATTTTGTTGTTGAAACTATGAAACTTATTGTTGTGCCTCTTGCATCACTATTAGTTGTGCTTGTTTTTTATTTTTCTTGCTCTTTTCTTCCTACTTTGCCTCCATAGGGCCAGGTGTGTCCTATACAATTTGTTGTTCAGCTACTACCTCAAACACAGTTGAATCTATGTGTTCCTCATCATCTTAGAGGTCTATGATCTTGGTGTCTGATTCAGTATGTTTGGGTGATTGTAATGTTTGGGTCATAGGCCAATTTCAACCCCCTACATCAAAAACATTCAGTGACCATCTTCCTAGCTTACTTCTGATTACTCCCTTCATGGTCATGTATTCTTTATCCCAGTGAGAGTATTCAAT
The DNA here is from genome assembly GCA_037957365.1 of Torreya grandis. Taxonomy (NCBI): domain Eukaryota; kingdom Viridiplantae; phylum Streptophyta; class Pinopsida; order Cupressales; family Taxaceae; genus Torreya; species Torreya grandis. The sequence continues at coordinate 1,433,441 of JARHVA010002212.1, forward strand.
TCCTTATTAGGAGCATCAAGGTGTGTCATGGTCTTATGTTTGAATCCATGTTGTCATGAGTGTCTTGAATTCATTAGGATGATATGTCAGGTATCAGAGCATCTTAGAATGAGAGATATCATTGTCAAGAGGTCTTGAAGATCCAATGAGTGCTTAAGTATGTTTTAAGGATTATAGTGGTCTTTTGGTAATGTGTGTTGAGTTATGGAGCTAAAAGCTTCACTCATGAGCTAAAGTTGAGGTTGCTAGGCTTACACAGTAACCGGCATCAGTCAAAACCAACTGACATCGGTTAGGGGTCAATTGACATTGATCATCTTTAGATCGACACTGACTTCTGTGCATTTTCAGAATTGTTACTTTTAGGAGAGCAAATTTAAGCCTTTGATTTAAGAGGTGGATCTAAGGGTGGCGAATGCATGGATCATGAACCCTAGTGTTGTAGTATTCTATATAGTAGGGTTAGATCCTCATAGCATGTACAATTTTCAATAATTGAGTTGATTGTAATTGATTGAGAGAGAGAGAGAGAAATCTTGAGGGAGAATTATTGTACATCTGAGAGGTGTGAGGAGAGAGAGATTTCTTCATTGTATTTCCTTCTGGAAGAGTTTAATATAGATTGGTTATTTCTTGTATCTCTTATTATTTATTGTTTTTGATTTCTAGTTACTTATTACTTTTGGTTTCAATTCCGTGTTTAGTTGCTTATACAAAAGTAATCAATTGTACTCTCAGATCCTAACAACTGGTATCAGAGCATGTTAGTGTTTGTTGATTAAAAAATTCACTCATAGGGGTTTCTGATTGAGTGGGAGCAAAGCAATGGCAGAAGAAAGTAAACTAAGAATAGAGAAATTCAATGGCAAGAATTATCAATTATGGAGGATGCAGATTGAAGATTATCTGTATCAAAAAGATTTGTATTTACCATTAGGTGGGGTTTCAAGGAAGCCCACAGATATGGAAGATGAAGAATGGAATGTTCTTGATAGAAAGGCTCTTAGATCTATAAGGTTGAGCCTGGCAGCTTCTGTGTTTTCCAACTTATCACAGGTAAAGACAACGGTAGAGTTAATAGATACTTTAGCAAATTTATATGAAAAACCCTCAGCTTCGAATAAGTTATATTTTATGAAGCAATTATTTAATTTGCAAATGCAGGAAGGTGGATCTGTATCTAGTCATCTTAATGATTTCCATATAATAGTAAATCAGTTAAATTTAGTCAAAATAGTTTTTGATAATGAAATTAAGGCTCTCTTAATCTTATGCTTTTTACCTGAAAGTTGGCATAGTTTGGTGATGGCAGTTAGTAATACTGCATCTGCTTCAAATATCTTGAAAGTTGATGATGTTGTTAGTGTAATCTTGAATGAAGAAATTCGTATGAAAAGCACAGGGCAAACATCAGGTAATGCTTTAAGTGTTGAAATCAAGAGAAGGCAAAGAAAGAAGGGCAAGTAAGGGAAATCAAGGTCAAAGATGGGAAGTAGATCCAAATCCAGAAATGAAAGAATACCCTACTAGAATTGTGGAAAGAAAGGGCATGCAAAGAAAGATTTTTGGTTGAAGGATAACAAAGAAAATTAGCATGAAGGTAATAAAGAAGCAAAAGTTGCAGGTATTGTTACACAGGATGCTCTTATATTTTTTTTGGATAATAAAGTAGAATCATGGGTTTTAGATTCTGGTGCCTCTTTCCATGCAACTCCAAATATAGAATTTTTCAATGATTATGTCCATGGAGATTTTGGAAAAGTTTATTTAGGGGATGATGAGTCTTGTAAAATTGTTGGCAAAGGAAAAGTGTAGCTGAAATTACAGAATGGCAACACATGGGTGTTGAAGGATGTCATGCATGTACCCATCTTTAAGAGAAATCTTATTTCAGTAGGAAAGTTGGGTGATGAGGGTTGCACAGTAACTCTCATAGCTGAATCTTGAAAAGTTTCCAAGGGTGCACTTGTATTAGCAAAAAGTAAGAGAGTAGGTACACTTTATCTATTTACTTGTATTACTGATTATTCTCCTTCTATTTTATCTACTTCAGATGTAGATGCAAAGTTGTGGCACTGTAGGCTTGGTCACATGAGTGAGAAGGGAATGAATGTTCTTAAGTCAAAAGGTAAGCTTTCAGATTTGAAAAGCATAGATCTAGATTTCTGTGAGCATTGTATTTTTGGAAAATAGAAGAAAGTGAGGTTTCTCAAAACTGGATCAACAAAGAAGCACAAGTTGGAACTTGTTCACACAGATGTGTGGAGACCAGCTCAAGTAGCTTCTATTGGAGGATCACAGTATTATGTTTCTTTCATTGATGATGCTACAAGAAAGGTATGGGTTTATTGCATAAAGAGGAAATATGATGTTTTTGACACATTTAAGAAATGAAAAGCTTTGGTTGAGAATGAAACAGGTTTGAGATTGAAGTGCCTTAGATCTGATAATGGTGGTGAGTACTGCATCAATAAATTCAATAGTTACTGTTCTATGAGTGGAATATGCAGGGAAAGGATGGTTCCAAAGACACCTCAGTAAAATGGAGTTGCTGAAAGGATGAATAGAATAATAATGGAGCGTGCACGGAGTATGAGGTTGCATGTTGATTTGCCCTTACAGTTTTGGACAGAAGCTGTAGATACAACAATTTACCTAATTAATAGAGGACCTTCTACTGCACTAGATGGTGGAATTCTAGAAAAGGTTTGGACAGGTAAAAAAGCAGATCTTTTATTTCTCAGAGTTTTTGGTTCTAAAGCTTTTGTGCACATTGATAAAGAAAATAGAAAGAAGCTGGATGCTAAATCTATGCGGTGCACTTTCATTGGTTATGGTTTTAGAGATTTTGGATTCCAGTTGTGGAATTTAGAAACTAACAAAATTATTAGAAGCCATGATGTAGTTTTCAATGAGAAGGTGATGTACAGTGATCAGCTCAAGATGCTGAATAATTTTGAGTAGGGCAATCTTGATTTGGAAGAAGGTATGATCCAAAATGAGCTCACAGGTAAAAATCATCACTCACAAAAAAACACAAAGATCGACGTCGATCAGGTGGAAATCGGCATCGATCAGGAGGAATTGACATCGATCAGGTGCAGACCGGCATCGATCAGAGATGACCGGGATCGGTCACTATCAGAAAAAAATTTGGGTGGATAGCTAGCTGTAAATGAGTCTCAAACACCCATAAGGAGGTCTAAAAGGGTAAGTAAACCTCTAATTCTTTATTCCCCTTCTTTATACTACTTGTTGCTCACTGATGGTGGAGAACCAGAAAGTTTTGATGAGGCAATGTAGATAGAATCTAGGAAACAGTGGGAACATGGCATGAATGAGGAAATTGATTCCTTAGAAGAGAACCATATGTGGGATTTGGTTGAGTTGCCAGCCAAAAAGAAAGCACTAAAAAACAAATGGGTATACAGCTTAAAGGAAGGAGAGAATGGACAAATGAGACATAAGGCTAGGTTGGTAGTAAAGAGATTTGCACAAAAACTAGGTATTGATTTTGGTGATTTTTTTTCCTGTAGTAAAAATGACTTCTATTCGGACTGCATTGTCTTTAGTTGCTATTGAAGATTTGTATCTTGAGTAGCTTGATGTTAAGACAACATTTATTCATAGAGATTTGGATGAAGAGATATATATGGATCAGTCGAAAGGTTTTGAGGTCAAAGGTAAGGAGAAACTTGTATGCAGGTTGAAGAAAAACTTATATGGTCTTAAGCAAGCTCCAAGACAATGGTATTTGAAGTTTGACAAGTTTATGATAGAGTATGGCTTTAGTAAATATAAATCTGACCATTGTGTTTATTTTAATAGATTGGATAATGGTAGTTATATTATCCTGTTACTGTATGTAGATGATATGCTTGTTGCAAGTTTACACATGTAAGAAATTACTGAGCTTAAGGTAAAATTAGCTCACACATTTGCCATGAAGAATTTAGGATCAGAAAAGAAAATCTTTGACATGAGTATTAAGAGAGATAGGAAAAATAATAGTTTGATTTTGTCTCAAGACGATTATGTGAATAAGGTGTTAGAGAGGTTCAATATGCAGGATGTAAAACTGGTAAGCACACCTATGGCTGGACACTTAAAGTTGAGCAAATAACAGTGTCTTAAATCACATGATGAGGTTGAGTACATGAGTAGAGTTACATATGCTTTAGCAGTTGGGAGCTTGATGTATGCAATGGTATGTACTAGACTAGATATTGCCCAAGTAGTGAGAGTTGTCAGCAAGTTTATGGCCAATCCAGAAAAGAAACACTGAAAAGCAGTTCAGTAATTCTCAAATATCTGAGAGGGACCAGTAGTAGGAACACTTCTCTACATGGGTATGTAGATTCAGATATGGCAGGTGACTTGGATGGTAGGAGAAGCACCATAGGTTATGTGTTCACTGTTGGTGGAATGGTGGTTAGCTAGATTTCAAAGTTGCAGAAGGTTGTTGCCTTGTCTACTACAAAGGCAGTATACATTGCAGTCATAGAGGCTAGCAAGGAAATGATTTGGATGACTCGGTTCATGGAAGAGTTGGGAAAGGAGCAAGAGAGTTGCAAATTGTACAGTGATAATCAAAGTGCAATTCATTTAGCAAAGAATTTAGCCTTTCATTCAAGAACCAAACATATACAACTTATGTACCACTTCATTAGACAGGTATTGAAGGATGGACAGTTGAAGCTAGAAAAGATCCATATGGATAAGAACCTTGCTGATATGTTAACAAAGCCGGTAACAAAGGAGAAGTTGAATCTTCATTCAACTTTTGTTGGTCTTCAAGATTGAACTTGAAGAGGGAGAAACAAGCTAGAGATGTTTAGAAGATGTTGCTGTACAGGTACATGTGCAGCTATTTATCTCCAAGTGGGAGATTGTTGAGTTGTGGTTCTAAAAGATTCACTAATGAGCTAATGTTGAGGTTGCTGGGCTTACATAGTAATCGGCATCAGTCAGAACCAACTGACATCAGTTAGGGGTCGATCGGCATCGGTCATCTTCAAACCGACATCGACTTCTATGCATTTCTAGAATTGTTACTTTTAGGAGAATAGATTTGAGCCTTTGATTTAAGAGGTGGATCTAAGGGTGGTGAATGCATGGCTCATGAACCCTAGTTTTGTAGTATTCTATATAGTAGGGTTAGATCCTCATAGCATGTACAATTTTCAATACTTGAGTTGAATGTAATTGATTGAGAGAGAGAGAGAGAACTCTTGAGGGAGAATTACTATACATCTATGAGGTGTGAGGAGAGAGAGATTTCTTCATTGTATTTCCTTCTAGAAGAGTTTAATATAGATTGGTTATTTCTTGTATCTCCTATTATTTGTTGTTTCTGATTTCTAGTTACTTATTACTTTTGGTTTTAATTCCGTGTTTAGTTGCTTATACAAAAGTAATCAATTGTACTCTAAGATCCTAACAATGTGAGGATGTTTAACATTGGTTTAGGCTATAATATAAATACCATGATGTATTTAAGTCATTTCACATGACATACCCACCTAAAGTCCATTTGGTTTCCTTTATGACCCCTCAAACCACTTGAAGAGATTATATCACCTTGTGAAGAATTTTGAAAAGGGGGATATTTTGATTAATTATATTGAAATGTCTTAAAATGGGTCCTATCCATGCTATATACTACCCACATATGCTTCATGCCACATAAAGTCCCTTTATGGGCTACCCACACCCTCTCCACTAAGCCAAGTGGGCCCCACATGGCAATTGTTTTACCTTTCCACTTCTCATTGCATTTTTCCTACTTAAAAATATATTTTAAACTCATGCATACATCCTTATGACCCTAAAATGATGCTATCATAGTTAAAACTTGAAAAAATAGTGAAAATCAAAGGTTTTGAGAGCTTATTCTATATTTGTATAGATTGTACCATACAATATAAGATTAGAGGTTGAAATTTAATGCATGACTAATGTCCCTACAAGTTTTTAGGTCAAATGGATTCCATTCAAGTCCAAAATTGTTCTGCACATCTTCAATCCTTCTTTACAAGCTTGGACATCTCCTCATGTTATTTCTTGTATTGTATAGGAAAGACAAAGTCAAGGTTCCAACTTTTAGCCATGATAAATAGACTCAACCAACTTCCAATCATGAAAAATTATCTAAATATTTGTCTCCCCAAATTTATGAATCTTCCTTAAGAAGTTAAGGAATGTGTTTGTACTTCTCATCTGCATGGGAAATTTTTAAGGGGGTAGTTTTCATGAAATTCTATTTGGTTTACTCAATCTAATCCCTGATGATGTTGTCTCAAGTATTCTAGGATCCATTCATGGAAATTTAAATATTTGTCTCACATGTGTGAGCACATAAGAATGGAGAACCTTCAATTCTAATCACTATGTGTAGCCTACAGGAAAATTATGCAATGCACTAAAGTTTTCATGTCTTTTCAAGAGTTTTAATTTATGTGTTGAAGTTTGTAGAGGTAACTCTATGATTCTAATGACTTATTGCTTAAAGTGAAAGTTCTAATAGCCCTTTCCACCTTATATGATCTCAAAGAAATAAGATGTCTACATAAGGGAAGGTCATTTTGTAATAGAATATGTGTATGAATATTAATGGTAGTTGTAGAGTTCAAAAGCAACTAAATAACATTGGAAAAGGTGTTAGGATGGTGGTGGAACATTTTCATGCTATTCAAATCAAGATTTTCCACCTTTTCATTAGCCTTAAGGGGCATAGAAATCATCTCTTTCACCTCTGAACATACTCCTTTTTGTAAAGTTTAAGGTTTCTTCATGAAAATTAAGGTTTCACAAAGTTTTTAAGGTTTTATTTTGAGGCCCTGTATGTTGTGTTATGACCTCTAAATCTCCATGATTGGATTAAAATTAGGTATAAGGTTCTCCATATGCATGAAGTTAGTCTTAGAAGGAGTCTTATCATCCATTTCATACCATAATACACATCACTATCATCCCATTCACTATCACTATCTTTATACTATGTATTCCCCTATTTTCATATTCTCATTTCTTTGTCACTCCATGTCCATCCTTTATCCACCCATACACCCTCCATTCTATGTCTAACCATGCTGGTAAACCTCCATACTCCCTTGAACCTTTAAAAGGATGAAATCATGAAGTGTTGAGAAATTTTGGTCATGGACCTAATAAAAATAATGAAACGAGAGCTATAACAAACCTTCATATGGCCTATTGTAGTAGGACATTTGGAAGACATCTTGGAGATCATTTGAGGGGTATGAGAATCTGATGTGAATATCAATGAGTAGTATTCTTGGAAGATAAATGATGATGCAAGCTTATAGACAAAAAAGAAATTAAAATGGGTTCAAGTCAATTTTATCCATCATAATCCTCATACGCACCTACAATTGGCTGGTTGACTTAGGCTTAGTGTGTAGGGAAAGGTCTAACATAGGTTTAGCAGGAGGTTGCATTTCATGAAACTATAGGGCTGATTATAGGGAATTGAGATGTTAAGTAATGCTCAAGAAGCCCTAACACACACAATTAGGATACCTTTAGCTCTCTAAATAATGCCTAATGCAACATGATGGACACCTATAACAACATCATAAAGAGAGGTACAGTCATCATGTTAAGGGTAAGACATAGAAGGTTACAGGAGACATGTTTGAAACCACTATGTGAAGTCAGGAGTAAGGGGTAAGGAAGCCACCATGAGGATATTTAGTAGTAGATAACTGTAGATGTGAGACCTATGTGATAAAATAGTCATTTGAGGATGCATAAGGACACCTATAATCAACCCTTTTAGACTGATTGTAACAAGGTCCTTTAAAAACACTGTATAGGTTAGTTAATGCATAAGAGATTAACAAGAGTTCCAAAGGAGGTACACATAAATAGTGAATGGTGATGTGGGATTATCCACACATGATGGCTCCAAACACCATATAGACCATCTCTCTTTATACATCCCTAATGATTAACCCCTATGAATATTCATACTAGCAGATGGTCACATGTGACCTTAGTAAGGCATGATGGGTGTCTTCATCTTGCATGATCCAAAAGGAAACATATAAACACAATGTAGAAAAAGATTCATGATGATAGGGGGAGTAAAACTTGATAGTCATCATCACTCATCCAAGAAGGTATAAAAGACACCTACATAATGGTTATAGCAGACTTACCAATGTTATTAAGTTATTTCAATTGGCTCAAAGACCAAGTCAAGTTGAGAAGTATGGGTTCATCAAGTCTCATTAATTACTAGGTGTTATTCACAAGTGAGGTATGGACATCAATTGAAACCCACCATCAATCAGATATAATGAGAAAAGATATATATAGGGTTTTAACTAAAACATAGTCAATTAGACCCATGAGAGCATTCATATGCATTGGGTACCAACTTAGTTGTAGAGATTGGAAGTCATTATTGAGATAGTGAGAGGGAATATGAGTTAAAAAATACATATTTTAAAGACACCCACACTCCAAGAGATACAATATATTCAGGTTGAAGAAGGTTTAACCCCTAGAATTAGAGGGCAAAGAGCAACACTTACAGGTAAACATTGAAGGAAGATAGAACATTGTTAAGTTGTGGGCATTCTAGGACTATTGCAGAGGGTTGAATCAATGTGATAAGACCTAAGAAAAGTTAATGGAGATATCCTTAGGTCATATAATGAGTTTGGAACTCAGGGAACCCTCATGAAACATGTTTGTAGACCCCTAGGGTTAGATTAAACCTCCGATCTCCAAACCCTGAATATGTAGTCTTATACTTAGAAGGGATAATCACTCCATATAACTACATGGTATGATGAAGAAAGGTATAAGACATATATAGAAAAGAGTTATAATGGTTTCTAGTCATAAAATCACCCACAATGGGCTTAGACACTCAAATTTCCATGCTCAATCATATAGATGCAGACAAGGTGAAGCCAATTTAAACCAAAAAAGTCATTTAAGGGCCTTATAGGCCTAGTTAAGTGTTGAAAATTGGAAGAAATAATCCTTTTGAGAATTAAATGGAATCCATATAAATTTATTGGTTAGAAAAATAGTGGGTATAAACATTGTTTTATCTCAGACCAAGACATGTTTGGGCAAGCAGTTAAAGGACTAAACAAGCAAAATAGGGATTTGGGAGGTTTGAAAAATAGTTTAGAGCCCATATAAGGTGTTGAGACAATGGGGAGTGATGTTTAAGGATCATGATAACTCATAAAATGGTTTAACATGCTATGCGACAATCATATGTCATTGAAGATAAGCCAAACAAGTAGACTTTAGGACTATTTGTGGACCACACTATCACATCAAGGTTCTTTCAAGCCTACATAATAGGTTGTACATTCAAGTGGGGAGACATGAAGATAATTGGGACATGATAAAAGCATTTATAGATGGAGAAAAGTGTAAAAGGATCATAAAAATCTCAAAACTTTGCTTGAAGTACTCAACCATGCACATAGGTAGTTTGAGGACTAACTTTAGAAGCTCACCCACTCCACCTCAGGAGGTTTATGAGAAAATGATCTTAATATGTTTTAGGCACCCATGTATACTTGTAATACATGATAGATTTATTAGGATTGGGAGTCCAAAATTTATGAATTAAAATTAAAAATATAGGCACTCAAAAATGGTCTATGAACTACCTTAGGGTCACCTTTTGGCACTCATATCTTTGTTCATACTTTGCATGGGAGTCCTAGCCATTCATGGAAGTTATGAAGGTATATTCCATATATATTCATGGTTTTTGTTTTGGACTTGGATGCCCATACTTTATAAAACATCTTTAAGACCCCTAGATAGTCATAAACCTCCTTAAAACCCTAGCAGACTCAGTCTTAGAAAAAATGATATTTTAATGCCTTAACACCTAGGTATGGTCTAAATAGATCATGGGATAAGAATTATACTCAAAGGGGATCTACCTAATGGTAATTGAATGTACGGACATTGTACATAACCCTAAAAAATAGGCTATTTTGTATGGATTTGAGTAGAATGAAGGGTGTTTAGTAGTTCTTGATGATTCTAATTCTTGGAATGGCAAGATTGAGACTTATTTAAACTCCTCAGAGCTTAACATGCTAGAGGATGTCAGGATCTTTCTCCACCAATAGAGCACATATGATTACTTCTTGTATTAATAACTAAACACAAAATTGAACTAGAATCAATAAGTAACTAGAAATATGAAACAACACAGGAATATGAGAGACAATACACAATTGTATTAATAATCACTTAGAAGAATATACAATAAAGAAGATGCCACTTCTTCTTCCACCTCAAAGGCTCACCACACCTCAAGAACTTCTTCCCTCTCTCTCTCGGTCCCAACAATCAACTCCAATACAGAATTGATGTTCACCTCCACCAGTCAGTAACACACTGCCAGTACACCAAGTACACAACCGTACTCTAAGTAGATCTCCCACTCTCTACTACTAGTTGCAAATCACTAGACCTTACTCACCATTGTAGATCTCCAAAAGAAGCCATGCTCACCTACTGACCAAGATCATACAAATACGAAGAACCCTTCTGATTCTCCAAACCAGCACCCACACTTGGTACTGTGGCACTAGGAGGAACACACCATTACTCTCCTCTCTCAGAAGGAGCTTATTTGCTCTCTTACTCCCTAGCTAATAATTTACAATATAGCCCATGAGTCCATATATAGATCTCATGCTTACAATAATTAGACTATCTTAATTACAATAATTAGATGCGCAACTCAAGACTAAGACTGGCCTTTAACATGCAAACTAACAGTCTAAAAATAGACTCTCTAGAATCAACATGCAAACTGCATGTTCACGTATAGGCTGTCGACATCAGCACCTTCCTGATCGATGTCGGCCGACTGGTGACCGACGTCAGTTGCTTATTCACTACTATCTGACTAACGTCGGTTGATTAGACCAACGTTGGTTGCCCTTCAACTCATTCTGCAACTCTCTGCAACCTCTGTAACCTCCGTAACTTCTCCTGTTTGCATCCTGGTGAAGCTTTTAGCTCCACAACCTAACAATCTCCCACTTGGAGATAAACAACTGCACTTATATATCTGTACACCATCTAAATTATTCCATGGCTTGTATCCCTCTTCAAGATCAATCCTAAAGACCAACCACCACACAACATGTGATGCTACACCTATCATCCAAGTAACCTGCCACATCCAAACCTACAACTACGTGTAGTGAAGACCTTGACCTTGCATAACAAGAATCCCTACTGCTGATCCCTCTCAGATACTTGAGAATCCATTGAACTGCCCTCCAGTACTCCTTCCCTAAATTGGCTCCATACTTTTTGACAACTCCCACTGCTTGGGAAAACTCAGGTCTACACTAGACCTCATGTGATTTCAAACTCTATTCTAAGCTAAGCTTAAACTGTCTATCCCTTGGTGTGCTTTCTGATTCTGCATCCTGCATCATGAACCCCGCCAACACCGTTTTTACATCAGCTCCCACTGGAGACAAAATCTCCATGTCTCTTATGCCAAAGAATTTCGCTGCTCCAAATTCTTCATGACATACCTCTGAACTAACCTTACCCTTAACTCAACAAAACCCTGTATGTACAAACCTGCTAGCAAATCACCCACATACAGTAACAGAATAATGTTGCAATCATTATCCACTTGGTAAAGTAAACCATAGTAGTTACACTGACGTTGACAAAAGCCATGCTTCATCATGCACCTGTCAAACCTGTACCACTGTCCTGCAGCTTCCTCAAGACCATATACCTTGGCCTTTCATCTCACGTGTCCATCCACTCTCTTCTTTAACTTGGGAATCCATCCATCTCTCAGTGCTTTCTTTCAGTTGACAACTCCACCAACAATAACCTGTTTGGTTCTTCTCCAAGGACTCACACTCCTCATCCATGCCAAGCTCCCACTGTATTTGGATTCTACCCTTTTTGACCTCCATATGGGCATTTGAGACTTGTTGATAGCTTGCTGTCTGCCCACCATCCATCCCAATGATCGATCTCGGCCATCTCTCAGTCTGTAACCGATCGATGTCAGTTCCCTACACTGACCCTGACTGTCGACGTCATTTCCCTGGCTGACACCGGTATCCCTTCTACCGACATCGGTTCTTGCATGACCAACGTCAGTCTTCCTATTGCCAATGTCGGTTACTGTATGACCGATGCCGGTACCTGTGTTCACCTGTGAGTGATAACTTTTTACTCGTGAGCTCTCCATGGATCAAAATCTTGTTCAAATAAACACAGCTCTGCTCAAAATAATTCAGTTCCCTCACCTGATCTCTGTCTGTCATCTCCTCCATGAACACCAAGGATTTCTAGTTCTTTAGCTTGTCAAAAACATCTGTCTTTCACTTAAGAACATGCATTCCCCTCTTACATATGTGACCAAGCCTACAAAGCCACATCTCTGTAACAAAAGGTGAATCAGTAATATAAGTAGATAGATAAAGGATACCTACTTTATTACCACCATTTAATTCAAGTGTATCCACTATGAGAGTTATAGTGCATCTCTCATCACCCAAATTTCCTAAAGAAATTAGACTCATCTCCAAGACTGGTACCTGCATGATCTCCTTCAACACTCATGTGTTATCCGCCTGCAATTTCAGCTTCACTTTCCCTTCATCAATAATCTGACAAGGCTCTCCAACCCCTAAATAAATCTCTCCAAAGTCTCCAAAGACGTACTCATGAAAAGATGCACTATTTTGGGCTGCATGAAAAGAGGCAAAAGAATCTGTAAACAAAGATTCTATTTTATCTAGAGCAACCTGTGCAACATCACCTACAACATCTACTTCTACACGCTGATCTTCTACCGACCAACAATCTCTTTTTCCCTGGTCTTTCTTTCCATCAATCAGACCATTTGTGCTATTCAGTTTCTCCATTTGTAGCTTACTTTCCTCTACCATTGCTATACTCCCACTCAATCTGAAACACCTACGAGTGACCTATAATCAAAAAACACTGCCAGATTTGAACCACCTATTAGTCAACCCAACCAAAAGCTCTGATACCACTTGATGGTATCAGCTCTTGAACCTACAACCAGGCTCTGATACCACTTGTCAGGATCTTGCTCCACCAATAGAGCACATATGATTACTTCTTGTATTAGCAACTAAACACGGAATTTAACCAGAATCAATAAGTAACTAGAAATATGAAACAACACAGGAATATGAGAGACAATACATAATTGTATTAATAATCACTCAGAAGAATATATAATAAAGAAGATGCCACTTCTTCTTCCACCTCAAAGGCTCGCCACACCTCAAGACCTTCTTCCCTCTCTCTCTCGGTCCCAACAATCAACTCTAATACATAATTGATGTTCACCTCCACCAGTTAGTAACACGCTGCCAGTACACCAAGTACACAACCATACTCCAAGTAGATCTCCCACTCTCTGCTGCTACCTGCAAATCACTAGACCTTACTCACCATTGTAGATCTCCAAAAGAAGCCATGCTCACCTGCTGACCAAGATCATACAAATATGAAGAACCTTTCTAATTCTCCAAACCAACACCCACACTTGGTACTATGGCACTAGGAGGAACACACCATTACTCTCCTCTCTCAGAAGGAGCTTATTTGCTCTCTTACTCCCTAGCTACTAATTTAAAATACAACCCATGAGTCCATATATAGATCTCATGCTTACAATAATTAGACTATCTTAATTACAATAATTAGACACGCAACTCAAGACTAAGACTGGGCTTTAACATGCAAACTAACAGTCCAAAAATAGACTCTCCAAAATCAGCATGTAAACTACATGTTCATGTATAGGCTACCGACGTCGGCACCTTCCTGACCGATGTCGGCCGACTGGTGACCGACGTTGGTTGCTTCTTCACTGATATCTGACTAACGTCAGTTGATCAGACCGACGTCGATTGCCCTGCAACTCATTCTGTAACTCTCTGCAACCTCCGTAACCTCCGTAACTTCTCTTGTTCGCATCTTGGTGAAGCTTTTAGCTCCACAACCTAACAGAGGATTCAACCTTAGAGCTCTCTGCAAGGGGATTTAAAATTACTAGTCTGTTAATGCATGAGGAAGATGGACTAGTTAGCTTAGAGAAGTCAAGTTTTAAGTTCCTAATGTATTTATAAGTTTATGATGGTTGTAAATGGTGTTTCAGGCATGGATCACACTCATACATAGGTTTTTAAGCTTTCTTGTAGTTCTCTAATGGCTAAAAAGTTTTAAATACTTAGGCAATTAGGCTTAATTAGCCTAATTGGTCATCAAAAAAGGTCAATTTGGCATTGAAAGGCCAGTAGAATGGGTTAAAGAAAAGGTGACATGATTGGTAACTAATAGCTGTGATGGAGAAACAAGATAGTTTCCTTGACCTTGTCAACTTGCTCTAAAGGAGTATGGGCTGATACATGACTATGGTGGCCTAATCCATCTTGTAACTACCATATGGAGCATGATGGACTATTCTATGCATAGTCAACCCTTTGATAAAGTGTAACTAAAGTTGACTCAGCCTCCCTTACCTATTTTCCAATGCCAACACCTCATCTAAGGAACATTCAAGGAGGTCCAACACATGAAGTAGCTAAAAGGGATTTATGTAAATATTGTAACTATTATTTTGAGTGGACTTGGTCATTAATGACCTAATTATTCACTCTCTTATGCCATTCTCCCATTCTCTCTCATCTTATTATTCTATATATTCAAGGTTTTTTGCCTTAGATTATATCCCTCAGGCTGGTATGAATACACTCTAATGGAATTTATACTTATGCACCTCTTGAATGATGAATAAAACATCTTGTAGCCTCTTAAGGTTTAGACTTTATGTGTTTATGTTTGTTCTAATATGCAACAATGGAATGACTTTCCCTTTTATAGGTTCAAGTCACACCTAAGTCTTAACAATATTTTTGGTAGGTTGTCTAGTGTGTTATAAGGTGGATAGCTTAGGTTTGAAGTGCCAATCAGATTGTAAGTGCCTTGAACTAGACCTTCTTTTCTTAACCTTCTCCTTTGAATCATTCCAATAACCACTTTATGAAATATTGATGCTCAGAAATCATTGGAGATAGTCTCTTAGCTCTATGCATTATTTGTTAGTGTGTTGAGAGTCCAAGCATTATAAGTGGATAAAATGATATCAGGTACATCACCACACTTAGAATAGGTTTTCATTCATATATTTTCTCTACCCTTTCCATCCCAGCATGTTTAGGTACTAGAAGAGCATTCAAATGAACAAATATGGGGAGTTAGCCCCATTAACAATCTAGAGGTCTGGCCCAACATTAGGTAACTCACAACCTAGGGTCATTCCTGTGTTAGCCTAGGTTTGGGGACCAAGACATGAACACTCCTATCCTTAGTAAGGGTATAACCTAGATTCTATAACAATTTTGTAATGCTTGATGGGACATATTTCAAGTGCATTGAAGCATGATATAAAAACATTAGAAGACATTTGGAAGTTGAGGACATCAATATCATCATTTACAGTCACCTTGGTCAGATTCAAGCATATTTGGGAGGTTTGTAATCAATTTCAAGCTCAGAGGTATCATGATTTTAATTATTGTAGAGGTAAGAAGGATTTTATTCATGGTTTTGATCTAATACACATGTTGCATAAGGAGTCATATAAGCCTATGAGGGATGTTTCTATCCTCCACCTCCATATCCACCCTATCATAGCCCATATGAGCAACATACTAATCCTTACCATCCTTATGATGTACATCCTACATATTATTAAGATCATTCACCCTATTATGAGCATCTTACACTCCCATGACAACCTACTACACCTCCATGACAACCTCCTCACCCTCATGATTAGTCCTATTACCAACCTATTGTAGACACCAAAAATTTACACATGATGGTTCCAAGTGTTGAAACACCCCTATACCACCTCAAGACCCCCTAGGGACCAACCTTGACCTTTCAAATACAAAACAAACCCAAGTCAAACTAACCCCCCTTTTACCAAACTTTACCTTTGACCCTCGACCACTGATGATTATGAACTAAGGATTTGACTCAAGAGAGGATGGTTCGTATGGTGTTAGTTTCAAAATAAAAACAAAATGAAAGAAACACACTAACTAGCATAACATCTCTAGGGCTAGACACTAGGGAGAGCTTAGTTAATAAACATGAATAAAACACACAACTAAAATTCAAAAAAAACCTTCTTTTACCTCCCTTGGATGATCCAAAATGCTTGTTATAGTGGCTTGCTTGGTTTGTGCTCATGAAGTCCTTGGTAATGGAAGCTTGGCTACCTCCATCTCTCCTTGACACCTTTGGCTTTGGCTTGGATTGGATTGGAATCAATTTGACATGGTAAAACTAGTTTTTTGAAGCTTTTGGAACCAACCCTGAATTATAACTTCACACAAATTAAGCTTAGAAATGATATGGTCAGGCCTCTTATTTATAGATTTTTGAGAATGTCTAGAATCAACATAAACCATCTATCTCAAGATTGAGATGTGTGGCTAAGGATGAATACAATTATGAAATTAAAATTGATAAATAGGCTCATCAATATTTGGAATAGAGGAGTAATTAATAGGTATGGAGGGCTTTGATGAGGCATGGGAGGCATGAATCTTGATATTTGTGGCATTTATGGCCTAGTGATGTCTTCCCAAGAAATGAGGTCACCTGATGATGCAGATATTCAGTATTTATTTCCAAAAAAAATTATTCAACAAGTTTCCATGTATTTCTTGATTAGTCTCTAATTTGGTTTAATTAGCTCTTAAGCATATTTAAGCACTTTGTGCACAAATTACTCAAATTGATTAGAATGCCTTGTTATTGGTCCAAAATTTGACAAGATTAGAATTGGAAGTCACTATCAGATGTGTTGGATGTGTTATCCTATTTAGGATATTACTAAAAATAAATAATGAAGGCACATGTCTTATGCAAGAGATTTGATAGAAAAGAGCAATCTAGAGCACCCAGGTACAAATTTGGCATTTTGACTCAGAATGATCTGATCAAAGTAAGCTATCCCACAAATTGCATTGCCCCATTTAGTGATACCCTGGCCAAAATTGGCACTTGAATATGCCAATTTCAAATCTTTTAATGTGTTTTAGTGTATTTAGTCCAAATTATACATTTTGGTTAAAATTGGTCAAAAGTGTGATTGAAGGTTATCGGTGGCCATATTTAGGTGTCTATAGTTTGCCCCTATTTGGGAAGGCATTGTAAAATATAAGCATAGTAACATCTTTTCAAATAATGAAAAGCTCCTATATGCCTATAACTATAATGATGATAAAATAACTCTATGATGCCCCCTTGAAGGAATGGTTGTCATAAGTAAGTTGATAAATGGTCCTTCAAAAATAAAGAAGTGAAATGAGGGGACCAAATAAAAGAAAGATGATGGGTTGAAAACATAATGATATTGAAAAAGTAGTCAAAATCATTGAGAATGCAAGTGGGATGGTGTACAATGGTTTACACAAAGGCGGTTATAAGCATTGTATCCCGATAGTGGCAACATGATATGATAACATAATGATTTTCCCGAAAGTGGTTATAATCATTGAGGAAATGAAACTACCCCAGTTAAGATAGACAAACAAGATAATAACATGCCTCTGTATGGGTAGAAAAAGTAAAGTGGTGACAACATAATGATTTACCCAAAGATGGTTATAATCATTAAGAAATGCAGGTGGGATGGTGTGTAATGATTTGCCCAAAGGTGGTTATAATCATTACACCATGATTATGAAAAATAGGATAAACTTGGTCAATGATGATGATAACTTAACATAGACAGTAATGATGGATTGGAACAACCTGCTATAGGGAGATGTTCATCTGAACTAATATAAGTTGAAATTCTTTCATGGTTAATTACTGTGTTTGGGATGTGATTGGGATTAAATCAAGATGTCGATGCCAAAGAGATGTTGCCATTGCTAAATAGACTTTTTGAAGCTTAGGTTTGTTGTAGAATGTATCAATAGGCATCATGATATAACATCATGAAGACTTGGCCAAAATATGCATGAAGACTAAATCTCACAATCTAATACTCAATAGAAAACAATGCACCAATGATAAAAACCATGATGATAATGTAAAAATATGAATAGGGATAGATTCAAGTGTAATTGTGGACAAGGAATCACATAATGAACACACATAAATTGAATCAAGGCAACAATGCTAAAACCAAACAAATAGACAAACAAATAAATAAAATAAGCAAAAACAAACAAACAATGCAATAAAAACCATACAAACATTTCCCCTAGAAAATAGGTGACAACTGAACAAATGAACAAGAGAAGGGAATAGAAGAAAAGGAAGGGGGTGGCCAAGTTGTCTCCATATGAACTAGGCAAGTGAACACTACCTACATAGTTCTATGGATGTAATATCCAATAAAAAAATTAGGCCAAATGTAGTTCTCCCAAGGAATGGGAAGAATGTGATAACTGATGAAAATAAATAGAATATATGTGAGAGAATAAGAGGAATTGTCTTGTAAAATGGAAAGTGCATGAGATTAAAAGGCCAAAAAGGATAGGGAAACTAAATAACAAGTGATTTGCTTGTAACTTAGTAAGGGTTCTTAGAATCCTTAAGGCAAAGAAGTGGTCAATATTTTTGTTCTTTTCTAATGATTTTTCAAATGTTTTTGGAATTGTTTTGGAGTATCTCAACTCAATCGAGCATGATGAGACACTAAATGGTTCAAGCTCACAAAATGATGAGAGCATTTAAACTAAGGTTGCTCATAAAATAGTGATAGTGTGGCTTAGGTTGCTTACAAAATGGTGAGAGTGTGGCTTAGGTTGCTTGCATAATGATGAGAGTGTGATGGAAAGGGTGACTGAGATGACCTCAACAAGTCTCAAGCGCTACCTACATATTCCCATAGTAGGACCTCAAGTCACTGTAGTTTTGCCCTTATAGTGAAAGAATTCGACTAGTGCAGTAGTCAATTCAAACAACATATGCACAATTGGTAAAAAGACATAGTATGACATAGAAAGTGAAAAGTTGGTACATCAAGACTTAATGTTCCCCTAGTTTGCCCATAGGTGGTTATAACCAGGACATAATGGTATAGATCAATGATACTAATTTTCTCAAAGGTGGTTATAATTAGGAGTAAGACTAGTGGTAAGAAAGGAATAAAAAATAAAGGATGCAATTACCTAAACTTCTATGACACTGTTCTAAAATATGATCTCTATCTAAAATATGTGAACCAATAGATGAAACTAATTAGATACCTCGATGTTGAAACTATGTAATGAATGGAAAAAACTAAGGTCAAACAGTCTAGGTTTTAGAACACACTAGGCCGATAGGTCAAAATGAAAATTGGATATGGCTAAGAGGACATATAAGGATGATATTTATACAAAGAATAATAGTGATAAAATGGCATAACTAAAATGGTCCTTACAAACAATACACCTTAATGCTCAAGCATAGTACCACTTGAGATGAATAATATTCATCAGCTCAAGAAGTTCATCTCTGCCTAGTGTGGTAAGCCTGTATGCTCCTAACCCATAATCTATAGTAATGATGAAAGGCCCTATCCAGTTTGGTTTAAATTTCCCTTTATGCTTCTTCTTAGTCGTAGTATTCTTTTGGTTTTATTTGAGAATAAGATCACTTAGTTCAAATGTTTGATACTTAACACACTGATTATAGTGGCCTTTGATTTGGTTCTGATATGCTTAAAGATTATTGAGTGTGGTTGTAAATTTCTCATCAAGTAGATCTAGCTCTTGCAGGTGAGCTACTTGATAGTCATGATCATCCAAGACATGCTTGAAAGAGATGCATAGTGAAGGCAATTTAGCCTTAATGGGAAGTATGGCCTCAGTACCATAAACAAGTGAGTATGGAGTGGCTCTTATGGAGGTATGATGATTGGTAAAGTATGCCCAAAGGGTAGGGAATATCTCCAAGTGCCAATCATGACCGACATCATTGACAATATTTTTGAGAATATTGATAATGGTTTTGTTAGATGCCTCGACTTGGCCATTACCTTAAGGGTAATATGCTATAGAAAAATATTGTGTGATGTTATATTCAGTACATAGTTGGTCTACATCCTTGTTCTTAAATGATCCTCCATTATCGAATATAATGTCAGAGTGGATACTGTAGTGGCAAATGAGATGGTTGAAGATGAATTTATAAATTTACTTTCCAGTCACGTAAGTGAGGGGTATAGCTTCAACCCTCTTAGTGAAATATTCAGTGGTGGTAAGGATATGTTTATGGCCATCAAAGGAAGTGGGGTCAATCTTCCTAATGAGGTCAATTTCCTATGTATAAAATAGCCATGTTGTCAACATCAATTTCATAATTTTTGTTGGGGCATGAATTAGATTAGCATGCCATTGACATTTGTCACACTTTTTTACATATATAACAACATTTGCATCCATTGTGAGATAATAATAACTAGTACATAAGAGATTTTTGGATAGGACTACCCTAATAGAATGAGCTCTACATATTCCTTTATGAACTTCTCTTAACACTAGTGTAGACTCTACCAAAGTTAAACAATGAAATAGAGTTCCATCAAAACTATGATGGTAAAGGGTGGATCCAAGTAGAGTATAATGAGTGGAATGACGAATGAAGGTTTTGGTTTGTTTTTAAGAGAGGTTAGGTGATAGATATTGGTCATGAAGGTAGTTGTAAAGGTCTGAGTACCAAATAGAATTAGGACCAACAATATCACAAATCATTGAAACATTTAAAGGTTCATGAGCTGGTATTGACAAATTTTTGATAAGGAACTAATACTCTCTAGCCTTATCAGTTTGTCAAATCAGAGAGCCAATAGTAGCCATGGCATCTATAGCTATATTATTATCCCTTGGTATGTGCTCAAATTGAATGTTGGTAATTTTTTGCTTAAGAGTGTCGACCATGGCTTTATATAGAACCAACTTGTCATCTTTGGTCTAAAAATGATATGTGACCTGATTGATGACACCATAAACTTGGAGATGAGATATGTTTCAATGCATGGCTTATCAAAAGTCCTGAAACAAGCGATTCATACTCAACCATATTGATTGTACAAGAAAAGATGATTCTGAATGATTTAGGGATTAGATCCCCAGTGGTGTAATAAATAATAGGCATGACCTTGAGCCATGTGCAGTAAATGAACCATAAAAATACATCTTCTAAGGCTAATCCTCAAGGGTTGTGTCAATTATGGTCATTATGGATTCATCAAGAAATTGAAATATGAGTGGTTGTGTGTCTATGAGAGGTACTTTCACAAGTTGATCTGTAAGAACTTATCCCTTGATTGGCTTCTAATTGACATACTCTATGTCAAAATCACTGAGAAGCATGATCTATTTAGCCATTGTACCTTGCAAAGATATTTTAGATAGTAGATACTTAAGCGGATCTACTTTTAAAATGACCATGGTCTTATTATTCAACATGTAATGGCACAATTTTTGTGTTGTGAAGACCATGGCTAGATAAGCTTTTTTAATAGGTGCATAGTTATGTTCATATGTAACCAAGGTACAACTTCGGTAGTATATGGCATGTTCTTTTCCATTGTTATCATGTTGAGCTAAGAGTGCCCCTAGAGCATGGTCGATATTTGATAGGTATGATAAGAATGGCTTTCCTGGCATATGAGGTAATAAAATAAATGAATTAACGAGATAGTCTTTGAGTTGTTGAAAAGCTATTTGGCAATGATCATCCCAGTGAAATGCAACTTCCTTCTTCAAAAGGTGTGTAAATAGATGACACTTGTCTACTAATTGAGAGATGAAGTGTCAGATTGACTGGATCTTACCCTACAAACTACAAAGTTGATTTAAATTGGTTGGTGGCAACATCTTGGTTATATCATGGACTTTAGTTAAATTGACTTCAATACCTCTAGAGACATGATGAAGCCAATTAATTTGCTTGAAGTTACACTGAACACACATTTATTTGGATTGAGTCTAACTTTATACTCTTATAATCTTTCAAATATCTTACACAACACTATTGGATGGTCAGCTAGTTTTGAATTTTCCTAATATGTCATCGACATAGTCTTCAACAATATCATGCATCATATTCCAACTTTGATATATAGCTCCAACATTCTTAAGGCCAAATGGCATTACCTGATAATAAAATGTTCCCCATGGAGTGGTGAACGTTATTTTATATTGGTCTTTTGGTGCTATTCTAATCTGGTTATATCCTGAAAAGCCATCTATGAGTGAAAGCATTTCATAACCTATCATGGAGTCGATGATCATGTCGATATTAGGCAAGGGAAAATTATCTTTAGGACAAGCTTTATTGATATCTCAAAAATTAGTACAAATTTTGATCTCTTTAGGCTTTTTACTAACATGTACCGCATTAGAGATCCATTCTAAATAGTCAATGGATCAGATACATCCTACTTCTATGAGTTTTTTTTAACTCTTTCTTTACCAATACAATAATGCAAGGATGCATCTTATGTAGCTTTTATTTTACTAGTTTGGTGTTAGGATTAACCATAAGTTGGTGTAGAACTAGGGTGGGGTCTAAACTTGACATGTTAGAATAGGCCCATGCAAAGATATCTACAAATTCTCTCAATAGAGCTGTAAAGATGTCATGTTCCTCCTTAGTGAGGTATGTGCCTAATTTTATCCATTTCAAAGTTTGATGGAGCCCTGATATTTACCTTTGTTGCATCTTTGACTAGAAGGTTTGAACCATATTCTAGGATAGTAGGCAATGACTTGAACTATTGGATTATGTCAGGGTCCTTTGTTAGGACTTACTCTTCAACTTCTCCTAGGAATGATGAATCTGAGTTCCCTAATGGGAGATCTAGATAGGTGATAAAAATAGTAATTTTTTTTTATAAATTTGATCAAATACTTGTTGTTGCTCAAATATAAACTTAGATCCATGGGCAAGTTCATCGTTAGTGGTCTCCTGGTCTAAATTTGAAAAAGAATAAATACCCCCATTTAATGGTGCCTAAAACAGGTTTTCACCACTAGACTGGCCTTTATCTTTACATTTTCCCTAGTCAAAAAACACTTTAAAGAGGTTTTCACTTTGGGACCTCAATGTTTTACTTATTTATTTTTGGCTAAGGGTGTTCACTCGCTCTCAAAAATAGGCTACAAGATCTAATGTGATTGAGAATCTTGATTTGTGATCTCCCAATGAAACATTATCTCTAAGGCCTAAAAAGTCATAAAATGCCTCATCATTCTAGAACTCATCAATTGGTAGAATAGATTTTTGTTGGTCCCAATCTATTAGTTGGGGATAATATAATGGTAATGGGTTGCGATGAATGGATAGAGTAAGGGTATAAATGGCATTGTTATCAAACATGTTGGTTTTAGCTAGGTCATCAAAGGTGAGGCTATGATCAAACTCTACTTCATTGTCAGCATCATCATCACTAGTCACTAGTGATGGAGTTTGAATAAGATATGTGGGGTCACCCCCAGGCAGTTTAAATCCAAGTCCATAAGGTCTTTCATACTTAGTCATAAAAATTGGCTTGATGGTTCCTTGTTGATTTAGTCCAAGGCCTCTCCCTTCATAATTGTGATGTTCCATGATCCCATTGAGAATAGTATACTTTGAATTTTTATAACAATCAGCTTGGTTATCATTTTACAACCATGATTCATCCCCTTCAAGAGGGTTAGGTTCTAGGCCAGATGCTAGTACAAATGTGACATGTCCCTTATCTTTATTCTATTTTTGCCAATGCATATATGGGGTGAATTTAGGTCACCCAAAGGTTTTCAAATTCTGAGGAAGATTGGCAATATAAAATGTATCATGGGTCACACACTCTCCCAATCTATTATCTAAAATGGTGAAATGATTAGAAGCTTTAGGAGGCAGCATGTGGGAAAGGGAATCCAAGGTATTAGGATCTATGTAATTATCCAGTGAAGGATAAATAAGTATAACCTTTCCTTTATCCTACTTATAACTTGGATTTATTTCATACTGATAATTGTAGCTTTGAAATTTGGCCTCTTGATGTTTGTAGTGTTCATATGGGTGTAAATCTCCTGGAATATTCACTTCCATCTATGAGTGGGAAAACTTGATACATTAGTGCAGCATTGATGGGATTGCATGAATCTCATGTAACCAAGGCCTGACTAGAAGCATATTGTATGATAACTCAATATCAAGCACATGGTAAAGTGTGTCATGGGTCAAAGGCCCAATGATAATTATAAAAATAATGGTTCCTTATGATTCTCTTTTTTTATTATCATAGGCTTTGATGGTTATTGCTTCTGGCTGAAGATCTGCCATTGTGTACCCAAAAATCTTGATGAGTTTTAGAGACACTATGTTGAGGCCTGATCCATTATCTATAAGGATATGTTTCACTTTATGCCATCTTATATAAAATTCTATGTATAATAGATTATTATGTCTATAAGTGACATGTTTCACATATCACTTTGGTTGAATGTGAGTTGTTGGGCTGGAACTAGGTGTCTAACCAAAGCTTGAAATTTATCAAGGGATATATCACTATCAACTGTGGATTGGGTCAGAAACTCATTCAAGATGTTCTTGTGGATTATTAGAATTCACAAAAAATCTAAAATAGAAATTTGTGCTGGAGTCTTCTACAATTTTTACACAATATCAAACTTCCCTTCTTGGTCAGTAGTGAATGGTTTATTCTGAGGTTGAATGGTTGGTTGGATGATAGGTAAAGAAATAGATGGTTATGGGCATGGGATAGTAATCTTCAACCTCCAAGTTGTGATTTCATAATTAGGATTAAATACTAGACCATTATTGCTAACAAATGTTGGGAATGGCATGGGACTAGACATGACAAGTCTCAGTTACCGGTGCACTCGCATGTGGTCACGTGGCAAGAATGAGTTGTTAATATAAGGTCCAAAAGGGGAAGTCATAGTTTGTTGGTTTACCTATATGAAATTCTAGGTCAAATAAAGATTATCCATGTAATTTGGCTGAATGTTGTTGTTCAGTAATGGTCTAGGCTAAATAGTGCCTGGTCTAGGATTAATAGAGATGGTATTAATGCTACCCCCTACAATATGACCTACAACCCTATTGTAGTCATGTACAAATGTATGATAGGTTTATTGGTTGTTATCATTTTGACCTTTTTTTTTTTCATTGTTATATCATTATGGGTTTTGTTGTTGAATTTATTGATTTTGCTGGTTCAACCTTTGATTTTGTTACTGTTGATTTTACTACTACACTAGATAGTGTTGTTATTGCTGATTATTTTACTATTGTTGATTGTTATGTTGGGGAAAGGGGTTTTGATAAATCCCAAGAGTTTTATTGGAAGTGGATGCACCATTATCCAATGTTATCTCCCCATTATCCAACATATTCTTAGTTAAATGCTTGATTTAGACACATCTTCATAGATTATGCCCGTTGATCCGATGATAGTCATATAATTTATTTTCACGATACCAATCAAGATAAAGAATGCCTTGTAGATAATGCTTTGGTATAGGCCAAATAATCAGATTAGTAGTAGTAAGATTGAAAAATCTAGACTCAATAGGTTCTCTTAGGTTGCTAAAGACACGATGTGTAGGCATGGTTCTCCTAGGAAGAGGGTTTGCAATGGCAAAGGCTACTATATTTATTATGCAGGTCTTAGATATTGTGCTTGCAGTATTGGTTGGAGAGATTTATGGTATACGTAAGATGAAAATGTGGTACAGATGATGTTTGCACCATTTGGACATGATGGGATTTGATTATTCCATTTCCCACAACATTCCTATTGTGGTTGAAATGCTTTAGTCTTTCTTGGTTATTGGCTTGTGCCAATTGTGATGTTGGCCATTTCCTTGATTGGTACCTTGATTTTGATTAATCAAATTAATCTTGATGAATCCTTTATTGATGAGTGCTTGTTAGATCAACAAAACTTTATCAATAATCTCTTTGAAAGTATGTGCACATTGTAGTTTTAGATGATAAGCTATCTCACTATGCAAATTTTTAGTAAACACAGTGGCTAATTGTTTTTCTGGTAAACTATGGGTGAAATGACTTTAAAGGGATCTCCATCATTGTAAATAACTTGCAAAACTCTCACCAGCTTTTTGCTTTGGTTACGTTAAGTCCACTAATGAAATATCATGCTTGAGATTATAGGAAAAGTGTTGCATAAAATTATCAAAAAGATCATCAAAATTTATTAGTAAATTTTAAGGCAACTTTAAAAACCACTACAAGGCTTGTCCAACCAAGCTCTTTGAAAACAACAACAAAAGGCATATGTCGCTATATGCCATTGGTTGACATGCGACAAAGAATTTGATTAAATGAGCCTTAGGATCACCTTTCCCTTTATATTTGTCAAATTTTAGTGGTTTGTATCCTAAAGGAAATGGTATCTATAAATACTCCATGTTGAATGGGTAAGAACACACATCATTCAATTTGAACTTTTTAGTCTATTTTTTAGTTTGAATGGTAGAAATTGCATCCTTCATCTGTTGCAATTTTTGGGATAGAAAATTGGAAGGAACATTGGTTTGGGGGAGAATTTGGGTTTGGGTAGATGGTTGAGAGGTCATAAGTGGGATACTTTGACCAAGGTATGATGGAGATACCTATTGGGGTACATTGGTTTGGTTTGGAAATGGACCAAGAATATGCATACATGGATTAGGATGTACTTAAAATTGCACATTTGGTTGTGTGATATTCTAGTTTGGGTTGGTGATAAAGGTTTGACTTGGAGGATTTTGTGGTTGGGATGGAGGGATATAACTATATTGTGCTTGCTGTGGTTGAAAAGTGACATGCTATCGACTAATCAAACCTTGTTATTGAGTGGGAACGTATGGATCAAGACCTTATCTCTGAATTTGTGGCACATTTTGAGCTAATGGTTGTCTAGTAGGTACTTGAGAAACATGAAGACCTCTTTTTTGCATGAATCCCTATGGGGAAGTGAAAATAGGTTACAAATATAACATTTGTCATTGACCAATATTTGCATGTTGTTTACTAGTCATTGCTTCGTTTTGAATCGACATATTACTCTGTGACTGAAGAGGTATGTTTGTCATTACCTGGCAAGGTGGAACATTAGTTTCCCCTAATTGAGGTAGTAATGTATTTGTCCTTTGTTGTGTTGATATACTGGATTGTGCCTATTATTGTGAAATACTACTTGTTACTTATTGAGGAAGAGTAGGGTTCGTCATATTCTATCATTGAGGCATGACATTGGCTATTATTTGATTACCTAATCCCATATGTTGTAGACTTGAGGAAGTAGCCAATTGAGGTTTGGGGTGTAGAAACCCCTATTGCATTGTATGATGATCTACTCATGAGATTAACTACATGCACATATTGTTGGCTAGTTGTTTGTGCGTTAGTACCACTTTGATCAATATTGGACATTATTTACACATTGTCCACTACGTTTAGCTCACTGTTCTATGTAGAGGCTAAAAACACTTTTTTAATAATGGGCATATGCATCAAGTTATTTATCAAAGTGGTTTGTACGAATGGGTCAGAACTCAGATTATCTTGTCCAGTTAACTCTATCAACACTCTTATTGAAGGAACTAGGTCAATAAGAGGCTTACTCACCATGTTCATCTAATTGAAATTATGTGCTAGATTTAGGTAGGTTTGATATGTTGTCTGTATTTAGTTAAATTGATCTTTCATGATGTTTTTTCCTTAATTAGATATATTAAGGTCTTGATACATTGTTTGGACTAGAGCCATAGGATTTCTACAAGAACCCTGTTGATCATAATGATATTGTGGGGCACTCTTACTAGGCTTTGTAAATTTTCATGAGGGAAGTTTGCTGGAAACTTGGCCCCTACCTCTATGGATATAAACAAAATTTCATCTTTGTTCTCTAACAAATGTCACTCAAATAAAAATGGGTCATACATGGAAGCCTTATTAGTAAAATATGACTATTGTATAATTGGCTCATCCACTGTGGGTATTGTAGCTAGATATTATGCAATTTGTTTCTATTCAAATTTTGCTTTCAGATTCAAAGGAGAGAAAATGAGAAACTTAAGAAGAAATGGTCAAGGCTTGATGTGTACCTGGATATAGTCTGCGCACCATAATCCAGACGTTGTGAGTACTCCTCTTTGGCTGTGGAGGAATGACACCTGCAAAGAAAAGAAACTTGGACAAAAGAAGGCATTAGATGGATAGATGGTGGGTTGCCAAGCAAAAGCTTGATCCCAGAAGTATGAAGACTTCCTTAAGGGATATAAACCCACTAATCAATAAAAAGAAGTGTCTGATAAACAACAAAATGATAAAGAATTGAAATGATAAAAGATGGAATAAAAAAGGGAAGCAAAGGCTTACTTGAAAGAAGCTATCGAACTGATCACAGTCGCCAGCGTCGGTTGGTCAAGGTGCCGACATCGGTTAATATGCCGATGTCGCTTGGGGTAGTGACCGGCGTCGGTAGAGGCAAAGGTCTTTGGACGAGGTCTGGTTAGGTTTGTGGTCCGTGGACAGGGTCTGGTCAGGGTCTGGGTTTATTTGAGTGGTCTTGAGACAAAGTTTTGGGCTTGGTTGAATAGTCTGGGGTCTGAGTCTGAGAATCTAGTTGAATGGACAGAGTGTATGGTCTGACAGAGGACAGAGGCAATAGGGAGATGAAGAAGTAAAGATTCAGGTCTGGCTTGGTTAATAGTCTGGTTCGGGGGGAGGGAATGCTGAATCTAATTCATAATACTTAGAAGCAAATGACTAGAAAACACAAAGAAAACACAGACAATATACTTACTTGTGCCTTGTTGAAGGTGTGCTACTGATGATTCCCATACCCGCTGTTGATGTAGCCTGTGTGGAGAACCTGTTGCTGATGGAGAACCCTGAAGCTATTGCTGCACCTGAGGGAGAGAGTGAGAGGCTTGACTGAGAGATTTGGCAGATTGATGGATGGTCGAAGACTAAAGATTCAAGGATTCATGATTTGCTTCTGAAATTAGCCGATTGTGATTGGGGTTGTCATAGGGTCAAAAAAGTTGGTTAAGTATAACTGACGTTGGCAATTCCGTCGGCGTCGGCCGACATTTGACCGATGTCAGCAGGTTTAGAATGAGCAAAAAGAGCCACCAAGCCCATTTTTCATCCACCAAGTGCACTATCCATTAGAGAATGTCAAGGTTGGGCTAAATACGCACGAGAGTTTGTTAGGTGGTTAGAGAGAAGCAGGAATAGGTCTTGGGTGAGTCATAGGATGGTAAATAGTCCAAGGCGAGGTGTCCTAGGTGAGGTGTCATGGGTGATGTGTCCAAGGAGGGGGGGTTAATTCAAAATAAGTTTATTATTTTAAATTAGTAATTTTTAGGAATGGGTTAGGAATGGACAAAGGGAAAAGGTGACCAAGGGTTAGACACTATTTTGGTGTCTACATTTGCCCTTTTTTGTCTTGTTGGTTGCTCTAAACGAACTGCAAGACAAAAATAGGAGTCGGTTGCCCCAGGTATGGGAAAGAGGTTGATTTCATCTTGTTGGTTGTTCAAGTGAACTGCAAGACAAAAATAGGCAAGGGTTGGTTGCCCCGATTATGGATGAGGTATCCCCCCTCAAAGTAGTAGACGAGAGAAGGGAACCTGGAATCGGTTGCTGATTTGATAGAGAGTGGATGAAAGGGGTGAAGATAGAGTGAGAATGCTGCAAAAGTTGTGATTGCGCGTACACCACTTCACAAGAATGGTCAGGTCAAATTGTCGCAGGTCAAGGGTCAAGGAGTGCCAAAATTGAAATAATCGGTCCCCAGCATTTAGTCATTTGCTGATTAGGTTATTCAATCTAAGCTGAAGCTCTAATGGTCGTCGTGTTCCAGGTATCCCAGGCTTAGAAAGTGCTCTCAAAAACATGAAAAAGTCACAAGTAGTGCGGATCAACTGGCTTGCAATCCTATACTTGTGAAGGTCAAAAGTTTGTGCACAATTTTGCTAGCCAATCATGAGGTAGCATATATGCAAAAATAACCAAAGCAGAATCGCTTTGGAAGTAGTCGCGGTTAAAGGAGATGGTCATGATCTCTAATGTATAGTGGTTGATGGATGGAGGCAGAAGTGATCCAAGTGTGCCCCAGGGGGCCAAAATGACATGGGCTGAAGGACTGACTGATTGGGGGCATGATTTATGGGGCAATGGAAAAAAAAGGAGGTTGGAAGGACGCTGACGTCGGTGACAGAAATCGACGTCGGTAGATAAAAGAGGCCGACGTCGATCGACGTCGGCGATCTAGGGCACGAATATGCTGACGTTGGTGGCCTGCCAAATCTGACAAAACCGAATTGGTGGCCCACTAAAAGTCATTTGCTACTTGTTGACTAAGAGAAAAAAGAGCTCTGGAGTTGATTGAGTGAAAGTGACCTAGAGCTAACCGAGGAGCGGTGCGAGGTGGCAGAGGAACATTCATGAAGAGAGGGGGTCGATTGGACGCTGTAGGGATGCATGTGGGCCAACAGGAGCATGCAGAGTCGTTAGCATGAAAGAAATGGCAGAGGGGAGTTAAGGACCCATGGGAGGTCCACCACTAGTGGCACCCATTGTGCCACCACGCCATCGACGCCGTGATGAGGTAGGAGGGCCCTGAACTCTATTTGAACTGTTTGTGTTTTATATGTAATTTTTGAAATTTTAGTTGCTTTAGATAGAAATCGAGGGGGGAGGGTAGCTAGGAAGGTGGGTAAAGGGTCTAGGATAAGTTAGGAGTGATTTAGGAGAGTTAAGGAGGGTGTAGGGGGGTTTAGAGGGGAAGCCCTAATTTTTAGGGCTTGCCCCATTCGGCCTTAGGGCCAAACCAGTCACCGACGTCGGCGATTCCACCGACGTCGGCCAACTAGCGACCGGTGTCGGTCACTAACCTACCGACGTCGGTCACTAAGTGACTGACGTTAGTTAGGTGAGTGCCGTCATCGACACGCTAATCGATGTTGGTGGCTGCCTAGTCAGAAAGAGTGGTGAAAAATGGTCAAGTTGAAAAGTCAAAGCTATGCCAAGGGCTTCTCGGGTGTCGAGTTAGGCATAGATAGTCAGAATGGTTGGTAAAATAAGAAGAGTAGGAACAGTTTTAACATGAGATTGACTGTGGATGGATGCAGGCGAGATAGACTCTAATGCTGCGAGATCGCCTCCTGACCTTGCTGACACGGATGCACGGAGGCGTGACGGTCGAGGAGTAGGCGCAGATGAGCGCAGTGGGGCTAGGCGGGTTGAGATGCTACTACAGAGTGGCGAGGGATGTGAGCCTCATGGTGGTGTTGATCGAGCGATGGGACCATGCCACCAACACCTTCCACCTACCCACGGATGAGATGATGGTCACGATCGAGGACGTGTACCAAATTTTACGGCTGTCGGTACATGGAGCTGACATCTATGCATGCTCGAGAGAGGCATATGATATACACATGGTCATGCTGTTTGGGGAACACATCATGGAGATGAGCTACCATTCAACTAGTTTTTCTTACGAGCCTTTATACGCGGCGGATGAGGGCGCACATCGGCTGGCAGTTTTGATGATGATCAGCATCACAGTCTATGCATTGTCAGATGCGGAGGGAGGCAGGTTCTCGGTGGTCATGACCAGGGTTTTGATAGACATGCTAGAGCAGCAGACAGTGTTGGCCTGGGCACCCATCTTTTTGGCCTAGGTATATAGAGAGCTATGGGGCATCAGTCAGCGGTGATGGTACAGTCTGTGTGTAAGCCACCTTATGCACTACTGGGCATTCGAGCATATTGTGGTTACCCGATCTCTTGGCCTCCCAGTGGTGATCTAGGCCAATTTCAGGGTCGGATTCAGATGATGGTGCAAGATGATGGCGCAGACGTGGGTGGATAGAGTGGTTAGGGATATTGATCACTATTGAGGGGTACTGGAGGCCCTGATTCCAGCAGATATTGTCTGGAGACCATACTTGGTGTATCCAGCATTCAGATACTAGGGCGAGCAGATGGTCGGGACTCAGAGCATGTGATGGGTCAGAGGTAGGCGAGTTGGCGAGCTTGAAAGGATCCCAGCAGAGAGAGTGCGGTGCCAGTACGGACTGCTATAAGATGTACCTCCTGCGTTCCCATAGTACAGGCAGGATGATATAGAGGCACCGCTCCCACTACTAGAGGAGACGTAGGAGCCCAATTTTGAGGAGTTGCCGGCAAGACCTAGGATAGCCGACCCAAAGTGTACAGAGGCCTACACAGCATGGTGGATAGGGCAGTACACATGCATATAAGTGGGTCCCCAGCCAGATCTACAGGCCATTACGAGGGAACGGGATACAGCTCGTGAGGAGAGGGACACTACGCGGTAGGAGAGAGACGCGGCTCAGACCCAGGTCACAGTTTTGCAGGGACAGCTGGCAGGGGTTATAGGGTAGCTAACAGAGATGACAGGTCGGGTGGTAGCGTTGACAGGGCAGGTCACTCTATTACAGGGATAGCTAGCTGCAACCCAGACACAGGCAGTAGTAGGTTAGAGCTTTGGAGGGCAGGGCCCATTGCAGCAACCATCTCAATAGCCAGCATTTTCACAGGGGGCAGGACCGTCGGCATCAGTGCACCTAGGTCAGCCACAGCCACAGGGGTCAAGACAGGGCATGGTAGCAGGATAGATGGGTCCACTGCAGACTGTATCTCTAGTTAGATATAGTGATGCGCTAGACAAGATCGCTTATTATGAGAGGGCCATCAGGGGGTTCCCTCAGATACAGCGATACTCAGAGATGCGGGCAGAGCAGAGCTGACAGAGGTCTATGTCACGAGCGATGGCTTCTGGGTCTCACAGACGGCACAGATCAGAGGGAGGAGAGGATACAGCCTCTTCCCAGCCACCACCACCACCACCACAGCCACAGCCTTGAGGGCAGACCTAGAGATTCATTTTTGATGTATATACCAGCCTGCGAGCTGTTGATGCGAGATGTATGAGAGAGAGAGACAGAGGCACAGAGTTGTGTGATTGTATAAACTATTTTGATATATATATGATGATGGTTTTGGATCATTAATGTGTTATGGATGTTTAATGTTTAATGTATTTAGCATTTTTGATTATGATGATGATGCATGTTTTGATATTATGTTTATGATTATAATGTTATGATGATTAAATGTGATGATGATAATGTTATGGTAAATGATTATAATGATGATGATGAGTTATGATAATGCTAATAATGAGAATGGTCATGACTTTTAGATTAGATGATGATGCGTAAGGGTTATGTGATAGTGATATTTTATGTTATGACCTTGCGGATTATATGATGTGAATGCTTAATTGTGTGATGATGATAATGTGGTTTGTGATTAATGATTATGATATAAATGATGAAAATGATTATGCTAAAGATTATGAAAATGTGTGATTGGCTGTGATGTGATTGGTAGGTGATGAGAGAATGGCCGAGCTAACCCCAGAAGACCCCATGTCAACTGAGTGCTACCTACATAACCCCTGTCGTTAGGGCCTCAGGCCAATGTAGTTCTCCCAAAAAGAGAGGAAAAAAATCGAAGTGGTTGATTTTTGGTCATGATAAGGATATAGCATTTCCCATATGTTCGAGGATACATGCTTGAAATGACAAGGAGGAGATGATGCTACAACGTTTTCCAGATGGTGTAAGCTGTAACATTGGTCGGGGTTTTTCATCCCTAGCAACTATCCATATTCGTGATGGATGTTTGCTAAAAATGAATTGAGGTCTATTTATGCTTCAGCAAGTATTGGTTTATGCTTAACATAAATTGTGTGGTTGAAAAGAGTTGGATTGAATAGTTTTGATAAATGATGTGGTTGAATGTGACCAAAGTGTAGGCAGAAAGTAAAAGGCATAAGTGCCCTTTTATTGACAAGGACCAAAAAGACAACATAGACAGGGGTTGTTAGAACCAAGAGCCCCATTTATGCGTTGCATCATTGACCATAGTTATGTTAGAGTGGTAATCGAATCACTTTTGACATTAAAGTGAGCTCGAAGTCCCTTGAGTAGGTGATATGATAGGAGGAAAAGGGTAACCCATTTTTAGAGTATGGATAACTTTGCCCCTTTTTATAGGAGACCCTAAGACAACTACAAGTCAAGTCCATGACCCAATTTTTTTTTTTAATAGAGTGGACTGATCAATGCGGGAAGTCCACATAAAGATGTCACCTGTTTGGTAGTCATTTGTGAAGCTGATCGATGCGGGAAACTTCTAAGAAAGTGTTGTTTGTAGCAAGATTTAGTCATAGCCATCCTTCGAGGGAGTGATCTAGACTTTGCTTTATAGATTTTGAATAGCTGTCCTTCGAGGGAGCAGTCTATTAGTTACAGCAATGATATTACAGCTGTCTTTCGAGGGAGCAGTCTGCTTTTTGATTTGATTTTGTGACCTTAGATATTTTGACATCTTGATTTAGTTTTGACAGAATATTGAGTCATGGACAAGACTTATAGAAGGTCAAGGGCTCCCTTTTATTATGACAAAGCATCCGTACATCATAAAAGGGTTGTAGAGGATTTTGTTAAGGGAAAGAGGGTGAAATGGATTAAGGATTAAAAAGACAAGGATTGCTCAAGGGATGAGTTCAAGTTAAATGTCAAGTGGATGAGTACTCGACTAACAGTAGAATGGTCGTAGATGCAAAGCATTAAGAGGCTCAGGTTCTGGTCGGCCTTCAAGAGAAGACAGACGATAAGTCCCTGATCCATACTTGTGCGTGATGATATAAGGTCTAAGCCAATTAAGAGCAAATTTGCCTCGTTTACTCCATTACATATTGGTCACATGTTGGTTCTCTTTGAGGACGAGGTCTTCGATATTGAAATCTAGTTCTCTCAAAGTTTTATTATAGGCACGTTTGATGCGATTTTGATAGACATGGAGATGATTGAGGGCAGCGGGACGACGCTCGTCGAGTAACTCAAGTTGAGCTAATCAATCTTGATGAAAGTCATCATTAGAAAGAATGTCATGGAGTGAAATGTAAAGAGACGGGATCTGTACTTCGAGAGGTAAGATAGCCTCTAATCCGTACACTAGAGAAAAGGGGGTAGCACCCATAGAGGTTCGGATGCTAGTGCGGTAGGTCCACAAAGCGAAGGGTATTTGAACATGCCAATCCCTTCCAGTGTTGTTGACCACCTTCATGAGAATTTTAGTTAAGATTTTGTTAGAAGCCTCGGCCTGCCCATTTGCTTGTGGGTAGTAAGGCGAAGAAAAGCTGAGTTTGATGCCAAATAAATCGCAGAGTTTTTGGACGGTCTTGTTTTTAAAGGACTTGCCATTGTCGGTGATGATTTGGTGAGGTACACCGAAACGACAGATGATGTGGGTGTTGATGAAGTCGACAATCTTGTCGGCTTTTGTGGAGACAAGAGGAATAGCTTCCACCCATTTAGTGAAATACTCGGTGGCAGTGATGATGGACTGATGACGAAGAGACGAATGAGGGTTAATCTCACTGTTGAGATCTAAGCCCCATTGTGAAAAAGACCAAAAATCCTGAGCGACTTGTAAGGTGTGATTGGGGAGATGAAGCAAGTTAGCATGCTGCTGACACTTGATGCAACGTCGAACATAATCGCTACAGTCTTGATGGAGAGTGGGCCAATAATAACCCAGGCGAAGGATGCGCTTGGCAACCGAGTTACCACTGAAGTGTCCGCCACAAATCCCGTCATGGGCTTGTTTAACAGTATGAGAAGCTTCAGTGGAGTTTAAACAATGAAGAAGAAGGCCGTCAAAACCTCTTTTATAGAGAAGGCCCCCTATCATGGTATAACGAGTGGTGCGCTTGATGAAAGCCCACCGCGCATTGCTAGAGAGGATGGGAGGAATGAGAGAATGAGCTAAGTAGTCCTCAAGTTGTTTATACCATACATCTTGTGAACTAGAGTCTATGGTGTGGACGAGATTGATGTCAGTGGAAATGTATGAAGGCAATGGCAGACGATGTACCATGACATAAATTCTTGATGAGGATGATGAAGAAGAAGGAATATGCAAGGCGAGGGAAGCCATGGTGTCAGCAAACTTATTCGTCGATCGAGGAACAGTCTGCAATAAGTGATGGTCGAAAGATGCTAGAAGAGTGTCAACACGGTGCTTGTACCTTTGTAAAATTTCATTTTTACAAAGATATGAACCATTGATTTGATTGACGACAAGTTGTGAGTCATCGAAGATGTTGATGGATTTGATGTTTAAAGAAAGGGCAGTTTGAAGTCCCAAAATTAAGGCTTCGTATTTGGCCATATTATTGGTACATTCAAAGTCGAGTTTGAAAGATAGGGGCATGGGTTCACCTTCATGTGAAATGAGGATGACTCCCGCACCCCCACTGAGTTGACATTTAGAGCCATTGAAAAACATCGTCATTTGGTAGAATGTGTCATCAGTCGAGAGAGTGGCGATAGATTCATCGGGAAATTTGCACTGAGAAGGTTGATTGTCGGGAAGAGGGGCATCCGCTAGTTGGTCAGCGATTGTTTGCCCTTTTATAGATTTTTGCTGGACAAATTCTAAGTCAAATTTAGCAAGAAACATGAGCCAACAAGCCATACGCTGGTTTTGATATGGTTTGGAATGCATGTATTTAAGGGGATCAGTGTGAGTGATGACAAAGGTTTTATGATTGAGAAGATAGTGACGGAGTTTGGTAGTGGCAAAGACTAATGCCAAATAGAGTTTCTCGGTATGATTATACTGAGTTTCATAGTCGACAAGTGTTCGGCTTATGTAGTAGACTACTTGCTCATGGTGTTGCTCGTCTTGATGCGCCATCATGGCACCTAACGAATGATTGGTTGCTGAGATGTAGAGGTAGAAGGGTTGGTCATCTTTTGGTGGAATAAGGACTGGTGGAGAAACCAAATAGCGTTTGAGGGCTTTAAAAGCCTCTTGGCAATTTTTATCCCATTTAAAGGAGACGTCTTTCTTGAGGAGGTGATGAAAGGGTTGGTAATGGTCAGAAAGCTGCGAAATGAAACGACGGATGGATTAGAGCTTCCCTTGTAGACTGCAAAGTTGCTTGAGATTAGTTGGAGGTGGCATTTCGAGGATAACACAAATTTTGGCAGGATCTATCTCGATGCCATGAAAAGAGACAATGAATCCCAGGAGCTTTCTGGAGAGGACCCCAAAGATGCATTTCTTAGGGTTAAGATGGACCTGGTACTGAAGAAGGCGAGAGAAGATGATTTTGAGGATAGTCAAATGGTCACGACGAAGTTTAGACTTGCCAAGCAGGTCATCGACATAGTCCTCCATGATTTTATGGAGGAGATTGTGAAAGATGTAAGTCATGGCACGCTGATATGTGGCACTTGTATTTTTCAGACCAAAAGGCATGACTCGATAGCAGAAGGTTCCCCATGGTGTAATGAAGGTGGTTTTGTGCTAATCTTCCAGTGCAATCAGAATTTGGTTATATCCTAAAAATCCATCCATCAGTGATAACATCTCATGGCCAGCTGTAAGATCAACAAGTTGGTCAATGTTTGGAAGAGGAAAGTCATCTTTGGGACAAGCTAGGTTACGGTCACGATAGTCTGTGCAGATCCAGATCTCCCCAGTTGCCTTGGTGACATGAATGATGTTAGAGACCCACTGTGGATAATCGATGGGTTGGATGAAGGAGACAGAAAGAAGGCACTAAAGCTCTTCTTTGACAAGAAGTGCAACACGAGGATGCATTTTGCAAAGCTTTTGCCTAACAAGCTTAGCCTCTAGGTTTGTGACAATGTTATGAGTGGCAATGTTAGGGTCGATGCCAGGCATGTCAACGTAGGTCCAGGCAAAGGCTTTGTAATTGTCAGAGAGAAATGTGGTATAGTCGATCTGCTCCTGAGTGTCTAAAGATTGACCAATCTTTAAGACTTGAGGAACATCAGAAGATGAAAGGTTAATGTCAATGGTTGATTCATTTAACATAATCTGTGTTTCAGAAGGGAGAGAGCGCTGAATAAAATAATCGTCGACTCCCATATAAGTAAGAATGGTGTTGTCGTCTATGCAATGGACTGTGTTGATGGTTGCCGATTCATCGTCTATCATGTTAGGATAAATGAGAGGGAGAGACTTGGGAACCCCGTTGAGCTGATAGGTTAGGGGTTCCAAGCGGATGGTGTTTATGTAAAAAAAACTAGGAGGGATGGAAACCACCGACTCCGTAGGTGAGGATGGAAGAATAGGCGAGTCTGAAAGAGATTGGTCGATGGTTGGTTTGGGGCAAAGGTTTGTGGAAGCCTCAGTGGGTTCTTGGAAACCCAGTCCATACCATTTCTTTGCGTTATCATCATTGGGTGGTTTGATAGGCCGATGAGAGCCTTATTCGTAACACCCAAAGTGAAAACCCTTCCATGCACACCTATAAAGGTAGGTATGTGCAAAGGTGGGGTTTTTTAAGAAAGGAGAAATCATATGTGAATATTTGAGGCGAGGAGGAAGGATTTGATTTAGTAGGAGCTTGATCCAGCCCCCCCATAGACAAGATTGATTCGAAGGCTAAGAGGACCATAAGGAATGACCATTCTGATCTGACAGTCATAGCTTGGGTTTCGATGAAGCTGTCCATACTCTTGAGGAGTCTGGAACATGTCTAGGGTAAGTAGGCGATATTCCCCCAGTGAAAGTCTTTGGAAGATATCATCCATGGGGTCCTTGGTTGTTAATTGAGAAGATGATGTGGTGGCAACCGTTGTTTGTGTACTAGTTGACATTTCTGCGAATGGAGATGATGTTTGGGTTGATGCCTTAAGCGGGATAAGAACATCATTGGGGCGATAGGTTGTGTTACAAGTCTTAAAAGGAGATGGGTCAGCAGGAATGACATGGACTTGTTTGTCGTGTTTAAATTTGACACAATGGTGAAGTGTTGAAGGGACGCAAGCCATGGCGCAGATCTAGGGTCGCCCTAATAGCATGTTATATTGGAATTCTCCCTCAATGATGTAGAAGAGCTCCGGGATTGTGCGTGGACCAACGTGGATATGGAGGACAACAGTGCTAATAGTGTTAGCGGTGATGTCATTAAAGGATCTAAGGATTGCGTCGGTTTTTGATACGCAATTCTTGGAAAGAGCCAATTGATCAAAGGCGTGGGTCAAAATGATATTAATGCTGGCACCCCCGTCGATCATAACTCGTTTAATACGGGTTTGATCAACGTAGGCTGTGATGAAAAGGGCAGCGTCCCGATCTTCCAAGGTAGAGGTAGGAATTTTAGAATTACTGAAAGTGATGGAGGCGACGGGGGATAAAGAATGGACTAAAGCAGCTAGTGGTTGAGGGTCTTTAGGTTGGACTTCTGCTGCCTGTAGGGCTTTGATTAGAGCCTGGCGATGCTGGGGGAGCTTTGGATAAGGTCATATAGGGTCATCTTCACAGGCATTTGGTGAAGTTGTTTTATCATAAATTCTTTGATTGCCTCTGAAGAAGGAGGTTGAGATGCACCTAAGATGGAAATCTTGGGTTTCGGTGGTTGAGGTGCCTTGACAAAAGGATAGGTCCAAAGAATAGCAGCTTTTTCTTTCGCCTTGTCCTTTTGTGACCTAGTGGTTATATGAATAGCATTGATTTCAAAGATAGTAGGTGAAGAAGGGGTTATGGTCTGTTGGTGAGATGTTGATGTGGTTGAAGAGATTGGATGGGAAGGTGTCGAGGGTTGGTCAAGAGTGTCTTCAAGGAGAAGAGTATCTTTCTCCATATAGCGGTGAATGACTGTCTTGAGGGCACAACAAGTCTCGGTATCGTGTCCTGGCGTACGATGATATAAACAAATCTTCGTATCATCGAACTAAGATGGTTTTGACTCGAGGGGTTGAAATGGCTTGATGGAAGGAAAGGTAATGCTAGAAGTCTGCAAAAGTTAGCATAATATCAAAGCATATGAACCTACTAAGGGGTCCGTGCTTGTCGATGCATGACACGCTGGTGACTTTTGCTTGGGGGATGTTGAATAAAGTTTCCGTACCACCTTTTGGTTTGATGGTGCTGTGACAGGTGAAGACGACACTTTTTTTGTGAGAGGTGCCAAATTTTTGAGAGGGGGTTGACTTATGGCTGGCAAAGGAAGTAATGGAGGTAATTTATTTTGGTTAATGGTCAGAGTAGGAAGCACGCCGATTAGAGTAGAAAGGTGAGGACCTAAGATGGAGGGCAAAGTTGACGGTGGAGGAGGGGTTCACTTCTGTGGTTTGGCAGTCTTCTTTGACTTGGTTGGAAGACTACTTTTGGTCGAGGTCTGGTCTAAGTCCACCTTCACTTGCGGATGAGTGAGGGTAGAAACAGGGCGAATGCCGAGTGACTTGGTCAGTTTAGATTAGGTAGATGCAGGTTTAGAAGCGAGGGTTTGGTTTTTGTTTAGAGTTTTGGGCGATTCTGCCTTGGAAAGATTGGTAGCATGAGACGAGAGGGCACGAGAATGTTGAAGAACTTTAAGACGCTCCCACAATCCTTGATGCTCCACTTTCCTTGAAGGGAGAAGTTCTAATTTCTCCACTAGTCGGGAAAATGATTGAGAGGATGTTGGATGAGGTTTGGATTCTTGAGAAGATGTGTTAGGTGTGGCGGTAGTCTCGAACCCAAGGTGTGTAGGAGTTATAACTGGATTGTCATTGGTCGAAGAAGATGGAGAGTCAGGTTCTTCTCTTGGTGGAAAAGGAATTGAAGAATGTGACTCCTCAAGCGGGTAAAGGGCAGAGATTATGGTGCCCTCCACTTGCGATCGAGGAATAGGTAAGGTCAGGTCCTCCATAGGCAGAAGAAAGGAGGATGGTGAGACGGGTGGTGCCGGTAAAGTTGAGGCATCCTCCAAGATGAGAGAGGTTGACGGCGAACTAACTTGAGAAAGAGGTTCGTCCACACGTGATGGACTGGTAGATGGACTAACCTCTTGAGGTTGGTTGGGGATGAAGGGCGAGACCGTATTGATCGTTTGAATGTCGTGTTTGTGCGTGTTGTCAATCAAGGTCTAGACATTATTTTGGGTCAGTGGATGGTTGGGGAATGGTTGCTTGAATATGTCGATGCCCTGGTTTGGAGGTGCATTGGAATTATCTAGAACGAGCTCACCCTTTTCAAGCATGTCTTGGATTATGTTTTTAAAGGTTTTACAGTTTTTCGTGTCATGACCTTTGACACAGTGGAAATTGCAGAAGTCATTTTCCCTATACCACACAGGGATGGCACGTGAGGGATCAAATTGTGGCGGTGGTCGAATCTGGGGGAGGTTGAGAATCCCTTGTTTAACAAGTTTTTTCAGTATAGACACATGTGATTCTCTAAGAGGAGTATATTGTCATTGTACGTATCTCTGCTAGAATTGATGGGTGGTGCTCTGAGACGTGGATGGCTCAGGTTGATTGGTTGAAGAGGGCGAAGGTCTAACAACCACAACGTTAGTTGAAGCTTTAGACTTAGGATTGGATGATGAAGGTTTAGAAGAAGAAGAGTCATTGGTCTTAGAGTTGGGGTTCTTGCTCCACAACTTAACTTTACTCTCCTTGATGGCACGTAATTCAAGTTTATGGGCTATCGTGAAGGCTTCGTCGAAGGTGCGGAAGGTCTGAACCTGTAAAGTGGAAGAAATATGTTTGGCGCAAGCTCAAGAGAATAGTTCAATAAGTTCAGGTTGCGGTAAGGAAAAGGAGAGTTGATTGATGAGGCCTCTCTAGCGAGCAACGAAGTCAGCTATTGATTCATCCTCGAATTGGCGGATAGTGTAGAGGTCTGTGATCGAGACCTTCTTGGTGATATTAATGGAGAAGTGATCAAGAAAGAGCTGGGCCAGCTGTGTAAATGTGAAGAGAGAATGGCTGGCAATAGAGCTGTACCAGTCAAGCGCAGTGCCAGAAAGGGACATATGAAATGTGCGCAAGAGCAATGCATCGTCATGGGTAATAAGGTAACAGGCATGTCTGAATGCCCGTAAGTGTTGCTGTGGGTCTTCCTTGCTTTGAAAGTGAGAAAATTTGGGAAGCTCCCATTGGTTGGGGTATGGTCTAATTGGAACGGAAGGATGAATAGGCTAATTGCAAATTTGCTCATATGAGAGAGCATTGCGTGAGATGAAAATGGAGGTCTCTAAGCTAGACATCTTATCCATCAGCATTTTGATGATATCTGCTGACAGATTGGTGGATGGAACACCTCCTAGATTATAAGGCGCTTGAAAGATATTAGGAGGGGCATATGACGTGGTTGGTTGCGTAGACGCAACATATGGGTAGCTGGTTATTGGAGCGAAAGTTGGAGCCAAGGGCATTTGTGTTATGGGGTTGGTAGGCACAAGTTGGATAGGGGCCATCAAGGATGGTTGAAGAGTAGCCATGCTTGTTGATGGGTAAACGGTTACTCTTGTGTTGATAGGTGCAAGAGTAAGGGGGATAGAGACTAGTAGGTTTTGGAAAGGTGTGGGGTTTGGTTGAGTGACTTGAGGTTGAGGGAGTACCGAAACCCCCATGGAGGTAGGTTTAGATAGAGTGGCTACGTTTTGAAGGTAAGACATGGTTGGGTTATTGGTGGAGGTGTTGTCTAGTGGCTGAATTGTAGGTGTGGTTGATGTGATTCTTGTCTCGACTAAGGAAGTCAGCATCCCATAGATTGGGTTGCCTAAGGAGTCTCGCGTTTGGCTATGCGTGAGATAGTGTTGTAAGGCTTTGACGTTAAGGTCCAAGAATCGTGTGAAATTTTGGTCCCCTTCTGGGATAATAGGAGTTTGAGGCGGGGTTGGGCGAGTAGGAGTTCTTTCAGTCTCCGAGTGGAACTCCATTATAGGACTAGTTATAGATGGTGAAGGTGGAAACGGTTGTTGACTAGCATGGTCAAGAAGGGCCTTGGTTTGACTGCGTGTCAAAACCATTCAAGGCAAGAAAGGATCAGGTTTCAAAAAATTGTGTTTTGTTAGTCTCAGAAAACCAAAATAGATGTTTAGACAGCCAAAAAGTTGGATTTTAAGCTTGTTGTTTTTGGAAAAAATAAAATGGACAGTGACCGACATCGGTATAAAAACTGATGTTGGTGAAGAAGACTGCTGATGTCGGTCAGATGACCGATGTCGGTACAGAAAAGTTATCGACATCGGTTACAGGACTGATGTCGGTTACTGTGTTTTCCAAAAATTCAGAAAAAAAGTTTTTGGAAATGAAGAAGACGTCCTTACCAGCTCAAAAAAGACAGATAAAAATAGAAAATAAGATGATGACAGACAGATCCTAGCATTAAATCCCTATAAACAATTTTATTAAGATTGTGTGGCTTATGCCTTAATGTGATGTTTGAGGAGGTTAGCTGTAATAAGGGTCCTAGAATAGGTAATCTAAAGATGGTTTTAGGTATGTTTAGGCACTCAAAAGTTTGTATTAGGTTCCGTATGGGCCTAGTGCTAAGGAGCAAGCTCCCATCACTTCACGATTCCAGTGATTAGCTGGTTTTGCTTAGCCAAAATATACTTTCCCTATAGTTTAGACTCTGCCAGACAA
This sequence comes from Torreya grandis, assembly GCA_037957365.1. Classification (NCBI taxonomy): domain Eukaryota; kingdom Viridiplantae; phylum Streptophyta; class Pinopsida; order Cupressales; family Taxaceae; genus Torreya; species Torreya grandis. Next base: position 1,477,030 of record JARHVA010002212.1, read on the forward strand.
CAGAGTTGGCTTTCCCCTTGGTGGTGAAATCCAAGTAGGATTGCTGGGATGGGTAAGGTATCTGCTGGGTGATGAAATCCCAGTCGGGCCTTGTCTCAAGTGAGTTTGATGTTTAATTGAGTGCTCATGGTCTGGTTGTGTAACATCAAGTGATCTACGATTTATTCAATATGCGTTTTACTAATTACTAAGTGTGGACTAAGAAAATGCAAGAAAGCAAGAAATAGAATGCAGTATATTTTAAAGCCCCAAATCAAAATGTTAAATTGGAATGAAAACAAATTTGAGAAAGGGTTGAAGAAGATGATTTTTTGACTAGTCTAAAAATGCAAGAAAAATAAAGAAAAAGTTCTTTTTATTACTGCTTATGATGTCTTTTTAGAAAAGAAAAAAGAGGTGAAGAGGAAGAAGCCTAATGCACCTAAATGAACAAAGAGGGAAAAGAACCCAAGGAAGGCCCTAAATGTCCCACCGGGCGTGCTAGAATGTTTCTATTCAAATTTTGCTTTCAGATTCAAAGGAGAGAAAATGAGAAACTTAAGAAGGAATGGTCAAGGCTTGATGTGTACCTGGATATAGTCTGTGCACCGTAATCTAGACGCTGTGAGTACTCCTCTTTGGCTGTGGAGGAATGACACCTACAAAGAAAAGAAACTTGGACAAAAGAAGGCGTTAGATGGATAGATGGTGGGTTGCCAAGCAAAAGCTTGATCCCAGAAGTATGAAGACTTCCTTAAGGGATATAAACCCACTAATCAATAAAAAGAAGTGTCTGATAAACAACAGAATGATAAAAAATTGAAATGATAAAAGATGGAATGAAAAAGGGAAGCAAAGGCTTACTTGAAAGAAGATGTCGAACTGATCACAGTCATCGGCGTCGGTTGGTCAAGGTGCCGACGTCGGTTAATATGCCAACGTCGGTTGGGGTAGTGACCGGCATCGATAGAGGCAAAGGTCTTTGGACGAGGTCTGGTTAGGTTTGTGGCCCGTGGACAGGGTCTGGTCAAGGTCTGGGTTTATTTGAGTGGTCTTGAGACAAAGTTTTAGGCTTGGTTGAATAGTCTGGGGTCTGGGTCTGAGAATCTAGTTGAATGGACATAGTGTATGGTCTGACAGAGGACAGAGGCAATAGGGAGATGGAGAAGTAAAGATTCAGGTCTGGTTTGGTTAACAGTCTGGTTCGAGGGGAGGGAATGCTGAATCTAATTCATAATACTTAGAAGCAAATGACTAGAAAACACAAAAAAAACACAGACAATATACTTACCTGTGCCTTGTTGAAGGTGTGCTACTGATGATTCCCATACCTGCTGTTGATGTAGCCTGTGTGGAGAACCTGTTGCTGATGGAGAACCCTAAAGCTGTTGCTGCACCTGAAGGAGAGAGTGAGAGGCTTGACTGAGAGATTTGGCAGATTGACGGATGGTCGAAGACTAAAGATTCAAGGATTCGTGATTTGCTTCTGAAATTAGCCGATTGTGATTGGGGTCGTCACAGGGTCTGAAAAGTTGGTTAAGTATAACCGACGTCGGCGATTCCGCCAGCGTCGGCCGACATTTGACTGACGTCAGCGGGTTTAGAACGGGCAAAAAAAGCCACCAAGCCCATTTTTCATCTGCCAAGTGCATTATCCGTTGGAGAATGTCAAGGTTGGGCTAAATACGCACGAGAGTTTGTTAGGCAGTTAGAGAGAAGTAGGAATAGGTCTTGGGTGAGTCATAGGATAGGAATTAGTCCAAGGCGAGGTGTCCTAGGTGAGGTGTCATGGGTGATGTGTCCAAGGAGGGGGGGTTAATTCAAAATAAGTTTATTATTTTAAATTAGTAATTTTTAGGAATGGGTTAGGAATGGACCAAGGGGAAAGGTGACCAAGGGTTAGACACTATTTTGGTGTCTACACAATTTGTTCTTGGTCTTGTTCTGAATAAGGTGGTGTGTTAACCAATGGATCTTGTTTTGGTGCCCCTAATTGAGTATTATAAGAGGAATAAGAATCCATCTTATAAGGAATATTATCTGTGTAGGTGTATTACACCATTTATTCTTGTGCCACCACATTATTAATCCCTGGATTGTACATGAGTCCACTATGAGTGCAGGAATACATGTTGGAATCCATAGTCAATGCTTTGTGATATAAGGTCAAAGAGTTATAAAAACTCTAAAAAGAAAAAATCTAAAGCAAATTGTGTTACAACTTGGTCTAGATTCATCAAAAGGATCAAAAGGTTTATGCAAAGATTTGTGAGGAAACAAGCTAGCATGAAGTATCTTAACATTTCATTGTTCACACAAAGATAAGCAAGTAAATGGAACAAAAATTGAAATGTCAAACTCTAAGGTCAAAGTGTTTCAAATCAGTCTAATCTAGGAATTTAAAAGTTGATAGGTCTCTTGGCCAAATGCGGCATCAAAAGCTAGGCTCAAAAAAGGTACATGTTAGGACTTTTGACCAAACGGAGTCAAAATGTAGACTTTAAAAATAGATGAAAGTTTTAATCTAATGGATTTAAAACACTTTTAACAAATACTAGGCATTTGATTCTTGGTCATGAACTTGATCAACTAGGTATAAGGTACAAAACAAAAGTCACTTTAGAGATAGCTTATTTTCTAAAAAAAAAGGTATTAAACTTGGTTCTTTTAACAAATAAGCTAGACAAAAGTGAGCAATATAACTATGCTTTAGACAAAGGATCACAAAAAGTACACTCGGATTGGTCTGATGTAGTAAAAAATTTAAATTCTATGCAAGAGGGTCTATGAAACAATATTTGAAATGTTTTGGGTAGCATAACGACGCTACACTACCCAAAAGGTGTGACAAAAAAGTTTATTTCAAAAACTCTCATGCAAGTGTTTAGCACAAAATGGCTTAAGTCTATCAAGTGATGACAATTATTATGAGTCTTAAACATCCTTCAATCTAAATTGAAAATTAAATCTAAGTTCCCTCAAGTTTAGTGCAAATGGCAAACCCACTTAACACATTAACCCTATGAACTTATAAAGGTGCAATTCTGAATTTAGATTATAAGTGGACTTAAAACAACTTTGGTAAAGGTCTAGACTCAATTGGGCAGCATAACTATGCCAAAGTGGATGATATGACTCCCAAGATTTTGATGAAGTTTGAACAAGGCAACTTAATGTTTTCACATGGGCAACATAACACCTCTTTATTCAAAGGAAAATTAGGACTATGTGTTTGGTTTGAATTATCTATTTACACCAAGTTTTGACTTCAAACAAGACTTTAATCTAGGACAAGACCAACTAATTAATTGCTCTTAGATTCTAAACTAACAAGGTTGCTTGGTATTGTTGGAATCCGTCAATATATGTCATTTGAGAGGATTTTAAGTGTTCATCCAAAAGTAAATACACATTATATGATACCTTCTCTCAAATGATAGTACTGTGACATGGACCTTGAGATGCACCTTGCACCAACAATACTTCTATAACAAGTAGAGATATATCTAAGATCTAACAAGTTTTCAAATGTTCTAGGGGAATCGATTTCACAATGACTTTCATGCCAAATAATGCAAAAGAAAAGCATGGATTTTGGGTTCGTATCACTTTCCTTGTTGTAAAAAGGTCTAGTCTTTTTTTTAAGCACTATATCCTACTATTCGCTCAACGTAGTGTGATGTCCAAAGTGCTACTACATCTTGTGTGCAATTCCAATTAAAAACCAATTGCAGTCAATACCGAGAGGTGAAACCTTGGGTCAAAGCTTCCCTAAAGAACTCATGGGAGGTGATGAAGTCCCCCTCACAAACCATGTTTGCATAAAAATAAAGAAAGCATGAAAGTAGAAAGACTTTAGGGTCATTTTCAAGGTCACCCAAACTTTGATGAGTTTTTGGGGAGTGTTTCAAATGACTTTCTTTCTAAGCCTTGGAATAGGCTACTTGTAATAGGAATGGCACTTTTGATTTCAAAGGTTCCCTAAAGGGGACAAATGGAAGAGCGTACATGCAACACCCCTCTTTTTTCCAAACAAAAATTTAACTTAAAAAACTAAGTAAATACAGAAACTTGAAAAAGTGAGTTCATTTTTAAACTCAAATGGAAAATGAGGTGGTGTTCATTTGACCCCTTGGTCTTAGTTGTAACTTTGAAAAATAATGCTAAAAACTCACTTAAGCACTTAAATACTAATTTAAGCACCGAAAATAATGTTCCTAATTCATTTTAAGCATGCAAAAGGTGATATAAACATGTTTTTAGCAAATGTCAAGCTTGGTCCTGCAACAAAAATGTTAGCATGTCCTTTAGCCTTGAAGTTCTTTTAGGTCTGAAACAATGAACTTTAAAAAAAGAGCTCTCAGGTTTGCATTTTAAGAAAAACATAGTGATCGACGTCAATTATATAACCTATGATGGTTACACTGGCTAACCGATGACAATTATCTAACTGACATCAGTTATACCAATAGTGATCGATGATAGCTATCCAATCGATGTCAATTTTACTAATCAATGTTGATTACTATGTAAACCTATGGCAAACAAAAATGGTAAAATAAAGTTAGAAAATTAATTTGTAAGAGTTTTAATGATCCAAGTGAAGATTTTAAAGTTGTAAAATGATATTTTTCATGTGTGGGATGCATCTAGTCCCATCGGGTGTGCCATATGTGAACTAAAAATTTGGCTTAAAAGAGGATGGTTAGTATGGTGTTAGTTTCAAAGTGAAAACAAAATGAAAGAAACACACTAACTAGCATAACATCTCTAGGCCTAAACACTAGGGAGAGCTTAGCTAACAAAAATGAATAAAACACAACTAAAATGAAAAATAAACCTTCTTTTACCTCCCTTGGATGCTCCAAAATGGTTGTTGTAGTGGCTTGCTTGGCTTATGCTCATGAAGTCCTTGGCAATGGAAGCTTGTCTACCTCCATCTCTCTTTGACACCTTTGGATTTGGCTTGGCTTGGCTTGGAATCAATTTGACATGGTAACACTAGTTTTTTGAAGCTTTTGGAATCAATCCTGTATTATAACTTTACACAAATTAAGCTTATAAATGATGTGGTAAGGCATCCTATTTATATATTTTTGAAATTGTCTATAATCAACATGAACCATCCATCTCAAGATTGAGATGTGTGGCTAAGGATTAAATGGAATTATGCAATTAAAATTGATAAATAGGCTCATCAATATTTGGGATAGAGGAGAAATTAAGAGGTATGGAGGGTTTTGATGAGGCATGGGAGGCATGAATCTTGATATTTACGACATTTATGGCCTAACGATGTCTTCCCAAAAAAGAGGTCACCTGATGATGCATATATTCAATATTCATTTTCAAAATAAATTATTCAACAAGTTTCCATGGATTTCTTGATTAGGCTCTAATTTGGTTTAATTAGCTCTTAAGCATGTTTAAGCACTTTGTGCATAGATTACTCAAATTGACTAGAATACCTTGTTGTTGGTCCAAAATTTGATTGGATTAGAATTGGAAGTCACTATCAGATGTGTTGGATGTATTATCCCATTTAGGATGTTACTGATAATAAATAATGAAGGCACATGTCTTATGTAAGAGATTTTATAGGAAAGAGCAATCTAGAGCACCCAGGTACAAATTTGGTATTTTGACTCAAAATGATCTGATCAAAGTTAGCTAGCCCACAAATTACATTGCCCCATTTAGTGATACCCTAGCCAAAATTGGCACTTGAATATGTCAATTTCAAATATTTTAATGTGTTTTAGTGTTTTTAGGCCAACTTATGCATTTTGGTGGAAATTGGTCAAAATTTTGATTGGAAGTTATCGGTGGCCAAATTTAAGTGTCTACAATGATCACCCTAAGTATCGATGGTTAGGCTTGACCATCGATGGCCAAGTTTCCACCACTTGAATAATCAAACTCCAACTTCAACTATGACTTGCTTTTTTATATTTATCTCATCCAAATCATGTATGAACTAATGCATGCAAAAGCTAAAAATAAACTACTTGTTGAGCCTCTTATTAACATACTATTGCACCTCTCATTCCTTCCAACAAAAAGAGAGGAGGAAAGGGTGAATCTAGATCCAAAATCAAGCAATCATCAATGACATCCAAATCCAAAACCTCTTGTATCAACATTTTATTTTACTGGTATTCTCCCAGTAAACTAAAAAGTATGATAGAGAGCTGAAGTGCTACCATCCATCAGCCAACAACCAAGTATCATTACTCTATTGAAATTGGTTTAGGCTCTACCAATCCCTCAACTATTCATTAGATCAATAATCAACAAGCTAAGTATCTATTTTCAATCATTTAGTTACTTTATTTCTATTTCATAATCAACCTAGCCCAAACCCATCTCTTAGAATCCCATTATGTAACCTCATCTAAATAGACATTTCTTGACCAGACCCAACCCAAATTTTATCCCAATCGATGATGGTTACCTCAACCATTGATGGTTACCTTAACCATTGATGATCACTCCAACCATCAATGATCACTGTGTAAAAAAATAACAAGCTATTTTTACCTACCAAACCTCAACCAAATCCCAATCTCAGACCCTCTACCTGACCATAGAACCCTGCCCTATTTTCTAAACCATACTTGAGCTATTTATAATTAGTTTTGACTCATTGCTATAATTATTCAACTTCATCTATTATTTTATTAAGCACTTGTACTTAATTTTAGTATCATCTATTGTTTATGTAAGTACTTTATTTTTTAGAACTTGATTGTTTATAAGTGTGGATTAACAACCTCCAAAGAACCTTGTGCTTCTTAGATCTATCTTGTTAGACAATCCACCCTACTATCTAACTAATCAACTATTTCTTTGAGTGATTTCTTATTTACAAGTCATTCCTCCCAAGCCAAAGAGGAGTATCTACACTCATCTAGATCAATGCTCATACAACATATCAAGTTTTTCTATCATACCCTTCTCGAATTTCTTTTTCTCTTCCTTCTAAGAACATAATTTTTTTATCTAAAACATTCTAGCATGCCTAGTGGGACCCTTGAGACTTTTATTTGGTTCATAGTCACATCTAGGTGCTTATTATTCTTATCTTTCTACTCAGACAATGAAATCAAAATTTCACTTTAGGCTTAAAATTTATTACATCCATTGTCTGCTTGCTTATTTTAGCTCACATAGCCTAATTAAAGAAAAGTAATCAGTCATAATTTCACTCTTGTTACACACACAAGACCAAACCACTTACATCTAATCAAGCATCAAACATTGACATAAGACCTGACTAAGATTTCATTACATAGTAGTCACCTTTATCAACTATTTTACTTAAATTTCATCACCAAGGGGAGAACCAACTCAGGTCTCTAGTTGAGTATAATCAATGATAACTGATATATCTTGGGTAATCACCTAACACCCTTATGATTTTGGTGTGTGAAATGAGAGGGTAGGCCCCAATATCAAACCATGTGTTGGTTCCAATACAGAGCTATTTGAGATCCTAAACACAACTTGAAACCAACCATAGACTTCTTTTCTAGTACTTGCTCTACAAGCGAAGTTGGATCACACAATTCTTAAATCTTAAGGCATAAGCCACAAGAAAGACTAAAAAGAATTTTAAGACTTAATGTGCTTTAGTGTGTGTTTTATTTCCTTGATATTTTAATGTCTTCTCTTTGAGTTGTGAGAATTTTTGTATCCTCTTCTTTTACTTACTTGCATGGTTTTAACTAGGCAACAACTAAGAAACCAAGTAAATTAGGACCCACATCCTAATCATCCATCTTCCTCTTCTCCCTCATCCATAGAGTACATATCAAATACATAAAGTTCTTTTCATTCTTATGAGAGTCTTATTATCCCTCAGATAGTTGCCTAAGGTGATGCAGACTTCACCACATTTTTGGATAACAACCCCATGGCCCTTCAGCATTACCTTAACACCATATCCCACCATACCTCTGCTTTGATTCCACCTATTGACCATTCATATGACATGCCATCCCACATTATGGGTGACACTTATGTAACCACCATCTCCACCCAACCCCTAGTCACCCAAGCATCATCCTATACCAATAACCACATATATACTACCATTAAAAACCAACCCACATAACCAAACAACACCCAAGCACCTTCTTCCCTAACTAATAACCCTCATAGAATAAGAGCAATCCAACCTTTAGGCATTGGTACTTCCTTTACTATATGAATACCCTCTACTAGTGCCACTATCATTTTTCTCATTTCTAATCCACCTACCTCCACTCCATTACAAAGCTTGGTGGTTCCCATACCTTATACCCTTCCACCCATTAGTACCAAAGTGACCACCTACCCTTTATCTACTAACCCAACCATACCTCCTGCCCAACCTACATAAATGTCTCAACAATCACCCATCACACAAAACTAGAACTACATCCCTAACCCATAAGCGTATGTACCCCTACCTTCCACCCAACCACCTATCTCCATGTATTCATATGTAGCATCATCTCAAATATCCATGAACACATACCAATATGTGGCCACTTCTCAACCCCCCACCAACTATCCATATGTTACACCTACCCAAACCCAACACAACCTACCTTACAACTATGGTGGTGTACAAACCCAAACTGACCTTATCAAAATGTTAATGAATAAAACAAATACTTTAGAGTCATCTATATCTAGAGCCCATAATATTTTATCATATGACCAAATCTATAATGAACCAATTCACCCATTCATCCCCATTCAACCATACCCTCCTCAATGGGAACTTTTGAAGTTTTCAAAATTTTAGAGTAAGGGGGACCCCTAATAACACCTGAGAGCATTTAGGCATTCATGTTATAGGATCACCTATGGTGATGCTCTCCTTATTCATACCTTCCCCATGTATTTATCATGTTTGGCGCTATCCCTCTTTTCCTTTGCCCAACTAGCTCAGATTTTCTTAAATCATTTTTCCATAAACATATCTAATAAAGTCTCCATCATTGATCTCTACTCCATTCGACAATTTGATGATGAATCCATTGCTAATTTCATATACCATTGGAGAATTTTGATAAAGTAAATCTCCTTCTCTCTACCCTAACTCAAAATAATCAAACTCTTTGCTCAAGGTTGTACCAACACATTTCCTCTACCTTATGGGTTCAAAGCTTCAAGGCCTTTGATGAACTTTCACCATGGCATGAAAACTAGAGAATAGAGCCATTGATAAGGGGAAGGTGAAATTGAGAAACATGAATTACACCTTCAAATCAAATGAGGCTTCCCCATCTAAACCCAATAACCAAACCAATACTAATTCCAAGAACAAGCAAACCGTGAATGTGGTTGTCTTTAAGACCGCCCCTTCGCCCATTGTTAACCAATATAACTCTTCCAATTCTTCCAATCAAACTACCAGGAACCCAAACTGCAACACCCAAAAATAATTTACTCCTCTTAGGGAATTGTATGCTTCAGTCTTGGAGAAATTGCTAAAAGAAAATATCATATAGCTTCCCCTAATTAAACCTCCACAACAATTCAATTCTTCTCATCTTGTACCTAGTTGGTACAAGGAGAACAAATTATGCATCTTCCATTAAGTCATTGGACATGAAATTATTATATGTAACACCTTCAATAACATTATCCAAAATCTCATTGACAAGGGGGAACTTCTGCTAGATAATCCCAACGTACCCCTTAACCAATCTCTTGACATCTTTAGACAATGATTTCCCAACCACACTCCTTCAGCCAACAATAAAAGCAAAGTAGAATCTTCTCATGCTTATGAAGCCCATACTATCAATACGATTCTTGTTGAACTTATTAATAAAAATACCATCGACCAAATCACCTCTTTCTCCACTCCACTTATTGAGGTAGTGGAGTCACCAACCTCTCTTTTAATATGCATATCATAAGAGGAAACCCTTCCCACTTTATCATTTTCCTCAATCATATAACAATCTACCCTTCCTTTAGAAATCACTCCTAAGGAAGAAACCAGTTTGCCTACACCTCCTATCAAGGAGTTACCTTATTAGATATTATAACCTCTAGATCAAGGAAAGGATTAGGTATTCCTTTTTCCTTCTCAAATCTTGAGCCTATCCTTTGCATCCACTATCAAAGGATTCAGACCCATCTACAAACCCTTCTCCAAACTAGTTAAAAGCTTAGAATTCATATCCAATCCTATCTTAGACTGGACCACCTTTTAGAAACAACTTAGACTCCCATATAAAACTAAGCAGGAGCCCTCTTTGTCAAAATAACCTACTCTTTCCACTACCAAATCCACTATCACCACAACCTAACCTTCAAACACCTTTGCCCATCAAACCATAATAACACCACTAGAACTAAACTTGCCCAAAGTAACCAAATCACCTTCTACCATTCTAACCAAACCCATAAGAACCTTATCACATTTCCTACCCACAAAATTACTCACCCATAAATAAAGTTGGACCTAAATCCACTAAACCTATTAGACAAACCCCAAACTAAGCCAACAAAGAATGTAAAACCACCTATGAGCCCAAAATCCAAAACCTTCCCCTCTCTACATTACCCTCTATTTTGGGACATCATCTATCTACCTTAATTGGGAAACCAACCATCCCAATGAACACTTTACCACCACTCTTGGTTAGACCATCACTCCTTTCATCCACACCTATGATCACCGAACCAGCCATGGACATACTTGTTATCTCCCAACTGAATATAAATAAACTACTTATCTTTCAAATGTCTACCCAAACACTTTATAACCCCAAACCCTTAACCTCTCTACCAAAACCCAAACCATCCACCAAGGGCACCCCTTCACCCAAATTTATGACCATCAAGACCACTTTTAAAAGGACTTTCACTCGTACTGCTAGGCCTAAGCCTCCCATGCCTCTAACACCATTAATCAAGTATTACTCCACCATCTTATAGAGGCTATTGGAAACATCTTGTTTAACCTTTCCACCTATCAGACCATTTTACCCACACAGTCCTAAACCATCTTGGTATAATGACAAGCTAATATGTTCATACCATATGACACTTGGGCATGACATGGAAAACTATAAATTTCTCTAAGCCTTGGCCCATCAGCTATATCATGAGGATGACTTGTTATTAGATGAAATCCTTATGAGCCTGACATCGATCCAAGAACCAAAGGCTATCGACCAACACCTACCTACTGTAGACACCTAAATCTGGCCACCAATAACCTCCAACCAAGATTTTGGCTAATTTCCATCTAAAATGCATAATTTGGCCTAAGAAATCTAAAACATGCTAAATGATGTGAAATTGACATATTCACATGTTGATTTTGGATACGGTATCCTTAAATGGGGCAATGCAATTTATGGGCCAGTTAACTTTGATCAGATCATTTTGAGTCAAAATGCCAATTTTGCACCCAAGTGCTCTAGATTGATCTTTCCTATCAAATCTTCTACACAAGACACATGCCTTTGTTATTTGTTATTGGTAACATCCTAAATGGGAATGCAGACCCAACACATCTAACATCTCCTTCTAATTCTAATCTAGTTAAATTTTGAACCAATAACAAGGCATTCTCATCAATTTGAGTAATTTATGCACAAAGTGCTTAAACATGCTTAAGAGCATATTAATACAAATTAGAGCCTAATCAAGAATTCTATGGAAACTTGTTAAATATTAATTTTTGGAAATGAATATTGAATATCTGCATCATTCGGTGACCTCATTTCTTGGGAGGACATCCCTAGGCCATAAATTCTACAAATATTAGAATTCATGCCTTCCATGCCTCATCAAGCCTTTCATGATGCCCTTCATACCTCTTAATTGCTCCTCTATCCCAAATATTGATGAGCCTATTTATCACTTTTTATTACAAAATTGGATTAATATTTAGCCACACATCTCAATCCTAAGATGGATGGTTCAAGTTGATTCTAGACATTTGTAAAAATTTATAAATAGATAGGCCATAAACATCATTTCCAAGCTTAATTTGTGCAAAGTTATAATGCAATATTGGTTCCAAAAGCTTCATTACAATTAGTGTTACCATGCCAAATTGATTCCAAGCCAAGATAAGCCACAAGCCAAAGGTGCCAAGGAGAGATGGAGGCATCCAAGCTTCCATTGCCAAGGACTTCATGAGCACAAGCTGAGAAAGTGATTACAACAAGCATTTTGGAGCATCCAAGGGAGAAAAAATAAAGTTTTCTTTTACATTTTAGTTGTGTGTTTCATTCATGTTTGTTAACTAAGCTCTCCCTAGTGTCTAGGCCTAGCGATGTTATGCTAGTTAGTGTGTTTTTTTCATTTTATTTTAATTTTAGAACTAACACCATACTAACCATCCTTTCTTGAATCAAATTCCTAGATCACATAATGATATGCTGGTGGGACCAGATGCATCTCACACCTAAAGAAGATATTTTTACAACTATAAAATATTTATTTGGAGCTTTAAAACTCTTGTAAATTGATTTTCTAACTTTATTTTGCCATTTTTTGTTTTCCACGGTTTTACATAGTAACTGACATCAACAAGTAAGACCAACATCAGTTTGATATCTTAACTAATGTTGGTTGAAAAAATCGGCATCGGTTATATACCTGTCAAGATGGTCATAGTGGTATAGTTGATGTTGATTAGATAACCAACATTAGTTAGCTAAAATAACCATCATCGGTGGTAATAACCAATGTCGATCACTGTGTTTTTCTTAAAACACATACCTGAGAGCTATTTTCCCAAAGTTCATTGTTTCAAGCTAAAAAGAACTTCAAAGCTAAAGGACATGCTAACATTTTTATTGTAGGATGAAGCTTGATATTTGATCAAAACATGTTTAAATTACCTTTTCATGCTTAAAAATTAATTAGGAACCTTGTTTTGGTGTTTGACAAAGAATTTAGAGGTTTTTGGTGAAGTTTTTCAAAATTTTCAATTTAGACCAAGGGGTCAAATGAACACCACCAAATCTTTCATTTTAGATTTGAAATTGAACACACTTATCAATTCTTGTTTGCAATAATTGTTTAATCAAGATTTTGTTTGGCAAAAAGAGGGATGTTGTGTGTATGCTCTTCCATTTTTCCCCTATAGGGAACCCTTGGACTCAAAAGCACCATTCTTATTACAAGTAACCTAGTCCAAAGATAGAAATAAAGTTGTCTAAATCACTCCCCAAAAACTTGTCAAAGTTTGGGTGACCTTAAAAATGACCCTAAAGTCTTTCTAATTTCATGCTTTCTTTATTTTTATTCAAACTTGGCTTGTGAGGGGGAGTTCATCACCTATCATAAGTTATTTAGGGAAGTTTTGACCTGAGGTTTTATCTCCCAATATTGACTTCATTTGGATCCTTTGGAGTTACACATGAGATGTAGTGGCACTTTGGACGTCACACTACATTGATCGAACAACAGGATGTAGTGGTTGCAAAAAAGACTAGACCTTTTTGCAATAAGCTAAGTGATATAAACCCAAAATCTGTGCTTTTATTTTTCATTTTTTGGTATGAAAGTCATTATGCAATTGATTCCCCTATATCATTTAGAAATTTGTTAGATCTTATACAAATCCCCACTTGTCATGAAAGTATTGTTGGTGCAAGGTGCACCTCAAGGTCCATGTCGTAGTACTGTCATTTGAGAGAAGGGGGGTGTAAAAACCCTACTATATAATGTGTATTTACTTTTTAATGAACACTTAAAATCCTCTCAAATGTTGTATATTGATGGATTCCAACAATACCAAACAACCTTGTCAATTTAAGAAGTAAGGGAAATTAATTAGTTGGTCTTATTCTAGATTAAAGTCTTGTTTGAAGTCAAAATTTGGTGTAAACAAACAATCCAAACTAAACACATAGTCCAAATTTTCCTTTAAACAAAGAGGCATTATGCTGTCCATGGGAGATCATCAATTTTTCTTATTCAAAGTTCATCAAAAGCTTGGGAGTCATATCATCCACTTTGGTATAGTTATGCTACCCAATTGAGTCTAAACCTTTACCAAAGTTTTTTGAGTCCACTTATAATCTAAAGTCAGAATTGCACCTTTATAAGTTCATAGGGTTGATGTGTTAAGTGGGTTCACCATTTGCACTAAACTTGAAGGAATTTAGGTTTAATTTCCAATTTAGGTTGAAGGTTGTTTAAGGCTCATAATCATTATAATCACTTGATATACTTAAGCCATTTTATGCTAAACACTTACACTTTGATTTTATACACCACAACATTTTGAGTAAAAAAAGGTAGTGTTATGCTGTCAAAATTTATGAGAAAATGTCTTTGCCTTAAAAAGTTTTGAAACAAACTTTTTTTGTCATACCTTTGGATTAGTATAGCATCGTTACACTACCAAAAACATTTCAAATATTGTTTCATAGACCTTATTACATAGAATTCTAAATTTGTTCCTATAATTTTGGACTAATCCAAGTGTACTTTTTGTGATCTTTTGTCTAAAGCACAGTTATACCACTCACTTTTGTCTAGCTTATTTGTCAAAAGAACCAAGTTTTATACCATTATTTATGAGAAAATAAACTATTGGTAAAGTGCCTTTTGTTTCATACCTTATACCTAGTTGATCAAGTTCATGACCAAGAATCAAATGCCTAGTGTTTGTTAGAAGTGTTTCAAATCTGTTAGATTAAAAATTTCATCTATTTTCAAAGTCTAGCTTTTGACACCGTTTGGCCAAGAGTCCTACCACATGCCTTGTTTAAGCTTAGCTTTTGGTGCCATGTTTGGCCAAAAGACCTAGCAACTTTTAAGTTCTTAGATTAAACTAATTTAAAACACTTTTACCTTAGAGTTTGGCATTTTGATTTTTGGTCTATTTACTTGCTTATCTTTATGTGAATAGTGAAACATTAGATATTTTACACTAGCTTGTTTCCTCACAAATATTTGTATAAGCCCTTTGATCCTTTTAAAAAATCTAGACCAAGTTGAAAAATCATTTGTTTTAGATTTTATCTATTTTAGAGTTGTGAAACTCTTTAACCTTTTATCACAAAACATTGAATATGGATCCCAACATGTATTCCTACACTCATAGTGGACTCATGTACAATCTAGGGATTAGTAATGTAGTTGTGTACAAAAAAATGGTGCAAGACCCCTATGCAGATAATATTGCTTATGAGATGGATTCTTATCCCTCTTATAATACTCAATTAAGGGCACAAAGCCAAGATCTATTGGCTAATTATTTGGTTAACACACCACCTTATTCAAAATAAGACCAAGAACAAACCATGCAATACTTAGCTATAATACCCAAAGTGGATGAGCTAGTTCTTCAAAAATAATATTATACTAATACAACTTCCACGTATGATCCATTTTTTTTTGAGTGACATTTGTTAGAGAACAAAGACAAGATTTTGGTTAGAGCCTTAGAGGTAGGGTCCAAGTTTCCAGTAGACTTCCCCCATGATAATTTACTAAGTCTAGCAAGAGTGCGCCACAATATAGTTTATGATCAATAGGCTTCTTCTAGAAATCCTATGGATCTAGTCCAAATAATGTATTAAGGCCCTAATATATCCAATCGAGGCAAAAAAATTATGGAAGATGACTTTAACTAAATGTAGATAGCATATCAAACCTACCTAAATCTAGCACACAATTTCAATCAGATGAACATGGTAAGTAAGCCTCTTATTGACCTAGTACCTTTAATAGAAATGTTGATAGAGTTAATTGGACAAGAGAATTTGAGTTTTTACCCATTCATACAAACCGATTTTCTTGATAACTTGATGCATATTCCTATTATTGAAGAAGTGTCTTTGGCCTATACACAAAATAGTGAGCCAAATGTAGTGGACAATGTATAAATAATGTCTAATCCTGATCCAAATAGTACTCACACAAAAAAATAGACAACAACATGTGCTTATAGTTAATCCCATTAGTAAATTACCATACCAAATAATAGGAGTTTCTACACCCCAACCTTAATCGGTTGCTTCCTCAAGTGTACAACCTATGGGATTGGGTAATCAAATAATAGATAATGTCATGCCTTAATGATAGAATGTGATGAATCCTCCTCCTCAACAAGTGATGAGTAGTATTCCAAAACAACAGACATAATCTAGTGTATCAACATAACAAAGGACAAATATATTTCCACCTCAATCAGAGGAAACTAATGTTCCACCTTACTAGGTAATGATAAACATACTTCTTCAGTCATAGACTAATATGTCAATTCAAAACCAAGTAATGATTAGTCAACAATGTGAAAATATTGGTTAGTGATAGTTGTCAAATATGTAACCTATTTTCACTTCCTCATAGGGATTCATGCAACAAAGAGGTCCTCATATTTCTCAAGTACCTACTAGACAACTGTTGGTTCAAAATGTGCCACAAATTTAGAGACAGGGTCTTGGTCCACAAGTTCCCACTCCACAACAAGGTTTGATTAATTGGTAACATGTCCATTTTCAACTAAAATAGGCACAATATAGTTATATCCCTCCATCCCAACCACAAAATCCTCCAAGGTAAACCTTTATTGCCAACCCAAACTAGAATATCATGTAACCAAATGTATAATTTCATGTACATCCTAATCCACATATGCGTATTCCTGATCCATTCCCCAACCAAACCAATATACCGCAATAGGTATCCCCATCATATCTATGTCAAAGTTTCCTACTTGTGACCTCCCAACCATTTACCCAAACCAATATTCTCCCTCAAACCAATATTCCTTCTAGTTTCCTATCAGAAAAATTACAACAGATGAAGGATGCAATTGCTGCCATTTAGATTGGGAAGCAGAATAAAAACTTCAAATTGGATGACATGTGTTCCTATCCATTCAAAATGGAGTATTTATAGATCCTATTTCCTCTAAGATTTGAACCACCAAAATTTGACAAATACAAAGGGAAAGGTGATTCCAAGGCTCATTTGATCGAATTTTGTGTCACATGTCAACCAGTGGAATATAGTGACATATACCTTTTGCTGTTATTTCCAAGGAGATTGATTGGACAAGCCTTGGAGTGGTTTTTAAAGTTTCCCAATAATTTAGTAATGGACTTTGATGATCTTTCTGATAAATTTGTGCATCACTTTTCCTATAATCTCGAGCATGAGATTTTATTAGTGGACATGGCACAAGCAAAGAAAAAGGTTGGGGAGAGTTTTGAAAGTTATTTAAAATTATGAAGAGCCATTGAAAGCCATTTCACCCATAGTTTAATAGATAAATAATTATCCGCTGTGTTCCATTTCACCCATAGTTTACTAGATAAATAATTAGCCACTGTGTTTACTAAAAAATTTCATATTGAGATAACTTATCATCTGGAACTACAATGTGCACATACTTTCAAAAAGATCATTGAAAAAGGTTTGTTAATCGAGTGGGTGATCATCAATAAAGGAGTCATCAAACTTAATTCTACCAATCATGGAAATGGTCAACACAACATCCTATTCAAATGTAAGTAACACAACTGGCACAAGCCAATAACCAAAAAATACTGAAACAATTCAACCATAATAAGAATGTTGTGGGAAATGGAGTAGACAAATCCCATCATGTCCAAACTGTGTAAACATCATCCACACCACCTTTTTAGCTTACTCCTACCCAAAAATTTCTCCAACTAATGCTGCAAGCATAACAACCAAAACCTGGACAACAAATACAACAACCATTACCATTGCAAACTACTCCTCTTAAGAGAACCATGCCTACACATCATGTATTTAGTAATCTATGAGGACCTATTGAGTCTATATTTTTCAAGCTTGCTTCTACTAATTTAATTAGTTAGCCTATACCAAAGCATTATCTGCAAAGCATTCCTTATCCTGATTGGTACTGTGAAAATTGATTTTGTGACTATCATCGGGTCAACGGGTATAACCTATGAAGATGTGTCCAAATCAAGCATTTAATGAAAAATATGTTGGAGAATGAGGAGATAACATTAGATAATGGTGCTTCTACTTTCAATCAAATTCTTGAGATTTATCGAAACCCCTTTCTTTGACCTAATAATTAGTAACAACATAGTAATCAATAACAATAATGGCTAGTGCAACAACAAAATTAACAGTATCAAAATCAAAGGCTAAACTAGTAGAATCAACAAAATCAAAAATAGAATCCACAACGATAGAATAATGGACAAAAAGAAGATCAAAATGGTAATGACCAACAAACTTACCATGTAGTTGCAAATGAATACAATTGAGTTTTAGGTCATATTGCATGGGGTAGCATTAATACCATCTCCATTAATCCTAGACCAAATACTAATCAACCTAGACCATTGCTAAACAACAATATTCAACCAAATTATATGGATATTCCTTCTTTGACCTAGGAGTGCAAACAGGCAAACCAACAAACTAGGACTTCCCCTTTTAAATCTTATATTGACAACTCATTCTCCCCATGTGACCACATGCAAGTGCAACAACAATTGAGACTTGTCCTATCTAGTTCCACACTATTTCTAACATTGGTTAGTAATGATAGTATAGTATTTAATCCCAATTGTGCAATCATAACTTAGAGGTCAAAGATTACTATCCCAAGCCCATAACCATCCACCACTTTTCCTATCATCCAACCAACCATTCAACCTCAAAATAAACCATTCACTACTAACCAAGACAAGAATTTTGATATTGTGTAATAATTATAGAAGATACTAGCACAAATTTCTATCTTAGATTTACTATGAATGTCAATAAGCTATAAGAACATCTTGAATGAGTTTTTGATCCAATCCACTATTTTTAGTGGCATGTCCCTTAATAAGTTTCAAGCTTTGGTTGGACACCTAGCTCTGACCCAATAAGTCACATTCAATCAAAGCGATATGTCTTCCCTTGGTCCACGCCGTAATAATCCATTATACATAGAAGTTTATATAAGATGGAATAAAGTGAAACATGTCCTTATAGATAATGGATCCAATGTCAACATAGTGTCCCTAAAGCTCATCAAGATTCTTGGGTACATAATGATAGATCTTCAGCCAGAAATAATAACTATTAAAACCTATGATAATCAGGAAAGAGAGTCACAAGGTACCATTAGTTTTCTAGTTATCATTGGGCCTTTGACTCATGATACACTTTGCAATGTGCTTAATCTTGAGTTATCATACAATATACTTCTAGGTAGGCCTTGGTTACATGATATTTGTGTAGTCTCGTCAACATTGTACCAATATATCAAGTTTTCCCATTGAAGGATAGAAGTGAATATTCCAAGAGATGTGCACCCATATGAACATTGCAAGCATCTTGAGGCTAAATTTTAAAGCTATAATTATTAGTAAGGCATGAATATAAGTTCCAGTAGGATAAAATAAAGGCTATACTTATTGATCCTTCATTAGATAATTGAATAGATCCTAATACCTTGGATTCTCTTTCCCACATGCCACCACCTAAATCTTCTAATCATTTCACCATTTTAGATAATAGCCCGGGAGAGTATGTGACCAATGATACATTTCATATTGCCGATCTTCCTTAGAATTTGAAATCCTTTATGTGACCTAAAGTCACCCCACATATGCATTGGTAATAAAATAACAAAGATAAGGGACCTATCATATTTGTACTAGCATCTGGCCTAGAACCTGACCCTTTTGAAGGAGATGAATCATGGTTATATAATGACAACTAGGCTGATTATTATAAAAATGCAAAGTATCCTTTTCCCAATAGGATCATGGAGCATCACAATTATGAAAGAAGAAGCCCTAGATTGAATTAGTAAGGAACCATCGAGCTAATTTCCATGAATAAGTATGAATAACCTTATGAACTTGGATTTAAACCACTTGGGTGTGACCCCACATATCTTATTTCAACTCCATCACTAGTGACTAGTGATGATAATGCTGACAACAAAGAAAAATCTGATCATAGCCTCACCTTTGATGACCTAGCTAAAACCAAATATTTGATAACAATGCCATTTATACCCTTAACCTTACCATTCATCACAACCCTTTGCCATTATATTATCCCCAACTAATAGATTGGGACCAATAAGAATCTAGTCTGTCAATTGATGAGTTCCAAAATGATGAAGCATTCTATGACTTCTTAGGCCTTAGAGATAATGTTCTATTGGGAGATCATAAATCAGGTTTCTCAATCACATTGGATCCTATAGACTATTTTGAAGAGCGAGTAAACACCCTTATCCAAAAACAAATAAATAAAACATTGTGGTCCTCAAGTGAAAACCTCTTTGAGGCACTTTCTAACCAAGGAAAAAGTAAAGATAAAGGCCAATCTAGCGGTGAAAACTTGTTTTAGGTGCTATTAGATGGGGGTGTTCATTCTTCTTCAAATTTAGACCAGGATACCACCAATGATGAACTTGCCTATGGATCTAAGTTTAGCTTTGAGCAACAATAAGTATTTGATCAAATTCTTCAAGAATTTTTGACTATTTTTATCACATGGCCAGATCTCCCATTAGGAGACTTAGATTCATCATGCCTAAGAGAAGTGGAAGAGCAAGTATTAATAGAAGCCTGACATAATACAATAGTTCAAGTCATTACCTAATATCCTAGAAGATGGTTTGACCCTTCTAGTCGAAGATACAATAGAGGTAAACATCAGGACTCCTTCAAACCTAAAATGGATAAAATTAGGCACATCCCTCACTAAGGAGGAACATGACATCTTTACAGCTCTATTGAGAGAATTTGTGGATATCTTTGCATAGACCTATTCTGACATGCTAGGATTAGACCTCGCCTTGGTTCTACACCACCTTATGGTTAATCTTGATGCCAAACTAGTAAAATAAAAGCTACGTAAGATGCATCCTTACATTACTGTATTGATAAAGAAAGAGTTAGAAAAACTCTTAGAAGCAAGATGTATTCGATCTATTTATTACTCAGAATGGATCTCTAATATGGTACCTATTAGTAAAAAACTTGAAGGAATCATAATTTGTATTAATTTTCAAGACATAAACAAAGCTTATCCTAAAGATGATTTTTCCTTGCTTGATATTGACATGATCATCGACTCTACGATAGTTTATGAAATGCTTTCACTCATGGATGGATTTTTAGGATACAACCAATTCAGAATCATGCTAAAAGATTAGTATAAAATAACATTCACCACTCCATGGGGAATATTTTGTTATCAGGTGATGCCATGTGGCCTTAAAAATGCTGGAGATACATATCAAAAGGCCATGACTATCATATTTCATGATATGATGCATGATATTATTGAAGACTATGTCGATGACATATTAGGAAAATATAAAACTAGGGCCAACCATCCATCAATGTTGCATAAGATATTTGAAAGATTATGGGCGTACAAAGTCAAACTCAATCATAAGAAATGTGTGTTTGGTGTAACTTCAAGAAAATTACTTGGATTCATCGTGTCTTGTAGAGGTATTTAAGTCAATTTGGCTAAAGTCTATGCTATAATCAAGATGCTACCACCAACCAATTTAAAGCAACTCTATAGTTTTCAAGGTAAGATCTAGTCAATTCAATGCTTCATCTCTCAATTAGCAGACAAATGCTAGGCATTTACACACCTTTTAAAGAAAGGAGTTGCATTTCACTAGGATGATCATTTCCAAATAGCTTTTTAATAACTTAAATACTATCTTGTTAATCTACCTATTTTATTACCTCATATGCTAGGAAAGCTATTCTTGTTATACTTATCAGCTACTAACCATGCCCTGAGAGCACTCTTGGCTCAACATGATGACAATGGAAAGGAGCACACTATATACTACCTAAGTCATACCTTGGTTACATATGAACATAACTATGAATTTGTTGAAAAATCTTATCTAACCATGGTCTTCATAACTCAAAAACTATGCCATTACATGTTGAATAATAAAACCATGGTCATTTCAAAAGTAGATCTACTGAAGTATCTACTATCTAAAACAACTTTTCAAGATAGAATGGTTAAATGGATCATGCTTCTTAGTGAGTTTGTCATAGAGAATGTCAAGCATAAGGCAATCAAAAGATAAGTTCTTACAAATCAACTTACTGAAGCACCTATCATAGATACACAACCACTCACATTCTAGTTTCTTGATGAATGTATCATGACCGTCATTGACACACCCTTGAGGAGTAGCCCTGGAAGCTATAATTTGATGGTTCATTCACTGCACATAGATTGGGGATAGGCCTAATATTTATTATACCACATGGGGATCTAATCCCTAAATCATTTAGAATCAACTTTATTTGTACAAATAACATGGCTAAATATTGTAGGTATTTGACAAGCAGTGTAGTGGAATATAACTCATCTCCAAGTTTATGGTGATTCTTAGTTAATCATCAATTAGGTTACAAGTCATTTCCAAACCAAAGATGATAAGCTAGTTCCATGTAAAGCCATGGTCGACACTCTTAAGCAACAAATTACCAACATTAAGTTTGAGAACATACCAAGGGCTAGTAATAGAACTGCAAATGCCATGGCTACTATTGGCTCTCTGATTTGACAAATAGATAAAGCTAGAGAGTATTAGTTCCTCATTGAGAATTTTTTAGCACCAACTCATGAACCTTCAATTATTACCATGATTTGTGATATTGTTGGTCCTAATTTGATCTGGCACTTAGACCTTTATAACTACCTTCATGACCAAGTTCTACCACCTAACCTACCTTGAAAATAAACCAAAGCTTTCATTTATCATTCCACTCATTATACTTTACTTGGATCCAACCTTTACCATCACAGTTTTGATGGAACTCTGCTTCATTATTTAACTACAATAGAGTCTACCTTAGTGTTAAGAGAAGTTCACGAAGGAGTATATGGAGCCCATTATAGTGGGGTAGTCCTATCTAAAAATCTCTTACGTACTGGTTACTATTTGCCCATAATGGATGCAGATGCCACTACATATGTAAAAAAGTGTGACAAATGTCAACAACATGCTAATTTGATTCATGCCCTTACAAAAACTCTGAAATTGATGTCGATACCATGGCCATTTTCTACATGGGGACTTGACCTCATTGGCAAGATGAACCCCACTTATTTTTAACCACCATAAACATATCTTGACCACCACTAAATATTTCACTAAGTGGGTTGAAACTATACCCCTCACTTACGTGACTAGAAAGCAAATTTCCAAATTCATCTTCAACCATCTCATTTGCTTCTACAATATTCCCTCTGGCATTATATCTGATAATAGAAGATCATTCAAGAAAAAAGATGTAGATCTATTGTGTATTAAATATAACATCACACAACATTTTTATATAACATATTTCCCTCAAGGTAATGGCCAAGCTGAGGCATCTAATAAAATCATTGTTAATATTCTCAAAATGATTGTCAATATTGTCGATCATGACTGGCACCTCTAGATATTTGCTTCCCTTTGGGCATACTATACCAATCATTGTACCTCCATAAGAGCCACTCTATACTCACTTGTTTATGGTACTAAATCCATCCTTCTCATTGAGGTCAAATTTCCTTCACTACACATCTCTTTCAAGCATGCCCTAGATGATCATGACTATCGAGTAGCTCGCCTGCAAGAGCTAGACCTCTTTGATGAGAAACACATAACCGTGCTAAAAAAATCTTCAAGAATATTAGAAGCAACTCAAAATCCACTATAATTGATGTGTTAAGAATATAACATTTGAACTTGGTGATCTTGTTATTAAAGAAAGCCAAAAGAATACCATGGTTGAGAAGAAACATAAAAGATAATTCAAACCAAATTGGATAGGGCCTTTCATCATTACTACAAATTATGGATCAGGAGCATATAGGCTGACCACACCAGACATAGATGAACTTCCTAAGATGATGAATATTTTTCATCTCACGTGGTACTATGCTTGAATGCTAAGGTGTATTTTATGTACGGACCATTTTAGTTATGCCATTTTATCACTATTCCTCTTTGTACATCATATCATCCTTATCTATCCTTTTCACCAGATCCACTTTTCACTTCTGAGCTATTAGCCCAGTGTGTTTTAAAGCCTAGCCCATTTGACCTTAGTTTTTTCTATTTGTTACACTTTTTTAGCATTAAGGTATCTGATCAGTTTCATCAGTTGGTTCAAGTACTTCAGATAGAGATCATATTTTAGGACAATGTGATAGAAGTTTTGATAGTTGCATCCTTTGTTTGTTATTCCTTTCTTACCACCAGTCTTGTTACTAATTATAACCACCTTTGGAAAATTAGTACCCTTGATTTATGTTGTTATGTCCTAGTTATAACCATCTATGGGAAAATTAGGGGTAAAATTAAGTCTTGACGTACCAACTTACCACTTCTTATGTAATCTTATACCTTTTTACCAACTGTGCCTACTTTTTTTAAATTGACTGCTACACTAGTCAAATTCCTCTACTATAAGGGTGGAACTATAGTGACTTGAATTCCTACTCTAGAAATATGTAGGCAGTGCTTGATACTTGTTGAGGTCAGCTCAGTCACCCTTTTACCCACAATCTCATTATTTTATGAGAAACCTAAGTTTGAATACTCTCATCATTTTGTGAGCAACCTAAGCCACGCTCTCACCATTTTGTGAGCAATCTAAGTTTAAATGATTTCACCATTTTGTGAGCAACCTAAGCCATGCTCTCACTATTTTGTGAGCAACCTAAGCCATGCTCTCACCATTTTTTGAGTAATTTAAGTTTGAATGATCTCACCATTTTGTGAGCAACTTGAGCCACACTCTCGCCATTTTGTGAGTAACCTAAGCCACACTCTCACCATTTTATGGGCAACCTAAGTTTGAACGCTCTCACCATTCTATGAGAAACCTAAGCCATGCTCTCACCATTTTATGAGTAACCTAAGCCATGCTCTCATTATTTTGTGAGCTTGCACCATTTAGTGTCTCATTATTCTTGATTGAGTTGAGACACTCCAAAATACTGCCAAAAACATTTGAAAAATCACTAGAAAAGAACAAAAACATTGACCACTTCTTAACCTTAAGGATTCTAGGAACCCTTACTATGTTATAAAAAGTCACTTGTCATTTAGTTTCCCCATCCTTTTTGGCCTTTTTTTCTCATGAACTTGCCATTTTGTAAGACCATTCCTATTCTATTATCATATCCATTATGTTTATTTTCCTCATTTATCACATTCTTCCCATTCCCTGGGAGAACTACATTTAGTCTAAAGTTTTTTTATTGGATATTACATCCATGGAACTATGTAGACAATGTCTACTTGTCTAGTGCATATGGAGTTAGCTTGGACACCCCCTTCCTTTTCTTTTATTCCCCCATTTTGTTCTTTTGTTAAGTTATCACCTATTTTTTAGGGGCAATATTCATAGGGTTTCTACTGCATTGTTTGTTTGTTTGTTTCTGCTTAATTTATTTGTTTGTCTATTTGTTTGTTTGATTTTAACACTATTGCCTTGATTCAATTTATGTGTTTTAATTGGGTGTTTCCTTGTCCACACTTACACTTTAATCCATCCATATTCATATGTTTACATTGTCATCATGGTTTCTATCATTTGTGCATTATTTTCTATTGAGTATTAGATAACATGAGTCAGTCCTCATGCATATTTTGACCAAGTCCTCATGATGTTATATATGGATGCCTATCAACACATGCTACAACAAACCTTAGCTTCAAGAAGCCTATTCAACAATGGTGACATCTCTTCATTACTGACATCTCGATTCACTCCCAATCATATCCCAACAGGGTAATTAACCACAAAAAAATTTCAACCTTTATTAGTTCAGATGAGCATGTCCCTACTAGTAGGTTGTTCCAATTCATCATTTCCCCTCTGTGTTAAATTATCATCATTCTCAACCAAATTTATCATTTTTATCATAATTGAGGTCCAATGTTTATAACTGCCTATAGGAAAATCATTGCACACTATCCCACCTACATTTTTCAATGATTATAACTACCTTTGGGCAAATCATTGTGTTTGTCAGGATCCTACTACCCACTAAGGGCACACTTGATTACCTTTGTATTAGCAACTAAACACAGAATTTAACCAGAATGAATAAGTAACTAGAAATATGAAACAACACAGGATATGAGAGACAATACACAATTGTATTAATACTCATTCAGAAGAAAATACAATAAAGAAGATGCCACACTTCTTCTTCCCACACCTCTAGATCTCCCACACTTCTAGGGTTCACCAATAATTCTCCTTCAACAATTCACTCTCTCAATCATGGTCACAACAATCAACTCCAATACAGAGTTGTTCACCTCCACCAGTCAGTAACAATGCTGCCAGTACACCAAGTACACAACCGTACTCCAAGTAGATCTTCCCTTCTCTTGCTGCCACCTACAAGTCAACAGGCCTTACTTACCATGTAGATGTCTCTACACCCTGAAGAACCCTTGTCCTTGCCTCACCAAGTCCTCATGATTTTTCAACCAGTACCTCGGTGGATCTCCTAGTAGAACTTGCACAACCTGCAACTCTTCCTGATCATACACACTCAACACCCCTTTGGAACTAGGAGGAGCTACTCTTGCTCTCTCTTTAAGCACAATGGCTTTCTAGCACACTTTTACAATACAGCCCATGAGTCTATTATATAGATCTCATGCATACAATAATTAGACTTTCTTAATTAAAATAATTAGACTCGCAACTCAAGACCAAAAATAGTCTTTACATGCAAACTGTCTGTCCAAAAATAGACCAGTCTGAAACCCGCATGCAAACTACATGCACACACAGGTTACCGACATTAGCTCCTTCCTGACCGATGTCAGCTGACTCATAACCGATGTTGGTTGCTTCTACACTGTAATCTAACCGACGTCGGTTGGCTTGACCGATGTCAGTTCCTCTATAACTTGCTCTACAACTCAACAACCTCCCAGCAACCTCCTTCCCTATTTGCATCAGTGAACCTTTTAGCTCCACAACCTAACAATCTCCCACTTGGAGATAAATAGCTGCACTGTACCTATACTTGTACACCATCTAATTTGTTTTCTGGCTTGTATCCCTCTTCAAGCTCAATCTTGAAGACCACCCACCACACACCCTGTGATGCCTTTCCTGTCATCCAAGTAATCTGCCACATCTGAACCTACAACTCCATGTAGTGAAGACCTTGACCCTATGTAGCATGAATCCCTGCTACTGGTCCCTTTCAAATACCTAAGAATCCACTGAACTGCCCTCCAGTGCTCTTTCCATGAATTGGCTATGAACTCTTTGACAACTCTCACTGCTTGGGAAAACTTAGGTCTACACTCGACCTCATGTGATTTTGAACACTATTCTAAGCTTAGCTTGAACTGTCCAACCCTTGGTGTGCTTACTAGTTCTACATCCTGCGTATTGAACCCTGCCAACACCTTCTTCACATCAGTGCCCACTAGAGATAAAATCAACATGTGATCTTCCATGTCTCTTATGCCAAAGAATTTCAACTACTCCCAAATTTTTCATGACATACCTCTGAACTAACTTTACCTTTAGCTCAGAAACTCCCTACATGTGTAATCTTGCAACAAGCAACCACACCACATATAGTAATAAGATAATGTTGCAATCATCATCCAACCCAGTAAAGAAAACACAACGGTTACATTGACCTTGACCAAAGCCATGCTTTGTCATACACCTGTCAACCCTGTACCACTGTCCTACAGCTTCCTGAAGACCATATACCCTAGCTTTCTGTCTCACGTATCCATCCACTCTCTTCTTTAACTTGGAAATTCATTCATCTATTAGTGCTTTCATCTTGGCTGGCAACTCTACCAAATCTCCCACTTGGTTCTCTTTTCAAGAATTCATGCCATGCTCCCATTGTTTCTTGGATTTTACCTGTATTGCCTCTTCACGTCTTCCTGGTTCATGACCATCAGTAAGTAACAAGTAAGAAGGTGAACAATGAATATGAGGTCCACTTACCCTCCATATGGGCATTTGAGACTCTCTGATAGCTTGTTATCCGCCCAACATCCGTTCTAGTGACCGATCTTGGCCATCTCCCAATCTACACCCAACCGACGTCGATTCCTTGCGACTGACCTTGACTGCCGATGTCAATTTCTTCTGATCGACATCGATCTGCACCTGCCCGACACCACCAACTCTATTGGTCTACACATGAATAATGTTGGTACCTATCTGTTCGACATCAGTTTCTCCTAATCGATGTTGATAACTATGTTCACCTGTGAGTGATGACTTTTTACCCATGAGCTCTCCATGGATAAAAACCCTGTCCAAACTGCCCTGCTCAGAATAATCTAGTCCCCTCAGCTGATCTCTATCCGTCATCTCCTCCATGAACACCAAGGCTTTTCAGTTCTTAAGTTTGTCAAAGACATATGTCTTTTGCTTCAGAACATGCATCCCCTTCTTACACATGTGACCAAGCCTACGAAGCCACATCTCTGCGACAGAAGGTGAATCAGTAATATATGTATATAGATAAAGGATACCTACTTTCTTACCACTATCTAATTCAAGTGCATCCGCTATGAGAGTTACTGTGCATCTCTCATCACCCAACTTTCCTGAAGAAATTAGACTCATCTCCAAGACTAGGACCTGCATGACCTCCTTCAACACCCATGTGTTTCCCGTTTGCAATTTCAGCTTCACTTCCCCTTTGCCAACAATCTGACAAGGCTCACCAACCCCTAAATAAATCTCTCCAAAGTCTCCCTGGACATACTCTTGAAAAGATGCTCTATTTTGGGTTGCATGGAAAGACGCAACAAAATCTATAAACCAAGATTCTACTTTATCCATAGCATCCTGTGCAACATCACCTACAACATCTGCTTCTTCCTGCTGATTTGCTACTAACCAACAATCTTTCTTTACTTGCTCTTTCTTTCCATCAATCTGACCATTCATGCTATTTAGTTTCTCCATTCGTAGCTTAATTTCTTCTACCATTGCTATACTCCCACTCAATCAGAAACCCCTGTCAGTACCCTGTAATCAACACACACTAACCAGATCTGAACCACTTGTTAGTCAACCCAACTAAAAGCTCTGATACCAATTGTCAGGATCCTACTGCCCACTAAGGGCACACTTGATTACCTTTGTATTAGAAACTAAACATGGAATTTACCCAGAATGAATAAGTAACTAGAAATATGAAACAACACAGGATATGAGAGACAATACACAATTGTATTAATACTCATTCAGAAGAAAATACAATAAAGAAGATGCCGCACTTCTTCTTCCCACACCTCTAGAGCTCCCACACTTTTAGGGTTCACCAGTAATTCTCCTTCAATAGTTCACTCTCTCAATCACGGTCACAACAATCAACTCCAATACAGAGTTGTTGTTCACCTCCACCAGTCAGTAATAATGCTGCTAGTACACCAAGTACACAATCGTACTCCAAGTAGATCTTCCCTTCTCTTGCTACCACCTACAAGTCAATAGACCTTACTTACCATGTAGATGTCTCTACACCCTGAAGAACCCTTGTCTTTGCCTCACCAAGTCCTCATGATTCTTCAACCAGTACCCCGATGGATCTCCTAGTAAAACTTGCACAACCTGCAACTCTCCCTGATCATACACACTCAACACCCCTTTGGAACTAGGAGGAGCTACTCTTGCTCTCTCTTTAAGCACAATGGCTTTTTAGCACACTTTTACAATACATCCCATGAGTCTATTATATAGATCTCATGCATACAATAATTAGACTTTCTTAATTACAATAATTAGACTCGCAACTCAAGACCAAAAATAGTCTTTACTTGCAAACTTCCTATCCAAAAATAGATCAGTCTGGAACCCGCATGCAAACTGCATGCACACACAGGTTGCCGACATCGGCTCCTCCCTGACCGATGTTAGTCGACTCATAACTGATGTCGGTTGCTTCTGCACTGTAATCTTACCGACGTCGGTTCCTCTGCAATTCTGCAACCTCCCAACAACCTCCTTCCCTGTTTGCATTAGTGAAGCTTTTAGCTCCACAACCTAACAGTGTTGTCACCACTTTAATTTTTTACCCATATAGGAGCACATTGTTATCTTGTTTGTCTATCCTAATAGGGGCAACTCCATCTTCTCATTGATTATAACTACCTTTGGGTAAATCATTGTGTTATTATACCATGTTGGCACTATCAGGGTATAATGCTTATAACCACCTCTGGGTAAACCATTATACACCATCCCACTTGAATTCTCAATGATTTTGACTATTTTTTCAATATCATTATGTTTTCACCCCATCATCTTTCCTTTCTTAGCTCCCCTCATTTCACTTCTTTCTTTTTGAGGGACTGTTTGTCGACCTACTTATGCCAACTGTTCCCTCAAGGGGGCATCATACAGTTAGTTTATATCATTACATTTGTAGGCATACAAGACATTTTAATTATTTCAAAATATGTTACTGTGCTTATATTTTTTAACACCTTCCCAAATAGGGGCAAATTGTAGACACCTAAATCTAGCCACTAATAAAATCTAACCAGGGTTTTGACTAATTTCCATCTAAAATGTATAATTTAGCCTTAAAATACTAAAATGTGCTAAATGATGTGAAAATAACATATTCAAGTGTCGATATTGGCTAGGGTATCCCTAAATGAGCCAATGTAATTTATGGGCTAGCTAACTTTGATTAGATCATTCTAAGTCAAAATGCTAATTTTGAACCTAGGTGCTCTGGATTGTTCTTTCGTATCAAATATTTTGCATAAAAAATTTGCCTTTATTATTTACTATTGATAACATCATAAATGGGAATGTAGATCCAATGCATCTGACATCACCTTCTAATTTTAATCTAGTCAAATTTTGGACCAATAACAAGGCATTTTGATCAATTTGAGTAATTTATGCATAAACTGCTTAAACATTCTTAAGAGATAATTAATCCAAATTAGAGCCTAATCAAGAATTTCTTAGAAACTTGTTGAATACTTATTTTTAGAAATGAATATTGAATATCTACATCATCAGGTGACCTCATTTCTTGGGAAGACATCCATAAGCCATAAATACCATAAATATCAGGATTCGTGCCCTCCATGCCTCTTAATTTCTCCTCTATCCAAAATATTGATGAGCTTATTTATCAATTTTAATTTTAAAATTTGATTAATCCTTATCCACACATCTCAATCTTGGGATGGATGGTTCAGGTTGATTCTAGACATTTTCAAAAATCTATAAATAGAGAGGCCATGAACATCATTTCCAAGCTTAATTTGTGCAAAGTTATAATGTAGGATTGGTTCCAAAAATTTCATTACAATTAGTGTTACCATGACAAATTGATTCCAAGCCAAGCCAAGCCACAATCCAAAGGTGACAAGGAGAGATAGAGGTAACCAAGCTTCCATTGCCAAGGACTTCATGAGCACAAGTTGAGTAAGCCACTACAACAAGCATTTTGGAGCATCCAAGGGAGGCAAAATAAAGTTTTCTTTTGAAATTTAGTTGTGTGTTTCATTCATGTTTGTTAACTAAGCTTTCCCTAGTGTCTAGGCCTAGAGATATTATTCTAGTTAGTGTGTTTCTTTCATTTTGTTTTCATTTTGAAACTAACACCATACTAACCATCCTCTCTTGAGTCAAATTCCTAGATCACTCCTACCCTTCCACTCTCACCTTAGAGTGAAGAGGAACCAAAGCAACCACCTTCCTTGACTCCTCCCCCAATCCACACCATCCATGTGGTAACGTGATCACAGGGTCAACCAAAGGATAAGGGGAAGATAAAGGTGCCCATTTTATGGACATATCCCTCCTCCTCTGCGTAATTACCCAGCCAACACCAAGCACATTTACCTTCACCCAAACCTAAAGTGTCCATCTTGGGACCTTATTACTCCAATTCATCTAAATCAATCCAATGATTAGTTCTGAAACAACTTCACCAAACAGTGGTGAAAATGAGTTTGTATGAACTAATCAACACCTCACCCCATCATTGCTAAGCAATGATAGATGCATTTCAATATATATAGGTTTAAGTGGAAGGCCCTCAACCTTTAGCAACCTTTATCAGAGCCCTTCACATTTTTAACCTTGTTACCTTTAAGGATTTAGAAATACCTTCCATCTTCCTAGATTACCTAAATCCTCCCCTCTTCATCACCGCATATATCAACCAGACCCAGATCAAGAGGGTTATGATTGATAGAGGGGTTAGTATCAACATCATCTCCTCTAATGGATAAAACTAACTCAAATTACCCAAGGAAATCATGTCAAAAACCTCAGTGATGCTTCAATCATTCGACAATACCATGGTCACAACTCTTGGAACTATTGTCCTTCATATTTGCCTAGGACCCCACACACTTCCTAA
Source organism: Torreya grandis (assembly GCA_037957365.1). Taxonomy (NCBI): domain Eukaryota; kingdom Viridiplantae; phylum Streptophyta; class Pinopsida; order Cupressales; family Taxaceae; genus Torreya; species Torreya grandis. Next base: position 1,509,400 of record JARHVA010002212.1, read on the forward strand.
GCTCTTCTACGTAGTGGAAGGAGAGTTCTAATATAATGTCTTATTGGGATGCCCTTCAATTCATTCCATGGGTTGTGTGCCATTGACCCTACATCGATGCATCAAATTTGACCATGAAGGTTAGGTTGTTACCATACAAGTTGACCCGAGCCCTTTTACATCATGCAACATGATGTATTGACTCAATGATGTTCTCTTTCCTTCACCTAATAAACCTTCCCAAGTAACAAATAAAATCCAATCTATTTTTACTAATGAATCATCCACTATTTATTTCATCCCTTCACCTAAATCCCCACAATAGACCCTTTGGAATTAACCTTTCAACATCTTTCATTGGGGGAGTATCACCTTTTCACCTTTGATGCTTTACCTACTCCTTAAGAGTATGGGAAACTTGACCACCAACCTAGCTATGACCCCAATATTAGAACCATTATTCCTTTTAGACCCTCAACTCATCAAACAAACTTCATCTATGGGGGGACTTGATAAACCCATTAACACTTTAACCACCTCTTTTTTACCTTGACCATTCACCACTAGCTTCTCTTATCTAGATAAACCAAAATTTTCCAAAACATACCTCTACATGTGTGCTTGAAAGGGATTCAATCTAGGTTGGTATGAACATGGGCTACATGATTTACTTCCTATCAAAACCCAAAAATATCATAAAAAGCATGGCCTCAATTTCATGCCACCTAAATAACAAACCAACCCACCTCCTATTATCATCATTGATGAGGGCATCCCATCCTCACCATCTTCTCCACCATCGATAACTGAAGATTCCCATATCACCCCTCCTAATTTTTTTTCCCATCAACATGATCAGCATTAGACCCCTAACTTATCAAAAGGATGGGGTGACCGTAACCATCCCAATGTCCCATCCTAAGATGATAAGAGATGAATCTCCTACCATTAATACTATTCAATATTAGGATGAGGATTCCATTCTCACCTATCTTAGTGCCCTAGATTCCTCTATCCACAAATCCTTACCTCTAGAAACTTCAACCATGTTGAACAAATCCACCATGGATATCAACTTGGGCACTTTGGATATCCCTTGCATTGTCAAAATTGGCTAATCATTAAATTTCAAAGAGCTTTAGGACTTTCCCTCCTTCTTACAAGATCACAGCATAACATTTGCCTAGTCTTACAATGATATGTCAAGAATTGATCCCTCCATTGCTACCCATAACATAGTCACCAACCATGATGCCAAGCCTGTTAAAAAAAACTTCAATGAATGCACCCTCACATAGCCCTTCTCATCAAAGAAGAGCTCCAATGTGTCCTATCTATCAATTTCATTTAACCTATTGACTACCCTCAATGGGTCTTGAACATTGTACCTATCAACAAAGCCACAGGGGGACTACGCATTTGTGTTGACTTTCATGACCTCAACCTTACCCAAAAGATGAATTTCTCTACTAAGTATTGACCAACTAATTGATCTTATAGCTAAACATGAGATGTTATCTCTCATGGATGGATTCTTAGGTTATAATCAGATCCTAATTGCCTCCTAAGATCAACACAAAACCACCTTTATCACCCATAGGAGACCTTCTACTATAGGGTCATGCCTTTTAGACTTAAAAATGCAAGTGCCACCTACCAATGTGCCATGACCTACATATTCCTTAAATTTATCCATATAATCATCGAAGATTATATTGATGACCTCTTTGAAAAATCCAAACATCATAAAGATCATTTGGCTATTGTCAAAATTATCTTTGAGTGAATCATCCATTACCATGTCCACCTTAACCCCAAGAAGTGTATTTTTTTAGTCTTGTTAGGAAAAATCCTTGGATTTATTATCTCCCTTCAAGGAATCAAAATCTATCCTACCTGTTAGGTTATGGAGCTAAAAGCTTCACTGATGCAAATGGAGGAGGTTGCTGAGTTACAAAGCAACCAACATCGGTCTGATCAACCGACGTCGGTCATATTCAGTGTACAGAGCAACCGACATCGGCTAGGGGTCGATTGACATCGGTCAGACAGGAACCGATGTCAGCAATCAGTTGATCTGCAGATAGCAAGATCAGGGGAGATCTACATGGTAAGTAAGATCAGTTGATTTATAGGTGTGCAAGATCAAGGAGATCTACTTGGATTACTTTGAGTACTTGGTGGACTGGCAGTATTGTTACTGACTGGTGGAGGGAACAACTCGGTTATTGAGTTGTGGTTGTAATTGGTTGAGAGAGAGAACTCTTGAGGGAGAGTTACTGTACGCCCAAGAGGTGTGGGAAGAGTGTGATTTCTTCATTGTATTTCCTTTTGGAAGAGAGTTAATACAAGATTGTATCATCTCTCATATTCTGTGTTGTTTCTAAATTTTAGTTACATATTACTTCGAATCTTTGGCAAATTTATATGAAAACCCTTAACTTCGAATAAGGTATTTCTTATGAAGCAATTATTTAATTTGCAAATGCTGAAAGGTGGATGGGTATATAGTCACCTTAGTGATTTCCATGGTTTGGTAAACCAGTTAAATCCAGTCAAAATAGTTTTTGATGATGAAATTAAGGCTCTCTTAATCTTATGCTCTTTACCTAAAAGTTGGGATAGCTTGGTAATGGCAGTAAGTAATACTACGTCTGCTTCAAATATCTTGAAAATTGATGATGTTGTTAGTGTAATCTTGAATGAAGAAATTCACAGGAAAAACATAGGAGAATCATCAGGTAATGCTATAAGTGTTGAAAGCAGAGAAGGCAAAGAGAGAAGAGCAAGCAAGGGAAATCAAGGTCAAAGATAGGCAGGAGATCCAGATCTAGGTATGGCAGTATAATCTGCTGAAATTGTGGAAAGAAAGGGCATGTAAAGAAAGATTGTTGATTGAAAGAAGATCATCATGAAGGAAATGAAGAAGTAGATGTTGCAGGTATTGTTGCACAGGATGCTCTTGTATGTTCCTTGGATAAAGTGGAATCTTGGGTTTTAGATTTTGGTGCCTCTTTCCATGCAACCCAAAATAGAGAATTTTTCCATGATTATATCCATGGAGACTTTGGAAAGATTTATTTAGGGGATGGTAAGCCTTGTCAAATGGTTGGCAAAGGGAAAGTGCAGCTGAAATTGCAGACGGGCAACACATGGGTGTTGAAGGAGGTCATGCATGTCCCAGTCCTGAAGCAGAATTTGATTTCTATAGGAAAGTTGGGTGATGAGGGATGCACAGTAACTCTCACAGCAGAATCTTGGAAAGTTTCTAAGGGTGCACTTGTTTTAACAAGAGGTAAGAAAGTAGGTACTCTTTATCTATCTACTTGTATTAATGATTCTCCTTCTATTTTATCTACTTCAAATGTAGATGTGAAGATGTGGTTCTGTAGGCTTGGTCACATGAGTAAGAAGGGAATGAATGTTCATAAGTCAAATGGTAAGAGTTTATATTTGAAATGCATAGATCGAGATTTCTATAAGCAACAAAAGAAAGTGAGGTTTATTGAAACTGGGTCAACAAAGAAGGGAGCTTCTAATTGAGGATCACAATGTTATGCTACAAGAAAAGATCAAGTTTATTACAGGAAGAGGAAATCTAATGTTTTTGACAAGGACAAAAAAGCCTTAGTTTTCAAGGAGAAGATGATGGACAGAGATCAGCACAAGGGGTTGAATAATTCTAAGCAAGGCAGTTTGGACAAGGTTATGATCCAAAGTGAGCTCACGGGTAAAAATCATCACTCATAGGAAAACACAATTACCAACGTCAATCAGGTGAGAATCGACATTGATTAGGCAGGTACCGATGTCGATCATGTGCAGACTAGAATCAGTGGTGTCGGGTAGGTGGATACCGACATTGGTTAGGGAATCGATGTCAGCAACCAGGTGGACACCAATGTCAGTCAGGGAACCGGCATCGACGATCAAGTGGAATGGACATCGATCGGGTGCAGACCAAGGTCAGCTAGAGGTGACCGAGATCAGTCACTGTCAGAATGGATTTTGGGCAGACAACAAGCTATCAAGGATTCTCAAACACCCATATGGAGGACTAAAAGGGTAAGTAAGCCTCAAATTCATTATTCCCCTTCTTTACACTACTTGTTGCTCACTGATGGTCAAGAACCAGAAAGTTTTGAAGAGGCAATGCAAGTAGAATCCAAAAAATAGTGGGAGCATGGCATGAATGAAGAAAATGATTCCTTGGAAAAGAACCAAATGACAGATTTGGTAGAGTTGCCAGCCAGGATGAAAGCACTAAAAGATGAATGGATTTCTAGGTTAAAGAAAGGAGGGAATGGACAGGTGAGATATAATTCTAGGTTATATGGTCTTGAGCAGGCTCCAAGACAATGGTGTTTAAGGTTTGACAGGTGTATGACAAAGCATGGATTTAGTCAATGTCAATGTGACCATTGTGTTTATTTTACCAAGTTGGATAATGGTTGCAACATTATCCTATTACTATATGTAGTGTATACGCTTGTTGCAGGGTCACACATGCAGGGATTTGTTGAGCTAAAGGTAAAATTAGCTTAGAGGTGTGCCAGGAAGGATTTAGGAGGAGCAAAGAAAATCCTTGGCATGAGTATTTCTAGAGACAGGGAAAGTAACAGGTTGATTTTGTCTCTAGAGGATTATGTGAATAAGGTAGTGGAGAGGTTCAATATGCAGGATGCAGAACCAGTTAGCACACCTATGGATGGATAGTTCATAGAATAGTGTCCCAAATCACATGATTAGGTTGAGTACATGAGTACTAGACCTGATATTACCCAAGCAGTGGGAGTTGTCAGCAAGTTTATGGCTAATCCAGGAAAGGAGCACTGGAAAGTAGTTCAGTGGATTCTCAGGTATCTAAGAGGGACTAGCAACAGGGATTCATGTTATGCAAGGTCAAGCACTTCTCTACATGGGTATGTAGATTCAGATATGGCAAGTGACTTGGATGATAGGAGCAGCACCACAAGATATGTGATCACTATTGGTGGTATGGTGGTTAGCTGGATTTAAGAGATGCAGAAGGTTGTTGCAGTCACAGAGGCTAGCAAGGATAAGAACCCTAAGAAAATGTTAACAAAGCCAGGAACAAAGGAGAAGTTGAATCTTCATTCAACTTTTGTTGGTCTTCAAGATTGAACTTGAAGAGGGATACAAGCCAGGAAATAAAATTAGAAGATGTATAGGTACAGGTACATGTGTAGCTACTTATCTCCAAGTGGGAGATTGTTAGGTTGTGAAGCTAAAAGCTTCACTGATGTGAATGGAGGAGGTTGCTAAGTTGCAGAGCAACTGACGTCAGTTTGATCAATAAACATTAGTCATATTTAGTGTGTAGGGCAACCGACATCGGTCAGATAGGAATCAATGTTGGCAACCTGTGTGTGTGTGTGCGTTTGCATGCGCTTCTAGAATTGGTCTAATTTTAGACAGATAGTTTGTATGTAAAAGACTAATTTTAGTCTTGAGTCTGTGTTTTAATTATTGTAATTAGGAAGTCTAATTATTGTTTGCATGGGATCTATTTAAGAGACCCATGGGGCTATATTGTAATCAAGGACAAAGAAGACATCCTTCCAATTGTAAGATTAGTTGATCTGTAGGTAGCAAGATTAGGGGAGATCTACATGGTAAGTAAGATCAATTGATTTGCAGGTGTGCAAGATCAGGGAGATCTACTTGGAGTACTTTGAGTACTTGGTGTACTGGCAGTGTTGTTACTGACTGGTGCAGGGAACAACTCAGTTATTGAGTTGTGGTTGTAATTTGTTGAGAGAGAGAACTCTTGAGGGAGAATTACTGGTACACCCAAGAGGTGTGGGAAGAGTGTGATTTCTTCATTGCATTTCTTTCTGGAAGAGTGTTAATACAAGATTATATTGTCTCTCATATTCTGTGCTATTTCTGAATTCTAGTTACATATTACTTCTGGTTTAATTCCATGTTTAGTTGATTATATAAAGGTAATCAATTGTGCTCTTAATCCTAACACTACCAAAATCAAAGTAATTCTCAACATTCTTCCTCCAATTAACCTCAATCAACTCTATAGTTTGGAGGTGAAGCTCCAATCCATTTGTCACTTTATCTCCTAGCTCTTAGATCGATGCTAACCCTTCCACCACCTTCAAAAGAAGGATGTGGCTGTAAGTGGAACAATAGCTATCAAAAGGCCTTTGATTTACTCAAAAGATACCTTCTGTCTCCACCTGTCCTCACCCTTCCCAAAGATGATTAACCTTTTTACGTCTATATCTCTACCACCAACCACTCCTTAGTGGCAATTCTTGCTTATCAGGATGAACAACACAAAGAAAAAACCATCTAATACATTAGTTGCATGCTTGTAGAGTACAAAACTTGATACACCCATATTGAGAAACTTTTCCTAGCTTTGGTATTTGTGGCCACCAAACTCTACCACTACCTTCTTAACCACAAGACCTATGTCATAACCAACACTGACCCACTCAAGTATATACACTCCAAGCCATACCAAAACCAACATATGGTTAAGTAGATCATGATTTTAACTAAGTTTGACCTTGCATTTATTTAGTATAAGTAAATTAAAAGGCAAGTCATTACTGACCAATTGGCTGATGCACCACTCACAAATAATTGACCTCTTTCTCCTAAGTTTTCATATGAGTCCATTATGACCCTCTCTCAGGTAGACTTCACCTATCAAGTGACCATGTTCTTTGATGGATAAAAGTGTCAATGTGGTGGGGAAGATAGCATTATCCTTATCCCCCTTCATGATAAACCTATTCATTTATCCTTTAATCTATATTTTGAATGTACCAATAATATGGTTGAGTATGAAGCCTTAGTAATAGGCCTTCAAATTATGTTAGACTTGAGAGTCAAAATGATCAACATTTTTGATGACTCTCAACTAGTGGTCAATCAAATCAATGGATCTTACCAACGTAATAATGATGTTTTGAAATAATATAAATCATTAGCTAACATACTCTTAGCCTCATTTGAACACTACCATATCAAAACCACCCCATGATCTATGAATAAGTTTGATGATACTATGGTTTCCCTTGCCTCTCAGATCCCATCTACACCCATTAAATCTAAGCTATCTATCATTATCCATAGACTTACCCAGCCCTCTTATGTCAAATCAAAATCTCCCACCATCTTCAATGTGGAGGAGACCCAACCTGACCTTTGGTATCAACAAACCTTCAACTATCTTAACCTTACCATCATTCCTTCTTATCTTTCTAAGAATGCTCAAAGAGTGTTTATCTAGAGTATCTCATGTTATACCATTATGGGAGGAATTCTTTATAAACATGGCTTTGACGGTATCCTCTTTTGTTGCCTATGTAGTCATAAAGCCTCTCATGCTATTAGGGAAATACATGATGAGATCTATGGGGGAAACTTTAGTGGCCTAGCCATCACTAAATGCATCCTTCGTCTTGGCTATTACTGGTTTACCCTTAAATAAGACTACTATAATTATGTGAAAAAGTGTGTTAAGTGTCAAGAACATGCCAATTTACATCACACACCTAACCATAATCTTCATGTATCTATAAATTTTTGGCCCTTCTCATAATGGGGTCTATAACTTATTGGTGAAATTAACCCCGATTATTCATGGAGACATCATTATATCATCACTGTGATCAAATATTTTACTAAATGGGTAGAGGTTATTCATCTTGTCTTAACCAAAGTTTAAAAGATTGTCAACTTTATCAACCATCACATTATCTATCATTTTGGTGATCCTCACAAAATCATCACTGATAATGGCAACTCCTTAAAAAATAAATAAGTCTAAGGTCTTTGTGATGAAATCAGCATCAAGTTAAGTTTATCTTCACCCTATCATCCTTAAGCAAATGAGTAGGCAAAAAATCTAAAAAAACTCTCAACAACATTCTAACTAGAATGGTTAACACATCTGGTTGGGATTGGCACTTACATATCCCCTTTACCTTATGGGCATATCGTACTAACATTCAGACCCCTATGGGTGCTACCCATTTCTCTCTAGTTTTTAGAGCAGAGACTGTCTTGCCTCTCAAAGTCCAAATTTCCTCTCTTCACATATCTTTATAAGACCTTGTCTCTCAGATTGACTATCATCAAGAATGTTTATCCCAACTTGAGCTACGTGATGAATGTCATTTAACAACACTTACCCATCATCATGTATATCAAGAACACATCAAACACACCTATAACAAACACCTTAAAGTCTGAGAATTCAATATCAAAGACCTCATCCTAAAGGAAAATAAATATGTCACCAATATGGAGAAAAGCAAGTGAGGCAAATTTGCTTTCAATTGGCTTGGACCTTATATCATAATGTAGAAGTATGGCTTATTATCTTACCAGTTATCCTTTTTTGAAAGAAACCTAGAGCCTGAGCCCCTTAATGCTTTGCATCTAGACCCTTTATTTAATTAAAAAGTATCAAACTCATCCTTTGTCTAACTTAAGCTCATCCCTTGCTACCAAATCATGTTTATCTCCCTATTTTAGGGGCAACCAATTAAAACTAAATCATGTGATCATCCATCAAAATCATAGCCTAATATTAAAAAATGGGTACCATGGCTCTACCCATGGAATTGATTCTCATGGTACTTTCTACCCCTTTCCTAGGATGGATTCCCATGGTCATCATCACCTAAACCTCATTGACACCTACTCAATCTTATAGTGCTTTTAGTTTTGCCTTTATAAAAGGAGACCCTTTGAGTCTATATCAATAAGCATATGTCAAACAAAATCAAAAGCAAAGTCATAACCAAAAATAGTCATGGGTCATTTATAACATTCGTAGACTAATCCCTTGAAGGATAACTACTAAAAACATATCAAAATTACACAAAGTGAGATTGACTACACCCTTGAAGGATAACTACAAAAAGTATTAAGCAAAGCACATAAGCTTAGACCACTCCCTTAAAGGATGGCTGAGTAAAGAATTTATCAAAGCATAGAAATTTCTTGGAAGCTTCCTTCATCGACCAACTTCTTCAACCCTCCCAATCAACAATAAAATGGCAAGACCTATCTTCAAACATTATAAAAAGCAAAATAATTTTGAAAGATGCAATCTGCTCTTAAAAATCAAAATACTTTTGGAATCCATAATCAGCTCTCATGAGTAGACTTCTCATATCAATCAATCTACACCCTATATGACATGGACTTATTTATAATGACTCTTTGGTAAACGCTAAAAGAGGCATGCTAGTCTCACATGAAGGTTCTATCTTCATCCATATCCCCTTTATATACTATAATCAAGGGATTTATGAGCTTACTTGACATAATGTGATCAAGACACCTTTTTAACCAACTAACACACACTAATATGAAGCATTATAAGGGATTATTTTCCTTAAACCAATACAACTTTAGTTTGTTTTAGTCCTTACCAAATAAGAAGCATTATGCCATCTTATTAGCCTTTCATATTGGTTGATATATTCACTTAGACATTTGTCTCTTGATTATCTTCTCTTTCTCGCATCTGGTTTTGTTATTCAACTTACTTTTTGTGTTTAACTTTAATTTTAAAAAAATGACTATAATCATAACCATATCACATATCATCATCAAAATCCACAAAAAAATCATAATGTCAACATCATAACATCATCATTATATCATGAACAAAAACAAACATCATTATCATAAACCATATCCATGAGCATAATCATATCTATCAACATCATATTAACATCCATGCACAAACAACAATAAAGCATTTTCCACCACATGTCTAAATCTAAATGAAGAAGCATATAATCATTAAATTTCAGCATGAACACCATATAATATCAACATCATAAATTTGATCATCTTAAACATAAAATCAAATCATCACGTTCATACACAACATCATCAAGAACCATCATCATAAATGTCATAAACATAATCCTAGTCATCAACAAATATCACATTCTCATCATAATTACATGAGATAACACCAAATCCATAACCAAACATTATCATAAACATGAATAAAGAGACATATCATCATATGCCTAGCTAGGTGAGTCCACATTCACATCATCATGAGCATAACCATAATAAAAAATAATCAACATGAACATCATATACATCAACCACAAACCATAAACACTGATCATATCTATAGATCATATTCTATAACCATAATCATCACCATGTGTTTAAAAATATACATATCTCTATCCAAAATATACATCTTTCTGCATCAGCTCACATGTCAGTATCAAAAATCATATACATAATAAGTATAATGTATCTTAAACAAACTAAGAACCTATAGAACCACTGCCACCTAGTGTACCACTACCCCCTAAAGCCTATCCTCATGTACCCACCTGGCCTTCTATAGATGTGAGCCATTGACCTAGTATCACTATACCTACACCACCTACAATCTCAATCCCATACTCACCCCATCAGAGTTCATCTAGACAATGCCTAAACACTATGGCTTCATAATAATGTAGCTCCTCCATGGTTACTACATATATCTATATAGGGATAGTCCCTATTAGTGTCGTAATTGTTGGTACTCCACCCCCTGTCTACTAAAGAGAATCTTTCTCCTATGTCACCAGTGCTAGTGTAGCTCGACCCTGATCTCTCACCTATGACTATAGCCAACTAACCTTACATTGCTATTAGCGATGCCTATAAAGCTGTCATGAAAGCTTGTGTTATGTCTATTACCACTTAGGCCTAATCCCTCTAACCAATCACTACATACTTATCTAGGGTAACCCCCTGTCCCTATGCCTACTAACTACCTCCACCAGTTGGGTCAACACCCATAGCCTTTCAACCACCATCACCAACACTAATATCAATTAAAACATATGGGTCTTGGTACCATGTAGGGTAAGGATCCATGACACCTATAACATCTATCTCGAGCCTCACTAGGAACTCCTTATGATCAATAAACATATATATTAGATGTGGGGCAGATACTAGTAACTTTGCATCCTACCTCCTGTACCTTGAGAATACCCTAAGGATACCCTCTACCAAGTTGAACTATCATTGCACCTTATCAAAAGGTATCAGTTCTATCTCACCATCCCTCCTATCATAGATCCATCAATAGCTCTACAAGGATAGTGTGTGCCAGGCATAGTGCACCCATCCTAGAAACTTGATGTATGGTTTCCAAACCACATATCTAATAACCAAGGCATCTAGTAAGCCACTAAACTAGTCTATATCATGAACCCCTCCACTTGGTCTTGAGAGGGAAAAATCATCTCTCCACCTCATAAATCTTATTTAGAAGCCCATTTGAGCATACCCATCCCATGATAGCCCCATTGGTCATAGCACCTAGATGTGCTTATATGCCCAATAATGTAGAACAAACCCCATACTAATACCATACCCCTTGTGGGCTCAAAATCCCCACAACTCCCTATAAAGATGAACCAATGGCATAGGTGCCCATACAAACATTGTGTGACCTAAAAACATCTCCACTAGTACCCCTAGAAACAAATAAGGGAACTTCCCACTGCTCAAATCTAGTATGAAAAAGCATGAGACCACTATCATCATCATCATCATCATCATCATCATCATCATCATCATCATCATCATCATCATCAACTATCTATCATCTCTATCCCTTTGGTATAGTAGAGTATAGCTAACCCCCCTCTATGCCACCTCAAAAAATCAAGGTCATCCCCATATAATAGCTCCATAAAATCATCATGATCCTCCTTCTTAATATGATAAATTAGCTCACCATTTATGGGTATCCATGTAATACTATGGATATCCTTAGGTAAGATGGTCATCTCACTTGTAGGTAGTAAGAAGGTGTTAGTGGCTAGATCCCATCTCTCAATGAGTGCCACTATCATCACTGTATTTTGTGACACATAATATTAATGGATCATAAGACCAAGGCCCACCTCTTAAATATAGCCCCAATCATCTATAGTCATACCTTGATGAATCTCAACAAAGATTTGAGGCACCCAATCTCACATGTGGATCCACTCCCATGACTACAATCTTTGATAGAAAACAAACTTAGTTCTTTATAATATTTTTTCCTACAAACTCCACCTATTCTACCTACCTCATCCACTATTCAACTCACAAACATTTAACCTATCTTATTTAAAACCTAAACAATCACCCTTTTTGCCTAAAATACCTATCTCCAATCTTAACTACTACTTATCACCCTACATCATTTAACTATGTACCTTACCTTCATACCTCAAATTTAACTATTTATACCCTTACCTATTAATAACATCACCTTCAACTTAACCCTCAACATTAACATTGACCTTAATTTTTCAAATATTACCTAAAACATCTAATATTTAAACCTTTTTTTTCCAAAAAAAATCCACCTCTTATCAACTACTGATGGTCATGGTGATCATTTCTAGTCAAGTGACTAACCATCAATGGTTATCAACCATTACGGTTGAATATGACCACTGATGGTCACTATGGGTGACTGTTGATGGAATATCCAAAACCTACCCTTCCCAAACGACCACCTAAACACCCTTACAACCTCAACATTTTCACCTATACCTACCCCCACCCTACTTAACCTACCTTACCCTTCCAATTTCATCTTCACCCTCAAAATCACCATAAAAACCACACACACCCTAAACCTAGGTCAAAACCAAAACAACCTACATCTAAAATAATCAATCAACAAACAACCAAATTCTAATACAAAATACATTCACTAAAATTAAATTAATATATCAATTCAAAAATAATCCCTACCTCATTCCTCGACCATCATCGGGGAGGAACCTTGGGGCCCACTGCTTGACTTCATGCTTTATGATCCCTACCCTGCATCCTCATCATTTTTAGCCCACTTAATCAACTTCACCCAATCAATCACCCTCAGGCATGAGCTATTTTCATACAAAATGCCAAAATTCTCTCACTAAAATTTAAATGATCAAATGAGCCAAATAAGACCCTCAGTGGTCTTTTTGACCACACCCTTTTAGGGTTGACACCTAACCATCGATGGTCATGATGACCATCAACGATCAACCCCAAGAACCCTGACCATAGAGAGTCATAATAGTAGGGTTTTCCCTCTCCTCCAATCATAAATTTTTTAGCTACAAATGTTTAACACACACACACTAAGTGCCCACCATGGAGATTACCTTCTCCACCCATAATGACAACCACCATGTTACCCACTGCTAGCCATTTTAGTCCAAACTATTATATACTTTTACGATGACCCTACCTTGATCCTTTTAACCACACCAACTAAATTGAAAAGTTAAACATTTTATAACTTATGCTACCTTAAATACACCTGACCAATTTATGTTTTCATTAGATCACTTCCTACCTTGGATACCCATAAAACCACTACCCTTCTCTAGGAGACTTGAGTTTACTAGTGTATCCTAACCATCACATATGGTCACATGATCCACTTATCACTTGTCCTTCTAGTACCAACCTTATTTTACCAACCATGATAACCTAGTTAATACATGATCTTGGCTATCGCACTTAGTCACACTTTGTGCACGTGTTTGTGCTTTAGTGCCTAAACTATCAACCACCCACTTGACATCAACTTAACCACTTATCAAACCCACACTTGATTTAGTTTCACTTTATTAACTCTTAGTTGCAGGGGGAACACTCCTTCCCATGCTCAAGGGAACCAAACCTTTGGCCTGCACTCTATTATTGTTTTATAGCTTGTTGATATAAACTACATGAAAAAAGGCAAAATGTAGACAATAAAAATCTGCACACCATGGTTCTAAATGTCAAACACCCCTAGACCACCTTAGGACCCCCTAGGGACCAACCTTGACCTTTCAACCACAAACTAAACCCAATTCAATCTAACCGACTTTTTACCAAACTTTGCCTTTGACACTCGATCATTGACGGTCACCTTAACTGTCGATAGTTAGGCCTTACCACCGATGGTCAGGTTTCCATCGCCTAAATAGTTAAACTCTAACATTAACTATAACTTGATTTTTTATATTTATCTCATCCAAAACATGTGAGAACCAATGCATTCCAAAGCTAAAAATAAACTACTTGTTGAGCCTCTTGTTAACATATTATTGCATCTCTCCTTCCTTCCTAAAAAGAGAGAGGAGAGGGTAAATCTAGATCTAGAATCAAGTAATCATCATTCACGTCTAGATCAAATACCTATCACAATAACATTATATTTTATAGGTATTCTCCTAGAAAATCAACAAGTATGATAGAGGTCCAAAGTGCTACCGTCTATCAACCAACAACCAAGTATCGTTACTCTACCAATCCCTCAATCGTTCATTAGATCAATAACCAACAAGATAAGTATCTATTTTCAATTATTTATTTACTTTGTTTCTATTTTGAAATCAACCCAACCTAAACCCATATCTCAAAATCCCATTCTATAACCTCATCCAAATAGCTTTTTGTTGACCAAACCCAACCCATAATAACCACTGATGGTCACTCTGACCACTGATGGTCTGTCCCAATTGCCAATGGTTACCTCAATAGCTTATGGTTACCTCAAATTTTGATGGTTACCTTGACCATCGATGGTCAGTATGTGACAAAATAATAATAATATATTTTTACCCACTAGACCTCAACCAAATCCCAATCTCAGACCCTCCACTTGACCATAGAACCCTACCTATTTAATGAACCATACCTAAGCTATTTAGCATTAGAATTGACCCACTTATCACTATAATTAGTTAACTTCATCTATTTTTTTCAAACACTTCTTGTACTTAATTTTAGTATCTTCTATTGTTTATGCAAGTACTTAATCTTTCAGAACTTGATTTTTAAAAATTGTGAATTGACAGCCTCTAAGGAAGCTCATGCTTCTTGGATCTAGCTTAATAGGCAATCCACCCTACTATCTAACTAATTAACCATTTATTTGAGTGCTTTATTAGCTATAGGTCATTCCTCCCAAGCCAAAGAGGAGTATCTACACTCATCTAGATCAACGTGTGCAAAACATATCAAAATTTTCTACCATACCCTTCTCAAGTTTCTTTTTCTCTTCCTTCGAAGAACATAAGCAAATTTTTTTTGAAACATCTGCTACCCTTTACAATCCACCTGCACCAAACACTAATTACCTGCACTTAGAAACTGATAAATTAAGGAAATAAAGGGATACATTGCAAGAGAATATCATACAATAGAAAATAGTAGAATGTCAAACCATTATTCCTCACCAAATATTCCTACAAACTAACAATATCTAGCTAATTTATTGACTCCATCTCATTTTATTGCCTCTCTAATCATATGAGATTCCTTAGTCCAAAATTATTTGCTTAGTGACAAGGCTAGTCTTTCAATTATCCCTAAATTAATGGTAGATAACTTGAAGCTGATGTATGAACCTATTTTTAACCTTGAATTATGGTGGAATAGGTCTCCCATGAAGGTTTTTGGCATTGTCAAGAACCTACAACTTACCCTCCATTCCTACCTAAAAATTTTAGTTGTGGAGGACCTTATTGTAACAAACTTGTTACCTCAATTTGATACGTGTTTGGCTAGTGAACTTATAGCTAAGGTTGAGGGGTATTTATTCAAAGGCTTATATCATTTGGTATACAAACTTGAACATGGCATGGAAGTGAAAATCAGGTCTAAGTCACTCTCTAAATTGCACATTCAACCCTACACTCCAACCACTCCAAATGTAGATTTCTTTCACCTTCCTTCTCCAAAGAAATATGATTATGTCCAAGATCCTATGCCTGCTAAAAATCCTAAAGTGATCCCAACATGGAAGCCTTCATGGGCCAAAGACGTAAACTTCATCATGCCCACCCTTGAAAAGGAGAATAAATAAGGAAGAGTAGGTATGAAATCTATTTCAAGGAGCCTCTTAGGTTCTCCAAACACACATAGTAGTCCTTAATCAGCTATTGCTCAAGTTCCCTCAACCCCTCTCCACATCCTTCCTCAATCCCAAGAGCTTGCAAAAAAATCATTCAAGATATTTAGCTGGAAGGATACCCTTGCAAGTATAAATCAGCCTAATGATGTATATTTCCAACCTCCCCTCCTCTCTTAAAGAGAACCAAGTACATCAAAGTCTAAATATAAATATAAAAGTATGGTGGACAAACTATCAAGGTTGGTAGATGAAGGAACATTTATTCAAAAGATTGATAGTGTTATAGTTGTAGGAAAGAATCAAGAGAACCTTAGAGAGGATAATTCTAGTGTATTTAAAGAAGATATTTAGATTGGGACTCCTTTTCATCCTATTAGGTCAGGTTTAGAACATAAGAAGAAGTTGGATGATGCATGGTAGCTACAAGATCATAATGTTGGAGCTGATGTAAAAGAAAACACAAGCTAATCCTTCCCTAAGAGAACAACTAGATAGTAGCCTTCATCATAATGCTATTGAGGCTGAGATCAAGGATGCATTGAAAGATTAGTAACAACACTTGTGCTTAGAGTTTTTAAGTGAAATGGAACAACTTAGCAAGGTATACTTGAGTGAAGTGATAGTACAATAGGTTGTAGTCCTAAGTGTATAAGGCAATGTGAGTCAAAAAGTGTCAATACAATAAGAGATTATATTTCAATGGATTGGTGAGTTGTCACCCTCCATTAGGGATGAAAAGGAGCAAAATTTAGCTGATCAATAAACTTATGATGACCTTGACAAAGTGAATAAGGTGATTAATCAACTTGATGACTTATAGATAGATAGCATAAGTAGAAATGAACCTTGTGATTTTTCCATTGATCACGAGGAAACATAATTTTGGGAGTATTTATAAGAGTTATACTTAGATTTAGACACCTCACCTTTACACCAATCAAATATTAAAGAGAAAGAACTTGCCAAGGATGATTGGGCAGCTAATCATCTTGAATTTAAGGAGTAGAATTAGTTTTAGCCCCTAACTAAAGAGGATATGAAGCTTATGATGCAACTTAAAAAATATTTGGGAAGAATATGATTGGGTTCTTAACTCTCATGCTCAACCTATGTACCTAGAAAGGAATCCATATGGTCTTTTCAGTCTTCTAAGTGACCAAGAGAGTGATAGCTATAGATGAAGGTTGTCACACATTGGTCAAAGTCTGATTGCACTTAAATCATCAAAGGATGACTCCACATCATGGTGCCACAATGATCATAAAGCATTCCCATTTGATCTTGGGGGAATGAAGTCTAGGTCATATTAGTTTTGTAATTGTTAGATGCTTTGTTAGATAAGTGCTTTGCACAAGTTGTAAGTAGTGTCTTGTTGTCTAGTTCCCTTTCCCTATTTGTTCTTAAATATTGGGTGTGTTGATTAGTTTTAGGTTTGTTTTATTTGCTTATGTGTGTACATCTTGTTTTTGTAATTTAGTGAGGTACCAAATATATAGATTAGTTTGATAGTTTAAGGAGTCATCATGTTATGTTTCTTTTTTTGAGTCACCTTGTCATGAAAGTGTCTGGGTTTTTTTTTGACTAGTAGGATGGTTACCTATCCCAGAAAGTTGACATTTTAGCCTCATAGGCTAAATATCAATGCCCTACATCAAATATTTTCAATGATCATCTTCTTAGCTTGCTTTTGATTACTCCTGCATGGTTATGTCTTCCTTGTCCCAATGAGAGTCTTGGAATTCTTATTAGGAGTGTCAAGGTGTGTCATGGTCTTATGTTTAAATCCATGTTATCATGAGTCTCTTCAAGCCTTTAGGATGATATGTCAGGTGTCATAGCATCTTAGAATGAGAGATATCATTATCAATAGGTCTTAAAGATCCAATGAGTGCTTAGGTATGTTTTGAGGAGTATAGTGGTTTTTTGGTAATGTGAGGATGTTTAATGTTGGTTGAGGATATAATATGAATACCATGATGTATTTAAGTCATTTAACATGACATACCCACCTAAAGTCTATTTGATCCCCTTTATGACCCCTCAAACCACCTTAAGAGCTTATATCACCTTGTGAAGGCTTTAGAAAAGTGGGGGACATTTTGATTAATTATATTTAAAGAAGGTATTAAAAGGGGGCCTATCCATGCCATATATTTCCCACATATGCTTCATGCCACATAAAGTCCCTTTATGGGTGACCCACACCCTCTCCACTAAGCTAAGTTGGCCCCATGTAGAAATGTTTTTACCTTTCCACTTCTCCTTTCATTTTTTTTGCTTGGAAATAGCTTTTAAACTCGTGTTTCCCTCCTTATGATCCTAAAATTCTGTTGTAATAGCTCAAAACTAGAAAAAATAGTGAAAATCAAAGTTTTTGAGGGCTTTTTTGCACTTGTAAAAATTGTACCATATAACAAAATATTAGAGGTTGAAATTCATCTCATGAATAATGTCCCTACAATTTTTTTAGGTCAAATTGATTCCATTCAAGCCCAAAACCATTTTGTACATCTTTAATCCTTATTTTCAAGCTTGGACATCTCCTCAAGTTCTTACTTGTACTGTATAAGAAAGATAAATTCAAGGTCCCAACTTTTGGCCATGAGAAATAGACTCAACCAGATTCCAATAATGAGTTATTATATAAATATTGGTCTCCCCATATTTATGAACCTTCCTTAAGAAGTTAAGGAATGTGTTTGTACCTATCATCTACAAAGGCCATTTTTAAGGTGATGTTTTTCATGAAATTATGATTGGTTTACTCATTCTAATCCTTGATGATGTTGTCCTAGGTATTATAAGATCCTTCCATGGAAATTTAAACATTTTTCTCACATGTATGAGCATATAAGAATGGATAACCTTTAAGTCTAACCAGTGTGTGGAGCCTCTAGGAAAATTATGTAATGAACTAAAGTTTTCATGTCTTTTCAAGAGTTTTAAGCTATGTGTTAAAGTTTGTAGAGGTGCCTCTATGATTATAATGCCTTATTTATTAAAGTGAAGGGTATGATAACCCTTTCCACCTTAGATAATCTCAAAGAAAAAAGATGTATGCATAAGGGAAGGCCATATTATAATAGAATGTGTGTATAACTTTTAATGGTAGCCGTAGAGTTCAAAAATAGCTCAAAAACATTAGAAAAGGTGTTAGGATGATGGTGGAACATTTTCATGATGTTCAAAGCAAGATTCTCCACCTTATCATTAGCCTTAAGGAGCCTAGAAATCATCTCCTTCACCTCTAAACATACTCAATCCCCTTTTTACAAATTTTAAGGCTTGATGAAGTTTTTAGGGTTTCATCTTGAGGCCCTGTATGTTGTGTTATGACCTCCAAATCTCCATGATTGGTTTAAAATTAGGTATGAGGTTCTTCATATGCATGAAGTTGGTCCTAGATGGAGTCTTGTAATCCATTTCATAACATAATCCACATCACTATCATCCCATTCACCATCACTATATTTATATGGTGTATTCCCTTATTTTCATTTTCTCATTTCCTTGTCACTCCATGTCCATACTTCATCCAACCATATACCCTCTATTTGATGTATAAAACATGATAGTAAACTTCCATACTCCCTTGAACCTTCAAAAGGATTAAGTCATGAAGTGTTGAGACCTTTTGGTCATGTACCTAATCAAAATAATGAAATGAGAGATAAAATCAACCTTCATATGGCCTATTGTAGTATGACATTAGGAAGACATCTTGGAGACCATTTAAGGGTATGGGAATCTGATGTGGATCTCAATGAGTAGTCATCTTGGAAGATAAATGATGATGAAAGATTAGAGTCAAACAAGAAATTAAAATGGATTCAAGTCACTTATGTCCATCACAAGCCTCATAAGCACCTAGAACCAGCTGGTTGACTTGGGCTTGGTGTGTAGGGAAAGATCTAACAGAGGTTTAGCAAGAGGTTGCATTTTATGAGACTTTAGGGCTAATTATGGGGGATTGAGATGTTAATTAATGCTCAAGAATCCATAACACACACAATTAGGAGACATTTATCTCTATAAATAAGTTTTAATACAACATGATGGACACCTACAATAACATCATAAAGATAGGTATAGTCATCATCTTAAGGGTAAGACATAGAAGATTACAGGAGACATGTTTGAAACCACTATGTGCAGTTAAGAGTAAGGGGTAAGGAAGCCACCATGAGGATATTAAGTATTATAAAAATATAGATGTGAGGCCTATGTGATAAAATAGTCATTTGAGGATACATAAGGACACCTACAGTCAACCCTTCCAGACTGACTATAACAAGGTCCTTTAAAAACACTGTATGGGTTAGTTAAGGCATAAGAGATTAACAAAAGTTCCAAAAGAGGTGCATATAAATAGTGAATGGTGATGTGGGATTATACACACATGATGGCTAAAAACACTATTAGACCATCTCTCTTTATAAAACCTTGATGATTAAGCCCTATGGATATTCATATTAGTAGATGGTCACATGTGACCTTACCTTGCATGATGGGTGTCTTCATCTTGCATGATCCAAAAGGCAACATAAAAAAAAAATGTAGACCAAGATTCATGCTGATAGGGGGAGTAACACCTAATAGTCATCATCACTCATCTAAGAAGGCATAAAAGACACCTACAAAATGGTTATAGTAGACTTGACAATGTAATTAAGTTGTTTCAATTAGCTCAAAGGCCAAGTCAAGTTGAGAAGTATGGGTTGCTAAAATATCATTTATTATTAGGTATTATTCATAAGTGAGGTATGGAAATCACTTGAATCTAAACATAAATTAGATACAATGAAAAAATATATATGCAGGGTTTCAAGTGAAACATAATTAATTAATCCCATGAGAGCATTTATATGCATTGGGTACCAACTTAGTTGTAGAGATTGGAAGTCACTATTGAGACAATGGGAGGGATACTGAGTTAAAAAAATACTTATTCAAGACACACAACTCTAAGAGCTCCAAGATAGTTATTTTGAACAAGTTTTAACCCCTATAGTTAGAGGGTAAAGAGCAATACCTACAGGTAGATAATGAAGGAAGATATAACATTGTTGATTATGGGCATTCTAAGACCATTGTAGAGGGTTGAATGAATGTGATAAGACCTAATAAAATTTAATGGAGATACACTTAGTTCATCCAATGAGTTTAAAACTTAGGGAACCCTTAGGAAGCATGTTTGTAGACCCTTAGGGTTAGTTTAAACCTCGAACCTCCAAACCCTGAATATGTAATCTAATAATTAGAAGGGATAATCACTCCATATAGATATAGGGTATGATGAAGAAAGGTATAAGACATATAGATAAATTATTTTTAATGATTTTTAGTCATAAAATCACCCACAATAGGCTTAAACACTCAAATTTCCATGCACAATCATATAGTCACAGACAAGGTGAAGCCAGTTTAGGCCAAAATAGTCATTTGAGGGCCTTATAGGCCCAGTCAAGTGTTGAAAATTGGAAGAAAGAATACTTGTGAGAATTAAATTTCATACATATCATTTTATTTTTTATAAAAATAGTGGGCATACCCATTGTTTTATCTTGGACTAACATATGTTTGGGCAAGTAGTTAAGGGAATAAACAAGCAAAATTGGGATTTGGGAGGTCAACAAGATAGTTTGAAGGAAATATAAGGTTTTAAGAAAATGGGGAGTGATGTTTTAGGATAATAATAACTCAAATGGTTTAGCATGCTATGCTACAGTCATATGTCATTGAAGACAAGCTCAACAGGGAGGATTTAGGGCTATTTATGGGCCACACTATCTCATCAAGGCTCTTTCAAGCCTATATAACAGGTTATACATTTAGGTGTAGAGACATGAAGATGATTGGGAAATTATATAAGGGTTTATTTATGGATAAAAGTGTAAAAACATTATAAAAAACTCAAAACCTTGCTCTAAGTACTCAACCATGCACACAAGCAGTTTGAGGACTAACTTTAGAAGATCACCCACTCCACCTCAAGAGGTTTCTAAAAAAATGATCTTAGCATGTTTTAGGCACCCTTGTATACTTGTAATACATTATATATTTATTGGTATTAGGATTATAAACTTTATAAATGAATGTTAAGAGCATATGAAATTAGAAATGGCCTATAAGCTACCCTAGGGTCACCTTTTGGCACTCATATCTTTGTCCATCATTTGCATCAAAGTCATATCCATTCATGGAAGTTATGAAGGTATACACCCTATATATTCATGGATTGTTTTTGGACTTGGATGTTTGTACTATATAAACCATCCTTAAGACCCCTAGACTGTCATAAACCTCCCTAAGACCCTAGCAGACCCAGTCTTAGAAAAATTGATATTTTAATGACTTAACACCTAGGGATGGTATGAATAGCTCATGGGACAAGAATTAAACTCAAAAGGGATCCACATAATGGTAATTAACCATATATAAATTATACAAAACCTTAAAAAATAGGCTATTTTATAGGGATTTGAGTAAAATGAAGGGTGTTTAGTAGTTCTTGATGATTTCAACTCTTGGAATGACAAGTTTGAGACTTATTTAAACTCCTCAAAGATTAAAATGCTTAAGTATTTAGCCTTATAGGTCTTTATAAGGGGATTCAAAATTACCATTTTACCAGTGCATGAGGAAGATGGACCAATCAGCTTAAAAAAGTCAAGTTTCAATTTCCTAATGTCTTTCTAAGCCTGTGTCATGGTTGGAAATGATGTTTAAAGCATGGATCACACTCATACATAGGTTTATAAGCTTTGTTTTATGTCTCTAATGGATGACAAGTTTCAAATACTTAGGCAATTAGGCCTAATTAGTCATCAAGGAAGGTTAGGTTGGAATTGAAAGGTTAGTGGAATGGGTTAAATCAAATGTGACACGCTTGGTAACTAACCCTTAAAAGACATTTAATGTGCATTTCATGGTTATGATGGAGAAATGAGATAGTTTCTTTGACCTTATCAACTTGTTCTAAAGGAGTGTGGGTTGCTAAATGACTATGGTGGCCTAATTCATCTTGTAACTACCATATGGATCATGATGGACTATTATAGGCATGGTCAAACCTTTGACAAAGTTTAACTGAAGTTGAATCAACCTCCCTTACCTATTTTCCAATGCCAATGCCTCATCTAAGGAGCATTTAAGGAGGTCTAACACATGAAGTAGATAAAATGGGTTTATGTAGCTATTGTGATTTCTATTTTTATTGGACTTGGTCATTGATGACCCTATTATTAACTCTCTTACACTATTATCCCCTTATCTCTTATCCTATTCTTCTATATATTCAAGGTTTTTTGCCTTAGATTGTATCATTTGGGCTGGTATGAGGACACTTTATTAGAATTTGTACTTATCCAACTCTTGAATGATGAATATAGCATCTTGAAACCTCTTTATGGTTTACACTTTGTGTGTTTATGCTTGTTCTGATATGCAATAGTGTCATGACTTTCCCTTTTGTAGGTCTAAGTCGCACCTAGGTCTTAACAATATTCTTGGCAGGTTGTCTAATGTGTTATAAGGTGGATAACTCAGGTTTGAAGTGACAATTAGATTGCAAGTGCCTTGAACCAAGCCTTATTCTCTTGAACTTCTCCATTCAGTCATTCCAATAGCCTCTAGATGAAATGTTAATGCTAAAAAATCATTGGAGATAGTCTCTTAACTCTATGCATTATTTGTTATTGTGTTGAGAGTCTAAGCTTTTGATTGGATAGAATGATATAAGGTGCATCACCACACTTAGAATAGGTTTTCATTCACATATTTTATCTACCTTTTCCATCCCAACGCATTTAGGTTCTAGAAGAACATTCAAATGAACAAATCTGGGGAACTAGCCCCATTAACAATCTAGAGGTCTAGCCCAACATTAGGTAACCCATAACCTAGGGTCATTCCCATATTAGCCTAGGTTTGGGGATTAGGACATGAACACTCCTATCTTCAAAAAGGGTGCAACCTAGAGTCTCTAATAGCCTCCTTAGGGTCAAGTGTGTCCTATGCAGTTTGTTATTCATCTACTGCCTTGAGCATAGTTGAATCTATGCATTCCTCATCACCTTAGAGGTCTATGAGATTGGTGTCTAATTCAGTATGATTGAGTGACTATAATTTGCCTAGCTATCCTTTTCATATCATTTTATTTTTCCTAGATTTAGTTGGAGGTGTAAGAGTCTATTTTTTCTTCTTTAAAACCTAGGGATGGGGTTGTTATTGCACTGAGTGCAACTACTATGTACCACTTTATTCTATAGGTTCACCAAAAGACACCATCATTTCTCATATAATTTGTGATAGTTTGGTAGAGGGGTATGTGCATGGTCATTAAAATAAAATCAATGTAGGACTACCTTCTTTAGGAAAATCCACCATCTATGTGGCTGAGGATATTATGGCTAAATCTATTGAAAATATCTTGGCCTCCAACTTCCATTGAGTTGTTTCTTTCCCTACAATACCAAAAAATAGAATGAGGTGGTTAAGTAATATAAACACAAAGGTATTTTATTACTTGATTTCTCACTTGCTTTCCAAAAGAATAACTCTTTTTATTCATCTTTATCATACACTTCTTTTTTGATATCTCCCAACCATTGATTAGAGCACTTCCTATTCTTCTACCCCCAACTTAGTTATATCTCACTCAACAAATATCCTTGAAACCACAGGATTCTCAATCCAAGACATTACTTGATGGGTTATTCTATTTGGCGATGGTGGTGATGCAATGCACATAGGTGCTCTCCTCTTTACTTTCTCTTGTTGTGACAGAGCTTTTGACTATGCTAGTTGTGATGGTTAAGCATGTGGTTACATTAGTTTTTGTAGGGATGCTTACTCTGATTCTACTTGTTGCACCTCTAGAAAAATATATTATAATGGTGAAACTGACCTCACAGTTATGGATTTTTTCTTGTACACTTTACCCTTCACTTTGACTGCATCAGGGTCACATTTGGAGTAGCCAACTCATAAAATTTGATCTAAATACCATTAAGAAATTTGGTGATTAAAGCATGTTATCCTAAATATTGCATTACATCTTATGGGATCTTGGTGTGTGTTCAGATCAAGGCTAGGACTTCATTCCACCATGTGTTAAATCGCCCCAATTTCTAGTAATACTACCCTATTTTGGTCTATGTGATATTTATGATAGTATTACCAGGCCAAAAGTTTGTAGTTACATTGACTAGCCCCAATGGAGATTTCCATTGTGTGAAACACAATAAAATAACCAAAAATTGGTATTGAAATGTTTATGTGCTTCTTGCAAGTAAATTTTATATGTTGGTGGTGATCTTAGTTACCAAAAACTCAGGGCAATTGAAGTCATCTTGTAGCTTTTTCATGCGATAGGCAATATCAATTATGCCTTGTATCACTTGTTTCACTTGCTTAGTGGTTTGATTTTTTTAATTTTTATGATGCATTATACTATGATGCGTAGTGAATCATCCTCAATTGATTCAATGGGTGTTCCTCACACTATATTTGTGGTATATTTTTCCCAAATATCCAAATGGATCATTGGAGTTTTAGACTTATAAGGGAAGAGAGATTTAGCACAATTGGGAAGGTTGGTGGCTTGTGTCATAGTGTGTGTAGTGATCTAAATTATAACATATTGATCCAATTGGATATCCCCTTGATTGTAGTGGCTCAGTAAAGTCATCATGACCTCATCTAACTACCCAAATGTAGGTAGCTTAAGCAATCTTTCAGTGTTAAAGCCTCACATTGGATGTTGAAGTGTGAGGGATCCTACTTCTGAGGCTCCTTGAGTATCCTGAGTTTAGACACCTAAAGTTTATTTAGTGTCAAAATGCACCTAAATCTATTAATACTTATTTTTAAATCAATAAATCACATTTGTTCCTAAATTCAAATAATTGGATAATTCAACATATTCAATAAGTCAATTATGTACCCTTAAATCCTTATTTTAAATAATAAAATATAGATTTTCCACTTATTCAAAACATATCCCACCTTTTTATCCCTCATCCCAATCAAATCCATAAAAGTATCCACCTCTTGTGACTCATCCCCTGAGTTGTCAAGTAAATTGACTTAGTCTTGTTGAGTCAGCTAACCAACCCCACACTTTTCTCAACCATTTTGAAAAGGTCTTCATCCTCATGGGTGAGGAATCATTAGCAACTTTTGATCATTTGGAGCATTGAAAAGGTCCAAATGATCCTCCACCATTGTATTCTTCTCCAAACATCTATAAATAAGCTTGTAAATCTCCATTTTCAACCATCACAAAATCTAGAGATCATAATCACAATAAATAAATTAGAGCTCTTACACACAAGTGAATAAAAGTGAATCAAAGACTTCATTTTACACCAAAACACTGCCTATTCTCTCTTTACATTGGAGGAGTGAGCACGACATATTTTAAAGAGTAAATCAAATATATATTGCAATGGAGAAATCTTGTGGATTCAAAGCGTAAAGTTTATGATTATTTTTTTTTTGTTACTTTAGCATAGTTGAATTTTAGCTTAGATTAGAATTAGTTTACTTTATTTGAATATCTAAATTCAGTTCATATATTTTTGGCATGCCCAATGGGGTAAAATCTAACTAACTTTGCTTCAAATTCACACTTGAATCAAATCAACTATCAAGTCAATCAAATCTGAGTTTGAATATGTATTCAAACTCAAACCTCAACTAATTAAGTCAAAACATGGATAATTATTCAAATTCCCCAAACAACCAATTCAATCCACATCATAACTAATTTGTTTCCTATTCATGTTCACGTATAGAATAATATCAAAATTATCTGAATGGTTCTTCTAATCCTAATTCATCCACCTATCATATGATACCTAACATAAATCAAACTATGTACATAGATTCATATGGTTTTAATCATAATGTCACCATAATTCAAGCTTTTATTCCACCTTCACCATCATTTTTTAATACTCATAAATACCAAAATACATTCACTAGTAAAACCTCAATCTAGTCAAGTCTAAATATATACCATCCAAATCAATATTCTCATTCCTGTACCCATCAAAATCAACCTTTTTATAATAATCAAAATGAATCATTTGATTTTGCATCTAGTTCACCCCAAAACTCAAACCGAACTTCTTCGCCAATCACCAGACATTCACAAATCCAACAAGCCAATTCTTCTAAAATCAAGCCACTTCTTCAACACCATTTATTACTAGTGAATATCAAATATTTATAAAATAATATCATTCTATCACTAGTAACCCTTCATTCCAATCAAATTCTCCATCCACTAATTATAATTCTAACATCCTTCATCTCACCATCCAAGAGATGACAAACACTGAATACATCATAAATAACCCTCATCTATTCATATTTGAAAATCTAACTTCACATATATGTCAAGATGTCCCTTCGAAGCAAAATCATACCATTTCATGTCCAAATCAAAATGATAACCTTTCATCCATTATCCACCAAAAAATAATTTTTGACCAAATACCCATTTTCAATCAACATCCAATATTAACTCAAACACCATCTAATCCACCTATCGAAATATCTTATGCTTTCAAACCAACACCCAAAAATCCACATTTTCAAAAGGCTATTCATCCTAGATTTAACATTTTTAAAAGAGTAAAAAAAGAAATATGGTACTAAAGCACTTCAATAGGCTTTTCTAATGGTTGCATATAAACTAAGGTCAAATATATTGTCCAAATTTGATATTCACTTTCTTTTGGGATTAAGAGAAATTTCAATGTCCACTTTGGTCCCAACTATAGTTTTAGTAGTAGAAAAAATTTCAAATGATAGTGACAATGTTATAAATAAGGAAAAATCCTCATCTATCATCAATATAAAACCTATTAGTGACATCAAAGTAATTTACTTCATTTTCATCAACACTATCCTTCCTTTTCATATTAATATTATGCTACCTACACATGTCAACTAGAATCCACAATAAAGGACCTCATTAGACTTATCTCATGGTAACTTATCAATTATAACCTCTATAAACATCCATGAGATCATCCCATTTGGAGAGAGGCTAATCCACCAATCATTACTTAAATCTCCAAAAAATAAACAAAGAACACCCACAGATGAATCACTTTATTTTTTGAGGACAATCATACCAAAAACATTAAAACACCAATTCCATTAGGAGAGAAACCACATGGAATGATCTCCTATTCATATTACAAGAAATAATCTTAACTCCCATGTTATATACTTATTATGCCAAACTAGTGGAATGACATTACAATGATTTGGATCATGACATTGAGATTAATTTTGAAGCACATCATAGTCAATTTGAATATTCTAGATTCACTAAGGAATTGAGAATATTCAACATGAATTTATATTATTTTGACTTTTGTAGCATTTGGTGATTAGTTAACTGGTTGGGTGAGGGATATTGTATTTTGTACATATGAAGAACTTATTAGTCTTGGGTGATTAATACTCTTTAAAAACATAGCTTGTAGTACTTATCGAGAAAGACATCTAAATTCCATGATGCTTAGATGAAC
Organism: Torreya grandis; assembly: GCA_037957365.1. NCBI lineage: Eukaryota > Viridiplantae > Streptophyta > Pinopsida > Cupressales > Taxaceae > Torreya > Torreya grandis. The sequence goes on from JARHVA010002212.1 coordinate 1,537,867, forward strand.
CATTAGAAAATTTCTAGAGTTTAATTTTACTATCAAACACATTAACGTAGGTCTCTTTGATAATTATGTTTTTCTAAGGAAAACCAAAGTTACTACTAAACTTTATCAAAGAAACTTATATCTGGACATCTTCAATCAACAAGGATTCCCCAATCGAGAGAGACTTTTTGGGTGGTTTGGTAGTAGTGCTTGGTAGTCTCAACAACCTCATCCTAGTCAAGTGATCTTTAGAGTCAACAATAGAACTGAAATAGAAATAGATGAAGAAATCTAGTTAGAACATTAATGACTATATAGCGTAGGCATCAGGTAAAAAGCTATAAAATCAAGGAACTTATGCATATTATAACCTTTCATTAGGTACAGATGCCAAAAAATCATAAAAATAAAAAATCATAAAAAATAATAAAAGCAAAAAAAAAATAGCATGTCATTGTTTATCGATCCCTTGGCACTTAGGGGGAACCTTGTTTCCATCAGTATTGTTTTCATAGTAATACATTTTACTGCCATGTTAGTTTAGTCTTGTATATCAAATGCTATGTTAAGTGATTATTTAGTTGTCATTTAACATAAGATAAATGTTTCAAATTGTAGCTTGTCATATCATTTAAATATTATCATACCACTATATTATCTCATAAAAGACATTTTTAAAGTTAGTGTTACATTGGTTCTTGCTTTAGTTCTTATGAGTAGAGTAAATATTTTCCCTAAATCTCTTTGCTAAACTTACAACATACCAGATCATGGTCTTGTTTAGAATATAACCTATGACAGAGTATACTTTTACAAAGTTCCCTTTTTTAAAGTGAAAAAAATTAAAGCATTCTACAAGAAGAAATTAGATAATTTACTTGCCTATCTTGGGATTTAGTGATAAAACCTTGCATCTTACTAGTTGTATGGGGCCACAGTTAGGGGGTCTAATTTTCCCACATAAGAAAAACATCCATATTTCAAAATTTATCAAAATCAAAATCCATATCTCTCTCCCTTTATTGATCTTCAGTTCTAAGACTTCACATCTTACTAGTTGCATAAGATTAACATTGGGGAGAGATATCCTTACTCACCTATCTTTAGTCTTTGGTGAAAAGCCCATGTGTGTACCTAGTCACATGAGACTTCATATTGGGGGTCATAAAGAAAATAAAATCAATAAATATTTCTTCAAGTGGCTTGTTTACATGTATATGCTATAAGGGGAATAAAATATCTCGTTAATTAATTCTGTCAAGGCTAGTTCTCTCTAGACACATCTAATAAAGCTAGTATTTTTCTGAGTTTAACAAGATGTAAACTTTCACTTTTTCTCATAACATTTTAGTCACAATCCTTTGTTATACATAATTTTTGATTGACTTTCTTCAACATTAATTCCTTTCACTCTTTTGATACATATTGAACATATATGTTATGAATACAAAACAACTGGAATCATCCCTCGCACAACAAATGATCAATACATCAATAAAGTCTTGTATATACCCATTATGTTGCTTCATTTTCCATCAAAAGGTGCATCATGTGTAAACCATTGTATATAACTACCCCAATTACTTGGGGGCATCATCTTTTAGTCATCTATTGTATATTTCCAAGTGTGTCATTTTGTCAATTGTTAGTCATTTATCCTATAGCATGTTAAAGTTTGAGGTTGATATTGATTTTATGTAAACATGAATTATTGATAGTGATTGTGGAAAACTTATTTTAAATTATTTCAAATAAAACCAAAAATAAATAAAAGACGACAAAAATACCAAAAAAATCATACAACATTACAAAAAACCAAAAAAAAAGAGCATTCCAAACACATCAACTTCAAAAACACAATTATCTTTTGCTTCATTCAATTGTTCTTAGGTGGGTCACTCACACATGATTTTAATAAAAACATTTAACATGTTTCATCAATCATCCACTTTATCATCACTTTCCATATTGGGAGAAGTACATCTGGCCTGATATCCACACATAGACTTTGTTTAAAGTGGATTATGTAGGTAGCACTTAGAGACATGGGTTCTCTAGGGTTAGCTTAGCCACCACCTTCCCCATCATCCATTCCCACAGTGTTGGATTACCTTATCCTTCATCTTTTCCCTCACTTGTTCAATTCTTAGCCTCACTCTTGGATACAACTATTTAGTCTTTATTTATTCTTGTCCTTGTTACCACTTTTTCAAACTTTTCAATTTTTTCAATTTATTTGTTTCTATCTTGTTTGTTTTCTATCCCTAGCCATTTACTTGGTTATTTTTATCTCTTTTTTTATATTTAGCCATTAATTTGTTTCTTTTCACTTCATTTTTATCTCTAGCCATTTTAATGGTTATTTTTCTATCTTAGATTGAATGTGTTCAATTTTAGGTTAATTTTTGTGTGTGTCATTCATCTTTCTAATTCTTATGAATATGAAATTATCATTTTATTTTAATCATTTAGAATCAATCTATTTGCATTAACATTTTGTGTGTGTTTTAATCACATAGCTTAATATTTTATTTTTGGCATCTTTTTAGTTATTATTTTCTATGTGTTATCAAGATTATTTTGAAAATGCATATATAGTATGGTTATGATTATATCATGATGTACTTTGATAAAAACACAATTTATTCTTTTATTTTGTTCAAAATGCTTAAAACATCAAAATTCATCATGATTATTCAATATCATTGGTGGTACTATGTTTTATGCTATATTAAAAACTAAGTTGCTCAATATACTCCAAATTTTGTTGGAAATCCAATGCAAAGAATGGAAATAAAAACTATGTAGAAATTCCACATTCTACATCCATGTACATTATCCAATCATATGTTAGTCATGCATCCATAATAACTATGTTGAAAAATATAAGATTAATACATGTTAAATCAAAATGTAGGACATATAATCAGTGATACCATCTACCCATACATATATCCATAAAATCCATGTAAACCAATAGGTAATCCATCAATTTCCACAATCCATAGTAAAAATCATCATCATCATCATATATATATATATATATATCAAATGTGTATATATAAAAGGTACATCTCAATATATGTATACATCAATGAAATCCATATATCATGATATCCCTTATATCTATGGCTCATCCTATCCCTCAGATGGAGTATCTAGCCTCGAGAATAGATGCCCACACTATGGTGTATCCCATGGAGGACCCATCACATGTGTAACTTGCCCTAATTATCTCTTTAACACCATTGGCTACATAGATCTAGTATATTTTGATTGTCTCAAATAATACTCTCCAAATGATGCTACCCTTTGGTCCCATGGTACAACCCCCTCATATAAACTCCTATAATATGTATCCTACTCCATAAATCACATCACCATATCTAAAGTAACTAGCTATCCCTCTCTAACTAACTTCACTCTAGCCTCTACAAGCTTAGTCTGAGCTATGTCCCTCTCCTATCTTTAGTGATGTATAAGTGTTTTGTAGTTTGGTATCTATGTCTCTACATTATGGGTAACCAATCTTGTAGTCATGGAATCCCCATCCATCCCATCAAAAATACATTTAAACCTATCTACCTCAGCCTATAGTTACCTAATCTCTATAGTCTGATCCCCTCTACCATAAACTACACCCTATAATCTACATACCTCCTAGTGTAATGCATCTATCTCTCTATCCTGAGTCCTTATCTCCTCTAAGATTATATCAATAAGTGTATTCTCCTCTGTAGATCTTAGAGCCTACAAAGAACCAACAACATCCCCTCTCTCTACCTATGTAACCTATGCTACTCTTGTAGTAGTATCATGTCCTATATACTCCTCCTTGCTCTCTACCTCTATCAATATAGTCTCTCTTCTAATACTCTACTCTATATCAACATCCATATCAACCCATAACTCTCACAAAATCTCAATATCCTCCACATCTATAATTTGCACATCATAAAGATAACTAGCATCCCCTAACCCATCTTCTACCTCATACTCATGGTCATGATCTTCATTTATCACCTATAACATCCCTCTTGATTTAGGCTCCTAAACATGTGACTCATGAATACCTACTCAAGCTAGACACTAATCTCTACCTCCATGTCCACAATGGTGTATATGGCATCATCAATCTTAATGGTTTCTATCGAGCCCACCAATCTACATATCCATCAACCACTCCTATGTCAATAAAATACCTCCTATCACTCCATCTCACAATCTATAAATGTGTCTATATATGGTCAATAATAGTTATATTGATCATCATAACCCATTGTGGTCTCTCCCACACTGAATGAACAAATACATGTGGACCAGTTGATATATGCTGCATCACATCAAACTATCTCATCACCTTCTCTAGGAAATATCTCTCTATAATGCACACATGTCTCCCAATGATGTAGCAAGGGGACATCATGTAGTCCATATGAAGCTCCTCATGAAGCCACTACCACACAATCTCTCTATATGGTCTCTAGGTGATCTGGTCATCACCTAGCTCATTAAATTACCTCTTTTAAAATTCAATATCACACAAATTTGGTCTGTGTATTCCAGTAATCACATGTCATGCATATGCCAAAGGATTATCCTCCTCCATTGTGCTTAGATGCCCAACCAACCTCTTAATCACAATGTACTCACAACACCAAACCTGTAGTAATGTAGAAGGCCTTATTTCTACTTAACTTGAATAAACAAAATGATATAAATCATGGTATAAATGTTCTAAAATGCATGGAACCCATGTAAACCTCTATCCCATATCCATAATATCCCTAATCAAATCTAAAAATATAATAGGACATATTCTCCCACTCTTATTAGGAAGCAAAATACCACTGACAATAGCCATGAGTACTATAGTTAGAGAATTCATATCTAAATCTGTGTAATAGTCTACATCGATCCCACTTCTAACAACTAAGATCAAGACATCACCAAAAATATGGTATAATGTCACATCCTAAGGACCCTATCCCCACTAAACAAGTCTACCTCATATCAAGATACCTAAAATATGATACACATCCTCAAGTGTAATGGCCATCTCCTCAATCGGTAAGTGAAATGTGCTCATCTCACTATGCCACCTCTCTGCTACTGATGTCAATAGAGATATATCAGCTTGAACCTCCAACATTTGTGTAATGTAGTATAAACCACTTACCTCATCAAAATCATACTCAGTGAACATAGCCATGCACACCATAGATGTAGATCTCTACTCCCATATCATCATCACTGGTAATACCTCTTATAAATTAATAACATTAGCATTTTATTAGTTTTCAATATACGTTATGTTCTTCATTTTCTTTACCATCTAAATTCTTAACCATAAAAAACAACAAAATCAACTAAAAAACATCTTCATTCATTACAAAATCACTTCTAACTTTCATGAAATCGCTCTTATATTTTGAAATTTCACTGCTAACATTCTATTAACAAAAACACTACTAACTTTAGCAAAATCGCTTCGCACTACAATGATTTCCCTGCCCTGTTTAGTGATTTTGCTGCTACCCATAACAACAAAGTTGTAAATCCCTCCTAAACAAAATCACTACCTAATTTGATGAATTCGACTTGTGGTTTAACAAAATCACTACTTACCCTAATGAAATTACTAAAAATGATGTTAAAATCATCATTTTCAAAATAATGATTTTGTTCTCTTCAATTTTAAACCCTAGTAAATGCTAAAAAATAATAAAATTTTCAAAAACTAACTTACTGGAGGCTCACTCCTCTCAGGTCTCTAGAAACATCTCACTCTCTCTCCTCGATGCTTATGGTGTGGAACACAGTCCATATTTCCTCACAAAGCTCAGAATAATATCTCACACCACAATTCTTAGCCACTAACCTTAAAGATTGATTTGCACAAATGATACTCTAAAGCACAAAATATCATACTTATATTTTCCTATCTTACCAACTAATTACCCCACATCCAACCCATTATTTAATTAATCTAAACAATTTAAGTGACATTAAATCAATTTATTCTAGATTTTTAATCATCTATTAGCATAAACTCAACCAAAAAAATTTGTAAAATCAATATATTTTATCCATGTATAGATCCATAGTTTAGTATTGCTAGGATATATCATTCCTATACCTACTTAATTGACCCCTACATCATTAGTAACAATAATAAGCGTGCAGTCTCTGAATGGTTAAATTATTGTTTTTCAAATCCATACTCTAAGTTTTAATTAACTAGGGTCAACCTTTTTACGCCACAAACATCTTGAAAAATTGATATCAATTTAGACATACATTGATTTCTCATTTGTCCACATCATTTTATCCATTTTTTTCATTTCATTAATTTTGAGTATTTGTTCATTTTCTCACACAAACCCTCAAGGGGGCATCATCACACTCATTTTCATTCATTTAGGGAATTTTTTTCCTTTTTCTATCGTCAACACTCTACTTCTTTTACTATTCTCCAAAATAGTATTGCTTCAAAACACTATTTCAAAGAGGGGCAAATGTAGACAACTAAATTTCATTTAGTATTGACATGCACCTAAATATATTAATAATTATTCTTAAATTAATAAATCACATTTCCTCCCAAATTCAAATAAATGAATAATTAAAAATATCCTTAAATCCTTATTTTAAATAATAAAATCTAGATTTTCCACCTATTTAAAACATCTCTCACCTTTTTCTCCCTCATCCCAACCAAATCTAGAAAATTCTCCACCTCTTATGACTCATCCCTTGAGTTGTCAAGCAAATTGACTTAGTCTTGCTGAGTCAACTAACCAACTCCATGCTTTTATCAACCATTTTGAAAAGGTATTCATCCTCATGGGTGAGGAGTAATTATCCATTGTTAATCATTTGGAGCATTGAAAATGTCCAAATGATCTTCCATCATTGGATTCTTCCCTAAAAATCTATAAATAAGATTGAAAATCTCCATTTTCAACCACAAAAAATCTAGAGATCACAATCACAATAAAAATTAGAGATATTACACATAATCAAATCAAAGAAAGTAAAAGTGAATCAAAGACTTCCTTTCGCACCAAAACACTACCTGTTTTCTCTTTGCATTGGAGGAGTGAGCACCACATATTTGAAAGATAAAATTGAATATATATCACAATGGAAAAATCTTGTGCATTCAAAGCGTAAAGTTTGTGATTGTTATTTTCTTTATTTGTTGCTCTAACATAGTTAAATTTTGGATTAGATATAGAATTAATATACTTTCTTTGCATATCTAAATTTAGTTCATACATAGGATAAAAAGAGTAGTTTTTGATGTGTCTATAAAATTAAACATATCCAAATCATTATATTTAGTTTTTTGAAGACCTAACCCAATCCTCATTTCCTCTTTTTGTGCATCTAATATCATAATTAACAACTGATCTCTTTTTATGGCTTGATTGGTGGTTTGGAATGAATGATTACTTTGATTAGTTGTGCTTTGTATTATGAAAGTAGATCATAGAAGCCTCTTGTTAGTTAAAGTCTATAATGTTTTGGCATTATCCATACCCTACTCTTATATAGATGTTAGTGCCCAATTTTGTGTCACTACTTACTTTAAATACATTGACTTCTTGTGCATGAATGTTCCTTTTTCAATTAATATTACTTACTAAAAGTTACCTTGATAGGGATGTTTTTTTCTTAGAATATTTAATATAATTCTTTGGTAGTTATTATATGTGAGTAGTTGTCCTTTCCTTTAATCAATTTAACTTATGAATCCACTTGTCCATTTAATACTAAATATACTTAAAAAAAGATGCAATATTTTTGAAACACCACATCATTAACGGTTTGACTTGACTATTGGCCTTCTATTTTCCATATCACCACCTTCTTGGACTTAATTTCAATGCTTCCAACTGTCTTCTATGAGCTATCTCTAGAATGTGAACACACCTTGTGATGATAACTGCTTCATGGTGGTTATGATGTGTTTCACTACAAAAACTATGCTATACAAACATTGTAACCTAAGAAAATAAAACAAAAACACACAAAATTAAATAAAATCCTAACTATATGGGGATACTTCACACCCACTCATTTTTTTTTTAATTTAGCTGAACAATAGAGATTAAAGATGATATGGCTTAAGCCTACAACCATTTATACATCTTGGTAATATAGTTCCTTACAAATATTTCAACACTATGGTACCCTGTAGTGATACTTCATGAATAATATATGGTCCCTTCCATCTAATGCATATCTTTCCTAGAAATGTTTTAAATATGCTCTCATAAAGCGATATCATTTGTTCCAGGTAAAATTACCTAGATCACAAGTTATGATTGTGCCAAGATTTCTAAATTTACTTGTTAATCTATTGTATCCACTATGCCTTTTATCTATTTTCTTCTATCTTTTTGGAATCCATAAACCTTTCCTTTAATGAGTCTTGATCTCCTAATCTCATAACCATCATAATGCATAGATTAAGAACAATATACTCCTTAAGTACTATTGCCTCAAGGCCATATACCAATTGAGTGAACCCTGTAGATCTCTTATAATTTGTTCTATAAGACCATAAAATCATAGGATTTTGGTATTCCCAATCATCCCTTAGAACATTAAATTTTTTTTTAACATCTTCCCAAATACTTTATTGGACACTTCTGCCTATTCCTTTGCTTGTAGATGGTAAGCCATACTTTTATGGTGTGATATCATGAACTCTTTAGTGAGAGTCTTGATATTAATATTTAATAAATATGTGCCTCTATCACTTACCAGCTTAACTGGACATCCAAACCTTATGATGATGTTTTCATGTAAAATTTTGGTAGCATCTTTCACACCATAACTTGGAGTGGTAGCAACTTCTATCCATTTGGTGAAATAATCTATCATAGTAATAATATATCAAGCATGCCTGTGCTTACTCAGATGAGTTATAGGTCTAACAAAGTTAATTCCTTAGTGTTTAAAGGGTTTTTAAACAAGCATGGGTACCAAAGGCATTTCATCTTGCTGGTTTGGCTTGCCCATTCATTGAAAAATGTCACAATATTTACCAACTCTATGTACATCCTAATATAATGTAGGCCACCAAATATCACTATGTAGTATTTTCCTTATAGTGAATTATTAAACAAAATGGCCCTCTATAATTCCTTAATAAACCTCTTGAAGAAGCTATGGTCACTCATTCTCTAGAGATACTTTATGAAATACATTATTTTTATTGAGCTTGTACAAGAATCCATTAATAAAGTTATACGGTTTGGCTTAGGTGACCATTTGTTTCTTATCCTACTTAGTGTAGTGCACAGTGAAAATTCCCTATTCCAAGAAATTTTCAATATCTTCCATGTTATCATTAACTATAAAATTTATAAATAAATATGCATATAGGGATTCATCTTGAAGTTCCTCTAGTTCCTCCCCATTGTGAAGTCCGCTTAGGTGATTTGGCCCCACATTATCTCAACCTTGCTTAACATTAATTCATAATTGAAATTCCTAAAAGAGCATTAACCACCTTAATATATGTCATCCAAACATTGGCTTATTAACCAAAAATTACAATGCATAGTGATCCGTGAAGAACTCATAAGGAGTAGCCAATAAGTATGCTAAAACTTTTGGAGTGCAAACACCATGGCTAGTGCTTAACTCTATGTAGTTTTTTAATCCTTTTCTATAACTAATAGTTTCTTGCTATAAAAATATATCAGGTGGTCCAACCCACCTTTTCCTGGTTACACTAAGATAATTCCTATTGTAATTCTAAAAACATCCACATTTGCATGGAATGGATTCTTCTAGTTAGGAAACACTAAGATCAGTGTTGTAATCAGTCTTTAATTTAACTTAATGAATGTTTTTTGACATTCTAGTGTCCATTCAAATTTGGCATCCTTTCATAATAATTTATCCATAGACATAGATATAGCTACATGCCCTTTTATAAATTTTTAATAATATACTGTATGACCAAGGAATGTGTGTACTTTATTTGAGTTAGTATAAGGTGGCATTCCTACTATAATAATAATTTTAGCTAGGTCACCCAAAATACTATCACTACACACAACATGACCCAACAAGACACATAAAGGTATAAAGAATAAACACTTCTTTAAATTTAAATCAATGCACAAAGCCTAACATCACTCTAACATCAAACTTTGTTTTGAAAAGTATTATTTAAATAGAAAGAAGATAGACCAATCATCCAAATAAATTTCTAGGAAATAATGAATAAAATATTTAAATGTATATATCATAGCTCTAGAAAATACATCAGGTGCATTCTTTAAAGAAAATGGCATTACATTACATATGAATGATCCCCAGTTAGTAGTGAAGGTGGTCTTAGCCTAATCCTCCTTTGAAATCATAATCTGGTGATATCCATTGAAGCCATCCATAAATGAATATACTTCATGCCCAACAAGGATTCAAGGACTTCATATATAAAGGAATTGGAAATGGATCACTAAAATAAGCATCATTGAGTGTACAGTAGTCCCCACACACCTGAATTTCTTTTGTTTTCTTAGGTTAAACAACCATGGGACTCACCCACTCTACATTTTTTACTAGATAAATGATTCTAGCTTCTTGTATTCAATCAAGTTCAGACTTTACTTTGATTTTCATATTAGGATTGATTTTTTAAGGTCACTTTTTAATAGGGCACACATACTCTTTTAGTTCTATGTGCATTTATCCTAAAGATGGATCTATGCCTTTTACCTTTGAAAATTTGCTTGAAAACACATCTTGATAATGCCTTAATAGCTGCAAGACCTCATAAATTTTATATTGTCCCTAGTAATATCCCACTATTTCAAGCTTAGGAGCCGAATCTATCCTAATATTTCCTTCAATATTTCACAAAGGTTCCTAATATATATTTCCTAATCCACTAGGCAAAGTATCTTGTAGGATGCGCTTGCCTATACATTACAAAATGTTGATGTTAGACAATTTTTCCTCTTCCACTTGCTCTATGCTTTACACTAGTTTGGGTTTATCTTCACGTTTTGGCTCAAATAAACCTTATAGATTGATATCTCGAGATCTCCATCACTATCATTGTCACTTTATTCTTTCAAATCATTAATTATATTATTGCATGGCTGAACAATAAATTGTTATTTTTGGTTGGCTTTGTAATTACAAAGTGTGAGATCCAAGTCCTGTGCATCTTCCTAATGAGATGATGATTCAACTATAGTTTATAAATCTTCTATTCATCCATGACATATTTTTTTTTATAAATTTTATGCAAGGCATTATGTACTAATGGATTATGGTCTTCAAACATAAAATTTTGAATGAAATCTTGCTAAAGTTGTGCCTAATGTTTGGTTTCCCTTTATGCTCTTGATGCATATACCAAGCTATTGGTAGAGGTGCTAGCATGTGTCTAAATATGTACACCTAATATTATGGTTCTACTCCTTGTGTGCCCCATATATCCACACACTAATGGATGTATAATTATAGGCATTGATCTTATTTAAAGAAAGACCATTATGATTTGACACTAGCTGGTAGATGAAACCTCATATGCAATATTTCACATGCTTCTTCCCACTACATTTTTGAGTTTATATGTACTGCCCACCATGTCACAATGGTTCTTTTTAGTGCATAGATGAGTGCACTTGATCATTAATCCACCTTCGATACATGGTGTTCAAGTCTTAATATAAATGGATTGAGATCCTCTGTCACAAAGTATTGAGGTATCTAACATACTATAATTTACTCCATGCACAAAGGTCACAACTCATGATCCATGCGATACCAATTCAAGATGTGCACATTCGAGTCACCACTTATGGATGATGTAGATTCTAAAGGTAAAATACCTCATAGAGTTGGTTTAGTATAGTCCATCATTGTTGTACTAGTATTATAAAATAAATCTACTTCATATCTTATTGGAGAGCGCACTAAAGGAAAAACATAATCTTTGATGTGAACCTACCTAATCTAAGACTTTTTTATAAAGGTTTGAATTCTAGTCATTGTTCTTGCTACACAATAGGTGGTTTCCAATCTTGATACTTGATAGACCATACCTCATTATGCATTTCATCTATCCCCACTTTAAACCAGTTATTGTCCCAGTGGGCTCTGGCTCTTTTGGGGCTTTTTCTCAGACTTATTTAGGGGTATGACCATTATTTTATCTTTTTGATGTGCTCTTAACTGATTGCACATAATATTTATGGTCATTTGGCCATCATAGGCCCATTTCTTAATGATTAAGGCAAGGTAATGAGTCTATGCTATCTTCATGTTGATGACCTCAAAGTCCCCTCACAAGTTCAACTCAACCACTTTAATTTCAACATCTTCTAACTTACCAATGGGTTTGACTCTACCATAATCTACCAAACTCAATGTTACTAGATTGTAACTCAGAGTTGGTTGACTAAGGGATTCCCATGTTGATTGGGGAATCATATTGATTTTGCTTCCAAAATCAAATATTGCATTTGAAATTTCATGCCCAACTATTTCAATATCCATTTGTGAATCCACATCCCAAGGCTTCTTGGTCTTGAGATACCAAACTACTTTATTGGTCCTTATTTATCCTCGTTGCACACACTACAAAAGATTGTGTTTGAGATTAGTGAGGTTTTGAGATATATGCTCATTGCATAACGTACTAAGTAGTTTCATAAAATATATTAAAGTAGTCATAATACCCTCTTACCTCATTATCCTAACAATTTTCCCATATATTTGAGTATCAATAGTTATGTTATCATCCTCAAAAACTATTTTTTATTGTATTTACTATAATACCTATACAATTTGATATATTAAATTATTTTTTGTAGTAGGATCAAGATATTTATCCTGTTAAAATTTTCTAATGCCATGATCTTAGAGGCATTTCTAGAGGAGGTAAGCCTTGTTTAGTTTAGTTCTCTATTTCCTTATGATAAATTGCATAAATGCATTTTACTTTGGTTATGTATTGATCATATTTACATTGCACAATGGCTTCTCTTTTCTTTTATTTTCCAAAACTAGGTAATCTTCTATTTGATGTTGACCTTTGACCCTATATTATACATAATAAAATTGTTTTTGAGGTTTGGTGGGGTAATTTATCACATAATGATTATATGCATTGCATATATAAAATTTCATAGTGGGTCGAGCTTGCCACTTATCATTGTTGTGACCTCCTTGATATCTGCCACAATACCCAACCCTATATCCACCTCTATATCCTCATCTATTCTTTTGATATTTTTAGCCTTGTGATTGTTATCCAACATATCCTCCTTGCTGATTCATTTACATACCATATCCCTCATATTGGTGCTAAGGATAACTTAGAGTCTAATTTTCTTGATATTACTAAAGATTCATATTGTTCTAGGGTTGTGCATACTGACCAAAATATTGGTATGAGGGAGATGACATATTATTCTAACTTGATAGGCCCTATGGTTGATACTATGGTGATAAATGCATCTGATATTGAGAAAAAAAAGGCATCAATCCCAAACTACCTTTAGTTTCATTTGTCATCTCCATGACTGGTCTTAGAATTGCTTACTTTACAATTGGTATTTACGGAGCTGCAATTGTGAAGATGTTCTTTGTAAAATTTTATTTTAATTCTTGGAAATTTTGGTAACTTGTCTCATCATGATTTTTAGATTTAAAAAAATTATAGTACATGTTATGTGACTTTTGGATATATATTTGGAGAAGTTGGCACTTAGACCTAGGATTTCCAACTACCCTACATATTTTACAAAATTCTATTTTAATTGCTGGATAATCATTTCTATGGTGTTCCTCTTGACCACATTATATGTACCATAATCCTAACTTAGTCTTATAATTTTCATGTATCTCATTCATATTCCTCATAAAATCATCTAACTTAACTTTTACAATCCTATCGATGGAAGATCCATGTAATCTTCTATCTGTTCTACCCATATGGTAGCAAATCAAGCATCAACCTTAGTGGAGAATTAAGATTACACAATAGTAAACCTTATTCTTGGCCATAGACCCTCTAAAAACCAAGTTGCCTTGTCTTTGTATTCTAAAATTAGATCAATTTTATTCATCACATCAGAAATCTTGTGATCATATTCTTCAACTGTTTCTTCATATTTTTGTTGAATTTCCTTCAGGTCTTAAATGACTTGACTAGAACATTTTTTACCTTAAATTTTGATACTAAAAAATCTTTAACTTGTGTGAGGTCAAGGAAATTTAAATTTATTTTTAAAATGAACTCCAAAGCATGTCCTTCCAAATCCCCTTCAAGTTTTCACTTCTTTACATCATTTGATGTTACTCCTTTTACAATCCATTTCATTTTGTAGGTTACTAAGTATTGTTCAGGGTCTATATACCCATCATATGAAATTAAAGGCATGAACATACCTATATTAAGTGCCATAGTTATTAAGTTGGTAGTTATTACTACAAATGTCTAAATACTAGCAACTGTGACTAGTGGTGATTGCACACTTGTTATTGTGATGTTAGATGACTATGTAGTGCTCATTGTGAGTACAAGTTGATGCACACTAATATTTTTAGGAGTAAAAATAAATCTTGATTCTTGTAACTTCTTTCTTTCTAATTCTTGTTTGGTTTCTAAACTGAGATTTCTAAACTTGTCAGTAAGAATCAAATGAACCTGAATGTGCTTCTCTTTCTGTAATTTTTCTTCCTTCAATAAATAAAGTGGTTTGGGGGATGCATACCCTTGAAATTAATGACTTTTATCTATAACTTATTCTAAATTTAAACTTGAACCTACAATATTACTACCTTTAATTTTAACATTTTTTTCATAACTTTCCTTCCTTGTTCCAACTAAAAATCCTTCCCTTAACTATGATCTACCTCTATTCCCTAACTGTTCTACCTCTACATCATCTTCTTCCTCATCAGTCCCTTTCTCATATTTAATGTACCCTTTTCTTTTAGAAAATTTCACATCTTTTCTTAGAAACCTCTCTTCTCTATTATATTTTTATTGCATTTCTTTAGCTCTAGCACTTTCTTCTCTATTCCTAGTCCTATTCATAGTTACTTATGGGTATTTTGTCTTATTCCACCTTGTTTTTTATAGTTCCATTTTCATTCCTAGAATTTTATTCTCTATCAAAGTCTTTTCACATTCTATTTTTTGGGTTTGGGTTCAAGTTCCTTTTACTCATCTCTTTGTCATTGACTTCTTCCTGCATGTACCCCTATGGTGCCTAAAATGACTACTCCATGTTGGTTGGATTAGGCACCATGGCCTTTTCCACAACCAAAATCTTTATCAGCAAAGGAAATCACTCTAAAAATTTCTCTCAGATTCCTTAGACAAACCAATATTGTGAAATATCAAAATCTACATATCCTTGTACTGTGAGCTTAATAATATAGCCATAAATTATAGTCTTCTTCCAATAATCTACTGATCAAGACCAATCTATGTCTAGGTTATGTAGTCTTTCTAATTTTTCCTCGGTCCAGACTATAATATTTTCTCTCGTCAAATTAAATTAATAGTTTTATAATCTAACTAGCCATGCAACTAAAAATCTAGGTAACTCGTATAAAGAAATCATAAATTTTGCCTTAGATGTGCTCTTGGTTAATCCTCTCTATAGTTTTTCTGACACTTCGTGCTTCTTGTTCTATAAAGTTCTAGGTTCTCTCATCTAACCATATTTTTATGTCTCTATTCCCTATCAACCATATCAACATATTTCATCCAAATAGGTTCCACACTCATCACACCATTGTTAGTAGAGGTTCTTATAAATACTCTAGAACATCTTAATTATAGTGATAGCTTGTGCAGTGGAGAGTAACAATAGTCACATTACATACCATCTACGATATACAAAGATACATCTAAAGATAAATAATAACTTAGATGCAAAAAGAAGAAAAAACATAACCGACATAACATTTGATAATAAATTAAAGTAAAATAAAGTACTCATTGCATATTAACCATATATAAAAGAAGATTAGGAAAAAATATGATAGGATGACTCTATTAATCTCTATCAACACTTAAAAACCATATTCTATTACATCAATGTGCTATATATAGTATTTTATAATCTAGTCTATCTTCACATTCCAACCTTTCAAGATATAAAAGGAAATACTCTTTGCATTCTTCTATTACCTGATTAGGCTTATAAGGTTGAATACATAAAAAATTTATACAAAAGACAAAATCATATACTTCACACATGTGTCCTTTTATTATACTTCATGATTTTACCATGTTACATTCTTCATCCAACAAAAACAAACAAATAAAAATAAATAACAATAAACAAAAACCTAACTACATGGTGTTACTCAACACCCACTCATGTTATCAGTAGAGTGATAGAGATTAAAGGTAGTAAAGCTTAAAATTTTAACCATTTATTCACCGTGGTATTATGGTTACGTATATATATTTTAACATTATAGTACCCTATTATGAAACTTCATGTATAATATATAGTCCTTTCCATCTAATACATAATTTTCCTAGGAATGCCTTAAACTTATGATCATATAGCAATACTGCTTGTCCTATATATAGTTATTTAGATCATAAGTTGTGATCATGCCATACCTTCAGACTTGACTTGTGTATCTCTTGTGTCCATAGTGCCCTTTGTCAAATTTTCTCCATTTTAACCAAGTCCAATAACCTTTGCTTCATAGAGTCATGATCACCAAGCCTTATGATTATTGTAATGCATAAAATCAAAACTATATAGTACATAGGCATAATGATTTAAGACCATAAACAAGTTGAAAAAAAGTGAAACTTATGGGGCACTTATAATTTTTTATGTATTCCCAAATAACTACATGAATATGATCTTCCCAATCATCTCTTTTCACATTACAAATCTTTTTTAGCATTTTCCCCAATACCTAGTTTGATACTTCAACCTGCCCATTAGCTTGGGGATGATAAGACATGATTTTTTGGTATGATATCATACATTATTTAGTGAGAGTTTTGATATTAATATTGGAGGTACAATCCTTGAGAAGGGGGGGGGTGAATCATTGATTCAAGATATTTAAAGCTTCAATTGTAATCCTTTCAAACTCTTAATCGATGATCACAAACATTCATAAATCATTCAAGATGTTCATAACAAAGAATAAAAAAGATGATGCAAGATCACACACATAACACAAGATCTACGTGGGAAACCCTCTTGGGGAATAAAATCCACTCTCAAGCCTACAAACACATGGACTACTTTTCCTATAAGATGATCACAAACATGAGACCTTTTAGTGAAACAACCACTTCACAAGGAACACCCACCCTTAATATGAATAATCACCCACTTGTTTTAAATGTTGAGCACCCATACAACACTTTATGAAATCAGAAACTCCAGAACTCTGATTGCATTTCAATCTGATTAGAGAAATAATGTATAATGCCTCTCTTTCAACTCATCACACACACTCAAACTTGATCATACAAGCAATGCATCTAAACACCCATTTTGGATCACTCTAGGATTCTTCACTCATGTTCAATCTTCTCTATAATTTATTCCATCCATTGAGAACACTCCCTATAATATCTTTCCTTCATATTTATCTTCTTCTCTCTCAACACATTCACATCCAAGTCTAGAAACCATCAACTTGGTCTCCACTCTTTATAGAGTCTTCATGAATATCAATTTATAGGTCAGCCATAATACTTGCCTTAAGACTTATATCATGCTAACACATAACTCAATACCATTCTCATAGGTTGGCCAAGCATCTATGGGTCACACTTAAGCTTCTATGCCTTTCAATTAGGCTTTAGTAGCCCTGATAGGTCTCATGGAGATCTATTACCCCTTTAACATTTCATCAAGAAAATTAAGAACATAATATCACTTTAAAATACATGGGTTCACTCCATATGACCTATAATACATCTTCAAATAATTAATCCTACCAAAAAACTCTTTTGCTAAAGCACAATTTAATTAAACAATAGTCTTGTACATAGTAACACCATGAATCAACTTTGAAGCTCAATATCTACAAATTTACAAACATTCAAACCTTTTGATAATTTTTTTTGGATGTGCCTTGAATTATTATTCAACTTTTCATTTTACACCACCATAAAATTAGCCTTGGATCAAAATATATAGCTCAAAAACTACAGACTGGGTTTCCTTCATTAATTTAAATATTCAAATTCTGATAATCATTGTGTAAAAATGAAACATCTGACACTTGTCATCATCTCGTGTCCCCTAGAAATTTTGAATAAATATGCTCCATTGATATCATTATGAGCTTCCTATCTTTAACTATTTAATTCTTTCCATTGATATTTAACACAGACATCCAAGATTAAGACACTTGGCACCCTTGTGTGCCTTCTAAGCACCCCACTCCATTCAGTTAACATTCTTGCCCCACTTGGTAGTTCCAAGTGAAATATTGACTATTTAACTTTTAACCATGCCATTAATATTTGTCTACATAATTTAGTGTGCACCATTAAATATTTTTAATGCTCACCATAGATCTATCTTGACTATTTGACCCTAGACTTCAACATAGTTAAACTTGATGGTCTCTGGTCCATCACAGTCTACTAAAGCAAATTTGAAGGTTTATATATTGAACTAGAAAACACTTCAAGACTCTAAATATTTAGAGTACCTTCTTAACATTATAGATAATATCTTCATGAAAATATTTGACTGATGTTGACTTTTTTATTACCTACAAAAAATACACAAACTTTTTGGATCAATCATATCTGCAAGATGTGTAGTGACAGTCTGGCTTCTCTTAATATATAATATGCATGTTACTCTTTATAAATGGTCAAATGACACACTAGAACTTCACCAAGACATTTATGGATGCCTCACAACTTATTATTTGTCTTTATAGACTTGCACATGTGTCATACCTCTCCAAGATATCAAACACAACTTCTTTGTCATTCATGCACTAATATCACATGCTGTCTTTGACATAAATGACAACCTAAGACATCAATGACCATGCTAAAAAATATCCCCCTTTGTCATTGATGGCTAAACACCATCAGAATTAATTCTTACTCATTTAAACTTCTTCATTATGATCTTTCTCCCCCTTTAACATAATGACAAAGGGTCTCTTCCTCAACATGTCAAAAATAATTCCATAATAGCTATATGTATTCAAATACTATTTATGATACTCAAGATACTTACATACTTTCAATCATATGAATCACTTGATCCCCATTTGACATGCACCAATCTGAACTTGGATTGCTTTGATCCTTAGACTTGATAAACATTAAGAGGGACTCCCCCTTACATTATGCACATCTCTTCAATCCTCTCAAACTATCTGAGTTAGTTCCCCCTAACTCCAAGCTTTATCTAAAAAATATCATCTTCAATAAGTCTTCTCAACGAACTAGGTCTACCAGCAACACTTCAAACACTATCCACACACAGTAAATAATCTTATGAAACCACCAAAAGATCTCATATCTTTATTAGGTCAACTTAAACATCTAAAATAGACATGAATAACTCTCATATGAATCTCATAGCAAAAAATTTACTTCCCTTTATCCTCTACAATCCATCATGGTTTAGAACCTTTTCGAAGCACTCTCATAGAACAATCTCATCTTTAGAACACTGTGAACTCCATGTCATACACAACTTATCATATACAGAGCTTTGAGACCTTCTTCATGATATCAAAAATATGACAACACATTCTCCTTCTACTCAAATGACCTTTTAATGATTAATTGACAAGGAGATGACTCCCAAGCTTTGTCTTCGATACTCAAATGTGGCCTTTGTCAATGGTTTAGTCATAATGTTTGCAAGTTATTATTTTGTAGACACATTCCAATTTTACAATTTGATTACTTACTTATTTTCTCAAGAAATGATATCTAATAAGAATGTGTTTAGTAGTTAAGTGCACAAAAAAATTCTTAGAGATGCTAATTGCACTAGTATTATCACAATAGATAGGATAAGGTCCATTCGATCTTACCTTATAATCTTCCAAGGTTTATTTCATCCACATTACCTGAGTACAACAAGAAGTAATAGCTATATAATTAGCTTTTATATTTGATAGAGATACATAGGATTGCTTCTTGCTTAGCCAAGACATCAAGCATTCCCCCATGAAGAAGACACCACCACTAGTACTCCTCGTATCATCTACACATCCTGCCCAATCTGCATCAGTGTATGTAAATTCTTTACTCTTAGGATACCATAAAAAATATTCTATTGTGATCTTGAGATATCTTATGTTCTTTTTGACTACTTTCAAGTGAGATTTTCTGGGATCAACTTGAAACCTTCCTACAAGGCCCACTGCTTGCATGATAATAGGCCTAAAAGTTGTAGAGTATAAGAGACTTCTAATCATAGATATATATAAAGTTTGATCAACTTTTGGTGAGTCATCTTGTTTACTTACTTGCATTCAATGATCATTGGAGTACTCATTGTCTTACAATCTAACATGTCAAACTTTCTTAGAATTTTTTTGATGTATTTTTCTTATGAAATGAATATCCCTTCACTAAGTTGGTTAATTTATAATCTTAATAAGAAAGAAAGTTCTCCCAACGTTGACATTTCAAACTCAATCTTCATATCATCTACAAACTCTCTACTCATGTTGTCATTATCAAAACCAAATATTATGTCATCAACGTAGACTACTAGTAATTGATGAGTGCCATCTATCTTGATATATAAATTACTATCAACTATCCCTCTTTTGAAGCCTTGGTTTAATAGATACTTGTCTAATCTTTCATACCAAGCTCTAAGAGCTTATTTAAGACCATATAATGCCTTATTTATTTTTAAAACATAGTCCTGATTTCTTATCATTAAAAAACCTTTAGGTGGCTTAATATAAACTTTTCCATCTAAGTTCCCATTCAAAAATGCAAATTTCACATCCATTTGGTAAACTTTGAAACCTTTGAAGCTTGCATATGATATAAAGAGTCTAATTTCTTCCATTCTTGCCACAAGAGAAAATGTCTCATCATAATCTATCCCTTCGACTTGAGATTATCCTTTACACACCAGTCTAGCCTTATTTCTTGTGACCTTTCCTTTCTCATTCATCTTATTTTTGAAAACCCACTTAGTTCCTATCACATTTTTATCTTTTAGCTTAGGAACCAACTCCCATGTTTTATTTTTTACTATTTGATCAAATTCCTCCTCTATGGAAAATGTCTAATTGTCATCTTTACTAGCTTCTACAAAAGTTTTAGGTTCAATATTGGATAACAAAGCTGTGTCTTGTTGATTCTGATTGATCAACCTTCTTCTCTTGGTCTGTAAACTAGCATTCACATCTCTAATAACTTAGGAAATTGTATGATCCTTCTATATTCTCCTATATGGGGATTTAGCATCTTGTCTTACTTCTTCCTCTTCATCATCTAATTGATCAAGTATGCTTTCATTATTTTAAATAATATCCTTAGTAGTGTTAATTGTCTATAAGCTGGGCTTCTTGATGTCACTTGATTCTTCAACTCTCACATTAGAGCTTTCAATAACTTTGTGGAGTCTCTTATTGAAACATATATAAGCAAAACTTATGGAGGAATAACCCAAGAAGATGCCCTCATCAGATCTTGAGTCAAATTTTCCAATATTTTCTTCATTCCTCTTGATCAAATACTTGCTCCCAAACACTCTAAAGTGTTTGACATTAGCTGACCTATTTTTTTGTAGCTCATATGGAGTCTTATCATCATTTTATCTAACTTGGAATATATTTAAGATATAAATAGATGTATTGGTAGCCCATTCCCAAAAACCATATGAAAGTTTAGAATCTTGAAGCATGGTTCTAGTCATCTCTTAGATAATTCTATTTTTCCTCTCAACTACCCTATTTTGTTGGGGTGTCCTAGAAATAAAGTATTGTCTTATAATTCCTTGTTCCTCAAAAAATTCATCAAAATCATAAGACCAAAATTCACCTCCTCTATTTGATCTTACACACTTGATTCTTGATCCTTTTTCATTTTCAACAAGAGCTTTGAATGCTTTAAATTTTCTACAAGCTTACGATTTATCTTTAAGAAAAATTATCCTAGTCATTCTAGTGAAGTCATCAATTAATAACATAAAGTAGATATTACCTTGAATGCCTTGAGTTATTATAGGTTCACAAAGGTCAGTGTGGATCAACTCTAATGGTACTGTGGTAAAGTACTCCTTAAATTTGTATATTTTTTTGACTTGCTTTCCAAGAAGGCATGCCTTGTAGAGAGTATGAGAAATATTAGTGATCTTAGGCATATGCCTCACTAATCCTTTTGAACTGATCCCTACCAAATTATCAAAGTTAAAATTTCTAAATTTTCTATGCCAAAGCCATCTTTCCTCTAATTGATTCATGAAGCACTTTTATTTATTGGATTCATGGAACACATATAATTTGTTATCTACCTTGTGAATGTTTGCAACTAATTTTATAGACTTGGAAATTCTCACTTCACACCCTTTGTCATGAAAAATCATGAAATTTACTTGTTTACACATTTGGATAACCCTTAGAATATTGTTTTTCAAACCTTTTACATATAAAACATTTTTAGTTCTAGTATGACCATTATCCAAACTTATAGAGCCTTTCCCAGTTATGTTACCAGAGTTGTTGTCCCCAAACCTTATTGAACCTAAATTGTGTTTTTTGAGAGAAATAAACTTAATCTTGTCTCTTGTCATATGACTTGAGTGTTGTAACACAACTATCTACTAAGAGGGGGGTGAATCGGTAGATTGATTAATATTAGTCCTTTAATACTTTTAATGCAAATTAAAAAGTATATGTAGATATCACACACACACAAATAGACACAACACTTAGTGTACGTGGAAAACCCAATATGGGAAAAATTACAGTGAGAATAGTTGCTAAAATTTATTGTTTTAATCCAACCTCACAATCAAAACCTCACTGGTTACAATGTTTAAGGTCACTAACCCTAAGGAGACACCAATCCCCTGATTTAAGAGCACCTACTATAAGAAAGTACCTACTTGCTAATTGAGTATGAACTCAAGTCTTTTTATGGAACCTACCAATCAAATCTATTATGGAGCTACAACTCTAGATTAAAAGATTGATTAAAAAATGAATCCAATTCTATGTACAGACCTGTTCTGTAACTGCTCATACTTTATACTTCATCTCTCTTCCTCTTTTTTTTTGCTTCTCTGTCCCTCAATTTAAATTCATTCCACATTCTATTCCACACTTGTGTGTATTATAGATCACACACACACACACACACACACACACACACACGCACACACACACACACACACACACACACACACACACACACACATTCATTAGATCTAGGTCTCACATCTTCTTTGTGTTCACACTTGGTTGTTAACACATCATGCTCCATTTTTGGAATCAGTTCATATTTATTTAATGACAAGTTTATTTCTTCTTGAATTCATACACCACCACCATAATTCTATGTTTTTTACTATATTTAGCATATATCAAGCTCTATATTTGATACACATGCCATTTTTCACAATTTGGATCAATTATAGTGATTTATATTATTTTATATGTTGTAAAATATAGCTTACATGTATGTTTCAGTGCTTGACCATTGAGATGAACATATCTTTAAATACTGACCATTGATATTAAGTTTTATGCCATGATATGATGATCCTCATTCAATTATCCCAACTTTAAAATTCAAGTGTTAGATCAAGATCATGTACTCCATTAGATCTCTATGAGCTTTCGATCTTTAATGTTTTAACTTTAAAATGCATCTATTAGATCTTTGATCTAAGCTCCCATGTGCCATTAGATATTCAAAAGTAGCATAGAATTTACCTCTATTTATCATTAAACATCAACACTTGGAACTTGCATGCGCCTTTTAAGGACTTTATTATCAGTCCTTGTACTTGTGACACTTGGCATCTTCATGTTCTTTTTGCACATTGTTAGTCCCTACACTTCTGACACTTGGCATCCTCATGTGCCTTCTACACATTATCAATCCCCATAATTTTGACACTTGGCATCCTTTTGCATTCTGAACATTGTTAGTCCCCATGTTTTTGAAACTTGGCATCCTCACATTGATCATTAAATATTTAAATTTAAATGACACCATAGATCTACTTCTCAAGCTTCATGATCATGACATATGTCATCAATGCATATATTCTTAGGTTTTTTGACTTATTGACTTTAATGTACATCATTGGATCTTTATCATGTGATTAAGCACTAATCATTAATCATGCTTGGACAAATCTTAAGTTGAGGACTTAGGAATATTAAAGTTTTTGATCACTTCTCCAAGCTGGTAATTGCTAGGTCAAAAGGTCTGGTTGCACAATGACAAGGAAGGATTAAGTTGTAACTTAAGAGACTGGTTCTTGCCTATATCTAGTCAACATAAAAATAGAATTGCCTATGAATTCCATGACTAAAACCCATAAGGTTTTATTGAGAAACCCTAGTAATGGCTAAGAGCTAAAATAAATCATTTCTGGGTTCATTTCTCTTCATCTGAACCTATAGACCATACATATGAGATGTACTTGAAAAAACCATAATGAATATTCTATCAATTTCTCTATAAATGGTCTCTGTAAAAACATGACAAATTTATATGACAATATTGTAACTTATAATGTGAAATTGTAAAACATGATCTTCTCTCCATCAATCCTACCTGATTTTCTAACATCAATGACATCCATAATGCCAACAGTCTCTCTTTTGACATCAATGACAATCATATTACCAATAATCTACCCTTTGTCATTGATGGAAAAATAAATTCTCTAATCTTGTAATGCATGTTCTGCTCCTTCTCTGGCATTGACTATACTTGTAATACTTGCATTGGCTTCTGATGAATGTGAGTTGAAGCTATTCATACCAAACCTTCTCCCCCTTAGGCAATGGAACATTTGCCAAAAATCAATTTGGAAAATTTCCAAAACATAATTTGAACATATGCTTTGGATAAACATAAAGCATTTGGAAAACTTTTATAGAGAGCATTTGCACTTTTTCTCTCCATTTGACATCAATGACAAAGGGACTCCAAATTTCTCACTATTTATCCAAATTTTTCTCCCCCTTTATCAGATAAAGGAGTTTTTCCAAGAATTTTCAACCATAAACTCATTAAAAATTTGTAAAAATAAGCATATTTGAGTTTCCTTTTCTCTCTTCTTCTACAGATTAACAATTCTTCTATGATCCTCCCCCTGGACTCATGCCCTATTACTAGGATCTAGTGATGTGATATAGGAGCCACCACTCCTAATTTCTGCCTTAGATACTCAAATTGTTCCTTGGGAAGAGGTTTATTGAATATGTCTACAATTTGATCTTATGTTGGCACATATTCTATTATGAACTCTTGATCTGTAACCTTTTCTCTTAAGAAGTGATACTTGACTGATATGTGCTTAGTTTTAGAATGCATCACTGGATTCTTTGATATATTAATAACACTTGAATTGTCACAAAGAATAGAGATAGGTGATTTGTATTCTACCTTTATGTATTTGATTTTTTGATTCATCCACAAGACTTGAGTGCAACATGCCATTGCTACCCCATACTTTGATTTTTCTATTGAAAGAGTAACTAACTCTTGATTTTTGCTCAGCCATGAAACAAGTTTGTTTCCAAGGAAAAATGCACCACTACTAGTGCTTCTTCTATCTTCCACACTTCCTACCCAATTAACATGTGTATATGATATCAAATTGAAATCTTCACCTTTAGGATACCATAGGCCATAGTAAATTATATTCTTGATATATATAAAGATTATTTTCACTGCATTGACATGTGATTCTTCGGGAGTAACTTAAAATATTTCAACCATGCACACTACGTGCATGATATTAGGTCTTGATGTAGTTAGGTATAAAAATATACCTATCATTGATCTATATAAAGTCTAATTTGCATCAAGGGACTCATCTTTTTTCTCAACTTATAACTAGTTATCATGGGAGTACTTACTAGTTTTCCATCTTCCATTCCAAACTTCTCGATCATTTCCTTAGCATACTTAGTTTGGGATATAAATTTGCCTTCATCAGTTTGTGCTATTTGTAGACTAAAGAAGAAAGAAAATTTTCCAAGCATAGACATCTAAAACTCATTTTACATTTGATTATAATTTTTTTTGAACATTCTATTGTTATTAACACCAAAAATAATATCATATACATATACAACAACTATTAACATATGTTCACCTTCTGATTTGAAGTACAGATTGCTGTCTACACATCCTTTATTGAATCCTTATTATTGCAGGTACTGGTCTAATCTTGAATACAATTTTTTTGGTGCTTGTTTTAGACCATATATATCTTTCTTTAGTTTGTAAACATAATCTTATTCTTCTAACATCTGAAAACCTTTAGGTTGTTCTATGCAGACTTCCTTTTCTAGGTTCCCATTCAAGAAAGTAGACTTAACAACCTTTTGACAGACTTTGAATTTCTTATCAACAGAGAATGCTAGAAACATTCTTATGAATTCTAATCTAACAATTGGAGAAAATGTTTCCTCAAAATCTATGCCTTTAACTTGTGCACATCCTTTGCACACTAGTCTAGCCTTATTCCTTATAATAATTCCATCCTCATTGAGTTTGTTTCTAAAGACCCAATTTGTACCTATTACATTCTTGTTTGAAGATCTTAGAATTAATTCCCAGGTTTTGTTCTTCTCAATTTGGCTTAGTTCTTCTTCCATGTCTTTTAGCTAATTTTTATCCTTGTTAGTTTAACATAGTTCTTAGGCTCAATTTCAGATATTAGAGCAAAACTTACGTATTCATTATTCATTACAACTCTTCTCCTTGTTTTAACTCCTTCATTTTTATTGCCAATGATCTTCTCTATAGGATGATACTTTTGAATAAATCTTGCAGGTGGATTTTTATTTACTTCTTCAGGCTCTTCATTTTCTACTTCCTCTTCAGACCCTAATTCTTCTTCACAAATATCTCTATTAGGTTTAACTTGTTTCAATCCTTATTCAACCTTGACATTAATACTCTCTATAATTTTTTGTAGCCTTTTTTTTTAGAATATGTAGGCTTTACTTTGGGTGAAATAACCAAGAAATATTCCTTCATCACATCTTGATTCAAAGCTTCTCGAGTTATTTTATTTTCTCCTAATGTAGCATTTTCGACCAAACACTCTAAAATACTTAACAGAGGTAGGTTTTCCATACCATAGTTCATAGGGGGTTTTATCACTGTTTACCCTCAATTGAAATCTAAGATATATACTATTGTTTATACTGCTTCTCTCTAGTATCCATCAGATAACTTGGACTCTTTTAGCATTGTTCTGGCCATCTCCTTGATTGTTCTATTATTTCTTTCAACAACTCCATTTTTCTATGGAGTCCTTGCTATAGAGTAATGATTTTTGATTCCATGCTTCCCACAATACTCTATAAACTCATTGAAGTGAATTCTCCACCTCTATCAGATCTTAAGCATTTGATTTTTCATCCAATCTCATTCTCTACCATGACCCTAAAGATTTTGAATCTTTTAAATGCCTGAGACTTTTCCTTCAAAAAGGTTACCCATGTCATTATTGAGTAATCATATATTAGCAACATGAAGTATATTTCTCCTTTAAATCTTCTTATCTTAGTAGGACCACAAAGATCAATACGAACTAATTCTAAAGGCTTTATAGTTGCATTCTCCTTTGTTTGAAATCTAACCCTTGTTTGCTTGCCTTGCTGACATTGTTTGCAAGTAGTGTCTATAGGTTTGGTTATCTTAGGTATGTGTCTAACACAATTATTTGAGCTCACTTTTACTAGATTATCAAATTTGACATGACTTATTCTTCTATAACATAATGAACTCTCATCAATCTTTCCTATCAGACAACTATTACCATTCACTTCACTAACATTATAGATATTTCTTTCAATTCTTTTCCATTCTAAAACTAATATTCCAGATATCCTTATCTTACAACCTTTTGCATTAAATGTGACCTTATATCAATTTCCACACATTTGATTGACACTTAGCAGATTATGTTTCAATCTTTCAACATAAAGGACATCATGTGTAAGCAATTTTCCATCTATATTCAAGGTTCTTTTACCATGGATTTTTACTACAACATTATCTCCCAAGCTGATAGATCCTTCCTTAAATTTATTTAGTTTGATGAACTTGCTCTTGTCACTAGTCATGTATTTTGATAAATCACTAACTATTACCCACAATTTTTGCTCCTTGACATGGAGTGCAATTTGAGTAATCATAGATTGTGCAACTTTTTGATCTTTCACTTTTCACACATCTTTAGTTTTCTTATTTATCTTATTTTTTCTTTTTCAAAGAATTATGAACCTTTGTTCACATTAGGAGGCATGATTTTATTTTTACTTTATATTTTTGATCTTATAGAGTTTGTTCTATATTGTTTAGCTATGTGACCAAAATTATTGTAATTATAGCATATTACATTTGTATATAACAAGAGGGAAAATGAATTTTTACTTAAAAAGTTTTTTTATAATTTTAGGTATAACCCGACATTCACTAGCCCTATGACCAAAATGATTATAGGTATAATAATAACCATATAAAAATGAGGAATACTTGGTCATAGCATTTCTTTGTGTAGGATGAGGAGGTCTTCCTAACTTTAACTTCTTAAAGTATCTCACCGTTATGTAACTATTTGCATCAACTACCTTTGTGTTCTGCATCTTCCTTGAGTTTGCAGAGATCGACTCATTATTCTTCTTCTTTTCTTTAGGATGCTTTTCTCCTTTAGATTTCTTCACATCAACAGTGTTTATGTCTATCTTTATATTTTTGGAGGAATTCTTGCAAGCTTTTTCATTATTTATTCCTAATTTTCTTTCTACTTTGAATTTGTCATATAAGTTTGTAGATGTAATAGCTATGAGACTTTTCGCTTTTTCAAAACCAAGACCAAATTTATCTTTTGATGGATTTTGAGAGTATATCAATTCATCAAGAATTTTTGAACCTCCTTTCATATTCTAACCTTTGCCTATTTGTTATTTAGTTTTTTCAAGTTCTTTTCTCAAAGTCACTATTTCTACTTCTAACTTAATGAATTCATTAGATTTAAATTATACTTTAAATTTTACCACATCTTCTATTATTTTATCCTCTTCAACTTGTGTCTTTAGGCTAACTACCATCTGATCAAAATTTTCAAGACTTTTAGATACTTTTTTAGTCTCCTTTTGTGCCTACTTCTTCTACTTTGAGTTCTCTTTTCTTAGCTTTTCAATTTCATCTAGAGCATAAATGAGTTCACCCTCTAGATACACTTCTCCTTCCTCTTCTTTATCTAAGTCTTCAACTTATTTTTCTTGATCCATAGAAGCTAATTCTAATGACATGAATAGGAGTTAATTTCCCTTAGCCATAAAGGCACAATCATAGTCACCATCTAAAATATTACTATCATCCAATGAATCACTATCTTATCTTGTGTACATGCCCTTCTTATTTTTAAAGATGTTCTTCTTCTTGGAGTAAAGAGGTTTCATATTTTTACTATCCTCTTCTATCTTAGTATTATCCTTTTTTTTATAAAGAAATTTATCATCAAAATTTCCTACCTTACCATAGTTAAAGCATTTAAAGGGTAACTTACCTTTATATTTTCTAGACCCTCTTCTTAATTCTCTAACAAAGTTAGCTTCTTATTCATCAGTATCCTTAGATATAGATGTAGGTGCTTATACTTTTACTTTTTTGGATGCTTTGAATGCAACTTCTCTCTTGAAAGTATCTACTCCCATTTTCATCTCATAGGCTTTGAAGGTTCCATGTAACTCATCTACAATGAGCTTATCTAGATATCTTGCTTCCTCTATTACAGAGATTTTAGAATCACACCTAGATGGTAAAGATATTAAGACCTTTTTGACAATGATCAAATCTTTCATCTCTTCTCCAATGCCTCTAATTTCATTGACTATTTTATCTACTTTGATGAGGTAGTTTGCAATTTTCTCTTCTTCATTCATTTTAAGACTTTCAAACTTACCTTTGTATGTTTGTAGCTTGGCTTGCTTTACCTTATCATCACCTTCATAGATGCTCTTCAACTTATTTTAGATATCATGTGAAGTTTGATAATGCATTAATTTAATAAACTCTGAGTTAGACAATCCATAAAGGATAGCATTTTGTTCCTTGGCATTGATCTCATATGCTTTCTTAGAAGCCTAATCAGTAGGAGTTGTAGCATTTATTTTATATCCATTTACAGTAGGCATCGATACATCAAACCCTAATAAAGATAAATATGCTTCCATTCTAATGTTCCAAAATGCATAGTTTGATCCATAAAAGAGAGGTGCTTTGTTTGAGGAAGAGTTATCTTGACTAGCCATTTGTGTTCACCATCCAAGATCTACTTAAGCTACTTAAGCTTATTCTAAGGAACCTAGGATTTGATACCAATTGTTGGAACACAAATATCTACTAAGAGGGGGGTTGAATTAATAGATTGATTAATATGAGTCCTTTAATACTTTTAATGCAAATTAAAAAGTATATGCAGAGATCACACACACATAAATAGACACAACACTCAGTGTATATGGAAAACCCAATATGAGAAAACCATAATTAGAATACCTTCTATAATCTATTATTCTAGTCCATCCTCATAATCAAAACCTCACTGGTTACAATTTTTAAGGGTACCAACCCTAAGGAGACACCAATCCCCTAATTTAAGAGCACATACTCTAAGGAAGCATGTACTCCATAACTGAGCACCAAATTAGCTCTTTTGATAGCACCTACCAATCAGATATATTATAGACCTACAAATCTAGTTTACAAAATTGACTTAAAAATTAATTTAGTTATATGTTACATACCTATTTTGTAACTGCTCATACTATGCATTTTATCTCTCTTCTTCTCTCTTTTTTTATACCCCTCAATTCAAATTCATTCCACACTCTATTACACACTTCATGTGTATTCTAGATGACACATATATATGCATTAAATCTAGGTCTCACATCTTTTTTGTGTTTAAACTTAGTCGTTAACATATCACACTCCATTCTTGGACTCAATTCATATTTCTTTAATGACAGGTTTCACACTTCTTGAATTCACAAACTACCACCATGATTCTCTATATTTTACTATATTTATCATATATTAGGCTCTATCTTTGATATACATGCCCTTTTTCATAATTTAGATCAATTACAATGATCTATATCATTCTCTATGTCATAAAATATAGCTTACCTATATGTTACATCACTTAATCATTGAGATGAACATATATTTAAATATTGACCATTGATCTTAAGTTTTACACCATGATTTGATGATACTCATTAAGTTGTCTTAAATTTAAAATGCAACTATTAAATCAAGCTCATGCACTCTGTTATATCTTTGTGAGCTTTTGATCTTTAAAGTTTCAAATTTAAAATGCATTTGTTGGATCTTTGATCTGAGATCTTATATGCCATTATATCTTCAAAAGTAGCACAAAATTTACCTCTATTTATCATTAAACATAAACACTTATCACTTTTGTGTGCCTTATGAGCACTTTACTATCAATCTCTATGCTTATGACACTTGGCATCCTTGCATGCCTTCTACACATTATCAGTCCCCATACTTATGACACTTGGCATCCTCACATGCCTTCTGCACATTATCAATCCCCATGCTTGTGACACTTAGCATCCTCATGTGCCTTCTACACATTATCAGTCCCCATGCTTGTGACATTTAGTATCCTCACATTGATCATTGAATATTTGAATTTGAACCACATCATAGATCTATTTCTTAAACTCTATGATCATGACACATGTTATCAATGCATTAATTCTCAAGTTTTTTAACTTATTGACTTTGTTGTACATCATTAGATCTTTATCAGATGATTAATCACTAACCACTAATCAAGATCGGACAAATCTTAAGTTGAGGACTTAGGAATATTAAAGTCTTTGATCACTGTTCTAAGCCAGTAATTGCTAGGTCAAAGGGGATGGTTAGATAATGATGAGGAAGGCTTAAGTTGTAAATTAAGTGACTATTTCTTACCTACATCCAATCAACATAAAAATAGAACTACATTGAACACCATGACTAAAACCCATAAGGTTTTACTGAGAAACCTTAGTAATGGATGAGAACTAAAAGAAATCATTTTTGGGCTCATTTATCTTCATCTAAACTTGTGAAGCATACACATGAGATGTAATTGAAAAACCCATAATGGATCTTCTATCAATTGCTCTACAAATGGTTCAAAAATGGTCTTTGTAAAAGTATGACAATCTTATATGACAATATTACAACTTATACTATGCAATTATAAAATATGATCTTCTC
This sequence comes from Torreya grandis, assembly GCA_037957365.1. Classification (NCBI taxonomy): domain Eukaryota; kingdom Viridiplantae; phylum Streptophyta; class Pinopsida; order Cupressales; family Taxaceae; genus Torreya; species Torreya grandis. Next base: position 1,570,349 of record JARHVA010002212.1, read on the forward strand.
TCCATCAATCCTACTTAATCTTCTGACATTAATGACATCCATAATGCCAACAATATCCTTTTTGACATCAATGGCAATCATATTGCCTACATTAAGCATCCACTATCTATGTACCATTTCTTAGTTTCATCCTCTTGAGTATGTAAGATATTTTATACAAACATGGATTCTTCCTTTGAGTCCTACTCCTTCTTTCTTTGAATCTTGGTTTTATCTTTCTTAAACCATTTGATGGTGTCAATAGCTTCGAAGTCCTTTTTCAAAAAGTCCCTTTTGCAATACTTAGCTATATGACCCTGTTGATTGTAGTTATAGCTGAGAACCTCATTTCTTATCCTTGGAGAGTAAGTATAGCCCTTATGTCTGTGATGTATTCATTAAAAGTATAACAATGTCCATTGAAAACATAATTATAACTGTTCATGTTATTCATCCCTTTTGTTTGATCATCAATACCCCAAGACATATCATCCATAGATTATTTTGTAGAGTTAGATTTCTTCTTGTCTTTAGATAAAAGTGCATCAATATAAGTCATAACTTTACCTTCCAATTGATCCATTCTTTTATTCATATTTGTATCAACCACAACCTACAAATTCTTGAATGTTACTTCTATTATTCTTGTTTGTATCTTCATGCTATCAATTCTTGTAAACATCTCATGACATATAGAGGAAGTCATGTCATGTCTAAACTTTTACTCCCTTTCATGTTATTCAATCTTTTAAACTTTTATTTTAGACATTCATTTTCTTCCCTTGAATATTTGAGCTCTGATAAAGCACATATTAGTTCACCTTGAAGAAAAATCTTAGCCTCTTGGTATTTCATTTTACCTTTGATCACCTTTAAGTAGTTAAACTTACAATAAAGGTCCTACTCTAATACCAATTATTGGAGGTACAATCACTGAGGGGGAGAATCTATGATTCAAGATATTTCAAACTTAAATTATAATCCTTTTAAACTCTTAATCAATAACCACAAGCATTCATAAAGCATTCAATATGTTCATAACAAAGAATAAAAAAGATGACACAAGATCACCCACATAACATAATATCTACGTGGGAAACCCTCTTGGGGAATTAAATCCACTCTCAATCCTGCAAACACATGGACTAATTGTCCTATAAGATGATCATAAACATGAGACCTTTTAGTGAAGCATCCACTTCACAAGGAACACCCACCCCTAAGTATAAACAAGCACCCACTTGTTCTAGATGTTGATCACCCACACAATACCTTATGAAATCAACAACTCCAAAACTTTGATTTCATTTAAATCTGATTAGAGAAATAATGTATAACACCTCTCTTTCAACCCATCACACACACTCAAAATTACTCATACAAGTAATGCATATAAACACCCCTTTTGTATCACTCTAGGATTCTTCACTCATCCTTAATCTCATCTATACTTTAGTCCATTCACTAAGCACAATCCCTCTAATCTCTTTCCTTCATCTTTATCTTTTTCTCTCTCAAACATTCACACCCAAGTCTAGAAACCATTACCTTAGTCTCCACTCTTTATAGGCTCTTCATGAATATCAAATTATAGGCTATCCATAATACTTGCCTTAACCCTTAAGTCTTATATCATACTAACACATATCTCAATACCATCCTCATAGGTATCAATAGCATCTATGTGTCACACTTATACCACTACGCCTTTTAATTAGGCCTTAGTAGCCCTTATAATTCTCATAGAGACCTATTACCCCTTTAGTACTTCATCAAAAAAAATTAACATAAAATCACTTTAAAATACATTTTTACACTCCATATGACCTCTAAAACATCTTCAAATGTTTACTCTTGCCAAAACACTCTTCTACTAAAGCACAATTTACTCAAACAATAGTTTTGTACATAGTAACACCATGAATGAACAAATAGTCAACTTTGAAGCTTCATATATACAACTTTACAAACATTCAAACCTTATAATAAAATTTTATAGATGGGCCTTGAAGTCCTATTCAAATTTTATTTTTACACCAATATAAAATTTGTCATGGATCAAAATATATATCTCAAAAACTATAAACTAGTTTTCCTTCATTAATTTGAATATTCAAATTTCAACCATCACTGTGTAAAAATAAAACATCTAACACTTATCATCATCTTATGTCCCATGGAAATTTTGAACAAATACACTCCATCAATCTCCTCATGATCTTCCTATCTTTAACTATTTAACACTTTCAATTGATCTTTAACACAAGCACTATGATTTAGACACTTAGCATCCTCGTGTGCCTTCTGAGCACCCTACTCTATTCAGTTAATGTGCTTACACCACTTAGCAGTCCCATATGCCATCTTGACTATTTGACTTTGAACCACACCACTGATCTCTATCTACATAATTTAATGCACACTGTTAAATATTTTGAATGCTCACCATAGATCTATCTTGTATATTTGACCCCATACTTCAACATAATTAAACTTGATAGTCTCTGATCCATCACAGTCTACTAGAGAAACTTTGAAGGTTTATATCTTGAACTAGAAAACACTTCAAAGCTCTAAATCTTTATAGTACCTTCCTGGCACTATAGACAATATTTCCATGAAAATATTTGACCAATGTTAACTTTCTGATTGCTTATACAAAAATCCATAAACTTTCTGGATCACTCATATTTGCATGACATGTAGTGATGGTCTAGCTTCTCTTAAACTAGAATTTTTAGAGGTACAATCACTGAGAAGGGGGTTGAATCAGTGAGCCCAAATAATCCAACTTTAATTTCAATCCTTTCAAACTCATAATTAATTATCACAAGTATTTCATGAAGCACACATATCATTCATAGCATTGAACAAGAGAGACAATGCAAGATCAAACACATAACACATGAAATATGTGGGAAACCCTCTTGGGGGAGAAAACCCACTAAAATATACAATTGGACTACTATCTTATAATAACAAGAACCAAATTAGACCAACTACAACTGATCAAGGAACTACCATCCCTTATTTTAGTGAGATTATAATCCCATAAGGAGCTACTACACTTGTTTAGTCGATCAGACATAACAACTAGACCTTTATCAAGTTTCACCTTGTAAGGAGGTTGTAACCCCCTAGATGTTGAGCAACCATAACAACACTTTTGAACAACTCCACCTTTGAACTGATGTCTTCAACACTTGATGATGGACCTCTAATTATCATTTTTCACCTTGTAAGTAACAAATCTATCACCACATCAACCACATGATCAAATGGTCACACACATAGAACTCAATTTGCTCTTATTAATAACCTAGAGCACACTTACTCTCCTTTACCTCTTAATATTTCACTCTAAAATGCACACACGAACCACTCTCACATCAAGAAACCATCATCTTTGATTTCACTATTTATAGAGCATACATGATTATCAACACCTAAGTAGGCCATGAGGCATGCCTTAGCCCTTAAGGCATCTCTCAAATTAAGACAAGGCTAAAAAATAATCTTCATAGGTTGGCCATAGCATCTATGGGTCATCCTTAAGTAGATACACCTTTTAATTGGGCCCTTATAGCTCTTATAGGTCTCATGGAAACCTTTTCACCCATTTAGCACTTCATAGACCTAAAAAAGGAAATAAGACCACTTCCAAATGCATAGTTCCACTCCACATGACCCTTTCAACTCCTCAAATGATCATAGTCAACTCTTCTCACCTCTACATATACTCAAACAACTTAAACATAAACCTTATTCATAAGGATGTCATGAACGAACACACAATCAACTTCTTAAACATTATTCATACTTAAGATAGATTGATCAAACATCCAAAAATATATGATATTCATGGAGTCTAACACACTCTTTAATAGATAAGTCATCATGAAACATCAAAACAAGCTCAATTACCCTTCTCGGGTTATTTACAGAACATGCATGAACACATAGTCAACTTTGAACCTTCATAACTTAGATTATACACACTTTTAGATATTCAAAACTATATTTACATATGTGCCTTGGAGTCATCAACAAATTATCTTTTTACACCATGATAAAATTCATATTGGATCAAAAGTTATAGTCAAAATATAGATCACTAGTTTTTCCTTTGTTAAATTCAAATATTTGAATTCAAACGGTCACAGTTAAACTTTAGACAATATACTATCATCTCATGTATCAATGCTTAGATTAATCATGCACCATCGATCTTATTCAAACTTTAACTCATAGTGCACAAATTCCCAAATGTTAAACTTCAAATGGTTGACCTCATCTTGTACAATCTTGCAATCTTGACCACACACGCTCCATCGATCTATTTGATATTATCCTTGCTTTGATAATGCTATATAACTATTAATTTGACCTCTTAAATTTAATACACACCATTGATATTTATCAGTATGAACATCTACTCATAATTTATCCTTGTAATAAGCTTGATCTTTATCTCTACTCAATGTTAAACATCAAACACTTGGCACCATCTCGCTGCACCCTGACATCTTGGAATAAACATGCTTCATTGATCCTTTTATAAGGAGCTCGATCTTTACTCAGTTTAAGTATAGAACAATTTAACCCATTTGAATTAATTTATATGATATATCTAGATGTATGAACTCCTGTGAATATTAGATCTTCATTTAGTCCTGATCTTTAACATGATGCAAAAATGACTATGGGGACCATTGCTTATCTACCTAGAAAGCCAACTTTGGACCTCAATAACTTTTGGTATGCTTAGAAGCATGATCTAAAATTTTGACCATATGATATCCTCACATAGGATAATCCAACTATATATCAATATACTCTTAAAACCTTTTTATGTGCAAGATATAATGTCATTGATCTGCTCACTCAAATTTTTCTACCATAGAGCCAATAATGTCAAGGACTGTCTGGAAGGCCAACTTTGCACATGCATATATTTTGATGCACTTCATCGCATAATCTAAAATTTAACACAAACCAACCAAGCACAAAACTAAATAAATCCATATGATAATTTTCTCCTCACACATTCACACATGCAAAATATAACAACATTAAATGACTATTCAACTTTTCTTGCCACATTACAAATTTGGCTAAGTATGGGGAAGCACTGTCAAACTTCGTGGGAGCCTAACTTTGCACTTGCATATATTATGTTTCACTTCATTTCATGACCTAAAATTTGTCACATAGTAACTAGGCACAAATGTGATTGAAAGCATATGACCAACTCCCTTGACTCATCCACACGTGGTAATAGTGACATTAGCATACATCATACTTAAATTTTTTGCCATTAGACGCAAAATGTCTAGATGAAAAAAATGATCAACCAGATGAAATCTAATCATACACATAAGCACTCAACTCATTCTTGACTTCTGATAGGACCCCTTTCATATTCTTAAATCACCATACTCATATCTAAAGCACTCTCATATGCCCCCGCAAGCACACCAATTTGAATTACCTATCGCATTGTAGACACTGAAATAGTGTCTAACCCTTGGTCACCTTCCCCCTTGGTCCATTCTTAAACCATGCACTTACTAATTCAAAAATAATAATTTATTTTTAATATTCTCCCCTTTGACACATCACCTATGACACCTTACCTTGGACTGTTTCCCACCCTATGACTCACCCAAAACCTATTCTTACTTCTCTCTAACTACCTAACCAACTCTCGTGCGTATTTAGCCCAACCTTTGACATTCTCCAACGGATAATGCACTTGGCGGATAGAGAACGGGCTTGGTGGCTCTTTTACCCATTCTCCACTCGTCGACATCGGTCAAATGTCGGTCGACGCCGGCGAAATTGCCGATGTCGGTTATACTTAAACTATTTTTTCTGACCCTTTGAGACCCCCAATCAAAAATTGGCTAATCTCTGGAGCTAATCACGACTCTCGAACCTTCTTTCGGCAAAACAAAGTTCTCGTGCTTTTGCTTTTCAGTATTCTAGGCTTCTTGGTGTTCTTGCAGGGATCACCATTCTTGGCAACATTTTATAGGCACTAAGGTCTTGCATCAGACATTCTGCACAAGGATCGCACGATATTTCCATCACCAGCGGCAACCAAAACACAGCTTCTGCACCTTTTCCAACTCATATCACAGCTAAGTATTTGTACTATTTTCATTTCAGTGTCATTTCAAATATATTAGCATTTTGTCTACTATCTATTCCAAGCATGCTTGACCCAACCTTCCCTGTTCTTCTCAGAGAGGCTGAAAAGCCTTCTCTCCCGTTCATCTTCTTTTTGCCTCTGTCACCAATTCAGTCCCCTTCTCCTGACAAAGTTCTTAGTCCATTAAACCCTAAGTAGTCCCTCTGACTCCCTCATAGACCCTCAAGCTCACATACAAGACCACAGTCCATCTTGCAGACCAGAAACTAGACTTGTAACCCATCCCTGGCCATTGCCCCGATCGACCTCGTCCACTTCCCCTACCGACGTCGGCAGTCTAATCGTCGTCGGTGACCTTCCTGATCGATGCCGGCAATATCACCGATGTCGATGACTATGTTAAGCAGATTGCAGCTTATCAGGTACGCATTTGCTTTTAGTTTTTTCTTTTCAAGTCTTTTATCATTTCTCTTTTCTATCTCTGTCATCTTCTATTTTAAATAGTGGATTGTCATCCTCCAAGAAGCCTTAGTGCTTCTAGGACCAAGCTTTTGCTTGGCAATCCACCCTCTTATCAACTAACATTTTTCATGTTTTAGTATCTGTCTCTTTCAGATGTCATCCTCCACAACAAAAGAGGAGTTCTCACAACGTCTGGATTACGGTGCGCAGACTACATCCAGGTACTTACAAGCCTTGACCATTTCTTTAGGTTTCTCATTTTCTCTCTTTGAATGTGAAAGCGAAATTGCATAGAAACATTCTGGCACGCCGGTGGGACCCTTAGGGCCTTCCTTGGGTTCTTTTCCTTCTTTTTTCATTTAGGTGCATTAGGTTTCTCCCTCTTCACCTCTTTCTTCTTTTCTAAAAGACATCATAAGCAGGAATAAAAAGAACTTTTTCTTTCTTTTCTTGCATTTCTAGACTAGTCTAAAATCATTTTCTTCAACCCTTTTTCAACTTGTTTTCATTCCAACTTAACATTTCGATTTGGGGCTTAAAAATATATTGCATTCCATTTATGCTTGCTTTCATTTCTTAGTCCACACTTAGTAATTAACAAACCGCATATTGAATAAATCATAGATCACTTGATGTTACACAACCAAACCACGTGCACTAAATTAAACATCAAACTCACTTGAGACAAGGCCCGACTGGGATTTCATCACCCAATGGATACCTTACTCATCCCAGTAATCCTACTTGGATTTCACCACCAAGGGGAAAGCCCACTCTATTCTCTGGCAGAGTCTAATCTATAGGAAAAGTATATTTTGGCTAAGTGAGACCAGCTAACCACTGGAATCGTGAAGTGAGGGGAGTTTGCTCCTTAGCACCAGGCCATGTACGGAACCTAACACAAACTTTTGAGTGCCAAAACATACCTGAAACCATCTTTAGACTACTTATTCTAGGACCCTTCTAACAGCCAACCTCCTCAAACATCACTTTAAGGCATAAGCCACACGATCCTAATAAAATTATTTCTAGGGATTTAACGCTAGGATCTGTCTGTCCTCATCTTATTTTCTATTTTTATCTATTTTTTTGAGCTGGTAAGGATGTCTTCTTCATTTCCAAATTTTTTTTTTGAGTTTCTGGAAAACACAATAACCAACATCAATTTTTATACCAACGTCGGTCACTGTCCAATTTCTTTTTTCCAAAAATAACAAGCTTAAAATCCAACTTTCTTGCTGTCTAAACATTCATTCTAGTTTTCTGACACTGAAAAAACACAGTTTTCTAAAATCTGACCCTTTCTTGCCTTGAATGATTTTGACACGCATTCAAACCAAGGCTCTCCTTGACCACGCTAGGCAACAACCGCTTCCACCTTCACCATCTATAACCAGTCCTATAATGGAGTTCCACTCGGAGACTGAAATAACTCCTACTCGCCCAACCCCGCCTCAGACTCCTATTATCCCAGAAGGGGACCAAGATTTTGCATGATTCTTGGACCTCAACGTCAAAGCCTTGCAGCACTATCTCACGCATAGCCAAATGCGAGACTCCCTAGGCAACCCAATCTATGGGATGCCGACTTCCTTAGTCGAGACAAGAATCACATCAACAACACCTACAATTCAACCACTAGACAATCAAGTCAACGCCTCCACTAATAACCCAACCGTGTCCTACCTTCAAAACGTAGCCACTCCATCTAAACCTACCTCCATGGGGGTTTTGGTACTCCCTCAACCTCAAGCTACCCAACCAAATCCCACACCTTTCTAAAACCTACTAGTCTCTATCCCCCCTACTCTTGCACCTATCAACACAAGAGTAACTGTTTACCCGTCAACAAGTGTGGCCACTCCTCAACCATCCTTGACGGCCCCTATCCAACTTGTGCCTACCAACCCCATAACACAAGTGCCCTTGGCTCCAACTTTCGCTCCAATAACCAGTTACCCATATGTTGCATCTACGCAACCAACCACGTCATATGCCCCTCCTAATATCTTTCAAGCGCCTTATAATCTAGGGGGCGCTCCACTCGTCAATCCGTCAGCAAATATCATCAAAATGTTGATGGACAAGATGTCTAGCCTAGAGACCTCTGTTTTCAGCTCACGCAATGCTCTCTCATATGAGAAAATTTGCAATGAGCCCATTCATCCTTCTGTCCCGATTAGACCATACCCCAACCAGTGGGAGCTTCCCAAATTTTCTCACTTTTAAAGCAAGGAAGACCCACAACAGCACTTATGGGCATTCAGACATACCTATTACCTTATTGCCCATGACAATGCATTGCTCTTGTGCACATTTCATATGTCCCTTTCTGGCACTGTGCTTGACTGGTATAGCTCTATTGCCAGCCATTCCCTCTTCACCTTTACACAGCTGGCCCAGCTCTTTCTTGATCACTTCTCTATCAACATCACCAAGAAGGTCTCAATCACAGACCTCTGTACTATCCACTAATTTGAGGATGAATCTATAGCTAACTTTGTTACTCGCTGGAGAGGCCTCATCAATCAACTCTCCTTTTCCTTACCTCAACCTGAACTTATTGAACTTTTCTCCCGAGCCTGTGCCAAACATATTTCTTCCACCTTACAGGTGCAGACTTTCCGCACCTTTGACGAAGCCTTCACAATGGCCCGCAAACTTGAATTATGTGCCATCGAGGAGAATAAAGTCAAGTTGCAGAGCAAGAATCCCAACTCTAAGACCAATGACTCCTCTTCTTCTAAACCTTCATCATCCAATCCTAAGTCTAAAGCTTCAGCTAACGCTGTGGTCGTTAGACCTTCATCCTCTTCAACCAATCAGCCTAAGCCATCCACATCTCAGAGTGCCACCCGTCAATTCCAGTAGAGATACGTACAACGATAGTATACTCTTCTTGGAGAATCATACGTGTCTATACTAGAAAAACTTGTTAAACAGGGGATTCTCAACCTTCCCCAGATCCGACCACCTCCACAATTTGATCCCTCACGTGCCATCCCTGCGTGGTATAGAGAAAATGACTTCTGCAATTACCACTGTGTCAAAGGTCATGACACAGGAAACTGCAAAACCTTTAAAAACATAATCCAAGACATGCTTGAAAAGGGTGACCTCGTCCTAGATAATCCCAATGCACCTGATAATCAGGGCATCGACATCTTCAAGCAACCATTCCCCAATCATCCACCAACCCAAAATAATGTCCAGACCTTGATTGACAACACTCATGAACATGACATTCAAACAATCAATACGGTCTCGCCCTTCATCCCCGACCAACCTCAAGAGGTTAGTCCATCTATCAGTTCATCACGTGTGGACGAACCTCTTTCCCTGGTTAGTTCTCCATCAACCTCTCTCATCTTGGAAGATGCCTCAACCTTATCGGCACCACCGGTCTCACCATCCTCCTTCCTACTATCTATGGAGGACCCGACCTTACCTACTCCTCAACCACAAGTGGAGGGAACCATAATCCCTGCCCTTTACCCACTTGAGGAGTCACATTCTTCAGTTCCTTCTCCACCAAGAGAAGAACCTGACTCTCCATCTTCCTCGACTAATGACAATCAGTTATAACTCCCACACAACTTGGATATGAGACTACTGTCACACCTAACACATCTTCTCAAAGACCCAAACCTCATCCAACATCTTCTCAACTATTTTCCCAACTAGTGGAGAAAATTGAACTTCTCCCTTCAAGGAAAGGGGAGCATCAGGGATTATGGGAGGGTCTTAAAGTTCTTTAACATTCCTGTGCCCTCTCATCTCATGCTACCAATCCTTCCAAGGCAGAATCTACCAAGACTCTCAACAAAGACCAGACTCCCACTTCTAAACCTGCATCTACCCCATCTAAACCAATCAAGTCACTCGACATTCGCCCTATCTCTACCCTCACTCACCTGTAAGTGAAAGTGGACTTAGACCAGACCTCAACCAATAGTAGTCTTCCAACCAAATCGAAGAAGACTGCCAGACCACAAAAGTGAACCCCTCCTCCACCATCAACATTACCCTCCATTTTAGGCCCTCATCCTTCTACCCTAATCGGAGTGCTCCCTACTCCGACCCTTAACCAACACAAATTACCTATATTACTTTTTTTGCCCACCACAAGTCTACCCCCTCTTAAAAATTTGGCACCTCTCACAAAGAAAGTGCCATCTTCACATGTGGCTGCACCACCAACCCAAAAGGTGGTACAAAAACCTTCTTCAACATTTCCCAAGCAAAAGTCACCAGCGCATCATGCATCAATAGGCATGGACCCCTTAGTAGGTTCATATGCTTTGATATTATGTCAACTTTTGCAGATTTTTAGCATTACCCTTCCTTCTATCAAGCCATTCCAACCCCTCAGATCAAAACCTTCTTGGTTCGACGATACAAAGATTTGTTTATACCATCGTACGCCAGGACACGATACCAAGACTTGTTGTGCCCTCAAGGCAGTCGTTCACCACTATATGGAGAAAGACACTCTTCTCCTTGAGGACACTCTTGACCGACCCTCAACACCTTCCCATCCAACCTCTTCAACCATATCAGCATCTCACCAGCAGGCCATGACCCCTTCTTCACCTCCTATCTTTGAAATCAATGCTATCCACATAACCACTAGGTCACAAAAGGACAAGGCAAAAGAAAAAGATGCTATTCCTTGGACCTATCCTTTTATCCAGGCACCTCAACCACTAAAACCCAAGATTTCCATCTTAGGTGCGTCCCAACCCCCTTCTTCAGAGGCAATCAAAGACTCTATGATAAGACAACTTCACCAAACGCCTGTGAAGATGACCCTATATGACCTTATCCAAAGCTCCCCCCAGCATCGTCAGGCTCTAATCAAAACCTTACAACCAGCAGAGGTCCAACCTGAAGACCCTCAACCACTAGCTGCCCTAGTCCATTCTTTATCCCTCGTCACCTCTATCACTTTCAGCAATTCTAAAATTCCTACCTCTACCTTGGAAGATCAGGACGCTGCTCTTTTCATCATAGCTTACATTGATCAAACCCATATTAAACGAGTTATGATTGATGGGGGTGCCAACATTAATATCATTTCCACCCATGCCTTTGATCAATTGGCTCTTCCCAAGAATTGCGTATCAAAAACTGACGCAATCTTTAGATCCTTTAATGACACCACTGCTAACACTATTGGCACTGTTGTCCTCCATATCCACGTTAGTCCACACACAATCTTGGAGATCTTCTACATCATTGAGGGAGAATTGCAATATAACATGCTATTAGGATGACCCTGGATTCGTGCTATGGCTTGCATCCCTTCAACACTTCACCGTTGTATCAAATTTGAACATGACAAACAAGTCCATGTCATTCCTGCCGACCCATCCCCTTTTAAGACTTGTAACACAACTTATCGACCAAACGACGTTCTTATCCCTCTCAAGGCACCAACCCAAACATCATCTCCATCCGCAGAAGCGTCAACTAGTACACAAACAGCGGTTGCCACCACATCACCTTCTCAATTAACAACCAAGGACCCCATGGATGATATTTTCCAAAGACTTTCACTGGAGGAATATCGCCTACTTACTCTAGACATGTTCTAGACTCCTCAAGAGTATGGACAACTTCATCAAAATCCAAGCTATGACCATCAGATCGAAATGGTCATTCTTTATGGTCCTCCTAGCCTTCGAACCAATCTCATCTATGGGGGGTTGGATCAAGCTCTTACTGACTCAAATCCTTCCTCCTCACCTCAAATATTCACATCCAATTTCTCCTTTCTTGGCAACCCCACCTTTGCACATACCTACCTTTATAGGTGTGCATGGAAGGGTTTTGGCTTTGGGCGCTACGAATAAGGCTCCCATCGGCCCATCGAACCACCCAATGACGATAATGCCAAGAAACGATATGGACTGGGTTTCCAAGAACCCACTGAGGCTTCCACAAACCTTTGCCCCGAACCAACCATCGACCAATCTCTTTCAGACTCACCTATTCTTCCATCCTCACCTACGGAGTCGGTGGTTTCCATCCCTCCTAGTTTTTTTTTTGGCATAAACACCATCCGCTTGGAACCCCTAACCTATCAGCTCAATGGGGTTCCCAAGTCTCTCCCTGTCGTTTATCCAGCATGATAGATGATGAATCAGCAACCATCAACACTATCCACTGCATAGACGATGATGCCATTCTTACCTATATGTGTGCCGATGATTTTTTCATTCAGCACTTTCTCCCTTCTGAAACACAGGTTATGTTAAATGAATCAACCATTGACATTAACCTTTCTTCTTCTGGTGTTCCTCAAGTCTTAAATATTGGTCAATCTTTAGACACCTAGGAGCAGATCGACTATACCACATTTCTCTCAGACAATCACAAAGCCTTTGCCTGGACCTGCGCTGACATGCCTAGCATCGACCTTAACATTGCCACTCATAACATTGTCACAAACCCAGAGGCTAAGCCTGTTAGGCAAAAGATTCACAAAATGCATCCTCATGTTGCACTTCTTGTCAAAGAGGAGCTTTAGCACCTTCTTTCTGTCTCCTTCATCCAAACCATCAATTATCCATAGTGGGTCTCTAACATTTCCTGTTACCAAGGTGACTGGGGGGATTTGGATCTACACGGACTATCACAACCTTAACCTAGCTTGTCCCAAGGATGACTTTCCTCTTCCAAACATTGACCAACTTGTTGATCTTACGGCTGGCCATGAGATGTTATCACTCATGGACAGATTTTCAGGATACAACCAAATCTTGATTACACCAGAAGATCAGCACAAAACCACCTTCATTACACCATGGGGAACTTTCTGCTATCGAGTCATGCCTTTTGGTCTGAAAAATGCAAGCGCCATATATCAGCGTGCCATGACTTACATCTTTCACGTTCTCTTCCATAAAATCATGGAGGACTATGTAGATGACCTGCTTGGCAAGTCTAAGCTTCGTCACGACCATTTGACTATCCTCAAAATCATCTTCTCTCACCTTCTTTAGTACCATGTCTGTCTTAACCCCAAGAAATGCATCTTTGGGGTCCTCTCTGAAAAGCTCCTGGGATTCATTGTCTCTCTTCATGGCATCGAGATAGATCCTGCCAAAATCTGTGCTATCCTCGAAATGCCACCTCCAACTAATCTTAAGCAACTTCGTAGTCTACAAGGGAAGCTCCAATCCATCCACCGCTTCATTTCACAGCTTTCTGACCGTTGCCAACCCTTTCATCACCTCCTTAAGAAGGACGTCTTCTTTAAATGGGATAAATATTGCCAAGAGGCTTTTAAATCCCTCAAATGCTATTTAGTTTCTCCACCAGTCCTTATTCCACCAAAGGATGACCAGCGCTTCTACCTCTACATCTCAGCAACCAATCATTCATTAGGTACCATGATTGTGCATCGAGACGAGCAACACCATGAGCAAGTAGTCTATTACATAAGCCGAACACTTGTCGACTATGAAACTCGATATACTCATACCGAGAAACTCTATTTAGCATTAGTCTTTGCCACTACCAAGCTCCATCACTATCTTCTCAATCACAAAACCTTTGTCGTCACCCACACTGATCCTCTTAAATACATGCATTCTAAGCTATATCAAAACTAGCGTATGGCTCGTTGGCTCATGTTTCTTGCTGAATTTGACTTAGAATTTGTCCAGCAAAAATCTATAAAGGGGCAAACAATCGCTGACCAACTAGCAGATGCCCCTCTTCCCAACAATCAACCTTCTCAGTGTGAGTTTCCCGATGAATCTATCGCCACTCTCTCGACTGATGACACATTCTACCAAATGATGATGTTCTTCGACAGCTCTAAATGTCAACTCAGTGGGGGTGCGGGGGTCATCCTCATCCCACACGAGGGTGAACCCATGCCCCTATCTTTCAAACTCGACTTTGAATGTACCAATAATATGGCCAAATACGAAGCCTTAATTTTGGGACTTCAAACTGCCCTTTCTTTAAACATCAAGTCCATCAACATCTTCGGTGACTCACAACTTGTCGTCAATCAAATCAATGGTTCATATCTTTGTAAAAACAAAATTTTCCAAAGGTACAAACACCGTGTTGACATTCTTCTAGCATCTTTCAACCATCACTTATTGCAGACTGTCCCTCGATCTACGAATAAGTTTGCTGACACCATGGCTTCTCTCGCCTCGCATATTCCTTCTTCATCATCATCCTCATCAAGAATTTATGTCATGGTACATTGTGTGCCATTACCTTCATACATTTCCACTGACATCAATCTTGTCCACACCATAGACTCTAGTTCACAAGATATATGATATAAACAACTTGAGGACTACTTGGCTCATTCTCTCATTCCTCCCAACCTCTCTAGCAATGCACGGTAGGCTTTCATCAAGCGCACCGCTCGTTATACCATTCTAGGGGGCCTTCTCTATAAAAGAGGTTTTGACGGCCTTCTTTTTCGCTATTTAAACTCTACTGAAGCCTCTCACACTGTTAAGCAAGCCCATGATGGGATTTGTGGCAGACACTTGAGTGGTAACTCGGTTGCCAAGCACATCCTTCGCCTGGGTTATTATTGGCCCACTCTTCATCAAGACTGTAGCAATTATGTTTGGCGTTGCATCAAGTGTCAACAGCATGCTAACTTGCTTCATCTCCCTAGTCACGCCTTACAAGTCACTTAAGATTTTCGGCCTTTTTCACAATGGGGCTTAGATCTCATCAGTGAGATTAATCCTCATTCATCTCTTCGTCATCAGTCCATCATCACTACCACCGAGTATTTCACTAAGTGGGTGGAAGCTATTCCTCTCGTCTCCACAAAAGCCGACAAGATTGTCGACTTCATCAACACCCACATCATCTGTCGTTTTGGTGTACCTCACAAAATCATCACCGATAACGGAAAGTCTTTTAAAAACAAAACTGTACAGAAACTTTGTGACTCCTTTGGCATTAAACTCAGCTTTTCTTCGTCTTACTACCCACAAGCAAATGGGCAGGCTGAGGCTTCTAACAAAATCTTAACTAAAATTCTCATGAAGGTGGTCAATGACACTGGAAGGGATTGGCACATTCATATTCCCTTCGCTTTGTGGGGCTACCGCACTAACATCAGAACCTCTACAGGTGCTACCCCTTTCTCTCTAGTGTACGAAATAGAGGCTATCTTACCTCTCAAAGTACAGATCCCGTCTCTTTGCATCTCACTCCATGACATTCTTTCTAATGATGACTTTCGTCAAGATCGATTAGCTCAACTTGAGTTACTTGACGAGCGTCATCTTGCTGCCCTCAACCATCTCCATGTCTATCAAAATCGCATCAAATGAGCCTATAACAAAACTCTGTGAGAATGAGATTTCAATATTGGAGACCTCATCCTCAAAGAGAACCAACATGTGACCAATATGGAACAGAGTAAATGAGGCAAATTTGCTCCTAATTGGCTCGGACCTTATATCATCACGCACAAGTATGGATCAGGGACTTATCGTCTGTCTTCTCTTGAAGGCCGACCAGAACCTGAGCCCCTTAATGCTTTGCATATACGACCATTCTACTGTTAGTCGAGTACTCATCCACTTGACATTTAACTTAAGCTCATCCTTTGAGCAATCTTTGTCCTTTTAATCATCAATCCTTTCCCCCTTTTTCCCTTAACACATCCTCTATAACCCTTTTATGATGTATGGATGCTTCGTCCTAATAAAAGGGAGCCCTTGACCTTCTATAAGTCTTGTCCATGACTCAACATTCTGTCAAAACTAAATCAAGATGTCAAAATATCCAAGGTCACAAAATCAAATCCAAAAGCAGACTGCTCTCTTGAAGGACAGCTGTAATATCATTGCTGTAGCTAATAGACTACTCCCTCGAAGGACAACTATTCAAATGCCCTTAAATCTATAAAGCAAAGTATAGACCACTCCCTCGAAGGATGGCTATGACTAAATCTTGCTACAAACAACACTTTCTTAGAAGCTTCTCGCATCGATCAGCTTCACAAATGACCACAAAACAAGTGACATCTCTATGTGGACTTCCCGCATTGATCAGTCCGCTCTAAAAAGAAAAAAAAAAAAGGGTCATGGACTTGACTTGTAGTTGTCTCGGGGTCTCCTATCAAAAGGGGCAAAGTTATCCCTACTCTAAAACGGGTTACCCTTTCCTCCTATCACATCACCTACTCAAGGGACTTCGAGCTCACTTTAATGTCAAAGTGATTCGATTACCGCTCTAACATAGCTTATGGTCAACGACGCAATGCATGAATGGGGCTCTTGGTTCTAACAACCCCTATCAATGTTGTCATTTTGGTCCTAGTCAATAAAAGGGCGCTTATGCCTTTTACTTTCTACCTACACTTTGGTCACATTTAATCACATCATTTGTCAAAACAATTCAATTCGACTCTTTTCAAACCACTCATATAACCTACTCATTTTGGTTTCCATAGACATCAACACACATGAAAACTATCAACCACACAATTTATGTCAAGCATAAACCATTACTTGCTGAAACATAAATCGACCTGCAATTCATTTTTAGCAAACATCCATCACGAATATGGATAGTTGCTAGGGATGAAAAACCCCGACCAATGTTACAGAATACACCATTTAGAAAAGCCTGTAGCATCTTATTCTCGTCATTTCAAGCATGTACCCTCAGACATATGGGAAATGCTATATCCTTATCATAACCAAAATCAACCACTTCGCTCTTTTTCCTCCCTCTTGGGAGAACTACATTGGCCTGAGGCCCTAACGACAGGGGCTATGTAGGCAGCACTCAGTTGACATGGGGTCTTCTAGGGTTAGCTCGGCCATTCCTTCATTACTTTTCTTCCATCACATTCTTTTGTCACCTGCCAATCACATCACAAACAATCACATATTTTCATAATCATTAACATTAATCATTTTCATCCATATCATTAATCATTAATTTTAATCATACATCCATCATCATATAAACACCATAATCTCAGCATCATAATCCTAAACATATATCAAATCAACATAACATACAAACATATCCACAACATTTTTCATAAACACATCCATGATCAAATATCTCATCATATATATATATATATATCAATCATTTTTACAATGACACAATCTGTGTCTCTGTCTCTCTCTCTCTCAACAAAATATATATACATCTCGCATCATCGGCTCGCAGGCCGGTATATACATAGTAGCAAGGTCTGCCCTCAAGGCTGTGGCTGTGGTGGTGGCGGTGGTGGCCTGGAAGATGCTGTATCATCTCCCCCCTTTAATTTACACCTTCTGCATGACTCAGTAGCAGTCATCCGTGACCTAAACCACTACCAACTCTGCTCTGCCCTCATATCAGAGTACTACTGTATTTGAGGAAACCCCCTAATGGCTCCCTCATAATACGCGATCTCATCCAACGCATTATGGTATCTAACTATAGATACCGTCTGCAGTGGACCCATCTGACCTACAACTATGCCCTACACTAAACCTTGTGGCTGTGAGAACGCTGGCTGCACTGACACTGACTGTGTGGGCTCCTGAGCTGGCTGCTAAGGTGGATGCTGCATTGGGTTCTGCCCCCCAAAAACTTATCCTGCCACTACCTATGCCTGGGCTACGATGAGCTGTCCCTATAGCAGTGTGACCTGACCCATCAACACTGTCACTCGACTCGTCATCTCTATCAACTGCCCTGTAACCCCTACCAGATGTCCCTGCAAAACTATGACCTGGGCCTGTGCCACATCCCTCTCCTACCGCGCGGTGTCCCTCTCCTCGCGGGCTGTATCCCACTCCCTGGGAATGGCCTATGGATCTGGCTACGGCCCTACCTGTAAATCTATGTACTGCCCTGCCCACCATGCTGTGTAGGCCTCTATACAACCTAGGTCAGCCACCCTAGGTCCTGCTGGCAACTCCTCAAAATTTAGGCCCTCTGTCTCCTCTGGTAGTGGGAGCGGTGCCTCAATGTCATCCTGTCTGTATAGTGGGAATGCGGGAGGTACATCCTCTAGCAGCCCGTACTGGCACCACACTCTCTCTGCTGGCACTCTCTCGAGCTCACCAGCTCACCTACCCCTAACCCATCTCAGGCTCTGTACACCAACCAGCTGCTCTCCCTGGTCTCTAAACGCTGGATAAACCAAGTATGGTCTCCAAATGATGTCTACAGGAATCAGGGCCTCCAGTACCCCTCTGTAGTGCTCAATGTCTCTGACCACTTCATCTACCCATGTCTGTGCCATCACCTCATGCCACCACCTGAATCTGACCCTGAAGCTAGCCAAAATCACCACTGGGAGGCCAAGAGGACGAGTAACCACTATATGCTCATAGGCCCAGCAATGTAGCAGGTGGCCAACGCACAAGTTGTATCACCGCTGCCGACTAATACCCCACAGCTCTCTATATACTTGGGCCAAAAAGATAGGTGCCCAAGCAAACACTATATGCTGCTCTATCATCTCAAGCAAAACTCCGATCATAGTGACTGGAAACCTGCCGCCCTCTGCATCTGGCAATGCATACACCGTGATGCCTATCATCATCAACACCGCTAGTCGATGTGCATCCTTGTCTACAACGTATAAAGGCTCATACGCAAAACTCGCTGAGTGGTAGCTTGTCTCCGTGACATGCTCTCCAAATAGCGTAGCCATATGAATATCGTGCACCTCTCTTGAGCACACATAAAGGTCTACTCCGTGTACTGACAGCCACAAAATTTGGTACACATCCTCGACTGTGATCATCATCTCTCCCATGGGTAGATGGAAAGTGTTGGTGGAATGATCCCACCACTCGATCAGTGCCACCATCAAGCTCACATCCCGTGCCACTCTGCAATAGCATCGCAGCCCGTCGAGTCCAACTGCGCTCATCTGCACCCACTCATCGACTATCACCCCTCCGCGCGTCCACATCAACAATGTCGGGAGGCGATCTCGCAACATCAACGTCAGCCTCTCCTACATCCACCCAAGTTAATCTCATGTTAAAATTTTTCTCTATTTCACTATCTATGCCTGACCCAACACCTGAGAAGCCCTTGGCATAGCTTCGACCCCTCGACTTAAATATTTTTCATCCCTCTTTTGACCAGGCAGCCAATCGACATCGGTTAGCATGCCAACGATGGCACTCACCTAACCGACATCGGTCACTTAGTGATCAATGTCGGCAGATTAGTGACCGATGCCAGTCGCTCGTCGGTCGACGCCGGTGAACCTGCCGATGTCGGCAACTGGTTCGGCCCTAGGGCCGAATAGGGCGAGCCCTAAAATTTAGGGCTTCCCCATTTCTCCCTCCTACACCCCTCAAAACCCTCTCAAAACCCCCTAACCTATCCTAGATACCTTTTCCACCCTCTTAGCTACCCTCCTCCCTCACTTTCTACCTAAATTAACACAAATTTCAAACAACAAATAAAAACAAAAATTTAACTCAATAGGGCTTAAAACCCTCCTACCTCATCTCGGCATCACCGACGTGGTGGCACGATGGGTGCCACTGGTGGTGGACCTCCTGCGTTCCTCTACTACCCTCTGTGATCACTTCTACCTCAAACTCCTGCTAGCCCACAACTGACTCTTCAACCTCCAATTCAACTCCAATCTTCTCCCTCTCTCCACCAATCTCACTCTGCCACCTCACACCGCTAATTCGCTCACTACCAGCCACTTTCACTCCTAAAATCCAGAGCACCTTTTTTTTCAGTCAAATAATCACAAATGACTTTTGGTGGGCTGCCAATCCGGTTTTGTCAGATTTGGTAGGCCACCGACGTCGGCATCAACATGCCCTAATCCATCGACGTCAGCCGACATCTGCCAACGTCGGCCATTTTTGGCTACCGATGTCGGTTTTTGTCACCGACGTCAGTGTCCTTCCAACCTTCTTTTCTTTTTCGTTACCTCAAAATCATGCCCCCAATCAGTCAGTCCTCCAGACCACATTATTTTGGCCCCCTGGGGCACACTTGAGATCACTTTTGCCTCCATCCATCGACCACCAAACCTTGGAGATCATGACCATCTCCTTTAACCGTGACTACTTCCAAAGCGATTTTGCCTTGGTTGTTTTTGCATGTATGCTACCTCATGATTGGTTAGCAAAATTGTGCGCACACTTTTGACCTTCACAAGTATAAGATCGCAAGCCAGTTGATCCGAACTACTTTTGACATTTTTATATTTTCGGGAGCATTTCCTGAGCCTGGGATACCTGGAACATGACAACCATTGGAGCTTTAGCTTAGATTGAATAAACCAATTAGCAGACGACTAAATGTTGGGGCCCAATTATTTCAATTTTAGCACTCCTTGACCCTCAACCTGTGACAATTTGACCTAACCATCCTCGTGAAGTGGTGTACGTGCAATCACAACTTTTGTAGCGTTTTCACTCTATCTTCACACTTTTCATCCACTCTCTGTCAAATCAGCACCCGATTTCAGGTTCCTTTCTCTCGACTCCTGCTTTGAGGGGGAATACCTCATCCATAATCGGGGCAACCAACCCTCACCTATTTTTGTCTTGCAGTTCACTTGAACAACCAACAAGATGAAATCAACCTTATCCCATACCTGGGGCAACCGACTCCTATTTTTGTCTTACAGTTCATTTAGAGCAACCAACAAGACAAAAATGGATAAATGTAGACACCGAAATAGTGTCTAACCCTTGGTCACCTTCCCCCTTGGTCCATTCTTAAACCATGCACTTACTAATTCAAAAATAATAATTTATTTTTAATATTCTCCCCTTTGACACATCACCTATGACACCTCGCCTTGGACTATTTCCCACCCTATGACTCTCCCAAGACCTATTCTTACTTCTCTCTAACCGCCTAACCAACTCTCGTGCATATTTAACCCAACCTTTGACATTCTCCAATGGATAATGCACTTGGCGGATAGAAAACGGGCTTGGTGGCTCTTTTACCCATTCTCCACCCACCAACATTGGTCAAATGTCGGCTGACGCCGATGGAATCACCGACGTCGGTTATACTTAAACCATTTTTTTTGACCCTTTGAGACCCCCAATCAAAAATTGGCTAATCTCTGGAGCTAATCACGACTCTCGAACCTTCTTTCGGTGAAATAAAGTTCTCATGCTTTTGCTTTTCAGTATTCTGGGCTTCTTGGTGTTCTTGCAGGGATCACCATTTTTGGCAGCATTTTCTAAGCACTAAGGTCTTGCATCAGACATTCTGCACAAGGATCTCATGATATCTCCATCACCAGCAACAATCGAAACACAACTTCTACACCTTTGCCAACTCATATCCCTGCTAAGTATTTGTATTGTTTTCATTTCAGTGTCATTTCAAATATATTAGCATTCTATCTACTATATATTCTAAGCATCCTTGACCCAACCTTCCTTGTTCTTCCCGGAGAGGCTGAAAAGCCTTCTCTCCCATTCATCTTCTTTTTGCCTCTATCACCAATTCAATCCCCTTCTCCTGACAAAGTTCTCAGTCCATTAAACCCTAAGTAGTCCCTCTGACTCCCTCATAGACCCTCAGACTCACAGACAAGACCACAGTCCATCCTGCAGACCAGAAACTAGACTTGTAACCCATCCCTGGCCATTGCCCCGACCGACCTCGTCCACTTCCCCTACCGACGTCGGCAGTCTAACTGTCGTCGGCAACCTTCCTGACCGACGCCGGCAATATCACCGACATCAGTGACTGTGTTAAGTAGATTGTAGCTTATTAGGTACGCATTTGCTTTTAGTTCTTTCTTTTCAAGTCTTTTATCATTTCTCTTTTTTGTCTCTGTCATCTTCCATTTTAAACAGTGGATTGTCATCCTCCAAGAAGCCTTAGCACTTCTAGGACCAAGCTTTTGCTTGCCAATCCACCCTCTTATCAACTAACATTTTTTGTGTTTTAGTATCTATCTCTTTTAGGTGTCATTCTCCACAACAAAAGAGGAGTTCTCACAACATCTGGATTACGGTGCGCAGACTACATCTAGGTACTTACAAGCCTTGACCATTTCTTTAGGTTTCTCATTTTCTCTCTTTGAATGTGAAAGCGAAATTGCATAGAAACATGCATCCTCTATGACATACTTCCTTCAAAAACCTACTAGCCAATTAGGCATCCATTTTTAAAAAAACTTGAATAAATTAAAATACAAAAACCTTCAAATCTTTGTGAATCTTGATTTTATTACCCATTTGGCCTATTCAACATATTAAAAAGCCTCAGATCTCAACTCATAAGGTAAACCAATTTTCTAGCATAGCCCAAAACCCTAGAACTTAAAAAAATAGAGTCAACAAACCTAATTTTAGTCAATATCCACCTATGAAACTTCTTACACACCTAGAGACAATCATCACACACTTTTGTACCAAGATTTGAGCTTCCATAACTTTGGGAACCTTGACTTCCTATAACCAATTTTAGGCCTGCTTATCCTTAAGCCAAAACTTTCTAAGCATCAAAATCTTTTTGACATTGCATCAATATCATTAGGCTACCTAGACACACCTATTCTGAACCTACAGACAATGCATACACAACAACACTTACTTCTCCATTGAAAGGAGTCTCTTAAGAAGTATAGAAAAAAAACATCCTACTTTACAATGTCCTAAAATAATGTGAAACCAAGAGTTACTCACAACTCCTCGTATTCCTTCTCCTCCTTGGTCACCTGATACTTTTAGTTCTTATTCTTGTTCTTAGGATTAAGATAAGTAACATTCTCAACCACTATAACATTATCCTTTTATTCTAGGATTAGATTGATAATACATGGAGATAATATAGATTCATGACATACCTTTTCATCTGAAGAATCTTCTTTATAGCTTGGAACCTCATCACTAGGTACTAACAATTGATTCTCTTTGAATGATACTTGCTCAGCAAAAAAATGATGTTCACTTGGATCCATTCACACCTTAGAACTAGCCTCAACTAGTACCTTGGTATTTTCTTTGAGCTTGGTCTCTTCATTCTCAACATGAGTAGATAATTAGACCCCTTGGCACTCTTCAAATTCTAAAGTATTCTCCACCATAACAAACATATTACTTAGATATATAGACTCATCATGACTCATAATTACCACCTTTAGTCTCCATAAGTTAACTTGCCTTCTTTCTTGCATTCTAGGAGCTTGATTGAGCCTATTCTGACTTGTAGGCCTTTGCTTGTAGAATCTAGTAATGTGACCAATCTTTTCATAGTTGTAGCAAATAATACTCCTTGATGGAAACATAGTTTATATTACCTTGTTTAGATAAAAAATTGCAATGTGTCCTATGTCATGACAAACAAAACAATCTCCTCCTTTTAAAGAGGACTCACCTTGTCTAACCTTATGTGGACAATGGTTTACAAAGTGTCCCACATCAAGATAGTTTAAGCACTTAAATTTGTTCACACCTTTTGAATGATGACCCCCATCATAGTTACATGCAAACTAATTTCTAATAGGTCTCTTTCATTCTCTAGCTTTATGACCAAATTGATTACATGTGTAATAGTAACCATTAAAACTTGCATACCTCATGGCATTTGGCTATCTGATCTAATTTGTCTTCATTTTAAGAGTACCTTCATTCCTTGTTTGATGATTTTTTTAAAAGTATGATTGTCCTTGTTCACCTTAGTCTTCATCTTGTCTTGAGTTACATTCTCCAATTCTTATTTGTATCCAAGACCAATTTTATGATAGGATCCTTCTTGAACAAGTTAACAAATAATTACAAATACACGACATAAACTATAAAAATTAATAATATATTAACTCAAATAAGCAAAAATTAATTACAATGGTTGAATTATAGAATAATTGGCCTCTTTGAGGGGGAAAACTCCTTTGAGTAACATCAATACAATAAATTCATGGATGCCTTCATTGGACTCAACACTTATATACTAAGTCTAATCTAAGTAACTAGTACTTTCCATGACTGTGGGATAAAAAAAATACTTATGGGATGAATTACAAAGCATATACATCCATAAAAACTATTATACCAACAAAGTAATGAGAATGGGTAACATGGGTTCCTAACATACCCTCTTTAGAAAAAGATTCATCCTTAAGGCTTCAATTGTGGGAATTGGTGCTGAATCTAAAATAATGGTTCCCATGTGCAATCCTCTAGTTTCATTCCATGCCACTAAATTAAAACCTTAGTGATGTAATGGGAGTGAAGTTGGTGTGTGCATCTATCTAGGATTGCCTCTAGCTCAAGAAATATGGATCCCTCATTATCAATCTTTGGTAAAATAGTTTGCATTGTGATGTTTATGCCAATAATTTTTTTCAAACAAAAGACATGAAATATTGGGTGAACTCAAGAATAAGATGGGAGATCCAACTTATAAGAAACTGACCTAATCTTATGGATAAATTTATAGGCCCCATAGAACTTGGGAGATAGCTTATGATGCCTTTTTAGTTTTAGGGAGGATTGCTTGTATGGCTGCAGGCAAAGAAAAACCATATCACCTACTTGAAAAGTGTGCTTAGAATGGTTATGATTAGCCTATTATTTAATTTGATTTTGTGCCATATGAAAATTATACTATAAGGTGTTGAGGATATGATCTTGGGTTTAGAGAATCATGTTAACCGCTTAAACTGATGAAATATTGGGGGTGTACGATATGAGCACTGGTGGCGCTTGAAAATAGACCCATTTAATATGGAGTCATTTTAATTGAGGTGTGGTAGGATGTATTTTACCACCATTCAATGAGGAGGAGCTACTTTGACCATTGATGTTGTTGTTCTAAGGTGAATAATGAAGGAAAGTTTCCAAGCATTTTTTTATAATTTTATATTGGCCATCTATTTTTGGATGATGCCTAGAACTCATCTTTAGTTGGGTGATGGTGCATCAAAATAGTTATATCAAAAAATGGTTGGTGAATATTACATCACGATTTGAGACAATGGATGAAGGAATGCCATGGAGATGGAAAATTTGGTCCAAAAATATTTGTGTGACTGTGGAGGTAGTATAGGGGTGGCTAATGGCATAAAAATGACTATATTTAGAGAAATGATTGACCACAACCAAGATTAATATTTTTCCTCTAGATTTAGGGATCCCCTCAATGAAATCCATAGAAATATCTATACAAATCCTAGTAGGGATGGGCAAGGGTTTGAGCAACCTAGGGATGAGTGTTGTTTCACCCTTATTACATTGGCAGGTATCACATTCAACCACCATCTATTAAATTTCCTTTTTCATTCCCTTTAAAAATTAGTTTCATCATGTCTACTCATATGTTTTGAGAAACCCTGAGTGTCCTACAAATGGAGAAGCATAAATTTCATAAAAGACAACCTACTCAAGATTTGTGCTTTGGGGAAGCACCAAATGACCCTTGTATTGTAGAGAAGCACCATCCCAAGAATAATGTGATACAATAGAGGAGTTAGTGGTCAACTATTGGATGATTTGAAATAATGAGAGTCATTTACATACCATTGCTATACAACATCTAACCAATTTGGAATAACCATCGAAATTGCTGAAAGGGAAGCTTGGTCAACAAATGTGCAAGATAGAGCAATAGCCACAATATTATCCTTACCCTTCTTGTAAGTGATCTTATAGTCATAACCCATGAGTTTTCTAACCCATTTTTGTTGTGATGGGGTGGAGACCCATTGTTCTAGGAAATATTTTAGACTTTGGTGATCATTTTTTATGCAAAAATGATTCTCCAGTAGGTATGGCTACCACTTTTGTACTACATGCAAAATGGCCATCATTTCTTTCTTAAAAGTAAAGAGTGATAAATTATTGCAATAAAGAGATTTGTTGGTGAATACAATGGGGCATCCTTCTTGGAGAAGAACAACACCAAGTCCACTTTCGTAAGAATCACTCTTGATAGTGAATGTCTTGGCAAAATATGACATAGATAAAATAGGTGTAGTACACATAGTTTGTTTCAATTATTTAAATATGCACTCAGAAAATTACGTCCATGTAAAAGCATCATTTTTAAACATAACTATCATTGAAGCTACAATCTTCTTATAATCCTTGACAAACTTGTGATAGTATCCAGTCAACCCCAAAAAACCATGGAGGCTCTTGAGTGTTTGAGGATGAGGCCAATTTGTCATGGCAACTATTTTTTTAGGATCTAATTGAACCCCTTGGGTTGAAAAAATATGACCGAGATACTCCACTTCATCTTGACCAAAAGTACATTTGGATTTTTTTTCACAAAGATAATGGTCAAAGAGAAGTTGTAGTGTGAGTTCCAGATGTTGGAGATGCTCAGACCACATTTTACTATAGATTAGGATGTCATCAAGGAGGACCAGAATGAATTTTTGTAGGTAGGGCTGGAATATTTTATTTATAAATGCCTAAAATGTTGAAGGAACATTAGTGAGGCCAAAGGTCATGATAAAAAACTCATAGTGGCCATCATGCATGTGAAAATCTATCTTAGGAATATCATCCTCATGAAGCTAGATTTGGTGATATCCCGAGTGGAGATCCAACTTAGAGAAAAAATGAGCACCATGAAGCTCATAAATAATAGGGATCAAAAATTTAGCTTTGATGGTGATGTGATTAAGTACATTGATGTCAATGTAGAGGTGTCATGACCCATATTTTTTCTAAATAAGGAGAACTAGTGAAGAATATGGGTCGATACTGGGGAGAATAATGCCTTGCTTTAGTAAGTCTCAAATGAGCATCTCAATCTTAGTCTTTAATTAAAATGGGTAGTGGTAGGGCTTAACATTGGGAGGAAGGCTTCTAGGAAGGAGATGAATATGATGGTCCTCTATCCATGAAGGTGGCAATCCCAATGGTTTGGTAAAGACACATGCATACCTATGTAAAATGGTTTGTAGATTAGAAGGAGGACTAAAGACTGTTGATGGTTGAATATGAATGGAATGGAGATAGGCAATAACACTATGAATTATTCTTAATAATATTTTCCATGCAATGCAAAATGATGATGCCGAGGGACCTTAGTTATAAGCCTTTCAATGTGTGTTTTTGTCCATTATCTAAAAACTACATCGAAAGTTCAATAAAATCCAATAAGATGGGTCCAAGTGTGCATAACCATTGGGCTCCCAAAAAAACATCACATCTACCTAAAGGTAAGGTAAACATGTCAGAGCATAAGTTATAATCTCTAATAGAGATACACATATTTCAACACTTCTATTTTCAAGGTAATGTACCCCCATTGGTAATCATGACTTCAAATTTGGAGTAAGGATAAACAAAACAATCAACCTATTTGGTGATCTAAGGGTCAATGAAGTTATGAATGCTACTAGAATCAATGAGTATTATGAGAAAGAACTTATTGAAATAACCCCTGACTCACATGGTTTGTGGGGTGGTGAATCTTACCAAGGCATGGAGAGATATCTCTGGTTGGTCTTCCTAAGAAGCATGTTCCATAATTAGCTGAGCTTATTTCAGATCATCTATTGTATCATGAACATCTTCCCAATATTTTATTTTGGGTGAAGAGTCCACATTCAATATGTAGAGCTTTTTCTCAATAAATCAATGTCCCCAAATGAATTTATCATCAAAATTATAACACAGTCCTTTTTCTCTAAGGGCTCCTATTTCTATTTTAGTTAAATTCCTGATATGAATGGTTTTGGGGCATAGCATTATTTAAGATCATTATGGAGTTGTATTTTTGAATGGAGCAAAATTGGATTTAAATCACTGCTAAGTTGTGATCTTTGTCCTCTACCAATTTAGCCAACCTTAGGGCTTTCATCATTGTGTTGGGCCAGAATATTTTAACCTCAAATTGAATTGCATCCTTTAGTCCACTAACAAAACAACTCCTAAAGAATTCATCAGATACTCCCTCTGTATGATTGGCTAGTTTTTTAAATTTTGTTTAATATTCTCTCAGGGTTCTTTTTTGGTGAAGTTTAGTGAGTGCTCCTATGAAATCATCAAAAGCACTAGGACCAAACCATTGTAAAATGAGGATGAAAAAATTAGTCCATATTGGCTTATCATGAGCCTTGGTATACCAACAATACCATTGAAGGGCTTCAAGTTCTAAGTGAAAGGAAGCAAGTGGAACTTTGTTAACATCAAAAGTATAATGTAGACTAAAATATTATTCAACCTAATAGATCCATTCAATTGGATCTATGCCATAGAATCGAGAAAAATCAAGCTTTAATCCATAAAAATTATTGGAAGAAGAAAATATGATATCAAATGAGGACTCTAGATTTCATCTATTATTCAAGGTAGTATATTGAAGATTGAGGTCGAGAAGTTTTTCATCAAGATATTTGATGTGTGTCTTGAGGGAAGAAACTTCATCCTCCATGTTTTTTTCTCCTATTCAAGTTACTACCTTGACCCAAATAAGAGATTTTTTTGACAATGGGTAGGAAAACTAGAGTTAAGACATGTTTAGTAAGGGAAGTTTATGATTTGGGTGAATTTATAAGGGGTAAAGGTACTTTTACTTATTTTTTTGCACAATAGGAGTATGATTGATGAAGATGAGGGAAATTTCAGAAGTGAAAATGGAAAAAAATGGAAATTTTATCAAAGAGAGACAAAGGAGCAGAAAATGGAGATGAACATTGTGGAAAATTTTCAAGGCAAATGAACAAAAACAAAATTATGGTAAAACCCAAAAAAAGGAAAATTGAGATTTACAATAATTAGGAGTGGAATTGAGATATGGAACCTCAAGGAATAAAACATGGAGAATGGAATTTTAGGTGTTTGGATAAAGTTTGAAGATCAACGGGGCTACATGTGGAGAGATATGGAAAGTTTTTTTTTTTTTTTAATTTTTTTATCAAATGTCTGGATACAAGTCTTTTGATACTCTGTTGATAGTTTTTTGATGATTTTATTATTTCTAGTTAATATCAATTTTCTAAATGCAAGTCCTCTGAGAGTCTTATAATACTCTACTAGAAATATTCTGATGGGCCCCAAGTTTAAATGGCTGCCTAAAGTTTTAAATATATCTCTCTAGCCACCAATGCTGTCTAAGTGAGTACCGCTCTCCAAACAATTTATAGCCATAAATTTTTCTATAAGCTACAACTCTTGGTTTTTTTCATGGGTGGGAACTACTCAATCAAGAAGGGGTCATTTCCCATTTTGTTGATAAGTCCTCTCAATAGGCCAACTACTTCAGGGTTCCTGTGGTACTCCTCACAATGAGTTTTAGGGCTTCTACCCAAGCACCTCCCAAAATTATGTAGACATGTTTTTACCCTTATCCAAAATAGATTATTGTGATACAAAAAATCACTTAAATGAATTATGCAGTAGAATAGAGTTAAGACTTTCTAAAAAAAATTGGCCCTAGAAGGTGCTCTAATACCAGATGAGAGGATCTTTCTTGAATAAGTTAGTAGATAATTATAAATATATGAAATAAACTATGAAAATTAGCAATATATTCACTCAAATAAGCATAACTTAATTACAATGGTTGAATTACATAATTGCTGGCCTCTTTGAAGGGACAACCTCCTTTGATCAAACTCAATACAATAAATTTGTGGATGCCTTCATTAGCCTCAACACTTATTTACTAAGTCTAATCTAAGCTACAAGTACTTCCCATGAGGTGGGATAAAATAAAATGCTCATGGGATGACTTATAAAACATATGCATCTATAGCAAATATTATACTAACAAAGTAAATAGAAGGGGTGGCATGAGTTCCTAACATTATATCACTTGCAATGATTTTGATCATTCAAAATATTGTCTAGATCACTTGAGCTCTTTTCAAATCTCATAAATGATTTTGCCTTACTAGATGTATTCTCTAACTCAAATTTCAAAGACTAATTTTCAAAAACATACCTTGAACATTCATCTTCCTTGGCTTTTAGATTTGTAGACATAATTTTAAATTGACAACTAAGATACTTGACCATATCATCATGCTCCTTGGTGTCTTCATTCATTTTTGCTTCAAACACACTGAATTTATCCTCATAGTCCTTGAGTTTATATTTCATCTTCTTATTGATATTCTTCTTAATCTTTAGTTCTTCAAAAGCATTTGTCAAAGCTGTCTCATAGTCTACCTCATCTTTGTCATCATTTTAATCACTACAAATAGACTCCTTTTGATTTGAGTAACTTCCTTCCTCAGCCATGAATAGGGATTCATCTTCAACAAGACCATCATATTTATGATCATACTCTGAGTCACTGTCTTCACTCTCATCTGATGAGTTGTAATCTTCTTTGATATAGAGACTCTTCTTGTTCTTAAAAGACTTATTCTTATTGTTATACTTTCTGAATCTTTTCTTCCTGTATGTCTTCTTATCTTAATCTTGGATTTCACCAAGATATTTATCATCATTATTCTCATGATTATGAGGGCACTTATGAGCAAAATGCCCTATCTCTCCACATTTGAAACATTTGAAGGGTAGTTTACCCTTATACTTCCTTGAGCTTGTTTTTAATTTATTTGTAAACAAAGTAATCAATTCATCCTCATCAATATTAGAAATGTCATCCTATTTGGGTTTATTACCTTGGAACTTATTCTTTGGCTTCATTTCTATCTTAAATGTTGCTTCCTTCTTTGGTGGTATATCATCATTTACTCTCATCTCATAGGCAACAAGGGTGTCATGTAATTGATCCATCTTCAACTGAGTAAGATCAAAACTTTCTTCTATAGAAAATACTTTTGGATCAAACTTGAGAGATAGATAAATTAATACCTTTTAGACTATAGTAGATTCTTTAAGGTTCTCTCCAAGACCTCTGATGATGTTCACAATCTCATCAACTCTCTATAGAAAGGATGTCATGGAATATTCTTCCTTCATCTTGAGACTTTCAAATTGCCTTCTATGAGTATGTAACTTAGAAAGCTTAACCTTTGAATATCCATAAATGATTTGTATTTTGTCTGATATCTCTTTAACATATTTACAATATATTACCTTGGTAAACTCAATTTTATTAAGACCACAAGTAATGGCATTCATTGCCTTAGATATATTATCAAATAACTTCTTATCTATAGCACTAGATAGAGGAGTAGTAGGAGCAACATAACCATCCATAACATATTGCCATACATCAAACCCTAAGGACATAATATATGTCCTCATACTTGCACTCTAAAAATCATAATTGGATCCATTGAATATCGGTGAATCCTTATTAGATAAACCTCTTTGATGACTACCCATATTCTACCTTATATCACCTTCAAGATATCAAGCATTTACCAAAGGACCTACTATGATACCAATTGTTAGAGGTATAATCACTAAGGGGGGGGGGGTGAATCAGTGAGCCCAAGTAATCCAACTTCAATTTTAGTCCTTTCAAACTCTTAATTAATTACCACAAACATTTCATTAAGCACACATATCATTCATAGTAATGAATAAGAGAGACAATGCAAGATCAAATAAATAACACATGACATATGTGAGAAACCCTCTTAAGGGAGAAAACCCACTAGAACTTGTAATTGGATTACTATCCTATAATAACAAGAAACAATTCAGACCAGCTGTAACTGATCAAGGAACTACAGTCCCTTATTTTAGTGAGACTACAATCTCATAAGGAGTTACTACACCTGTCTAGCTAAGCAACCATAAAAATTAGACCTTTATCAAGTTTCACTTTATAAGGAGGATACAACCCCATAGATGTTGAGTAACCACAACACCTATGAATAACTACACCTTTAAACTAATGTTTTCAACACCTGATGATGGACCTCTGATTATCATTCTTCACCTTCTCAGCAATAACTCTATCACCACATCAACCACACGAAGAAATGGTCATACACATATACCTTAATATTTTATTCCCAATAACCCATCCATTGATCACATTTAATCTCCTTTGCCTCTCAACACTTTGCTCTAAACCACACACACAAACCACTCTCACATTAAGAAACCATCATATTTAGTTTCACTATTTATAGGGCATACATGATTATCAGCACCTAGGTTAGATATTAGGCATAAATTAACCCTTAATGAATCTTTCACATCAATAAAAAACTCAAAAAAAATATTCATAGGTTGGTCATAGAATTTATGGGTCACCCTTAAGTGACTACACCTTTTAATTAGGCCCTTGTAGCTCTTTTAGGTCTCACAAATACATATTCACTGATTTAACACTTCATCAAGTAAAAAAAGAACATAGGACCATTTAAAAATGCATAGGTTGACTCCACATGACCCATTCAACTTTTTAAAATGATCATAGTCAACTCTTCTCACCTCTGCATATGCTCAAACAACTCAAACATAGACCTTATTCATAAGGACACCATGAATAAACACAATATCAACTTCTTAAGCATTATTAATACTCAAGATATATTTATCACAACTCTAAAATCCATATATATGAGCCTCATGGAGTCTAAAACAATCTCCAATATCTAAGTCATCATGAACATCAAAACAACATCAATGCAAGCTCAATTACCCTTCTCAGGTTATTTACAAAACATGTATGAACACAAAGTCAACTTTGAACCTTCATAACTTTGAGTATAATTTTTTTTAGATATTTAAATCTATATTTTTATTTGATACTTTGAGTCTAAAAAAAAATCACTTTTTACACCATGATCAAATTCATCCTGGATCAAAAGTTATAACACAAATATAGAGCACTATTTTTTCCTTTGTTAAATTCAAATATTTGAATTCAAATGATCATAGTTAAAATTTAGATAATATGATATCATATAAAGTCCTCAATAATTATATTAATCATTAAACATTGATCTTATTCAAAATTTAACTCATAGTGTGCCAATGCCCAAATGTTAAACTTTGAACAGTTGACCTCATCTCGTGCAATCTTGTAATCTTGACCACACATGCTTTGTCAATCTCTTCGATATTATCCTTACTTTAAAAATGATATAAAAATATCACATTTATATTTGGAAGAAGATCAGTATTTATCTCTAATAAATTTTAAACATTGAACACTTGGCACCATCTTGCTGCATCCTTTCATCTTGGAATAAATATGCTCTATCGATCCTTTTGTAAGGAGCTCAATCTTTACTCAGTTTAAACATCAAACACTTTGATCCATTTGAATTAATACACACCGTAGATATATATGTATGAAATCCCATGAACCGTTGGATCTCCATCTAGTCCTTATCTTTAATATCATGTAAAAATGACTATGGAGACCATTACTTATCTTCTTGAAAAGTCAAATTTGGACCTTAATAACTTTTACTAAGCTTAGATGCATGATATGAAATTTGGACCATATGATCTTATCACATAGGAGAATATAACCATATATTAAAATTATCTTAAAATATTTGAATATACAAGATATAATGTCATGAATCTGCTCACTCAGATTTTTTTGCCATGGAGCCAATAATGTCAAGAACTATCTAGAAGGCCAACTTTGCACATGCATATCTTTTGATGCACTTCATTGCATGATATAAAATTTAGTAAAAATCAACTAGGAATAAAAATGAACAAACTCATATGATCATTTTATCTCATACCTTCACATGTGTGAAATATAAAAACATCAAAATGCCTATTCAGCTTTTCTTGCCACATTGCAAATTTGGCTAAGTATGGGAAAACAATGTCAAACTACCTGGGCACCCAAATTTGCACTTGAATATCTTATGTTATGATTCATTTCATGGCATAAAATTTAGTGTATGGAAACTAGGAAAAAATTTGATCACAACTATATGACCAACTACCCCTGACTCATCCACACATGGTAATGGTGACATCAACAAACTACCTACTCATATTTTATGCCACAAGACCCAAAATGTTTAGATGAAAATAATAATCAACCAAATGAAATCCACTCATACACACAAGAACTCAAATCATTCTTGACTTCTGATAGGACTCCTTTCACATACTTAAATCACCATACTCATCCCTAAACATGTCTAACCATGCAAAAATTGAAGATCAACCAAACATACTTCAATAATACTAGGACAAACACATTGTACACTTTGTCATTATCACTCAAACTATAAAATCACTTCATCCACTCACTTGGACACCTCCATCACATCACAATGACATAATTGACAACTCTCTAATAATAATATGCATGTTCCTCTTTTCAAATGGTTAAATGACACACCATAACTTCACCAAGACATCTATGGATGCCTCACAACTTCTTATTTGTCCTTAAAGACATTCACATGTGCCATATCTCTCTAAGCTATCAAACACAACTTATTTTTCATTCATGCACTAATACCACATGCTCTCTTTGACATCAATGACAACCTAAGATATCAATTACCATGATCAATAATTATTATTGAGGAAATACGTTCCTCTATCACTAATGATCTTGATTGGGCATTTGAACCTTGTGATGATATTTTCATATAGGAATGGCAATGTCTTTTGCACCATAACTAGGGGTCATAGTTGTTTATACCTATTTAGTGAAGTAATTAATTTCAATAATGATATAATGTGCATGACTTCACTTTCTAGGAGGATTTATAGGCCTAATAAAGTCAATTCCCCATTGTTTGAATGGTTATTATGTGAGTATGGGAACCAAAGGCATTTCATCATGTTGATTTGGATTTCCCGGTCATTGGCATACATCTTAATGCTTAACTACTCTATGATCATCCTAAAATAAGTTATGCCACTAAAAACCACTTTATATTATTTTTATGGCATTCAATTCACCTACAAAATGACTCCCTATAGTTCCTTGATAAGCTTCATGAAGAAGTTTTGGTCATTCATTGTCTAGTGCTATTCTATGAAACACATCATCTTCACCTAGCTTGTATAAAAATCCATTGATAAGACTATATGGTATAGCTTACGTGACCATTTAATTTTCATCCCATTCCATATAGTGCATAGGGAAAGTTATTTACTCCAAAAATTTGGCAATATCTTCCATATTATCTAGGATTATAACAACCCTAAATAAGTACACATCTAGGGATTTTATTACATTTATTATATCTCTTCACCATTATGTAACCTATGTAGATGATCTGGTCCCATATTTTCTCAACATGTCTTGACATTGATGTAAAATTGAAATTCTTAAAATAACATAAGTCACTGAGATATTTGTCCTCCTAACATTGGATTATTAACCAGGTAGTGTAATGCTTGATGATCTATACATAATTCAAACAATGTAGCCAACAAGTAATACCAAAATTTTTTTAGTATAAACACCATGGTTAAATTACTCTCTTTTTAGTTGTATAATTATTTTCTATAGCTGATAGATTTTTATTAGCAAAATATATGAGATGATCCAACCCACCTTCACCTAGATGCACTAAGATAACTCCTACTATGGTACTGAAAGCATCCATAGGTATGTGGAATGGATTATTCCAGTTAGGAAAAACTAGAATTAGTGTTGTTACCAACCTTTGTTTTATCTTAATGAATTTTTATTGGCATTATATTATCCATTCAAACCTTTTATCTTTGTGTCATAGTTTTTCCATTAGCATCAATAGGGCTCTATACCCTTTCATAGATTTCTTGTATCTCATATGACCAAGAAATATGCATACTTTTATAGATTTAGTTGGAGGTGGCATCCATACTATCACAATAATCTTACATGGATCACCAAAATGCCATCACTACTTATGACATGTCCTAATAAAACCCCAAAAGGTGTAAAAAACAAGTACTTCTTTAAATTCAAAGCATTGTGCAAAGCATGACACTATTCTATCATTAATTGTAGCTTAAATAAATATTTCATAAACAAAGATAAAATAATCCAATCATCTAAATAAACTTCCATAAAATCATGAATAAAGTCTTTGAGTTCATTTAATACAACCTTAGAAAATACTACTAGTGTATTATTTAGGCCAAAGGGCATTATCTTATATGTAAATTATGATCTAGGAATTTGACTCAAGAGAGGATGGTTAGTATGGTGTTAGTTCCAAAATGAAAACAAAATGAAATAAACACACTAATATCATAACATCTCTAGGCCTAAACACTAAGGAGAGCTTAGTTAATAAAAGGAAATAACAAATATTACTAGAAAGCAAGGAATGAAAACACAAGAATTCTTTCACCTTTCTTGGATGCTATAAATGCCTTTGTAGTGGTAGCTTACTCAGCTTGTGCTCATGAAGTCTTCATCAAAGGAGGCTTGGCTATCTCCTCTTCTCCTTGGAATCTTTGGATTGTGGCTTGGCTTAGCTTGGCATCAATTTGGCATGGTAACACTAGTAGTAATGGCTTCTTTAAGATATTTTTGCATTATAACTTTTCATCAAAATATCTTAGAAATGATGTTCATGGCCTCTTTATTTATAGATTTTTGGATTTGTCTAGAATCAATTTGAACTGTCCATCCTGAGATTGAGATGTGTGGTTGAGGATTAATTCAATTTTTAAAATTAAATTTGTAATTATCGTCATCATGACATTGGAAGGAGGGGTAATTAAGAGGCATGGAGGGCATCATGGAAGGCATTGATGATGCATGGAGGGCATGAGTCTTGATATTTGTGGCATTTATGCCCCATGGATGTCTTCTCAAGAAATGAGGTCACTTGATGATGCAGATATTCAATATTCATTTCTAAAAACAATTATTCAACAAGTTTCCATGAAATTATTGATTAGGATCTAATTTGGTTTAATTATCTCTTAAGCATGTTTAAGCACTTTGTGCACAAATTAATTAAATTGATTAGAATGCCTTTTTATTGGTCCAAAATTTGATTGGATTAGAATTGGAAGATGATGTCAGATGTATTGGAAATGTGTTCTCATTTATGATGTTACCAATAAAAAATAACAAAGGCACAAGTCTTGTTCAAAATATTTGATAGGGAAGAGCAATCTAGAGCACCCAAGTGCAAATTTGACATTTTGACTCAAAATAAATTTATTAAAGTTAGCTAGCCCATAAATTTCATTTCCCCATTTAGGGATACACTGGCCAAAATTAATACTTAAATATGTCAGTTTCACATCATTTGGCATGTTTTAGTATTTTTAGGCCAAATTGTGAATTTTAGGTAGAAATTAGTCAAAACCATGATTAGAGGTTATTGGTGGCCATATTTAGGTGTCTATAATTTTCTCCTATTTGGAAAGGCATTGCAAGCTATAATAATAGTAACGTTTTCTTAAAAAATGAAAAGGTCTTGTATGCCTACAATTTCAATGATGATAAACTAACTATACGATGCCCCCTTGAGGGAATGGTTAGAACAAGGAGGGTCAATAAACAATCCCTCAAAAAGAAAGAAGCAAAATGAGGGGACCAAAGAAAGGAAAGATGATGGGGTGAAAACACAATGATATTTAAAAATTCATCAAAATCATTGAAAATGTAAGTGGGATGATGTATAATGGTTTGCCCAAAGGCAGTTATAAGCATTGTACCCCTATAGTGGCAATGTGGTATGATAACACAATGATTTGCCTAAAGGTGGTTATAATAATTGAGAAGATGGAGCTGCCCTAGTTAAGACAGACAAACAAGATAATAGCATGCCCTTATATGGGCAAAAAAAGTAAAGTGGTGACAACATAATGATTTTCCCAAAGGTGAATATAATAATTGAGAAATGCAAGTGGGAAGGTGTGAA
This sequence comes from Torreya grandis, assembly GCA_037957365.1. Taxonomy (NCBI): domain Eukaryota; kingdom Viridiplantae; phylum Streptophyta; class Pinopsida; order Cupressales; family Taxaceae; genus Torreya; species Torreya grandis. The sequence goes on from JARHVA010002212.1 coordinate 1,608,613, forward strand.
ATTCTTTTCCCAAAGGTGGCTATAAGCATTGGACCTCAATTTTGGAAAATATGATAAAATTGGCTAAGGATGATGATAACTTAACACAAAGGGTAAGGATGAATTGGAACAACCTACTAGTAGGGAGATGCTCATTTGAAGTAATAAAGGTTGAAATTTTTTTATGGTTAATTACTCTATTTGGGATATGATTAGGATAGAATCAAGATGCCAGTGTCAAAGAGATACTATCATTGTTGAATATACTTTTTGAAGCTGAGGTTTGTTGTAGCATGTGATGGTAGGCTTCATGATATAACACCATAAAGACTTGGCCAAAATATGCGTGAGGATTGACTTTCGTAATCTAATACTTAATATAAAATAATGCACCAATGATATAAACCATGATGATAATGTAAAAATATGAATATAGATGGATTCAAGTGTATGGGACAAAGAATCACCCAATAAATACACATAAACTGAATCAAGGCAACAATGCTTAAAGCAAACAAACAGATAGATAAACAAACAAAAATAAGAAGAAATAAACAAACAAACAACACAATAAAAATCAATCTAACATTGCCCATAGAAAATAGGTTACAACTTAACAAACAAAGAAAATGGGGGAATAAAAGAAAAGGAAGGGGGTGGCTGAGTAGTCTCCATATGCTCTAGGCAAGTGGACACTACTTACATAGTTCCATGGATGTAATATCTAATAAAAAAAATTAGGCCAAATGTAGTTCTCCTAGGGAATGAGAAGAATGTGATAACTAAGGAAAACAAACATAATGGACATGATAAAAGAATAGGAATGGTCTTGTAAAATGGCAAGTGCATGAGAGAAAAAGGCCAAAAAGGGTGGGGAAACTAAATAACAAGTGATTTCCTTGTAACTTAATAAGGGTTCCCAGAATCCTTAAGGCAAAGAAGTGGTAAATGTTTTTGTTCTTTTCTAATGATTTGAAAATGTTTTTGGAAGTGTTTTTGAGTGTCTCAACTCAATCGAGAATGATGAGACATTTAATAGTTCAAGATCACAACAATGGTGAAAGCATTTAAATGAAGGTTGCTCATAAAATGGTGAGAGCATGGCTTAGGTTGCTCACAAAATGATGAAAGCATGGCTTAGGTTGCTCAAAAAATGGTGAGAGCATGGGGGAAAAGGTGACTGAGCTAACCTCAACAAGTATTAAGAACTACCTACATAGTCCCAAAGTAGGACCTTAAGTCACTGTAGTTTCACCCTTATAGTGGAGGAATTTGAGTAGTGTAGTAGTCAATTCAAAAAAAATAAGCACAGTTGGTAAAAATGCATAGTATGACATAAAAAGTAGTAATTTGGTATGTCAAGGCTTAATGTTTCCTCTAGTTTGCCCATAGGTAGTTATAACCAAGACACAATGGCATAAATCAAAGGTACTAATTTTCCCAAAGGTGGTTATAATTATTAGAAAGGTTGATGATAAGAAAGAATAACAAATGAAGGATACAACTAACAAAACTTCTATCACACTATCCCAAAACATGATCTCTATCTGAAGTACTTGAATCAACTGATGAAATTGATTAGATACCTTTATGTTAAAAATGTGTAACGAATGGCAAAAACCAAGTTCAAATAGGTTAGGCTTTAGAACACACTGGGCTGATAAGTTGAAAGTAAAAAGTGGATATGGTGAAGAGGATGGATAAGGATGGTATTATGTACAAAGAAGAATAGTGATAAAATGGCATAACTAAAATGGTCCTTATAGACAACACACCTTAGCAATCAAACATAGTACCACTTGAGATGAATAATATTCATCAACTCTAGAAGTTCATCTCTATTTGGTGGTAAGCTTGTATGCTCCTGATCCATAATTTATAGTGATGATGAAAGGTCCTATCCAGTTTGGTTTGAATTTCTCTTTATGTATCTTCTCAGCTATGGTATTATTTTGGTTTTCTTTAAGAACAAGATCACAAAGTTCAAATGTTCTATACTTGACATGTCGATTATAATGGCCTTTGAGTCAGTTTTGATATGATTAAATATTTTTGAGCATGACTATGCATTTCTCATCTAGTAGGTCTAGCTTTTGTAGGTGAGCTACTCGATAGTCATGATCATCTAGAACATGCTTGAAAGAGATGTGTAGTGAAGGCAATTCGATCTTAATGGGAAGGATGGATTCAATACCATAAACAAGTGAGTATGGAGTGGCTTTAGTGGGGGTATGATGATTGGTACAGTATGCCCAAAGGGCATGGAATATCTAGAGGTTCAAATCATGATCGACATCATTGACAATATTTTTGAGGATATTGACAATAGTTTTATTGGATGCCTCAGCTTGGCCATTACTTTGAGGGTGATATGCGGTATAAAAATGTTATGTGATGTTATATTTAGTACATATTTGGTCTACATCTTTATTCTTGAATGATCCTCCATAATGAGATATAATTTTAAAGAGAATATCATAGTGGCAAATGAGATGGTTGAAGATGAATTTAAAAATTTTCTTTCTAGTCACGTAAGTGAGGGGTATAACTTCAACCCACTTAGTGAAATATTTGGTGGTGGTAAGAATATGTTTAGGGCCGTCAGATGAAGTGGGGTCAATCTTCTCAATGAGGTCAAGTCCCCATGTAGAAAATGGCCATGGTGTCAACATTAGTTTCAAAGTTTTTGCTAGGGCATAAATCAAATTAGAATGCCAGTGACATTTGTCACACTTTTTACATATGCAGTGGCATCTACATCTATTGTGGGCCAATAGTAACCAATACGTAAGAGCTTTTTGGATAGGACTACCTTGCTAGAATGGGATCCACATACTCCTTTGTGAACTTATCTTAACGCTAATGTAGATTATATCAAAGTTAAATAATGAAGAAAATTTCCATCAAAACTATGATGATAAAGGGTAGATCCAAGTAGAGTATAATGAGAAAAATGATAATTAAAGGCTTTTTGAGAGAGATTAGGTGGTAAAACTTGGTCATGAAGGTCTTTGTAAAGGTATAAGTACTAGATAGAATTAGGACCAACAATATCACAAATCATGGCAATGGTTGAAAGTTCATGAGTTGGTGCTAATAAATTCCTAATGAAGAACTGATACTCTTTGGCTTTATCTATTTGTCGAATTAGAGAGCCAATAGTAGCCATGGCATCTACAATTCTAATACCAGCCCTTGGTATGTGCTCAAATTGAATGTTGGGAATTTATTGTTTAAGAGTGTCGATCATTATTTTATATAGAACTATCTTGTCATTTTTGGTCTAAAAATAATTTGTAACCTGATTGATGATTAACTAAGAATCACCATAAAATTGGAGATGAGATATGTTCCATTACACTACTTGTTGAAGTCCTACAATAAGTGCTTCATAATCGGCCATGTTGTTTATACAAGGAAAGCTGATTCTAAATGATTTAGGGATTAGATCTCCCTATGGTGTAATAAATAATAGGCATGCCCCTGATCCATGTGTGTGAATGAACCATCAAAATATAGCTTCCAGGGCTGCTCCTCAAGGGGTGTGTCAATAATATTCATGATAGATTCATCAGGAAATTGAATTGTGAGTGGTTGGGTGTCTATGAGAGATGCTTCAATAAGTTGATCTGCAAGAACTTGTCCTTTGATTACCTTTTGATTAACATACTCTATGTCAAATTCACTGAGAAACATGATCCATTTTGCCATTCTACCTTGTAAATCTATTTTAGATAGTAGATACTTGAGCGGATCTACTTTTGAAATGACCATGGTTTTATTATTCAACATGTAATGGTGTAGTTTTTGAGCTGTGAAGACCATGGCTAGACAAGCTTTTTTAATAGGTGCATAGTTATGTTCATATGTAACCAAGGTACAACTTAGGTAGTATACAACATGCTCATTTCCATTATCATCATGCTGAGCCAAGAGTGCCCCCAGGGCATGATTGGTAGCTGAGAAACATAACAAGAATGGCTTTCTTGGCATAGGAGGTAATAAAATAGGCAGATTAATAAGATAATTTTTGAGCTATTGAAAAGCTATTTGGCAGTGATCATCCCAGTGAAATAAAAATTATTTATTCAAAAGGTGTGTAAATATATGGCATTTGTCTACTAACTAAGAGATGAAGCATCAAATTGACTAGATCTTACCTTGAAAACTATAGAGTTGGTTTAAATTAGTTGGTGGTAGCATTTTGGTTATAACATGGACTTTAGCTAGATCGAATTCAATACCTCTATGAGACATAATTAAGCCAAGTAATTTGATTGAAGTTACACTAAACACACATTTATATGGATTGAGTCTAACTTTATACTCTTGTAATCTTTCAAATATCTTACATAACACTGCTAGATGGTCGGCCCTAGTTTTGGATTTTTCTAATATGTTATTGACATAGTCTTCAATAATATCATGCATCATATCATGGAATATGATGGTCATGGCCCTTTGATATGTGTCCCTAGCATTCTTAAGTCTAAATGGCATTACTTGATAGCAAAATGTTCTCCATAGAGTGGTGAATGCTATTTTATGTTGATCTTCTGGTGCTATTCAGATCTAGTTGTATCCTAAAAATCCATCCATGAGTGAAAGCATTTCATAACCTACTATGGGATTGATGATCATGTCGATAGTAGCAATGGAAAATAACATTTAGGATAAGCTTTGTTGATGTCTCAAAAATTAGTACAAATTTTAATTCCTTCAGGCTTTTTGCTAATAGGTACCACAATAGAGATCCATTGTAAGTAATAAATGGATTGGATACATCTTGCCTATAAGATTTTTTCCAACTCTTTCTTTACTAATACAAAAATGTGAGGACGCATCTTGCATATCTTTTGTTTTATTGGTTTGGTGTCAGGATTAACTATAAGGTGGTGCAGAACCAAGGCAGGATCTAAACCTGGCATGTCAGAATAGGCCCATGTAAAGATATCCACAAATTCTCTGAATATAGCTATAAATACATCTTGTTCCTCCTCAGTGAGGGATGTACCTAATTTTATCCATTTCAAGTCTAATGAAGTCTCAATGTTTACCTTTGTTGTATCTTTGACTAGAAGGGTCGAACCATCTTCTAAGATAGTAGGTAATGACTCGAACTATTGAATTATGTCCAGAGATTTTGTTAAGACTTGCTCTTCAAATTCTCTTAGGCATGATTAATTTGAGTCCCCTAATGGGAGATCTGGCCATGTGGTAAAAATAGTAAAAAAATATTAAATAATTTGATCAAATACTTGTTGTTGCTCAAACAAAGCTAAACTTAGATTTGTAGGCAAGTTCATCATTAATGGTCTCCTGATCTAAATTTGAAAAAGAATGAACACCCCCATCTAATGGTGCCTAAAACAAGTTTTCACCACTAGACTAGCTTTTATCTTTACTTTTTCCTATTTAGAAAGCACCTCAAAGAGGTTTTCACTTTGGGACCTCAATGTTTTACTTATTTGTTTTTGGATAAGGGTGTTCACTCTTTCTCCAAAATAGGCTGTAAGATCCAATGTGATTGAGAATCCTGATTTGTGATCTCCCAATGGAATGTTGTCTCTAAGGCCTAAGAAATCATAGAATGCTTCATCATTCTAGAACTCATTAATCAAAAGACTAGATTCTTGTTGGTCCTAATCTATCAATTGGGGATAATATAATAGCAATGGGTTGTGATGAATGGCCAGGGTAAGGGTACAAATGGCATTGTTATCAAAAGTGAGGTTATAATCAGACTCTAATTCACTATCAACATCATCATCACTAGTCACTAGTGATGGATTTTGAATAAGATATGTGGGGTCACCCCTAGGCAGTTTAAATCCAAGTCCATAAGGTCTTTCATAGTTAGTCATGGAAATTGGCTCGATGGTTCCTTGATAATTTTATTTGAGGCCTATTCTTTCATAATTGTGATTCTCCATGATCCTATTGGGAATAAGATATTTTACATTTTTATGACAATCAGCTTGATTTTCATTATATAACCATGATTTGTCTCCTTTAAGAGGGTCAGGTTATAGGCCAGATGCTGGTATAAATGTAATAGGTCCCTTATATTTTTTCTTTTGTTGCCAATGACTATACGGGATGACTTTAGGTTGCCCAAAGGTTTTTAGATTTTGAGGAAGATTGGAAATATGAAATGTATCATGGGTCACATACCCTCCCAGTCCATTATCTAAAATGGTGAAATGATTAAAATCTTTAGGCAGTGGCATGTGAGAAAGAGAATCCAAGGTATTAAGATCTATGCAATTATCTGGTGAAGGATAAATAAGTATAGCCTTTCCTTTATCCTACTTGGAACTTGGATTCATACTATAATGATAATTATAGCTTTGAAATTTGGCCTCAAGATGCTTGTAGTGTTTATATGGGTATAAATCTGTTAGAATATTCACTTCCATCCCTAAGTGGGAAAACTTGATACATTGGTGCAACATTAATAGAACTGTAGGAATCTCATGTAACCAAGGCCTGCTTAAAATCATATTTTATGATAACTCTAGATCAAGCACATGGAAAAGTGTATCATGGGTCAAAGGCCCAATGATAATTGGTAAACTAATGGTGCCTTGTGACTCTCTTTCTTGATTATCATAGGCTTTAATAGTCATTGTTTTTCGCTGGAGATCTGTCATTGTGTACCCAAGAAGCTTGATGAGCTTTAGGGACACTATGTTGAGGCCATATCCATTATCTATAAGGACACGTTTCACTTTATGCCATCTTATATAAACTTCTATGTATAATGGATTATTATGGAGTAGGCTAAGGGAACACATATCACTTTGGTTGAATGTGACTTATTGGGTTGGAGCTAGGTGTCCAACTAAAGCTTGGAATTTATCAGGGGATATGTCACTAGAAATAGTGGATTGGGTTAAGAACTCATTCAAGATGTTCTTGTATATTATTGACATTCATAGTAAATCTAAAATAGAAATCTGTGTTGGTGTCCTCTATAATTATTCCACAATATCAAACTTCTTATCTTAGTTAATAGTGAATGGTTTATTCTGACGCTGAATGGTTGATTGGATGATAGGCAAAGTGGTGAATGGTTATGGGCCTAGGATAGAAATCTTTGACCTTCGAGTTGTGATTGCATAATCAAGATTATACTAGACCATTATTGCTAATTGCTATTAGAAATAGTGTGGGACCAGATAGGACAAGTCTTAATTGCTCGTGCACTTGCATATGGTCATATGGCAAGCACAAGTTGTCTCTATAAATCCAAAAGTGGAAGTCCTAGTTTGCTAATTTACCTGTATGCAATCCCAAGTCAAAGAAGGATTATCCATGTAATTTTTCTGAATAGTATTGTTTAGCAATGGTCTAGGTTGATTATTGTTTGGTCTAGGATTTATGGAGATGGTATTAACTCTACCCCCTACAATATGACATTCAACCCTATTGTAATCATGTGCAACTACATGGTAGGTTTGTATATTGTTACCATTTTGACCTTGGTTTTGTCTATTATTTTGTTGCTATGGATTCTACTACTGATTTTATTGATTCTGCTAGTTCAGCCTTTGATTTTGATACTATTGATTTTGCTACTGCACTAAACATTATTGTTGTTATTTCTGATTATTTTGCTATTGTTGATTATTATGTTGGGGAAAGAGGTTTTGATAAATCCCAAAATTTAGATAAGAAGTGAAAGCACCATTATCTAATGTTATCTCCCCATTTTCCAACATATTCTCAATTAAATGCTTGATTTGGACACATCTTTGTAGATTATGCCCATTGGCCTGATGATAGTCATAGAATTCACTTTCTTGATATGAATCAAGATAGAAAATGCCTTACAAATAATGTTTTTGTATAGGCCAACTAATTATATTATCGGTAGCAAGCTTGCAAAATACATATTCAATAGGTTCTCCTAGGTCACTAAAGACACAACATGCATACATGATTTTCTTAGGAGGAGGGGTTTGCAATGGTAAATGATATTGTATTTGTTGTGTAGGTTTTGGTTTTTGTGCTTGCAGCATTGGTTGGAGAGGTTATTGGGTAGAAGTAAGCTAAAAAGGTGGTGCAGATGATGTTTGCATAGTTTGCACATGATGGGATTCGATTACTCTATTTCTCCAACATTCCTATTATGGTTGAATTGCTTTGGTCTTTCTTGGTTATTGGCCTATGCCATTTATGATGATTGTACTTGACTAGGATGTTGTTGTTGGCTATTTACATGATTGGTAGAATTAAGTTTGATGACTCCTTTATTGATAAGTGCCTGCTTGATCAATAAAACCTTTATCAATGATCTCTTTAAACATATGTGTACATTGTAGTTCCAGATGGTAAGCTATCTCACTATGCAAATTTTTGGTAAACACAATGACTAATTATTTATCTGGTAAACTATGGGTGAAACAACTTGTAAGGGCTCTCTATCACTATAAATAACTTGTAAAACTCTCCCTAGCTTTTTACTTTGCTTGTGTCAGGTTTACTAATGAAATCTCATGCTCGAGATTATAGGAAAAGTGCTACACAAATTTATCACAAAGATCATCAAAGTCTATTACTAAATTCTTGGGTAAATTTAAAAACCACTCCAAGGCTTATCCATCCAAGCTCATTAGAAACAATAGCAAAAGGTATATGTCACTATATGCCATCGGTTGACACGTGACAAAGAATTTAGTCAAATGAACCTTAGGGTCACCTTTCCCTTTGTATTTATTAAATTTGGTGGTTCATATCCTAGAGGAAATGGTATCTATAAATATTCTATGTTGAATGGATAGGAACACACAACATCTAATTTAAATTTTTTAGTCTACTTCCCTACCTGAATGGCAATAATTACATCCTTCATCTGTTGTAATTCTTGGGATAGAAAACTAAAAGGGATATTGGTTTAAGAGAGAAAATTGGTTTGGGTAGATGGATGGGAGGTCACAAGTGGGACACTTTGACCAGGGTATGATGGTGATAATTATTGGGGTGTATTGGTTTGGTTAGGGAATTGATTAGGAATACACATACATGGATTAGGATGTACATGAAATTGCACATTTGGCTGCATAATATTCTAGTTTGGGTTGGTGATAAAGGTTTGACCTGAAGGATTTTATGGTTAGGATGGAGGGATATAACTATACTATGCCTACTATGGTTGAAAAGGGGCATGTTACCAACTAATTAAACCTTGTTGTTGAGTGGGAACTTGTGGACCAAGACCTTGTCTCTAAATTCATGGCACATTTTGAACCAATGATTGTCTAGTAGGTACTTGAGAAACATGGGGACCTCTTTATTGCATAAATCCCTATGGAGAAGTGAAAATAGGTTGTAGCTACCACTGACCAATATTTTCACACTATTGACAAGTCATTGCTTTGTTTTGAGTTGGCATATTAGTCTATGACTGAAGAGGTATGCTCATCATTACCTAGTGAGGTGGAATATTAGTTTCCCCTGATTGAGGTGGAAATGTATTTGTCTCCTATTGTGTTGATACACTAGACTATGTCTATTGTTGTGGAATACTACTTGTTACTTGTTGAGAAGGAGTAGGATTTATCACATTCTATCATTGAGGCATGACATTAGCTATTGTTTGATTACCTAATCTTGTAGGTTGTACACTTGAAGAAGTAGCTGGTTGAGTACCACTTTGATCAGGATAGAATGCTATTTACATATTGTCTACTATGTTTGGCTCATTATTCTCTGTAGAGGCTAAAGACACTTCTTCAATAACTAGCATATGCATTAAGTTATCTATTGAAGTAGTTTATACGAATGGGTTAGAACTCAGATTATTTTGTCTAATTAATTTTATCAACACTCTTATTGAAGGTACTAGGTCAATAAGAGGCTTACCATGTTCATCTGATTAAAATCATGTGCTAAATTCAGGGAGGTTTGGTATGCTATTTTCATTTGGTTAAAGTGATTTTCCATGATGTTTTTGCCTCAATTGGATATATTGGAGTCTTGATACGTTGTTTGGACTAGAGCCATATGATTGCTAGAAGAACCCTATTGATCATAAATGATATTTTGGGGTACTCTTACTAGACTTGATAAATTTTCATGGGGGAATTCTACTATAAACTTGGCCCCTACCTCTATGGATCTAACCAAAATCTTGTCTTTATTCTCTAACAAATGTCACTCAAATAAAAATAGATCATACATGGAAGTTGTATTGGTAAAATGTGACTATTGAAGAATTGGCTCATCCACTATGGGTATTGTAGTTGGGTATTGCATGGTTTATTCTTGGTCTTGATCTAAATAAGGTGGTGTGTTAACCAAATAATTATCCAATGGATCTTGGCTTTATGCCCCTGATTGAGTATTATAAGAGGGATAAAAATCCATCTCATAAGCAATATTATCTATGTAGGGGTCTTGCACCATTTCTTCCTATGCAACTACATTACTAATCCATGTATTGTACCTAAGTCCACTACGAGTGTAGGAATACATGTTAGGATCCATAGTCACTATGAAATAAAAGGTCAAAGAGTTCTATAAACTCTAAAAAGGATAGAATCTAAAATAAATAATGCCTTCAACTTGGTCTAGATTTGTCAAAAGGATTAGAAAGTTTATGCAAAGATTTTTGAAGAAATAAGCTAGCATAAAATATATAATATTTCACTATTCACACAAAGATAAGTAAGTAAATGGACCAAAAATCAAAATGCCAAACTCTAAGGTTGAGGTGTTTCAAATTAGTCTAATCTAGGAATTTAAAAGTTGCTAGGTCTTTTAGCTAAACCCAATGTCAAAAGCTATGCTCAAACAAGGCATGTGATAGGACTCTTAGCCAAATGACATCAAAAGCTAGACTTTGAAATAGATGAAAGTTTTAATCTAGTGGATTTGAAACACTTATAACAAACACTAGACATTTGATTCTTGGTCATGAACTTGATCAACTAGGTATAAGGTATGAAACAAAAGGCACTTTTAGCAATAGTTTATTTTTTCATAAATAATGGTATAAAACTTAGTTCTTTTGATAAATATGCTAGACAAAGGTGAGTGATATAACTATGTTTTAGATAAAGGATTACAAAAGTACACTTAGATTGGCTTGAAAACATAGGAACAAATTTGGAACTCTTTGTAAGAGGGTATATGAAATAATATTTGAAATGTTTTGGGCAGCATAATGATGCTATACTACCCAAAAGGTGTGATAAAAAATTTATTTCAAAGACTCTCTAAAGTAAAGACATTTGTCCACAATTTTGACATCATAACACTACCTTTCTTGACTCAAAATGTTGTGGTGTATAGACTCAAAATACAAGTGTTTAGCACAAAGTGGCTTAAGTATATCAAGTGATGATAATGATCGAGTCTTAAACAACCTTCAACCCAAATTGGAAATTAAACCTAAGTTTTTCAAGTTTAGTGAAAATGGCAAACCCACTTAACACATCAACCCTATGAACTTGTAAAGTTGTAATTTTGAATTTAAATTACAAATGAAGGACTTAAACAACTTTGGTAAAGGTCTAGACTCAATTGGGCAACATAACTATGCCAAAGTGGATGATATGACTCTTAAGATTTTCATGAATTTTAAACAAGACAAATTGATGATCTCACATGGGCAGCATAACGCCTCTTTGTTCAAAATAAAATTTGGACTATGTGTTTAGTTTTGGATTTGTTTGTTTACACCAAGTTTTGACTTCAAACAAGACTTTAATCTAGGATAAGACCAACTAATTAATCACCCTTAGATTCTAAACTAACAAGGTTACTTGGTATTGTTGGAATCCATCAATATACATCATTTGAGAGGATTTTAAGTGTTCATCCAAAAGTAAATGTGCATTATATAGTAGGATTTTTACACCCCATTCTCTCAAATGACAATACTATGACATAGACTTTGAGGTGTACCTTGCACTAATAATACTTTTATGTCAAGTGGGGATTTATCTAAGATCTAACAAGTTTCTAAATGATCTAGGGGAATCAAATTGCATAATGAATTTCATGCCAAATAATGCAAAATAAAAGCATGGATTTTGGGTTTGTATCACTTGACTTGTTATAACTAGGTCTAGTCCTTTTTGTAACCACTACATCCTGCTATTCACTTAGTGTAGTGTGATGTCCAAAATGCCACTACATCTCATTTACAACTCTAAATGAGTTAAATGAAGTCAATGCTGGGAGATGAAACCCCAGGTCAAAGCTACCCTAAAGAACTTGTGGGAGGTGATGAAGTCTCCCTCACAAGCCAAGATGAATAAAATTAAAGAAAGCATGAAAGTAGAAAGACTTTAGGGTCATTTTCAAGGTCACCTAAACTTTGATGTTTTTTTGGGGAGTGCTTTAGATGACTTTATTTCTAAGCCTTGGACTAGGCTATTTGTAATAGGAATGACACTTTTGATTCCAAGGGTTCCTTATAGTGGACAAATGGAAGAACATACATGAAACTTTCCTCTTTTTTCCAAACAAAAATTTGATTAAACAACTATCACAAACAAGAATTGACAAGTGTGTTCAATTTTAAACCCAAAATGAAAGATTTGGTGTTCATTTGACCCCTTGGTCTTAGTTGTAAACTTTGAAAACGTTCACCAAAAAAACATTTAAATTCTTTTTTAAACACCAAAAACAAGGTTCTTAATTGATTTTTAAGCATGCAAAGGTGATTTAAACATGTTTTGAGCAAATATCAAGCTTGGTCCTATAGCAAAAATGTTAGCATGTCCTTTAGCTTTGAAGCTCTTTTTAGCTTAAAATAATGAACTTTGAAAAAGTAGCTCTTAGGTCTGTGTTTTTCAAAAAAATAGTGATCGATGTCAGTTATTACCACCGACATCAGTTATTATAGCTAACTGAGATCTAACCAATGTTAGTTTTGTTGATTGATGTCAATTAAGTCAGGTAACTGCTGTCGGTATTTCCTACCGATGTTGGTTACTATGTAAAATTGTGGCAAACAAAAATGGAAAAATAAAGTTAGAAAATCAATTTACAAGAGTTTTAAAGACCCAAATAAATATTTTAGAGTTTCAAAAGGATTTCCTTCAGGAGTGAGATGTGTCTAGTCCCATTGAGCGTGCCATTATGTGATCTAAGAATTTGACTCAAGAGAGGATGGTTAGTATGGTGTTAGTTCCAAAATGAAAACAAAATAAAATAAACATACTAATAGCATAACATCTCTAGACCTAGACACTAAAGAGATCTTAGTTAACAAAAGTAAATGACAGACACAACTAGAAATCAAGGAATGAAAATACAAGAATTACTTCACCTTCCTTGGATGCTCCAAATGCTTTTGCTCATGAAGTCTTCATTAAAGGAGGCTTGGCTATCTCCTCTTCTCCTTGGCACCTTTGGCTTGTGGCTTGGAATCAATTTGGCATGGTAACACAAGTAGAAATGGCTTCTTGAAGATATTTGTGCTTTATAACTTTGCACAAAAATAGCTTCAAAATGATGTTCATGGCCTCTCTATTTATAGATTTTTGGATTTGTCTAAAATCAACTTGAACCATCCATCTTAAGATTGAGATGTGTGGTTGAAAATTAATTTAATTTTTAGAACTAAGTTTGTAATTATCTTCATCATGACATTGGAAGAAGGGGAAATTAAGAGGCATTGAGGGCATCATGGAAGGCACTGATGAGGTATGAAGGGCATGAATCTTGATATTTATGGCATTTATGGCCTAAGGATGTCTTCCCAAGAAATGAGGTCACTTATTGATACAAATATTAAATATTCATTTATAAAAATAAGTATTCAACAAGTTTCCATGGAATTCTTGATTAGGCTCTAATTTGGTTTAATTAGCTCTTAAGCATGTTTAAGCACTCTATGCATAAATTACTCAAATCAATCAGAATGCCTTGTTATTGGTCCAAAATTTGATTGGATTGGAATTGGAAGGTGATGTCAAATGCATTGTAATTGTATTTCCATTTATTATGTTACCAACAACAAATAACAAAAGCACAAGTCTTGTGCAAAAGATTTGATAGGGAAGAGAAATCTAGAGCACCCAGGTGTAAATTTGACATTTTAACTCAAAATGAACTGATCAAAGTTAGCTGGCCCATAAATTGTATTGCCCCATTTAGGGATACCCTAGATAAAATTGGCACTTGAATATGTAAGTTTCACATCATTTAGCATGCTTTAGTGTTTTCAGTCCAAATTGTGCATTTTAGGTGGAAATTAGCCAAAAGCCTATTTGGAGGTTATTGGTGGCTAGATTTAGGTGTCTACACAAATGACCCCCATTCAATTATGAAGGTAGTCTTAGCTTGATCCTCCTTTGTGATATAAATATAATGATACTCACTGAAGCCATCTAAGAATGAGTACACTTCATACCCAACAACCAACTCAAGGACTTCATCTTTGAATGTTTTTGGGAATGGGTTTTTGACATAGGAATTATTGAGTGTGTGATAGTCTTCACAAACTTGAATTTCCTCTATATTATTTGTATACACAACTATAGGGCTTTAATTTTTTAGCTAGATAAATTATTCCATCTTCTTACATTTGATCCAATTCAGCTTTTGCTTTGATCTTCATATTAGGATTGAGCTTGTATGGGTACTTTTTGATGTGTTGAGTGAACTCTTTAAACTTTATATCCATATCCCCCAAGGATGGATCCACACATTTTACTTCAAAAAACTTGGTTGGAAATATATCTTGATAGTCTTAGAGTAATTACAAAGCTTCTAAGATTTTTTCTTGTCCCCATTAGTCAACCATAATCACAAGATTAGGTAGGTCCTCTATTTTAATGTTTCCCTCAATATTTTTCAAGGGTTATTGATATACTTTACTAGATCCACTCACTGGAGCTTCTTGTAAGATGCACTTGCCTTACTATTGTGTAATTTTTATGTTGTGTAGTCTTTTTTATTCAACTTACTCTACACTTTGAACTAGTTTTAGTTTAGCTTCACATTCTAGTTCAAAGAAACCTTTTAGATCTATATCTCTGACACTATCACTAGACTCTATCAGTTCGTATGTTATTCTATTACATATCTTAATAAAAGATTTTTCTTGTTGAATGGCCATATAATTATGAATTTCTAAATTTAAATCCTGCATTGCTTCTTACTAAGATGATGATTAGCTATAGTTTCTAAACCTTATACTCATCCATGACATAAACATATTTTGAACTTTTGTAAGGTATTATGCACCAATGGATTATAATCTTTAAACATAAAAGTATTAATGAATTATTACTACACTTATGATCAATGTTTGGTATCTCTCTTGTGATCTTAGTGCATATACTAGGCCATTAGTAGAGGTTCTAATGTATGACTAAAAATGTGCACCCAATACCTTGGCTCTACTCCCTATGTATTCCATATATACACACACTAATGAATGAACAACTTTGGGTATTGACCTTATTAGAAGAAAGGACATTTTAATTTCACAGTAGCTGCTAGCTAGAATCTTACATGCAAAAATTCACATTCTTCCTCTCAATAAATTTATAAATCTATGTGCACTACCCACCAAGTTACAATAGTCCCTCTTAGTGCATAGTTGAGTGCACTGACTCATTGATCCACCTTCAATATGTAGTGTTTGAGAATCAATATCAATAGATTAAGGCTCTCTATCAAAAAATATTGAGGTATCTATAATTTAGTAGTGAACACCATGCATAAAGGCCTTATCTCATGATATCAATGAGCCTAGTTTAACATATGAGTATCCAAGTCACCACTTATGGATGATGTTGTTTCCTAAGGTAGAACACACTCTAGAGTAGGTTCTTTGTAATACATCATTTTTGTACCTATATTATATAATAAATATACTTTAGATTTTGTTAGAGAGTGCACTCACTAAAAAACACATTATTATATCTAAACCTACCTAGCTAAAGACATCATTATAATAAGGTTGTGCACTAGTCACTCTTCCTATTGTATAGTGTGTAGTTTCCAAGATTGATAATCTAGAGGTATCTAAGTAGTTTTCATTTCATCTATATTGACCTTAAAACAACTATTATCCCCATAAGCATAAAGGGAATCTAGGTTTTTTGGGATGATATATGGCTTTTGATCAGACTTATTAAGGGGTATGACCACTATCTTATCCCCTTGATGCATCTATAGTTAATTGTGCATAGTGTTAATGGTCATTTGAACATATAGGCCCATTTATTGCCAATTAAAGCAGGATAATGGGTCACTAATATATTCATATTAATGACCTCAAAATATCCACTCAAATTGAGCTTGAATACTTTAATCTCAACATCCTCTAGCCTTCCAATGGGCTCCACCTTGCCATAATCCACCAAACTAAGATTAAATGGACTATAGCTCAAGGTTGATCGACTAATGGCTTCCCAATTTGATCATAAAACCATATTAACTATGCTACAAAAATCAAACACTGCATTCAAAATCTCATATGTGGCAATCTCAATATCCATACAAGAATCAATATCCCAAGGTTTCTTAGTCTTATCATACCATACTACTTTGTCAATATGCTATTGATTGCATTATGCATATTCTAGAAAATTATATATGAGATTAGTTATGTTTTGTGAATTATATTCGTTATCTAGGGTGATGAATAACTTCATCAATTTTGTCAGGGTAGTCATAACACTTTTCTCTCTCATGATTATTACAATTTGTCTATACATTTGAGCATATATGGCTATATTATCACTTTCAAAAGCTGATTATTATTAGATCTCTTGCAAGACCTACATAGTTTAGCACACCAAATTCTTTTCAGTAACACGATTGAGATATTTATCCTATTCTACTTTTATAATCCCCTAATCTTGTGGTACTTATAATGGTGGTAACCCTTGTTATGATATTTATTTCTTGAATACTGCTTACACAAATGCATTATCCTTTGGTTGTGCATTGATCACATTTAAATTATGCACTGGCTTCTCCTTCCTTTATTTCCCAAGCACTTAAAAGACTTCCATTTGATGTTGAACTTTAATTTTGTAGTATACATAATATATTATTATATGTTAATTGATAGGGAAATTCCTTGCATAGTGATTGTATGCTTCACATAAATAACATTGCATAAGTGGTTGGGTTTAACAATCTTTTTTTTTATGACCTCCTTGATATCCCCCTTGGTATCCTCCCCTATAACCTCTTCTATAGACATCTCTATTTTTTTGGTATTCCAAACCTTATGTCTATTGTCTAACATACCCTCCTTATTGGTTTTTATATGCATCGTACCCCCCATATTGGTGGTGAGGGGAACTCAGATCCCAATTTGACTATTGATATTGAAGGTTTGTATTGGTCCACAGTTGATGATATTGACCAAAATATCAATATGATGGAGATGATGTATTATTCTAAATTTCTAGACCTTATGGTTGATATTGGGGTGATGAAGTCATCCATTTAGGACTACCTTGAGTCACACTTATCATCTCCACTTTTGGTCTTGGAATCATATATTTCACAATTGGTATTTGTTTTGCTACAATTACAAAGACATTCTTAGTAATATCTTCCTTCAACTCTTGTATTGATCTTCAATTATTTTCATCATGGTTAGTGGAATTATAAAAATTGCATAATAAACCATGTGATTTTTATATGTAGTGTTGTAAAATATGGAACTTGGAAGTCGCATGCCCTACAACCCTGCATATCTCACAAAACTCATTATTAAGCTTAGGACAATCATTTATATGATGTCCTTCCCATGCATACTTTGTGTGACATAACTTGGTTTAGACTTATATATTTTTTGAATCTCATCCATTCTTCTCATGAATGCATATATCTTTGCCTCAACTCTATAACCAACTAGGAAAGTATCCACATAATCATCTATTTACTCCACTTGTAAAATAATAGATCCAGTGTCAACTTTGGACAAGTACTAGGTTTATAAAATAACAAATCTAATTGTTAGTCACAACCCTTATATAAACCATGAAACCATATATTTCTCCTCTAGAATGAATTTAATTTTATTCATGACATCAAAAAGTATTCAATCATATTCTATATTTATCCTCTAGAATGAATTTAAAATTAAACTTTCCTTCTTAAGTTTAGATAGAAACCCTTTCATTAACTACGATATACCTCTACCTTCTAGCTATTCTACTGATAGCTTACCTTCTTACTACTACACTATCTTTATATCTAAATCATTTCTATCTACTTTTTTTAATCTTCATCAAACCTTTTTACATACTCTACGCACTCTTTGATTCTTGCACCTTTCACATATTATCTCAACATCTTTTCATATTTATCATCTTCTTTCCTCATCTTTCTAACACTAGCACTTTATTCCATACCTATAATCATATCCATAGTTAATTCTATATTTCTTGTTTTATTCCACCATTTCTATTATCGTAGTTCCTATTCTAATCCCAAAATATTCTTCTCTCTCTAAGTCTTTTCACCTTCTATTTTCTAGGATCAGTTTCAAGTTTATTTTAATTAGTTCCTCATCATTCACTTCTATCTTTCATGCACCCCCATGGTGCCCAAAGCAACTACTCTATGTTGGCTAGAGTAGGCACCATGACATTTTCCACAATCGACATCTTAATTAGAGTAGGTAGTCACTCCAAAATTTCCCCCCTAATTCATTGGAAAAATTGGTCTTGTGTAATTCAAAATCTATATATCCTTGCACTATGAACTTGGTAATATAACCATTAATTATAGTCCTCATCCCATAGTCTACTATGCAGGTCTAGTCTATATCTAGGTTGTAGAGTCTATCTAATTTCTCTTTTATCCAAACTATAAACTATGTCCTCCTTGGGTTGAATAAATAATATTCCACCCTAGATAGCCATGCGACTAACAATCCAGGAAACTCACATCAAAATATTTCATATATTTCACCATAGATATGCTCTTAGATAATTTATAGTGTAGTTATTTTGATTTCTTCACTTCTTTTTATACAAAATTATAGATTCTCTCATCCAACTATATCTCTATATCCTTTTGTCCTGGTAACTATCTCAACATATTTCATCCAAATAAGTCTATGCTCATTGTGCCAATGTTAGCAGAGGTTCCTAGAAAACTCTAGAACATGATCATTACAAGGATAACTTGTGTAGTAGAGAGAAAATATAAAAAAATCTAATAATTTAGGCTTACAGAGCATTGATTAAAGATGGAAGTACAATATTGAAAAAAAACAAAAATAACATATAAACAAGTGGTATAACCATAATTAATTTTAGATATAAATGCAAACAAAGAACTCACTACAAATTAAACATAGATAAAAGATTCTTAATAAAACCATAACAAAACTATTTTATTAATATCTAGCACACATTATAACCATTTTTCATTACATCTTAGTGTTATATATAGAGTATTATATAACATTGTCTCTTTACATTCCAATATTTTGATATGCCATAAGGAAAGACTCTTCATATTCTCTACTCTACTTCATATGCTTACAAGGTTACATACATCCAAAAGAATATACAAAAGACAAAATCATATAATTTGTACATGTGTCCAAATAATTATACTTTAAATTTTTGGTGACCTCAATCCATACCCAATAAAAAAAATATTGTTAAAAATTAAAATGAGTGAAAAATAACTAACAATTAAAAAAATAGGTAGATATAAACCATTAGTCACACCACTAGTCACATCAAGGTTTAAACTTGAAAAGGCATTTTTAAAGGAAAGAAAAAGTTCACATGGTCTAAGTCCAATCATCAAATCAAACATAAACAATCCCATTATAAAACTAATGAAGATAACAAGAAAATAAATGCAAAGTAAAAAATCATGTAAATGGAGCTACCATACGAATAGGGGGAGGCAAGGAATCATCCATATTGTCACAAGTAAATATACATCATTAGGTAAGGGTTCCCATATTTTATTAATTTATTATTTGAATTATGTGGTCTACATCTAGTTTTTCCCATATGAATGAGCCAAAGAGATGGTTAAATCCAACCATGGAAACTTGTCATGGGTTTCCCTCACCTACTACCTCTACTACTTGGAGACGAGGAAGGGGAAAACTAGGTGGAGTAAAGTCAACAAATTCAAAAAGGGGAGAAAATTTAATATTTAGAGCCACATCCATGACCCTTAGAATCATGATGGGATTTATATAAAATTTTAAGGTGCCCTAATTATGACACAAGGTGCATTTCCCAATGGCCAATGAGAGTTACAAGGTGTTCCACCTCCAAGGCCACCTTATTTCATTCTATTTAAATATTCAAAATTACATTAGATAACACATTTTATCATGAAATAATATCAAAATATCAACATCAAATGTTTAAAAAAATAAAACTTCATTTTTTATTTCCAAAGTAAAAATTAAAAATCCCAAACAAAAATTATTCCAAATTCACTTACATTTTACATGAATCATGCATAATACTAAGTAATCTTGTGGAAAGAAAATATTTTAGGATAAAAGGGTTTGAAAAAAGAGTGAATCCATATCCAAGATAGTTACATAGGGATCATTTGGGACTTGAAATGCCTATGTGCATGAACCTGTTACCAACCAAAAATCCATGATAAATCAAGCACCAAGAACATTGAACATTTTTTGGTTCAACTATAGATGTTCAATTAGTGATTTATGTATCCTAACCCAAGGAGAGGGGGAAGATTTGAGATTCCACATGTTTGAGCTTCTCATGATGTAACTACTAAGGTGAGACCCAATTATAATCTGACTTGGTTTTATATCAGGTGAAGGGGATATCTACAACTGAATGTCAATTCCTCCATAAGAGAGAAGGAGATCAGCAAAATTTGTGAAGATAATATGTGGATATCCATGAATATTTCATTTTAAGATTAAAAGTCTCATCCATTAAGGTTTTACTTATCAGAGATAGTGTAAATGCCCCTTTTCAATAATTTCAAGGTTCTAATTATGAGGGCTTTGCCAATAGGATGTTAATTGTTTGTAAAAATTGGGGACAACCACAAAGAATGGTTGTTTATGGAGAGGCCATTTTTGAATTAGTTTCCCACCCAAAAATTACAAGCTTTTATGATCTCCTAGGCCTTCCAAATGATTTTTTCCATAAAATTACAAGAAATCTTAATAATGACAAGGTTATAAGAAGGATGTAACTTGGAAGCCCTATCCAAGCTTGTGTAACATACATATTACTAGAGGAAATGTAGTGTTTGAGGATAATTTTAAAATCCTCCTTGCTTTTGATGACATTAATAACCCAATTGCCACATAAATTAATAATATTCTTATGAATATCAATAATGAACATGTCCTCACATATTTTTTCAAATAATAAATATCCCAACCCACATGGTAGAAA
Organism: Torreya grandis; assembly: GCA_037957365.1. Lineage (NCBI taxonomy): Eukaryota > Viridiplantae > Streptophyta > Pinopsida > Cupressales > Taxaceae > Torreya > Torreya grandis. The sequence continues at coordinate 1,629,948 of JARHVA010002212.1, forward strand.
CCCCTATCTCCTTAAAAATTTTCCCAAAGGAAATCCCTTAAGAATTTTTATAG